>JALAZF010000021.1:19475000-20675000 GCA_022829125.1 Lathyrus tuberosus | reverse complement strand
GGAACTTATTATTTATCTGGGTTCATGTTATGCAGGCATGTGAGGTGCTATCAAAACCACAAAAATCACTTGCTTATTTACTAGAAACTTACTGTGGTGTGACAACAAATAAATTATTACAGGTTTGCCTTGATTATGCTTGATTTCCTGCATTGAATGAATTCATCGGTTGTCATCAATGATGTTGTAGATCTTAAGCATTTTCTTGTTAGCGTGGCTATATTAAGTAGAATGCAATTCCCATGTTTTTCATTTATTCATGTAATAAATAGCAAAGATGAATCTAAAATGAATTCTCTGTGTTTTCTAAAAGAATGATAGACTTCTTTAGTGGCTTATCTAGAATGTGAAAGTTTATTAACTCTCTTTTACGAAGATTTTGTAATTTTCTTATAATTATTGTTTCACATGTTTAGTCAGATAAACTATAATGATATTTCTCTTATGCACATGGGGTTGGAATTTTAACTTGTAATAAAGGAATTCAATCCCAAACAGTTGACTTGAGTTTGTTGAACTGATGAGGAGGACTTTAGAAGTATGAATAAAAAGATTATAATTGAATGATCAAGTTATACTATTTATTGAACTAAAAGGAAATGCTAGATGTTCAAATAATAATAAATAATAAATTATTTTTAGCATGAGGTACATCAAACATAGAACATGCAAAATTTTCCCTTTGCTCAGTTAACTAATGACGTCTTTTCAGATACTGAATAGAATTACTATGTCTTTTATATGCTTGATTGTAGCGTGAAGACTGGAGACAGCGCCCTCTCTCAGAAGAAATGGTACATTATGCACGAACAGATGCACACTATTTGTTGTATATTGCAAACTGTCTAATCGCTGAACTAAAACAACTGGACAATGGTATTTCCTTCTTGACTCATTGTGGTTAAAGATAGCAAATAGAAACCAGAAATTTCTCACATAAAAGCAACAAGCATTTTAGTAAACTGAAGCTTTGAATATCTACCTTGTCAATCTCTCTTTCTCCTCTGTTATATCTTTCCCATGCCCAGAAAACCCGGCAATAGAAATAAGCAGACTGTTTCAGAATGTGCTAGATATGCAACCCATAATTATTTTGTAGTCCTAAGCATTTTGTCATTTTGAGAGGTTAACTTTAATGAACTGACTGAAGCAATGAGCTTTTATAACAACTCGTTAAGATCATTCTTTGTTTATGTTTGTTCAAAATTCTGAATTTCTTGTATCAGAAAACTCTTGTTCCGATGAAAAATTCCATTTTGTTCTCGAGGCTAGTCGGCGTTCAAACATGACTTGTTTACAACTTTTCACAAAGGAGATTGAAGCTTCGCCGGGAGAATCTGCTGCATTATCCTTATTTTCACGTCATCAGAGCAATCAAGGATTTCCTTCAATTTCCAATGAAAACCAGGTTTGCTGCTTTAGTATGGATTCGAAGTAGTGTGAGTGATTAAGCTAGATATATTGTTCTGACGCGATTCTTTGATTGCAGTTTCTGTATACAGTGAGGCAGCTGTGCACATGGAGAGATTTGATGGTGAGTTATGTATAAAGGCTCCTTAAGTTCAGCTACCATTAAATAACAGTTTTATTGCTATAAACTATACCTTTTTCCATGTCTTTGAGTTGAAGACCACTGTAACATGTTAGTTTGCAAATTATGAGATGGAACAGGAATTTATTCTCCGTGTTGATAGTCGATGGAGAAATCTTAACATGTGTCTTAAAATTAATGTAACATACATGCATGTGGTTTACACATGATAAACCTTTTGGAAATGAGACTTTGGAGTTATACTGGTCTTAAATAAAGGAAGAAAGTTAACCAAGTATATTGAAGATTGCTTAAATATGTTTAAATTCATTCCAATTGAAAATACTTGACATTTGTTCAATAACTAATTGGTGATAATCCGTCAAGTTTATAGTGGTCAAAATATTTAGGCTGAATTTTTGTTTCTAACATAATTTATGACCGAAAGAATATGCAAAACTAAGTCAAACTGTATCTACTCTTTGTTTTTAAGTAATGAACTAAAGTCATAAATCAAGATTTTGTTTCTTGGTTACAAATTTGATGTGGTGCTGATCATTTTCTATTTGATTTTAGAAAATTATATTTTTACCTTCATAAGCTAATTAATCGTTGGCATGTTCTTCCTTTCAGGCACGTATTCATGATGAAAGCATAAAATATGTACTATCAGACCAGGCAATTATTGCTTTGGCAAGTCAGCTTCCAGCAAGTAACTCTGAAATATACAACACCATAGTTCAGACTGATGTCAATGCCGAAACGGGTCTGAGCTCTTGCATCCCTTCCCCATCTCCTGTTGTTTGCAGCCACCTGAGTGATATCTCTCGTCTGCTTGCAAATGAGTTGGTTAACCATGGTGATATTTATTCTGTGATTCTTCAGAAGTGTCTAGGTCAAAATGGAAGTTGTAAACTTAACATATTTAATTATGCTTTGTTGGTTAATAGTAACCCGAGAGCGACCTTATTATCCTATAAGCACTCTTGCCTAAAAAATCCTCGACAACATTCACGGAAGGCTTCTCGAAATTCATTCGTTAAAAAATTCTCTTGCAAATCTCCTGTTTATCACAATTGCCGGATATTTGCTAATGATGGGAGACTGCTTTGTTACTGTGATCGGAAGAAGCTTGAATGGTTTGTACACTTTTACTTGCTTTTATTCCATTTATATAAGAGACCAAAAGGTCTGCTTCTACATGATAAATGTTCAATTCTCCAGGTACCTAAACCGGGATCTAGCAAAACTTGTTGAGGAGGACCCCCCAGGTATAATGCTTCTTTTTGAACCCAAAGGCCGCCCTGAGGATGAAGGCAATGATTTTTATATCCAGAGTAAGAAAAATATATGTGTTGGATGCGGTGAAGGAAGTCACTACTTACGATATCGAATAATCCCATCATGTTACAGAATACATTTCCCTGAGCATTTGAAGAGTCATCGCTCTCATGATATTGTCCTACTTTGCGTGGATTGCCATGAAGTTGCCCATGCTGCTGCAGAGAAGTATAAAAGAAAAATAGCTTCAGAATATGGGATTCCTCTGTATGTTCGTAGAGTAATTCATCCAGGGCAAGAGACTGAAAAACCTAATGATGAGGGAGGTGTATCTCCGTTACAATTACGATCAGCTGCTGTGGCTCTTCTACGTCATGGGCCAAGAATGCCTCTTGAGCGACGTGAAGAACTGACCGAGGTTTGGTCATATTTTCATCTGTTATTGATTGCTCTGACACATAGCTATTGTAGTTTGAATAGATATTGTAGAGAGTGTAGAAAGAGTGGTGGAGACACAGAATAATTTAATGGAATACAGTACAATGTGTTGTGATCCGTTAAGCTAAGAAAGTAGTACATAAGAAAGACACGTAGGCCAAGCCTATGTAGTCAAGACTAAAACCAAGTAACTTATTGTTGCTCATTATTGTTATTGAAAAACTTCAACTGCAGGATCTTCTAATTATGACGTTAGTTTTTTCTTTCTTTCTAGATTGTAAAGAAATATTATGGAGGAAGGGAGATATCTGAGGAGGATCTAGAAAGTGCTTTGCAAGTTGGCATGCGTCCTTATGAGAGAAGAAGATATGAGAAAAAGAGAGGGGTGTCATTTAAACTTTTCACAGGAAATACTGTTGCAGTGCCACAAGGGGAAAATCATGTTGATCACTCACCTGGAATTATTAGTATTAAGGACACATTGAATATTGATACTCTTGATGGTTCATATGCAGATGAAGATACAGTAAGTAGAGATAATAGAGAAGATGATTTCGGAAAACCCTCTTTGACTTCTGATCTTGCCGTTGATAAAGCTACTTCAAATGGAAATACCATTCTAGTTAAAACTACAAATGACGACGATGATGATAATGACAATGATGATGAAACAAGTAACTCTGCTGTAAATGTTGATGAGAGTCTGAGAAAAACTCAACCAAATGTTGCAAGTGACTTATCATATTCCAAACACGAAGAATCGCTCAGAGATGAAGATTCAACACAAACAAAACACCATTCAAAACTATCGCTCTTGGGACACGGTCCACATGGGAAACACGTTGTAGATCATTTATTGAAGGAATTTGGTGAAGATGGCATTCGAGAGTTTTGTCAAAGATGGAGACAAGTATTTGTGGATACTTTAAAACCGCGTTTTCTTCCTGGTGGATGGGACATAAAACACAGGTAGACTAGTACCTATTTATTTTTCTACTTGCTCAAAAAAAAAAATGTTCACTTGACGCTCATTTAGGTGCAATTAGATTATTATGTGAAGTGCAGTAATAATAATATTATGCATAGCAGAAACTGAATTATTATTCCTTTCTCCGACGCTTTGATTTTGGACGCTATTTTGCCAGTGGAAAAAGGGATTTCGGCGAGTTCAGTGTATACAATCATCTCAAAGGAGCTGCTGCTGCTAGTTTGGAGTGACTCTGCAGGTTGAACGAGTAACATGCATATTTTTGTACTGTGAATGCTATCAAATTTTCAATGAGATTCGGCGCCTCCTCTAACGTTATTTGCTTGTACTCTTCAACAACAACAAAAACTAATTCTCTGCCCACCTTGTTTTGACAATTCCATCAACAATTTTGTTAGTTTTATTATTCCCGATTAATTTTTGGTATCTTTGTTTTTGTTGTAAAAGAACGCAAGTTACAACATTTATACAAATGCTTGAATTATTTAAACATTAAAATGAAAGCATTCTCGTGAAGCGTTTAACAAACATGATAACCACGGCTTTGGAACACCTTGTGTGTTTAACTACCAAAAATTGTGAGGCAGATTCTTTAAGTATTAAAGTGGCACTTGTTAGAAATATCGAAATATCGGTAAAGTTGAATGGATTTAGGTCTGAATCGTGAACGAAATCACTTTCTTTAAAAATATTTCAAACACTTAAATATGCTTTAGAGTTGGAACGTAGAAATATTCAGGATAATTCAGCCTGATTGTTACGATGCGTCGTGTCTAAGTGCTCAAGTGCCGCCTACAAGCTACCACTAGCGCTTCTACGTCCATGCCCTCGGAGCTAGAGTCTGAGTCGGTGTCCTTTGTGGCGACACCGACGAGGGGTGTATGGAGGAGAAAAATGACATAATACTTGGTTGAGATCACCACATTTGTCTATGACGTTTTATCCTCTTTTGCCCTTTTGTTGAGTTAATGTTCTTAACTCTTTAAAGGTTTTGAATGTGAGTAAATCTTCTATGTGAGACAATTTCCCTTGCATTTATTATCATTTACGTCATTCCACTTTTCTTATCATTTTGGAACACGCACACATGGACATTAGATGTTCATGAATTTATAACAATCCCCCACTTGTTCCAATAATGACAAGATTAATTTCAGAAGAAAAAAACAAAGTGTGTGTACAATTAGGTATCTTTCGATTTAAGACTTAACCTTAGTAAAGACAACGCAAAGTCTAATCGAAATGTTAGGTAGCAATACTTTTAAACCATTAATCCATGTGAGTAGATTGGTGTTACCTTACACACATTCTTTAAGGGTTTTTCGCCAACATTTCTTGCCTAGCACTTATTTATGGTCATATGCTTTCCTATTTCATGAATATTTCATGAAAGAAACTTCAACTCTCACTTTGAGACGACACCATCTCGAAATTCACATAGGTGAAGTTCATATTGTATCTTTTTCCATGAGACACATACCCTCGTGTAACACCCCAAAATTTTCTCTTTTGCTTTGAGGTTAACTGGCTCTGGTTTCTTTGCATTTTTTGCATTAGCATTTCTGCATTTGCATAGTTCTTTTGAGCATGGGATCGAGGTATCCTTCAACAGCTCGTGGTGTCATCATTTCCGATATTATTTTCAATGATGTTCAGAGCCTAGCAGATAGCTTTCAAAGTCTTTTTTAGCATTTATTTTGCTCATTAGACATTTTTTACAATAAGAGGTTCTGGCGGTTATTTTTTGATCAGCGATTCGACACCAGACGATTATTTTCAGCAGTATTCCGAGCACAAAACGGAATTCACAGCATATTTCAAGTGTGTTTCAAGGATACTCGGTAGCAATGCCAAGTTTTGGGGTTCAGAGGCTTAATGAGTTCAGAACAGCTGTCAGAGGTCACTTTTCCAAATTTCCCTCCAAAAGGCGCCAAAATTCAAAATTTGCACTGTGTAACCGGTTACATCGTATCTGATAACCGGTTACCCTTTGGTTTTCTGCGCATTTCTTTTAGTTTTTGAACTGAGTAACCGGTTATCAGTTATGCTGTAACCGGTTACTCTGGGCAAAATTTGAAAAAATTCAGATTGCATCATTGGTGATCATGTGCTTGGCATGTGCACGTGGGGGAAGGATCTAGAACTGATATTTTCATCATTTTCCACTCAAAATTCAAATTCCTTCCAACATTTTCCACTCTAATTCCTCATTTCCTTTCCTAATCCACTTTTCACCCCAATTTCCACCCAATAAACCTCACTCCAAACCACATTTGAATTCCTAACCTAGCTTCTATTTAAGCTCATTCATTCCAAACCTCACACAACTTTGATCCATTTTCTGAATTTTCTACACATCTCTCTCCAATTTTCTCAAACTTTTTCTCTCATTTCCCAAAACCCTCACTCAAAGTTTCATCATCAAAGTTCATCAAATTTCACCTTGGAATTTGTTGATCTTGAAACTAAACCACCATCCATTCATCAATTCTTGAAAGAATCTTGGATTTGCTACTGTTTTGGAGTGTGGAATCACTTTTGGAGCAGCTTTTCATTATTTGAGTTGTTTTAGCTTGGATCTTGGTTGTTCTTGCTTGGATCTTGAAGTTCATCACATAGATCTTTGGTTTTCTTGCTTGGATTCACCAATTTTCGTGCTCAACAATCACCAAGGCAATTCTCAGCCTTGTAGGTCGGTTTTCCTTAGATCTATGCTTGATTTAGCTTAAGTTCAACTTATGCATTGTAGATCTTTGGTTTGTGATGTGATTTGATCCATTTGCTTGATTTGGTTTGTGATCTTGTTGTTTGATTGATGAAATGATTGTTTGATTACTGATATTTGATGTGAATTCTCGTGTATTGTTGATTACATGATGATTGGATATGATTGCATAAGTGATAAGCTGCTGAAAAGTGATTCTGAACACTTATTTTTGAATTCTGCTGCTGTGTAACCGGTTACAGCATATCTGCTAACCGGTTACACTGTGTATTTTTCAGCGTGTTTGTGCATTTTTGAACTGTGTAACCGGTTATCAGTTATGCTGTAATCGGTTACCACTGAAGCATAATGGTATTTTTGTGCATTTTCTTGCTTGTTTACTTCCATAACATATTTAAACTTCATGGATTAATGCATTGATGATTGGTGGATTGTTCTTAAGCTATTTCAACACACACACACCACTGTATGAACATGATTTTCTGACACGCGACTTTTGGCTTTCATTCGATAAATGCGCATGCTTGTGTCTTTGATTTCTTGATGCTATGAACACATATGCATACTCACTTGTTGATCATGTTTATTGTGCATTGCTGCTGGATTCATGATGATTGTGTATACTTACTTGTATCCAATTTTATGATGTGCATACTTGTTTCATTTGATCACATGCTATATGTTGCATTCTTCCATAATGCTTGCAAGGTTATTCAACATGGTATGTGGTTTGTTTATGATCATGATTAATTGAACGATGTATGTTGTTTGATGCATGTTTGCTCAACCTTGATTGAATCATATTCAAATATGGTACATGCTGTCCTGATTTCACATTCGAGTTTTGCATAAAGTGCTGTCATATGTGCTGTCCATGTATACACATGCTGTTTGTGGCTTTTTACCCCTGTTTTCATGCTGGATTGTGTGCTGTGAAATGCTGATTGGTGTTTGTGTTTGATTTTACTGCTGTTTGGTGCAAGTGTGCTGTTGTAGGTGCTGTACCTTCTCTTTCACTCTCTTCCTCCCATGAATCTCAAGACTTGTTTAAGTCTTGGATTCTCTCCCCGTAGAGCTACCTAGTCCAACTTAATTTTTGATTAAGCTTGGAGTAGGATTAGCATTAGGTTTTAGGTAGTCGTCTCTCCTAAGCCTCACTAACCATAGGTTACCCATGCATGATAACATTAAGACTCTTAGCTTCCCTTTAGAGTTTCCTTTGGGTCTTCTCTCTTCTCATCTCAAAACTTCTTGAAAACACTTAATAAAGATAAAGTGTATTGCACACGAGCCTTAAGCGTGGGGAATGAGAAATGAGGGGCTTCCTCTCATCTTTCTAGAGTGCTTAGCGAGCGTCCTGTCTTGGAACGATTCGTTAAGTATTCGTCCCTGTGCCCTAGACTTTGGTGCAATGCAAGTTATGAACTAACTTAAAAGAAAACACTTCTGTCTAAAAAACACAAAAACAAATTCAAATCTTTTTATCCTTCGGGATTGTTTGGTTCCAGACCATTTTCAGAAAAGAGCACGCTACCTTCCGTCTGAGTCGCAAACATGCATCGACCCTTGTAACGACCTAGTTTTTGTGTGAGTTTTATTTAATCGAGTCGTTTGATTATTTTATTTTATTTTCGACTTTTATCTGAAAATATGTTATTTTTCAATGTTGTGATATTTTATCGAGTTTTGGGAACGTTTACGAGATATTTGAGTGTGGGGGTATTTTAGTTATTTTATGATATTTTTGATTAAGTAGTAAAAATAGAAAATAGAAAGAGAGAAAAATAGAGGGAAAGAAAAGGGAAAGAAAGAAAAAGAGGAGAAAAGAGAAGAAGAAGAGAAATAGTAAGAAAAACTTGGAAAATCAAAGAAATTAACTCCTAGAATCGATTTAATCGGGTAAAGGTGCGAAACTCAATTATTGTATGATTGTGTATAATTATGTATGTGTATTTGTGGTTGTTATTGGATTGATTTGGAGAAATTTAGTAAAACCCATTTTATGTAAAATTGATTAGAAATCGATTAAATGTGTTGGAAATCATGCTTTTAGTGTTCATTATTGTTGATACATGATAGATACATGTTGTTATGCATTGTATTGGTAATTTTTCTGGGTGTAGGTGAAAATTGGAGGATTTTGGGTGAGAAAACGCAGAACTTTGTTCTGCAGAATTTTTCTGGTTTTTCCAGGTCATACGCGTATGGGGCATGTTCATACGCGTATGGACCTTGGCATTACGCGTAACATGGGCGAGCCATGGGCCATTACGCGTATGGTTCTTCAATTTTCTCGGCCATCTGCCCATTTGCGTATGATACGCGTAGCATTTCAGGGCAATACGCGTATGGTGTTGGGCACTACGCATATTGGAATTAAAATGGGAATTTTGGGGAAAAATGGTCTCTGCCCATACGTGTATGGCCTTGGGCAATACGCGTATGGCATGGCGAGGATTTTGGGAAATACGCGTATGGCTCAGGGCAATACGCGTATGGCCAGGAGAATGGTTAAATGGGACTTTTCAAAATATCATTTTTCGTTTTCTTTCGTAACTTGGGTTCTGTTTATCCGATTTTTACATTCTTGGTATCGTTGGAAAGCTATTGAGCTGTACTTTCTTATTATGATGGTTTGGAAATTGTTAGCCAATTTAATTATGTCAGAAAATCGGGAATAGTGTCGGTCGTCGACTTTTGTCATTATAACTGTGCATAATTGAGGTGTGTTATGCAAGGTGCTGTTGTATAATGTAAATGTATGTGTGTAGATGGTGTTGTGATGGTTTATGGCCATATGGAACTTAAATGCATTGTTTTGGGCATAAGTGTAAAGTGTGATTTTGTCGATGTAGATGAATGTATTCATGTGTGCCTATTAAATGTCATGAGTCATTGTATGCCAAGCATCATGATATGCATTGTTGAGACGTCCTGAGTGGCGGTTTGGATTCCAGAGGGAATTCGCTATAACGTCGTGTGCCCGTGTGGGGTGTGAGCGATGATTATAGACGATCGTGTGCCCATGTGGGGTGTGAGCGATCGGGTCGTGTGCCTTATACAAAGAGGTGTGAGCGATCCATAAACGTCGTGTGCCTTATACAAAGAGGTGTGAGCGACGGGGAACATCGTATGCCCGACGGGGAGTTACACTAAGTAACGAGCGATGGTTCCAGCAGAGTTCCTGAGTGAACTAGTGATGAGAAACATTGGAAGTCGGTACCGCATGTGCATATGCATAGAGTCGTTGTGTCGGTCTCTTGCATTGCATAAATCATTAATGGTTGATTATGTGTGGATTTGTGGATAAATTGATATATGGATATGTGTTGGTGATGGAAATATGAATTATTCCTTGTATTGCCTTGTGTTTGAATTATGGCGTGAGTTGTGGTGGGAATCGTGTATATGTTTGTTTTGGTGTTATATATAATTGTATGCAATTATATTATGGTTGTTTTTCTCACCCTTCTGCTGTTTTATAATGCTCTATGAGGCATTGCAAATTAGAGTTGCTAGAGGTATTTTGTGAAGCTTTGCGTCTTCATTCTTTTGTCGCTCGGCTCTGATATGTAACACTGGGTAGTTAGGGAGGCCGTTTGTGATTATCTGTATTATGTATATACATCTTTTAGCTTTTGCATGTATAACTTGATGTATGACAAACTTTTCATGTGATATATATATATATATATATATATATATATATATATATGTTATTCAGTTTTAGATTTTCCGCTTTTATTCTAAAATCTGAAATGTGGGTGTAAGGAACTGAGTTCCTCTGTTGATTGCTACCCCACTGTTGCATATCTTTTTGAGCAGGTGTTGTATGAATTGTTTCAATATAATGTGATTCCCCCCGTCTATGCCATGATAATTTAAATATACTCTGATGAAATTTTGAATTTTCTTTTACTGCTTTATTTATTTGAGGGTATAGATTGGGGGTGTTACATTAAGTGGTATCAGAGCCAGTTTGTGTCAGTCCGTGTCAGTTGTGTCAGTCCTTGTTGGTCGTTGTGGTTGGATGAGTTGTTTGTTTAACCATAGTTTCTGTTATTGGAAATGAATAGAATATAGCTGGTAGGAACGATGTTGCTTTGGCTGCTGCTATGCAAGCTATGGCTCGTGCTGTGCAGGGTGCACCTCATGCTGCAGGTAATGATGAGTTCAGGAAGAACAAACTGCCTGTCTTCAAAGGAATATATGACCCTAATGGTGCACAGATTTGGCTGAAAGAGATTGAAAGGATTTTCCGAGTGATGGACTGTGCGGAGGATCAGAAGGTGAGACTGGGTACTCACATGTTATTGGAAGAAGCTGATGATTGGTGGATTAGTACTCGTCGTGTGTTGGAAGCTGCAGAGGAGGAGATTACTTGGGCTGTGTTTAGTATGGAGTTTCTGAGGAGGTATTTTCCTGAAGATGTAAGAGGAAAGAAGGAAATTGAGTTCCTGGAACTGAAACAAGGTAATATGTCTGTTGTTGATTATACGGCTAAGTTTGTGGAACTTGTGCAGTTTTATCCTCATTATGCTGAAGCGACTGCTGAATTCTCTAAGTGTGTAAAGTTTGAGAATGGCTTGCGTCCTAAGATAAAGCAGGAAATTGGTTATTAAAGGATTCAGAGGTTCTCTGATTTGGTAAATTGTTGTAGGATTTATGAAGAAGACAGTAAGGCTCGTTCTACTCATTACAAGAGTGTGAGCGAGAGGAAAGGGAAGCAATAGTTCCGTGGTGGTCCGTATGTGACACCAGCTGATAAAGGTAAACAAAGGGGGAATTTTGAGAAAAGGTCAAGTGGAGGAGGAATGTCTGGTCCTATGAGATGTTATAGATGTGGTGAAGTGGGGCATCGTCAGTTCGAATGTAAGAAAGATTTTAGAAAGTGTTCTAACTGTGGAGGTATAAGACACATTGCAGCTGATTGTAAGAGGAACGTGGTGAAGTGCTTTAATTGTGGTGAGCTGGGACATGTTAGTACAAAGTGTCCGAAACCGAAGCAAGCTCCAGCTAGTGGGAAGGTATTTTCTTTGGCAGGAACTCAGACTTCGAGTGCAGATCATCTGATCAGAGGTACTTGTTTTATTAATAGTACTCCTTTAGTTGCTATTATTGATACTGGAGCGACTCATTCGTTTATTTCGTCTGAGTGCGCGAAGTGTTTGAATCTTGTGTTGTCTTTGATGGGTGGTGAGATGGTTATTGATACTCCAGCAATGGGGTCAGTAACTACTTCTTTGGTTTGTCTAAGTTGTCCTTTGACCATTTATGGTAAAGACTTTGAGATGGATTTAGTGTGTTTGCCGTTGGAGGGTTTAGATGTGGTTTTGGGAATGAATTGGTTGCAATTCAATCGAGTTCATATTGATTGTTATCATAAGCTGGTAAGGTTTCCTTCTCTTGAGGAAGACGAAGACTCGAGTTTCTTATCTACCAAAGAGTTGAAGAGACTTTTGGCGGATGAAGCTCAGTTGTTTGGGTTGTTTGCATCTTTAACTGTGGATAGTCAAGTTTCACTTGATGTGTTTCCTGTTGTGTGTGAATTTCCAGAAGTATTTCCTGAGGATATTTCGGACTTGCCGCCAGAGAGAGAGGTGGAGTTCTCTATAGATCTAGTTCCTGGTACTAGACCTGTTTCTATGGCACCTTATCGCATGTCGGCATCTGAGTTGGTTGAGTTAAAGAAACAGTTGAATGAGTTGTTGGAAAAGAGGTTTGTGAGACCTAGTGTTTCTCCTTGGGGTGCTCCAGTTTTATTGGTGAAAAAGAAGGATGGAAGTATGCGGTTGTGTATTGATTATCGCCAGTTGAATAAGGTGACGATTAAGAATAAGTATCCTCTTCCAAGGATTGATGATCTGATGGATTAGTTAGTTGGTGCTTGTGTGTTCAGTAAGATTGATTTGAGATCAGGGTATCATCAGATAAGGGTGAAGGAGGAAGATATTCAGAAGACGGCTTTTAGGACACGATACGGTCATTATGAATATTCTGTGATGCCGTTCGGGGTTTCTAATGCGCCAGGTGTGTTTATGGAATACATGAATCGTATTTTTCACGAGCATCTGGATCGATTTGTCGTGGTGTTTATTGATGACATTTTGATTTATTCTAAGTCTCGGGAGGAGCATGCAGACCATTTGCGTATTGTTTTGCAGGTTTTGAAGGAAAGGAAGCTTTTTGCCAAATTGTCCAAGTGTGAATTCTGGTTGTCCGGAGTTTTCTTGGGCACGAAATTTTAGGTAATGGTATTGCTGTGGATCCATCTAAAGTAGAAGCAGTTCTACAATGGGAGGCTCCGAGATCCGTTACTAAAATTCGAAGCTTTTTGGGCTTGGCTGGTTATTATCGCAGGTTCATTGAAGGTTTTTCTAAACTAGCACTTCCTTTGACCCAGTTGACTTGTAAAGGGCAAGCGTTCATTTGGGATATTCGGTGCGAGGAAAGTTTTAATGAGCTGAAGAGAAGATTGACGATAACTCCGATTTTGATTTTGCCGAATCCTAATGAACCATTTGTGGTTTATTGTGATGCTTCTTTGATTGGTCTAGGTGGGGTTCTGATGCAAGAAGGTAAGGTTGTGGCTTATGCTTCGAGGCAGTTGAGAGTGCATGAGAAAAATTATCCTACTCATGATCTTGAGTTAGCGGCTGTGGTTTTTGTGTTGAAGATTTGGAGGCATTATCTCTACGGTGCAAGGTTTGAAGTCTTTAGTGATCATAAAAGTTTGAAATATTTGTTTGATCAGAAAGAGCTAAATATGAGGCAACGTAGATGGTTGGAATTCTTGAAGGACTACGACTTTGGCTTGAATTACCATCCTGGTAAAGCTAATGTGGCAGCCGATGCATTGAGCCGGAAATCGTTACATATGTCCGCTTTAATGGTTAAAGAGTGGGAACTTTTGGAATCGTTTAGGGATTTGAGTTTGGTATGTGAAGTGTTGTCGGATAGTGTGAGGCTTGGAATGTTAACGATTACTAATGATTTTCTGATGACTGTTTGTGAGAAACAGAAGTTGGATGTGAAACTTGTGGATTTGATGTTGGTTGGAGGAAAAGATGCGAATAGTGATTTTCAAGTGGATATTAATGGCGTTTTGAGATTCTGAGGTAGAATTTGTATTCCTGATGATACGGAGTTGAAAAAGATGATTTTGGAGGAAGGACACCGGAGTAATTTAAGTATACATCCAGGAGCGAATAAGATGTATCAGGATTTGAAGAAGATTTTCTGGTGGTCTGGATTGAAAAGAGATGTGGCTCAGTTTGTTTATGCATGTTTGACTTGTCAGAAATTGAAAGTGGAACATCTGAGACCTAGTGGTTTGTTGCAGCCGTTGGATATTCCTGAGTGGAAATGGGATAACATTTCGATGGATTTTGTGACAGGGTTACCGAATACTCAACGAGGGCATAATGCTATTTGGGTGGTTGTTGATGGACTGACTAAATTGGCTCATTTCATTCCGATTGACATCAGTTTTACTTTAGAGCAGTTAGCTGAGATTTACATCAGTGTGATTGTGAAGTTGCATGGGGTTCCATTGAGTATTGTTTCTGATCGAGATCCTAGGTTTACCTCGAGATTTTGGGAAAGTTTACAGAAGGCTTTGGGTTCTAAATTGAGATTGAGTTCGGCTTATCATCCGCAGATGGATGGTCAGACGGTGAGGACGATTCAGTCTTTGGAGGATTTGTTGAGGGCTTGTGTTCTTGAGCAAGGTGGCGCGTGGGATAGTTATCTTGCATTGATTGAGTTCACGTATAATAACAGTTTCTATTCTAGTATTGGAATGACACCGTTTGAAGCACTGTATGGACGAAGGTGTCGAACACCTTTGTGTTGGCACGAATCTGGCGAGAGAGCGGTGGTTGGACCAGAGTTGGTGCAACAGACGACGGAGAAAGTGAAGTTTATTCGTGAGAAAATGAAGGCTTCTCAGAGTAGACAAAAGAGTTATCATGATCAGAGACGGAAGGATCTTGAGTTTCAAGAGGGCGATCATGTATTTTTGAGGGTTACATCGGTGACGGGTGTGGGTCGTGCATTGAAATCGAAGAAACTTACTTCTCGGTTTATTGGTCCTTACCAGATATCCGCGAGAGTGGTGTTGTGGCTTATAGGGTGGCGTTGCCGCCGAATCTGTCGAATTTGCACGATGTGTTTCATGTTTCATAGCTTCGGAAGTATGTTCCGGATCCGTCGCATGTGATTCCGATGGATGAGGTTGAGGTAAGGGATAACCTTACAGTTGAGGCATTACCGGTTGAGATTTTGGATCGCAAGGTTAAGCGGTTGAGGGGCAAGGATATTGCACTTGTGAAAGTGGCGTGGGGAGGCGCTGCTGAGGGCAATTTGACTTGGGAGTTGGAGAGTCGGATGCGGGAGTCGTATCCAGAGTTGTTCGTCTCAGGTAATATTTTCGAGGACGAAAATTTCTAAGTGGGGGAGAGTTGTAACGACCCCGTTTTTGTGTGAGTTTTATTTAATCGAATCGTTTGATTATTTTATTTTATTTTCGACTTTTATCTGAAAATATGTTATTTTTCAATGTTGTGATATTTTATCGAGTTTTGGGAACGTTTACGAGATATTTGAGTGTGGGGGTATTTTAGTCATTTTATGATATTTTTGATTAAGTAGTAAAAATAGAAAATAGAAAGAGAGAAAAATAGAGAGAAAGAAAAGGGAAAGAAAGAAAAAGAGGAGAAAAGAGAAGAAGAAGAGAAATAGTAAGAAAAACTTGGAAAATCAAAGAAATCAACTCCTAGAATCGATTTAATCGGGTAAGGGTGCGAAACTCAATTATTGTATGATTGTGTATGATTATGTATGTGTATTTGTGGTTGTTATTGGATTGATTTGGAGAAATTTAGTAAAACCCATTTTATGTAAAATTGATTAGAAATCGATTAAATGAGTTGGAAATCATGCTTTTAGTGTTCATTATTGTTGATACATGATAGATACATGTTGCTATGCATTGTATTGGTAATTTTTCTGGGTGTAGGTGAAAATTGGAGGATTTTGGGTGAGAAAACGCAGAACTTTGTTCTGCAGAATTTTTCTGGTTTTTCCAGGTCATACACGTATAGGGCATGTTCATACGCGTATGGACCTTGGTATTACGCGTAACATGGGCGAGCCATGGGCCATTACGCGTATGGTTCTTCAATTTTCTCGGCCATCTGCCCATTTGCGTATGATACGCGTAACATTTCAGGGCAATACGCGTATGGTGTTGGGCACTACGCATATTGGAATTAAAATGGGAATTTTGGGGAAAAATGGTCTCTGCCCATACGCGTATGGCCTTGGGCAATACGCGTATGGCATGGCGAGGATTTTGGGCAATACGCGTATGGCCAGGAGAATGGTTAAATGGGACTTTTCAAAATATCGTTTTTCGTTTTCTTTCGTAACTTGGGTTCTGTTTATCCGATTTTTACATTCTTGGTATCGTTGGAAAGCTATTGAGCTGTACTTTCTTATTATGATGGTTTGGAAATTGTTACCCGATTTAATTATGTCGAAAAATCGGGAATAGTGTCGGTCGTCGACTTTTGTCATTATAACTGTGCATAATTGAGGTGTGTTATGCAAGGTGCTGTTGTATGATGTAAATGTATGTGTGTAGATGGTGTTGTGATGGTTTGTGGCCATATGGAACTTAAATGCATTGTTTTGGGCATAAGTGTAAAGTGTGATTTTGTCGATGTAGATGAATGTATTCATGTGTGCCTATTAAATGTCATGAGTCATTGTATGCCAAGCATCATGATATGCATTGTTGAGACGTCCTGAGTGGCGGTTTGGATTCCAGAGGGAATTCGCTATAACGTCGTGTGCCCGTGTGGGGTGTGAGCGATGATTATAGACGATCGTGTGCCCATGTGGGGTGTGAGCGATCGGGTCGTGTGCCTTATACAAAGAGGTGTGAGCGATCCATAAACGTCGTGTGCCTTATACAAAGAGGTGTGAGCGACAGGGAACATCGTATGCCCGACGGGGAGTTACACTAAGTAACGAGCGATGGTTCCAGCAGAGTTCCTGAGTGAACTAGTGATGAGAAACATTGGAAGTCGGTACCGCATGTGCATATGCATAGAGTCGTTGTGTCGGTCTCTTGCATTGCATAAATCATTAATGGTTGATTATGTGTGGATTTGTGGATAAATTGATATATGGATATGTGTTGGTGATGGAAATATGAATTATTCCTTGTATTGCCTTGTGTTTGAATTATGGCGTGAGTTGTGGTGGGAATCGTGTATATGTTTGTTTTGGTGTTATATATAATTGTATGCAATTATATTATGGTTGTTTTTCTCACCCTTCTGCTGTTTTATAATGCTCTGTGAGGCATTGCAGATTAGAGTTGCTAGAGGTATTTTGTGAAGCTTTGCGTCTTCATTCTTTTGTCGCTCGGCTCTGATATGTAACACTGGGTAGTTAGGGAGGCCGTTTGTGATTATCTGTATTATGTATATACATCTTTTAGCTTTTGCATGTATAACTTGATGTATGACAAACTTTTCATGTGATATATATATATATATATATATATATATATATATATATATATATATATATATATATATATATGTTATTCAGTTTTAGATTTTCCGCTTTTATTCTAAAATCTGAAATGTGGGTGTAAGGAACTGAGTTCCTCTGTTGATTGCTACCCCACTGTTGCATATCTTTTTGAGCAGGTGTTGTATGAATTGTTTCAATATAATGTGATTCCCCCCGTCTATGCCATGATAATTTAAATATACTCTGATGAAATTTTGAATTTTCTTTTACTGCTTTATTTATTTGGAGGTATAGATTGGGGGTGTTACAACCCTAACTGCCGGACGCGAATCTAACGTCGCTCATAAAAAACACTCACCCATTCGTGGTCGTACCCACGAACTACATTAGCTCTGATTCCTCTCTCTTGTCCGATTGAGGATATGTAGGCACAAGACAGTGATTGTCTTGGCGAACAACCTTCCTCCACAGTTCCCGTCCGAACTACATTGACTCTAACTTTCCCATTGGACTGAGGGAGTACGTAGGCCTAGGGCATCGAATATGTCCTACCGAGTCCGTCTTTGTCATCCTCATCCCCATTTTCTTTTGTTCAGCCATAGATAGTAGGACAGCTCACCCTCCGTTTAGATAACAAGCATGGATCCCATCGAGTACGATGGATGCGTGGGGTGCTAACACCTTCCCCTCGCATAACCGACTCCCGAACCCGGACTATGGTTGCGATGACCATGTCTTTCCCCCTTTCTCTTCAGGTTTATGCAGTGTTTTCTTTCCCTCTCTCAGGATAAATACACATTGCTGGCGACTCTGTGTCTTCTGCGCCACTCTCGTGTTTGTACCGTTGGATGCGAATCTTTCGGGAGCGACAGCTGGCGACTCTACTGGGGACTCTGGTTGACCTCTTGCTAGTCCATCCCCTTTAGCGAGTCGATCCTAGCACTTGTTTGTTTTTTCGTTGGGTGTTTATTTGTTGTGCTTTATTATGTTGTATATTAATGCTTTACAACTTTTATTGCATTGCATTTCATTTTATTACTGTCATACTGGATATTGCTGTGTTGTGCTGGCTGGTTTCTATTTGGCAGGTTGGGTTGTTCTGAGAGATAAGCCCAATACCCAGGCTTGAGTACACCCTAGGACTAGAGTGGAGAGTAGTGAGACCTACGTGCCTGCTTGGTACGTTTGTGTGTTCACGAAATTCACAACCAGACGAGGCTATCTTGGGACGCATTCTGACATGTGTGTCTTGCGCATGTCAGGGTGTTAATCTAGAGAGCTGTCGACTCTGGTGACCGTTTCTCCGATACCTCAGTTGCACCTCTCCTCCCGACCTGTGATAATGGCAGACCAGAAATGGCAAACCCATTACACTTGTCGATCCGAGGACCCAATGCTGAGGGACTCGCATAGGATGACCTTATTTTAGAGGGGAATCAGTTGAGGCCTCCTCGATTGGTGATGATGCCAAACCAGAAATGGTGAACGTATCATCATTTCTCTACCTGAAAGCCCGTGATATTGAGGATCCTCGCTTTTCTAGAACCCTCATGAGAGATGGGATGGGTGTTTGCAGGTTTGCAGGAAACCAAAACCTTCAACCTACCCGGTTTTCTGGATTTCTCATCAGTGTTTGATTATCTGGGTTTCTGGTTATCTCAGTGGTTCGGTATTCTGGAATTCTGGTTTTCTGGGTTGTGGTTCTCGTTCAGTTAATAGCACATCACATCCAGCAGTGTTGCCTTGATCCCATACTTGCATGTGCATATCATTTTTCTTGCATTCTAACATGTTTGACATTTTTCAGGGCTTGCATCTTACTCTTGATTCCGGTTTTCTGAGGTTGCCTTAGCATGGATGTCCAGAGAAAGAAGACTGTTGCTTATTCGTTCCCAGACCTGACCTTGACGTTGATTCACAAGCTGATTAGTATGGCTGGTTCCAGAGTTCGTACAGAGTTCGGTGGAAAGTATGGGAGACTTCTGAAGTTTGCCTACAGTATCTCCAAGTATGAGAAGGATGCCATTCATACACTTCTGCAGTTCTATGATCCGTCTTTGCGTTGCTTCACTTTCCCATACTACATCTTGGCTCCAACGCTGGAGGAGTTCTCATTTATTTTGGGAATCCCCATCAGGCATGACATAGTTTTCTTTTCTGAAGAACGCCGTGGGATAAAAGAAATGGCCATTGCTCTTCATATTGGTGAATCCGTTCTGAGCAGTAATATTGTGGAGAAACAAGGAGCTAAGGGTTTCTTATTGAAGTTCTTGTTTGATCAAGCTTGCATACATGTTAAGGAGAAGAATTGGACTGCTTTCCAAGCTATTTTGGCTATGAACATCTATGGGATTGTCCTGTTTCCCAATATTCATGATCTGGTGGATATGCATGCTGTCAGAATCTTTATTTCAAAGAATCCTATACCTACCTTGTTAGGTGATGTGTATCACTCAGTTCATTACAAGAATGAAAATAGGCGTGGAAAAACTATGAGTTGCTGTGCACCACTCTTATCTACTTGGTTTTTGAGTCATCTCCCCGAAGCTGGCGCTTTCGTTGATACGAGAGATTCTCTGAAGTGGTCAAAGAGGTTAATAGGCTTGACGGCTGACAACATTGTTTGGTTCAACCATGACTTGCTAGGGATGGAGATTATTTGCAAGTGCGGGGAATTCCCTAATGTACCCTTGATAGGGAGAAGAGGTGGAATTAACTATAATCTTTCCCTTGTTATCAGGCAGTTTGGTTATCCTTTGAGAGGTCCACCTGAAGAGCGAGATATCATAGAGTCCTTATTCTTCAATGGTACTAGGGATCAAGAATTGATAAGGAAGATTGTGAATGCTTGGAAGCAGGTGACCAAGAAGGAAAAAACTTCATTCAGGAAATGTAACAACCGGGCCTTTCCTTCCTATGAAGAGTGGATTAAGAAAAGAGCAGAAGAGGAGCTTCTTCCTTTCCCGGTGGAACCACCTTTGTATCCTTTGATGATCGAGGCTCCCACAACTGTTGATATAGAGAAGTATGATAAGTTATGGGCTGAGAAGGAGAAACTCCAAGAAGAGAATCGTGAGCTGGGTAGAGAGGTTGGTTAGTTGAAGCACGAAAAAGGCGAAGCTATCCATGTTGCCAGGTTGAAATCAGAACTTTTGGCTGTGAAGGAGGAAGAATTGTCTAAAGAAGCCACAGCCAGAGAGAAAGTGGTTCAAGCGTTGAAAAGTGTTAGCAAGGTCCTTTCGTCCAAGAAGAAAGAGTTGGCTTATGTTATGTCAAGAATTCACAAATTCCATGACCGCCGGAATACAACAATTACTGCCAACAAGTTGAAAGAGGACAAGTATCTGGAACAGATTGAAGGTTTGAAGACAGGGCTTCGGAAAAAGGATAAGTAGATTTTATCAGGGATCTTTGAGAGGAGAGCAGTTGAGGAAAAGCTCAAGGAAACCATGGAAGATATGGAACAGCTGAAGATCCAAGCCGAAGTGAAAAGAGCCAGGAGCGAAGTTCCAAGTTCAGGTGGAGCCTCTGGAGAAGAAGATTGGGAGTTGCATAGTCTTTATTTAACAGGAATCTTACATAGGAGAGATATTTTGATTCAGGAGCTGATTCAGAGACCAGAGCATCCTAATACCAAGAAGCTTCTCAAGGAAGTGCAGAATTGGTGCAAAAAGAATGACGAATGGGGAATTCTAGCACGGCTGAGTCTTGATGATATGCTTTAGTTTCCTTGCTATTGTTTTCTTTATATTTCCGGGATCACCGCCAGGCTTGTTGGTCGGGATCTTTGTTTATGCTTCTTCAGACTTGTGTTGTAACAGATGCTTATTCTCTTTATATGATCAGGAATTCAGTTCTCTTCTGTTGTTAAAACTGGAATCAAGGGATAGATCGTCTTGATAATGTTCATACATGTTCGCATTTGCATTTGCATGATCATAATCATTTTTGCATAACAGGTTTATCTCTGGTCTTCTTATGTTTTCCTTTCTTCAGACAGGATTGTCGACCAACGTATTCATCGGTATTCTACTCAGCCTATGATAACTAGAGGATAGCCATGGAACAACTCCGTGCAGAGGTGACTGAAATGAAGATTCAGATGAGGCAATTTGGGGAAGATATGCTGGCCATGTCCCAAGAACAGAAATTGTTAAGAGAGGAAGTCAATCAGATGAAGACTCAGATAGGCCTGGTCATGGAAATCTTGAATAAGGTGTTGAAGAAGGAAAACGATCCTGTGCTCGCATCCGCAACAGAAATCCTTACTCCTCCCATCTCTTTGGGATTGGATCTAGATCGTGGATTGCTCATAAATCTCTTTCACAAACTGAAGTTTCAGAGCTTTCTCGTCAGCAATCATTTCCTGCTCCTCAAGAGGATCCTAAGTCAGAGGGGCCTAAGAGGAAGTTTGATCCCATTCCAATGCCGTATGCGCAGTTGCTTTCTTATTTGCTCGAGCTCAAACTGGTTGAATGTGTTAGTTTGGGACCTTTTTTCACAAAGCTTCCTCTGGGACCTAATGTGAATGCTAGGTGTGACTTCCATTATGGGGCACCTGGTCACAATGTTGAGAATTGTACAAGGTTCAAGCATAAGGTCCAAGAACTCATTGATTCAGGGGCAATCAAGTTCTCATAAGAAGTGAAGACTCCTCCCCTCTTTGCAGGATCCACCTCATGTCACAGACTTTCTCCACAACCTTTTGCTGCAGAAGCTCTACGTCAGCAACCTTTGTTTGTACCTCAGCCAAATGTGGAAAGGAAAGTGCAAGCGCAGGTGAGGCGTCCAAATCAGCATTGACAACAGAATTATCAGCAGCAGGGGTAACCGAGACCAAGAAAGCCTAAGAGGATATTTGATCCTATTCCTATTCCTTATAGTCAGTTGCTTGCTTGCTTACTCAAGAGGAATGCCATGCCAGTGCCATACCCTATTCCTCCGGACTTTGACATGAATGCTAGCTGTGATTTACATTCGGGAACATTTGGGCACACAATTGACGACTGTATTGCGTTCCAACACAAGGTGCAAGATTTGATCAACTCAAAGGTCATCACGCCAGATGGTACCCCTTTGGATTGAAGCTTCTTTGTCAGAGTAAGCACCAGATTACAAGAGCATCACCAGAAGCAATAAGTCCAGATGGAGTTAAGTCTCCTCAACAATGGCAATCATCAGCTTCCTTTATCGCTTTTTCATATGTAGCTTTCATTTGTTTGTTTAAACATTTGTCTGCATGTAAAAACTTGTTTGTGTTTGAATGTTGATTTTTAGGCAATGATGTGTTATTCTTGAAGTATTTTACTTTTATGCACTCATGTCATGTTTATATGTGCACTGCAATACCAACTTTCTTGCTTAAACTCTTTGAGGAAGGACGACGAAGCAAAAACGCAAAATCTTTGGTTGTGTGCTTTTGGATGAAACCCTGTTGAGGATGTATATGCATTGTTTCAAATCCCTAAACACTGGAGAAATAAGGGAGATAGACCCTCGTTAACCCCTTTGAGCCTTGAAGTAGGAGTTTCTTTCTAAAAACGAAAAAAACCTCAATCTTAACCTGGGGCAGGGTAGGCGTCAGTTAGTTTGACCAGGCGTTCAAATTTCAGAAGGAGTGTACATCTGAGGATCCATTACATTCCATTCCACTATCAAGAGGTTAAGAGGTGTAGAACCACAATGGTTACTCCTCACCAACCGAAGAGTGAAACAGTCACAGCCCTTTCAAACAAGTCAGGCAAAACGGTGTCACACGACTTGTTCAAAAAAAAAAAGAAGAAAAAAAAAAGAAAAAGAAAAAGCCTGCTAAGTCGAAAAACTTGAAAACAAGCGACTTAGGCAAAAGTTAGGGCATCCCGCTGGACTTCAAAGTCGAAAAAAAAAAAAATCAGTCCAGGCAAAAATCAGGGAAATCAAAAGAATGGAAAAGCGAAAAGCAAAAAGGATTACAAAAAGGAAAAATCCTCGAGCAAAGAACAAAGTCATGTGACTACAGACACCAAAAGACAAAAGGGGTGACTGTTGCTCCAAAACCTCGTCGGGTCTCGAACCATCAATTACATGGGTTCTTTAAGGATCATAAAACCTTTTGAGAATGAGCGCTTGTGCCGAATTAGCTGAACTTAGGACTGGAGAACGTCATGGAGAATGGGTGGGCACCGATAAACTTTGAGCCTTAAATCTTTCCTTTTTCTCAAAACTGCGAACCAGGCCACGATACAACCCTCAAAAGTCCTAATTGAAGTAGGGTTAGTCTGAAGGTGTACTTCGGCGAGATAGTGTTCCTGACTCCTATGAGTTGTGCTAATAAGATTTTTGTTAGTATTGCATGTGCGTATTGTTTTCTATTCAAAAATCAATGTCGCATCCCAGCTAGTGATTCGTTCACGAGGCTTGGCGACACATTTTCAATAAAACTTCAGGATAACACGAGTGTTGCATTAGAATTGTCATTCTCATAATAAACATTTTCTGCTTGCATGTGTTTGACATCAAAGAAGCTTACATGATGAACATCAGTTGAGAAGCTCGATCACGCCAAGTTGAGATGGTGAAGACTCCCAAGGACAGTCATGTCAAGGGGTATGTGGCTAAGAGACTATGCGCAGCCTAGAAGTTCCCGATAAATGGTAATAAGATGCAGCCAATCTGAAGCAGTCACAGTGAAAATTCTCCCTAAAGCGGCCAAACAGAGGCAATCACGTCGATTTGACAAATCTCTGTAAGATCAGTCAGGGGCAAAGTTTCTTCAAGACTTGGGGCAGGTCACCTTTGGAGCGGGAGAAGTTGTCCACTCCTAAAGACGGTTAATCGAAAGCACCTCTTCAAGGTTCAAAACACCGGGGCAGAGTGTTTTCAAGCCATTACAAATCCTTTCGAGGTAATTTACTTCATGGGTTATGAAGTCTGGGGCAGTTGCGTCGAGATCTGATAAATCTCTCCAAGAGTTTGAAGACCCTGGGGCAGTGTGAATGCCCAGTCTCCTATAAAATCCTCTTGAGATGATTTCTTCCTTTGGGCCTGGTGGTCTGGGGCAAGTGGAGAGTTCAAAGAGCCATTTATGACCATAGAGACAGAGCAGGCTGGGTAACAAGTTTGTTTTCCCCAGTAGCGTTACTCCCCCAACACTGGAAGGT
The DNA here is from genome assembly GCA_022829125.1 of Lathyrus tuberosus. Classification (NCBI taxonomy): domain Eukaryota; kingdom Viridiplantae; phylum Streptophyta; class Magnoliopsida; order Fabales; family Fabaceae; genus Lathyrus; species Lathyrus tuberosus. Next base: position 20,650,350 of record JALAZF010000021.1, on the reverse strand, counting down.
CGTCATCCTCAGTAGAACTTATTCTCTCCAGCAAGAGTACAGAGGATTGTGTTCCCTAGCCGAAGTCATGGTTGGTTGATTATTCCTCAGCAAGCAGTCAGAAGTGGATTGCTCCAAGGTGGATATTGTTGTATCTCCAGCAGGAGATGTGTTGGATGTCTTTGAAAAGACTTTATTTTCCCCACAGAGTCGGGTACTCCCTTTCCTCAGCAGGTCAGGAAGTGTATTTTCGTCAACAACGGCATGCTCTAATCCCCAACAGCAGATCAAGCTCAATGATATCCCTTGGCAGGTTTCGTTGACTTTTCTCCCCAGTAGAGCTACTCCCCTCGACATTGGAAAGTCCATCCTCCTCAGCAAGAGACTTACAGAATATCTTCTTGGGACAAAGGAGTTATTTTCCCCACAGGTTCTGAACACCCATTCTTCTCAGCCAGTCAGGAGATGCTTTTCTCACCAGCCACAGTATGAGTTAATCCCCTCCGGATGGGTAAGCTCGATGTTATCCGCTAGCAAGTTAGATGTCAATAGCTACTGTTCCCCAAGCAGGTTTGCTGATCATGGCCAATATTCCCTGACAGGGTAAAGGTAAAAGCACCTCCCAAGCAGGTCCAAAATTATTGACGTGTCTCCCCAAGAAGAGTTTAAAGGTGCTCATATTCCCAAGCAGAGTTTGGTGGTGATTGGTGTCCCCAGCAGGTCTTAGGACCAATCGTTTTTGGCAGGCGTCAAATCCAAGTTCTGAAGTATTTGGTGATCCCCGGCGGAGGAGTTTCCATCTTCAGTATTCATCTCCTTCCCCAGCTGAGTGGGTATTCTCTCGGAGTTTCGTCCATCTCCAGCAGAGTTGTTGATCTTGATATTCCCCAACAGAGTGGGTATTCTCTCGGGGATTCGTCCATATCCAGCATAATTTGTGATCAATGTCTTCCTCAGCAGAGTGAAGTCTTTCTCAGCAGGGTCTCTTATTTCGGGGGATAACTTATGTTGTCGTCCCCGGTGGAGTTTGCCTTCGTCTTCAGCATTTATTTTGCTGAGGCACCTCTTTTGCATTGCATAAGCATTCTTGCATGGCATCCTCCCAAACGCGTAGTATTTCCATTTTGTATGGAGTATTACGGCAAAATTCAAACATATGCATTCGAAGCATAAGCCAGGTTTGATTTCCTTACTAGTTCCTTTCCCTAGCAGAAAGTGACATGATTCAGAAGATGTTGGTTAACACCACACCGCAACCAGTGGATTCGTCTTTCTTGTTGGTCCTTCCTACATTCCCCCGCAGAGTGTCTGTTTAGATTTCTCTATTCCCCATCGGAGTTATCTCTGTAGATCCGTTGTTTCTACTTATCTTGGGTTGGAAAGTCCATCTTCGGCTGGGTCTTTCTTTTCGAGTTCGCTTTCGGTCGTACTCGTTTGTTGTTGAAAGTCCGTTTTCGGCCGGTCTTTCTTTTCGAGTTCGTCTTCGGCTGTCCTCGCACTCTTTGTTATTTCATCATCCCCAGTAGAAGTATCCCATGTGGTTTGTTCTCTCTTTGAAATTCCGCTTTCGGTCAGTCTTTCTTTTCGAGTTCGCTTTCGGTCATACTCGTTTGCTGTTTGAAATTCCTTCTTCGGCCGGTCTTTCTTTTCGAGTCCGCTTTTGGTCGTGCTCATTTGCCTTTGTATCCCCACTGAGTCCACTTTCGGTCGTACTCGTTTGTTCTCTTCAATTCCGCTTTCGGTCGTACTCGTTTGTTGTTGGAAGAGCGTTTTTGGCCGGTCTTTCTTTTCGAGTTCGCTTTCGGTCGTACTCGTTTGTTGTTGGAAGAGCGTTTTCGGCCGGTCTTTCTTTTCGAGTTCGCTTTCGGTCGTACTCGTTTTTTGTTGGAAGAGCATTTTCGGCCGGTCTTTCTTTTCGAGTCCACTTTCGGTCATACTCGTTTGCCTTTGTATCCCCACTGAGTCCGCTTTCGGTCATACTCGTTTATTCTCTTCGAGTCCGCTTTCGGTCGTACTCGTTTGTTATTGGAAGAGCATTTTCGGCCGGTCTTTCTTTTCGAGTTCGCTTTCGGTCGTACTCGTTTGTTGTTGGAAGAGCGTTTTCGGCCAGTCTTTCTTTTCGAGTTCGCTTTCGGTCGTACTCGTTTGTTGTTGGAAGAGCGTTTTCAGTCAGTCTTTCTTTTCGAGTCCGCTTTCGGTCGCACTCGTTCATCTTTTTTGAGTCTGCTTTCGGTCGTACTCGTCTATCCTTTTCGAGTCCGCTTTCGGGCGTATTCGTTTTCATTTTCATTACCACCAGGTTGCAAATTTCCGGGTTCTTTTTGTATTCAATCACCTTCTACCTTGAATGTCTGAAAGCCGTTGCTATCATCCCTTCAGGTTCAAGTCGATTGAATAGGGGCAGCTGTAACACCCCAAAATTTGCTCTTTTGCTTTGAGGTTAACTGGCTCTTGTTTCTTTGCATTTCTTACATTAGCATTCCTGCATTTGCATAGTTCTTTTGAGCATGGGATCGAGGTATCCTTCAACAAATCGTGGTGTCATCATTTTCGGTATTATTTTCAATGATGTTCAGAGCCTAGCAGATAGCTTTCAAAGTCTTTTTGAGCATTTATTTTGCTCATTAGACATTTTTTACAATCAGAGGTTCTGGCGGTTATTTTTTGATCAGCAATTCGGAACCAGACGATTATTTTCAGCAGTATTCCGAGCACAAAACGGAATTCATAGCATATTTCAAGTTTGTTTCAGTGATACTCGGTAGCAATGCCAAGTTTTGGGGTTCAGAGGCTTAATGAGTTCAGAACAGCTATCAGAGGTCACTTTTCCAAGTTTCTCTCCAAAAGGCGCCAAAATTCAAAATTTGCACTGTGTAATCGGTTACAGCGTATCTGATAACCGGTTACCCTTTGGTTTTTTGCGCATTTTTTTCATTTTTTGAACTGAGTAACCGATTATCAGTTATGCTGTAACCGGTTACTCTGGGCAAAATTTTAAAAAATTCAGATTGCATCATTGGTGATCATGTGCTTGGCATGTGCACGTGGGGGAAGGATCTAGAATTGATATTTTCATCATTTTCCACTCAAAATTCAAATTCCTTCCAACATTTTCCACTCTAATTCCTCATTTCCTTTCCTAATCCACTTTTCACCCCAGTTTCCACCCAATAAACCTCACTCCAAACCACATTTGAATTCCTAACCTAGCTTCTATTTAAGCTCATTCATTTCAAACCTCACACAACTTTGATCCATTTTTTGAATTTTCTACACATCTCTCTCCAATTTTCTCAAACTTTTTCTCTCATTTCCCAAAACCCTCACTCAAAGTTTCATCATCAAAGTTCATCAAATTTCACCTTGGAATTTGTTGATCTTGAAACTAAACCACCATCCATTCATCAATTCTTGAAAGAATCTTGGATTTGCTACTGTTTTGGAGTGTGGAATCACTTTTGGAGCAGCTTTTCATTATTTGAGTTGTTTTAGCTTAGATCTTGGTTGTTCTTGCTTGGATCTTGAAGTTCATCACATAGATCTTTGGTTTTCTTGCTTGGATTCACCAATTTTCGTGCTCAACAATCACCAAGGCAATTCTCAGCCTTGTAGGTTGGTTTTCCTTAGATCTATGCTTGATTTAGCTTAAGTTTAACTTATACATTGTAGATCTTTGGTTTGTGATGTGATTTGATCCATTTGCTTGATTTGGTTTATGATCTTGTTGTTTGATTGATGAAATGATTATTTGATTACTGATATTTGATGTGAATTCTCGTGCATTGTTGATTACATGATCATTGGATATGATTGCATAAGTGATAAGCTGCTGAAAAGTGATTCTGAACACTTATTTTTGAATTCTGCTGCTGTGTAACCGGTTACAGCATATCTGCTAACCGGTTACACTGTGTATTTTTTAGCGTGTTTGTGCATTTTTGAACTGTGTAACCGGTTATCAGTTATGCTGTAACCGGTTACCACTGAAGCAGAATGGTATTTTTGTGCATTTTCTTGCTTGTTTGACTTCCATAACATACTTAAACTTCATGGATTAATGCATTGATGATTGGTGGATTGTTCTTGAGCTATTTCAACACACACCACTATATGAACATGATTTTACGACACGCGACTTTTGGCTTTCATTCGATAAATGCGCATGCTTGTCTCTTTGATTTCTTGATGCTATGAACATATATGCATACTCACTTGTTGATCATGTTCATTGTGCATTGCTGCTGGATTGATGATGATTGTGTATGCTTACTTGTATCCAATTTCATGATGTGCATACTTGTTTCATTTGATCACATGCTATATGTTGCATTCTTCCATAATGCTTGCAAGGTTATTCAACATGGTATGTGGTTTGTTTATGATCATGATTAATTGAACGATGTATGTTGTTTGATGCACGTTTGCTCAACCTTGATTGAATCATATTCAAATATGGTACATGCTGTCCTGATTTCACATCCGAGTTTTGCATAAAGTGCTGTCATATGTGCTGTCCATGTATACACATGCTGTTTGTGGCTTTTTACCCCTGTTTTCATGCTGGATTGTGTGCTGTGAAATGCTGATTGGTGTTTGTGTTTGATTTTACTGCTGTTTGGTGCAAGTGTGCTGTTGTAGGTGCTGTACCTTCTCTTTCACTCACTTCCTCCCATGAATCTCAAGACTTGTTTAAGTGTTGGATTCTCTCCCCGTAGAGCTACCTAGTCCAAATTAATTTTTGATTAAGCTTGGAGTAGGATTAGCATTAGGTTTTAGGTAGTCATCTCTCCTAAGCCTCACTAACCATAGGTTACCCATGCATGATAACATTAGGACTCTTAACTTCCCTTTGGAGTTTCCTTTGGGTCTTCTCTCTTCTCATCTCAAAACTTCTTGAAAACACTTAATAAAGATAAAGTGTATTGCGCACGAGCCTTAAGCGTGGGGAATGAGAAATGAGGGGCTTCCTCTCATCTTTCTAGAGTGCTTAGCGAGCGTCCTGTCTTGGGACGATTCGTTAAGTATTCGTCCCTGTGCCCTAGACTTTGGGGCAATGCAAGTTATGAACTAACTTAAAAGAAAACACTTCTATCTAAAAAACACAAAAACAAATTCAAATCTTTTTATCCTTCGGGATTGTTTGGTTCCAGACCATTTTCAGAAAAGAGCACGTTACCTTCCGTCTGAGTCGCAAACAGGCATTGACCCTAACTGCCGAACGCGAATCTAACGTCGCTCATAAAAAACACTCACCCATTCGTGGTCATACCCACGAACTACATTAGCTTTGATTCCTCTCTCTCTCGTTCGATTGAGGATATGTAGGCACAAGACAGCGATTGTCTTGGCGAGCAACCTTCCCCCACAGTTCCCGTCCGAACTACGTTGACTCTGACTTTCCCATTGCACTGAGGGAGTACGTAGACCTAGGGCATCGAATATGTCCTACCGAGTCTGTCTTAGTCATCCCCATCCCCGTTTTCTTTTGTTCAGCCATAGATAGTAGGACAGCTCACCCTCCGTTTAGACAACAAGCGTGGATCCCATCGAGTACGATGGATGCGCGGGGTGCTAACACCTTCCCCTCGCATAACCGACTCCCGAACCCGGACTATGGTTGTGATGACCATGTCTTTCCCCCTTTCTCTTCAGGTTTATGCAGTGTTTCCCTCTCTCGGGATAAATACACATTGCTGGCGACTTTGTGTCTTCTGCGCCACTCTCGCGTTTGTACCGTTGGATGCGAATCTTTCGGGAGCGACCCCTCGGTATTGAACTTCATTAAGAGTTTAAATAAAAATTCAACCCTCATTTTAAAGGTCAACATTATCACGAAATGTTCGACAAACATCTAAATCAACAAGTAGTTGCTATCCATTGAATCTTGAGGTAAATGTTTTGTTAACGTAAGATTGGGTTGTCGTCGTTGTCGGTACTCTTACTCAAGGAGATTCAACCCCATGCCCCTCGAGGTTATTTTTACTAAGTCTCTGGCCAGTAGCTTAGTAAATGGATCAGCCAAATTATAGCTCGTTCATATATAGGTGAGTGAAATGATTCCATCTTTAATCAATTTTCTCACAAAGGAATGTCTAAGTCCTATGTGTTTAGACTTTCCGTTATACATTTCGCTGAATGCTCTAGCCAAAGTGGCTTGGCTATCACAGTGTATCAATACCTTTGAAACATTGTCTTTTGTCAATGGAAATTCTAATAGAAGGTCCCTAAACCATTCTGCTTCTTGACCAGCGGAAGTAAGAGCCACAAACTCTGATTCCATGGTTGAAAGAGTAATGCATGTTTGTTTCTTGCTCTTCCAAAAAATTGCTCCTCCAGCTAGTGTAAATATCCACACAATTGTGAATTTATGATCTCTAACATTGGATATCCAACTTACATCAGTATATCCTTCTAGTATGGCAGGAAACCTGCCATAGTGAAGGCCAAGATTTTTGGTCTTTTGTAGATAGCCGAAAATCCTTGTGAATGCCTTCCAATGTTCTTTATTTGGATTACTAATAAATCTACTCATTTTACTAACTGCAAATGATATGTCAGGTATGGTACATTGCATTAAGTACATAAGACACCCTATTGCACTTGCATACTCCAATTGAGTCACCGCTCTTCCATTGTTCTTTTGAAGTTTGACAACATGATCAAATGGAGTGGTTACTTCCTTAAAGTTTAGGTTTTTGAACTTATGAAGCATTTTTTAATATAATGTGTTTGACTAAGCTCGTAACCCCCACTATTTCTCCTTACTTTGATCCCTAAAATCGTGTCAACTAATCCAAGATCTTTCATCTTGAATGTTGAAGTTAGAAACCTTTTTGTTTCTAAAATTTTATTCACGTTGTTGCTAATTATCAACATGTCATTAACGTATAAACAAAGGAATATTACAATATTTTTTCGTACTTTTGTGTATAAACATTTGTCACAAGAATTGGGAGTAAATCCATTTGAAAGTATGACATATTCAAATTTTCGATGCCATTATTTTGGTGATTGTTTTAGTCCATATAGGAATTTGACAAGCTTACACACCTTTTGTTCGTTTCCAGGAAGCATGTAGCCTTCTGGTTGTTCCATATAGATTTCCTCATCGAGATCTCCATTTAAGAATGTTGTTTTAGTATCCATTTGATGAACTATAAGGCCATTCAAAGAGGCTAAGGCGAACAATACTCTAATTGTTATTCTTGCCACTGGGGCATGTGTCAAAGTAATCTACACCCTATTTTTGTCTAAATCTCTTTGCTACTAATCTTGCCTTATATGTGTTTAATGTACCGTCACTATGATACTTCTTTTTAAACACCCACTTGCATCCAATGTGTCTTGATCCCTTTGGTAAGTCAACAAGTTCCCAAGTGTGATTTGACGTGTTTGAATCAATTTCATCTTGGATAGCCTCCTTCAAAAAGGAAGAGTCCCTTGAAGCCACTACTTCCTTGTAAGTTTTAGGATCATCTTCTACTTGAATAATAATAGGAATATTCTGAACATAATTCTCACGGTTTTCTTCAACTAGATGAAAGGAAATAAGTTCATAATATATCTCGTTTGGTCCTAGATTCTTTTTTTCGAACTCTCTTGCTTATCCTAGGCTCGAGTTGTGTTTCAATGATCCGAGAAGTAATTTTGGGTTGTATCTCGATACTCCGAGAAGAATCTTTCTCACGAGATTCTTTGTTTGTGAGAGACTCAGATTCTTCATCCTTAGTAATAAGGTTTTCAACGAATTCTACATCCCAGGATTCAACAATTACATTAGAGTCTAAGTTTAAAAGTCTATATGTTTTACTATTTGGTCCATATCCTATAAAGACACATTTTATCCCTCGATGACCCAATTTAGTTCTCTTAGGATCCATGTTTTTATAGTAGGCCACACACCCCCACGCTCTAAAATAATTGATATTTGGTGATCTGGCTTTCCATAACTCATATGTGGAAATATCAGTTTTCTTCAAAGGAATTTTGTTAATTATGTGGCAAGCGGTTAGAAAGGCCTCACCCCACAAATTCAATGCCAAATTGGAATGTATTAAATATGACATTCATCATCTCTTGATATGTTCAATTCTTTCTTTCGGCTACACCATTTTGTTTTAGTGTGAGAGGTGCAGAGCATTCATGTATAATGCCATGTTCTTCACAAAACGTATCAAATTTTTTAGAAAAGTATTCACCGCCCCTATCACTCCTAAGGACTTTGATACTTTTATTTGATTAATTTTTCACTTCTGCTTTGTAAATTTTAAAGGCATTAAAAGCATCATCTTTATGCCTTAAAAGATATACATATGTGAATCTTGAGGAATCATCGATGAATGTAATAAAATATCTATTTTCCCCACGGGTTAACATGCCATTAAATTCACATAAATCTGAATGTACAAGATCAAGGAGATTTGTATTTCTTTCAACACTTTTGAAAGATTTATTAATCATTTTTTATTTAACACATAATTTACATTTTTTGAAATCATTTATATTACATGAGATCAAATCAGATTTAATTAGACTCCTCCTAGAACTAATATCAGTATGTGCTAACCTATTATGCCATAAAGAAACGGGCTCAAGCATGTAAGCGGAATTAGAAATTTCATTAATAATATTGTCGGTAGTACATGGTTTGATCATTCCCTCAGCAGAATATCCTTTTCCTACAAATACACCATTACGAGTCAATATACGCTTGTCCGATTCATATACAGATTTAATTCCCCGTTTACCCAACAAATCCCCAATAACAAGATTCATATTCATGTCGGGGACATGAAGCACATTAACAAGAGTGACTTTCTTTCCGGAAGTGAAGTTGAGTTCGACGGATCCGGTTCCAATAACTTTAGATCATACTTCATTTCCCATTTGTACTTTCTGTCCATCATTTGCCTCAAAATATGTTTTAAAAGCAGCCGTGTCATAAGAGACATGCATTGTAGCACATGTGTCATACCACCATCCTTGCACTCTGCCTTTGATTGCCATTACTTCACTCATCATAGCGATTATATCCTCATTTGCATGAACAATATTTATCTCATTGAAATTCTGCTAATCAGACACCAGATGTCGAGTAAGATGTCACGACAGTGGGATCAGGACAATAACACAAACCAAACAATTATGCAGTTAAACTGAATGGTTGGAAGTAAATAACATAGTCAATTGTTAACCCAATTCGGTGCAACATCACCTACATCTGGGGGCTACCAAGTCAGGAAGGAGATCCACTATAATAGTATTAGTTTGAAGCCCAAGTAGAATACCTCCGGTTTACAATATTTTCACCTAATCACTACCCGTGCTATTTCTATCCAAGACACTCCTAGATATAATACCCTTCTTACATCCCTTCAATCACACAATAGTGATAAAAACAATGAACAATAGAAGACACGCTTCCAATGACATAAAATCCACTCTTGCTTAAAAGCTCATGAGTGATTCACAATTGCAACTCAATAAAATCAGTCCACTTCAAGCATCTAAGTGATGCATGAATGGCTCGCAAATAAACACGGTCCAACTCAGATATCAAGGATGATATAATAGTGGATCTCAAATAACAAAGAACACAGTAAACCCTAAAAACTTCATTCACAAACACAACTTCAATTCCCAATTAGGTTTAGAATCATCCTTTATATATCTTTGGATAAGCACGGACTTTGGGCTCTTCATCTAAATAAAATGCATATCCAAAAAACCAGATGCAAATATTCTGCACAAAAATAGGAACAAAATATAATGTTTCCTAGAAAGTCTTCAAGTCCATTTTTATGAAACAAATGCACTTCTGGTATAAAACCAATGTTCCTAAAATAACCTTCCTTGGACTGCGACAGGATGTGAACTAAAACCATAAAGAATCTCACATTTAAAAAAAATATCTTCCAAGAAGCAAAACCCTAAAACCTGGTATAACATGTCAAGACATCATACTTGACATCTCTGCAACGATGTCTGACCAACATGTCAAGACATCTTGCTCAACATTTTGTTGTGATACTTGTTTTCACAAAATTGCTGCCAATCCCAAAAACATAGAACTAATAATCTCCCCCTTTGGGAAATTTTGGCTAAAACAACCTTGGAAAAAAAACAACAGCAACAATTACAAGAAAAAAAACACAAACTTGGCATAACACCAGAACACATCAGAGGCACACGCATCAACACTAAGAAAAATACTCAATCTCACAAAAAGGACACACAGAGAGACAGTTACTTCTCACACACCAAGATACTCCCAAAAAAAATCTGAAATACAATGTCATGACATTCTGTCTGACATTACAGCTACAATCACAATCACAACATACACACTCACCCTTAAGGGCAAGATCAGCAAATTAGATCCTACTCCCCCCTGTCACATAGCTTCCCCTCAAGATAATCACCAAAAAAAAATATGCAGAGAAAAATAAATTCTCCCAGACAATGCTTGATGTCATAACATGTGGTTCGACATCCCAGCAACACAAATCATGCAGATCATGCTTATGCCCCTCCTTAGTTGTTCTCCCCTTAAACAAAGAGCACTACTGCATATTAAAGCAGCAACACAAAAACACATACTACTACCATACCAGCAACCATTACTCCCCCTTTTTATCCATAAATTAGACAACAACAAACAAAGACATAAATTAGACAACTCCAGTAGCAACATCTTCCTTTTCCTTATCTCCTTTAGCATCAAAACTAATTGCTATAATTCCTCAAAAATGAAAATTCTCAATTCACCCCTTAACTTCTCAAACTAATTTTCATCCAAAGCTTTGGTGAAAATATCATCCAGTTGCTTCTCAGTGGCCACATGTTCAAGAGCAACAACTTTATCTTCAACTAGATCCCTAATAAAATGATGACGAATGTCAATATGCTTTGTCCTGCTATGTTGAACGGGATTTTTAGAAATGTTGATAGCACTCAAGTTGTCACAGTATAATGTCATAACATCTTGTTTGATATTATATTCTTTAAAAATATGCTTCATCTAAATCAATTGAGAGCAATCGCTTCCTGGAGCAATATACTCAGCCTCAACTGTAGACAAAGACACAATTTTGCTTCTTACCGAACCAAGAAATAAGATTGTTTCCCAAGAAGAAACATCCTCCAAAAGTAATTTTTCTATCATTAGCACTTCCTGCCCAGTCTGCATCACAATACCCGACAAGCATGGAATTTGAACTATGAGAATAAAACATTCCATAATCACTAGTACCATTGATGTATTTTAAGATCCTCTTTACTTGAGTAATGTGACTCATTTTAGGCTCAAACTGATATCTTGCAGAAACTCCTACAATAAATGTGATGTCTGGTCTGCTAGCTGTAAGATATAGTAGACTACCAATCATACTTCTATACAAACTTTGATCTACATCAACAACATTTTTATCTTTAGAGAGCTTCAAGTAAGTTGCAGCAGGTGTCCTCTTGTGACTAGCATTCTCCATTCCAAACTCCTTCACTATGTTCTTGGCATACTTACTTTGAGAGATGAATATAGAATCATCCATCTGTCATACTTGGAGTCCAAGAAAATAGGTTAATTCACCTACAAGACTCATCTCAAATTCAGATTACATTTGCTTGAAAAAATGTTGGACCATCTGGTTTGACATCCCTCCAAAAATAATGTCATCAACATATATCTGAGCAATCAAGAGTTTCCCATCCAGTTCTTTAACAAATAAGGTCTTGTCTATTCCTCCTTTCCTGTACCCATTATTGGCAAGAAATTTTGTCAGCCTTTCATACCAAGCCCATAGAGAGCTTGCTTCAGTTTGAACGCATGATCTGGAAAAAGTAGGATCAATAGAACCCTTTGGCTGTTCAACATATACCCCCTCTTGTAGGTACCCATTCAAAAAGGCACTTTTCACATCCACCTAAAACAGATTTAACTTTAGTAAACATGCCACTCCTAGCAATAGTCTTATGGATTCAAGTCTAGCAACTGGAGAAAAAGTCTCATCAACATCTACTCCTTCAATTTGAGTGTATCCTTGAGCCATAAGTCTGACCTTATTTCTGGTGACAACTCCATTCTCATAAGATTTATTCTTATAGACCCACCTTGTACCAATGGCATTTGTTCCTTCAGGCCTAGGAACTAAGTCCCACACTTCATCCCTCTTTAACTGATCTAATTCATCTTACATGGCATTGATCCAAAATTCTTCAGTTAAAGCCTCCTTCACATTCTTGGGTTCAATCTTAGAAACAAAACAAGAGTTAGATACCATATCCCTTGATCTAGTGATAATCCCTTCATTAGGATTTCCAATGATGAGTTTCTTAAGATGATCTTTCTGAATTCTGATAGAGGGACCCTTGTTGGCTTGATTGTCATCATCCTCAATAGTTGCAGCTTCATTGTTGGTCTCAGGATCAACCATATTTTCTGAAGTATCATTCAACTGAGATCATGTTTCAACATCGTCTTCGACATCTGTATTCTTCTCTATGGTTGAATAATCAATTACAACATTAATAGATTCCATCATGACCTTGTTTCTGGTATTGAAGACTCTATAGGCTCTGCTATTTGTACAGTAACCCAAAAATATTCCTTCATCACTTTTGGGATCCATCTTTCTTCTTTGTTCACGATCAGCCAAAATGTAGCATTTACTTCCAAAAACATGAAAGTATTTGGCAGTAGGCTTCCTTACTTTCCACAACTCATAGAGTGTAGCTGAAGTTCCAGTTCTCAAGGTAACCCTTTTGTGAATATAGCATGTAGTATTCATTGCTTCTGCCCAAAAATGATATGGTAGATGCTTAGCATGAAGCATGACTCTAGTTGATTCTTGCAGAGTCCTGTTTTAGCGCTCAACCACTCAATTTTGCTGAGGAGTAATGGGAGAAAAAAATTCATGACTAATACCTTCAGACGAGCAAAAATCAGCAAATTTTCTATTTTCAAACTCCTTTCCATGGTCACTTCTAATCCTGACAATTCTACTTTCCTTATCTCTTTGTAGTCTTTGACATTACTCTTGAAAAACATCAAAAACATCTGATTTTTCTTTGATGAAGTTCACCCAAGTGAATCTTGAAAAATTATCAACAACAACATAAGCATACCTCTTCCCACCAAGGCTTTCAACTTGTATAGGCCCCACTAAATTCATATGAAGAAGTTTTAGAACTTTTGAAGTAGTCAGATGTTGGATCTTCGGGTGTGACATCTTGGTCTGCTTTCCAATTTGACACTCACCACAAATTCTTCCTTCCTTAATTTTGAGCTTAGGAATGCCTCTGATAGCTTCTGTAGCCACAATCTTCTTCATCCCTTTTAGATGCAGATGACCAAGTTTTTGGGGCCATAACTGAACTTCATCCTCCTCGGATAACATACATGTGGAGGCACAATTTGCTGATTGAGGTCTCTATAAGTAACAATTATCCTTAGACCTGACTCCCCTCATAAGTACTTCATTATTCTCATTAGTGACCAAACATTCAACCTCAGTGAAATCAACTTTCAGACCTTGATCACATAATTGACTTATGCTTATCAAATTAGTAGTCAAACCTTTTACAAGAAGAACATTATCAAGACTAGGGAATCCTGTATAGGCTAGTCTTCCAACTCCTTTAATTTCACCTTTTGCACCATCACCAAAAGTGACATAACTGGTGGAATAAGACTTAATGTCCACCAGGAACTTCTTTACTCCATTCATATGTCTTGAAGAGCCACTGTCAAAATACCAGTCTTGTCTAGCTGAAGCTCTGAGAGAAGTATGAGCAATAAGGCAAGTAGTGACTTCCTTGGGTATCCATTCCTTTCTAGTTTTAACCACTACTTGATTAACCTTAGGCTTTGTTGGCCCTTTTAGATAACCATATAGTTTGAAACATAAAGGCTTTGTATGACCAATTTCACCACAGTAATGACATCTCCAATGCGAGAGCTTGCCTCCAGTTTGAGTATCCTGATGTCTGGAATGATGTTGAGATATTTGATTAGACATCATTGGCTCAGCCTTCCTTCTAGGAGGAACAAATTTTGTCACATGGGTTTTTCTTTGACTATTTAAGGATTGATAATCAAACCATATACCAGTAAATATTCTTCTTCTTTCTCCAACTTGAAGTATCTCAACCAACACATTAGATCCATTGTTTAACATCCTCATTAACTTGGCCATGCTTTCAAGTCTTGAGGTCAACAAAGTTACTTCATTATGTAGCCCAAAGATCTTAGATAATCATTCTTCCTTTTCAGCCTGCAGTTGAGATATAATTTCCTTCTGCGTTTCTCCCAGTTGACAGATCTCTTCACTTTTGATGCATAGTTCTTTGTAAGAGGCAACCAGTTCCTTATATGAAATTTCTTCATCATATGAGTCTTCATCAGAAGCCTACCTTCCATTTAAAGCAGTTACATGTTTAGCAGATTCATCCTCAGGTTGACTTTCATCATCAGACCAAGAAATAGACATCCCTTTATATTGTTTCTTGAGGTAGGTAGGACATTATGCTTTAATGTGTCCAAATCTTTCACATTCATGACACTGAATGCCTTTGCTTTGATTGGACCTTTCTTCTATCCTTGCTTTCCTTTGAGAATCATAGTTCTTGCTAATGTCAGATATAGTGTTCTTGACATTAGGTCTTGACTTCCTGTCCATTCTTTTTAGCACCTTGTTGAATTGTCTTCCAAGCAGCATAATAGCATTATACATTCCTTCATCAGTATCCAGGTCACATTGATCCTCTTCATCTTCAGTGTTGGATACAAAATCTACGCTCTTGTTCTTCTTTTCAGATCTGTCACTAATAGCCAATTCAAAAGTTTGAAGTGACCCAATAAGTTCATCCACTCTCAGTTTGCTTATGTCTTGGGCTTCTTCAATGGTTGTGACCTTCATGTTAAATCTCTTGGGTAAGGACCTGAGAATATTCCTAACAATCTTTTCTTCTAATATCTTTTCTCCCAAGGCACTAAAAGCATTTGCCATTTCAAGAACATTCATGTGAAAGTCATGAATACTCTCATCATCCATCATCTTCAGACTTTCAAATTTGGTAGTGAGCAACTGAAGTCTATACATCTTCACCTTAGATGTGCCTTCATGAGTGGTTTTGAGAATCTCTCAAGCATCTTTGCCACAGTACAAGTGTTTATTAATCTGAACATGTTTTTGTCAACTCCATTGAATAAGGCATTCAAGGCTTTGGAGTTTCCAATAGCAGTTTCATCTTATTCCTTTGACCAATCCTCTTCTGGCTTTAAGGTCTCCTTCCTATCTTTATCCTTAACAATAGGAAGTTCCCAACCCTTTATGATAACTTTCCAAGTTTTGCTATCCATAGATTTTAGGAAATCCACCATACGTGCCTTCTAATAGTCATAGCTGGTGCCATCTAAGATAGTGGGTTTGTTAACATTTCCTTCTCCTTCCTTTTCCATAGTACCAGAAAGTATCTTCCATGGAGCTCACCCTAAATAGAACAGGGTGCCTGCTCTGATGCCAATTAAAATTATGGTAATCAAAAACTAGATATCGAGTAAGATGTCACGACACTAGGATAAGGACAATAACATAAACCAAACATTTATGCATTTAAAGTGAATGGCTGGAAGTAAATAACACAGTCAATTATTAACTCAGTTCAGTGCAACATCACCTACATCTAGGGGATACCAAGCCAGGAAGGAAATACACTATAATAGTAGTATTTTGAAGCCCAAGTAAACTACCTCCGGTTTACAGTCTTCTCACCTAATCACTACCCGTGCTATTTCTATCTAAGACACTCCTAGATAGGAGATCCTTCTCACTTCCTTTCAATCACACAACAGTTATAAAATAATGAACAATAGAAGACACACTTCCAATGACACAGAATCAACTCTTGCTTAAAAACTCATGAGTGATTCACAATTGCAACTCAATAAAATTAGTCCACTTCAAGCATCTAAGTGATGCATGAATGACTCACAAATAAACACAGTCCAACTCAAATATCAAGAATGATATAAGAGTGGATCACAAATAACAAAGAACACACTATGTCATACCCCAAATTTTGACCACTAAGATTTCCCATCATTGTGAAAATCATCATCACAATATGGGTGTATCATTATGCCTCATTAGTCTCCCCAAAGATGGGTGAGCATCCACTACAATCAAAATTAGGGTTTCAAGCCCTCTCAGAGTTCTTAGACAAAGGATCAATCAAGGAATGACATGATCTTCAACTTGTCTAGCCTCTCAGACATCAACAATGGATCAAGAGGACTCCCACATCAAGGATCATGCACAAGGCTGCAACATTCCAAGTGGATTAAGCCTCAAGATCGCCAGTGTCACCAAATTAGGGTTTTGGTCGACCAGGGCCTCCAGATGGAAATCTTCCTCTAAGCATGAGCCAATGCTTCAAAGCATAACCTAAGATGCTCCAAGGGACATCATGAACCTAATCATCAAGTCAATTTAACCTCAGGGGATGCATTCACAAAAAAATCAGGAATTAGGGCTTCTTGACCTAATTCACCCCTAAGTTAACTTTTGGGACAAAACATGAGCCAAGACCTCAAGAGAGGATTTGAGGGTCTCAAATACACCACATTGATCCATTTGCAACAATGGATTGATCCAAGAAGCTTGAGCAACAAGTTTCAATTTCATCAGGACCACAATTAGGGTTTTGAAAAAAAAGTCGACTGTGCCTTTGACTTTTGACCCAGGCATGCTCCCAAACCTTGGGACATGATTCAATACACTCTATAATACCTATGAAATCAATCCATCAAGTTTGATTTAGGTCAAGGACTTGATTTCATAGAGGATCGCACAGTTCGGAATTCATCTGATAAAAAGTCAACTATGCACAAAAGTCAACTTTGACTTTTTGAGATTTTTCATAATTATGGTTCTTTAACCCTAAAATGATGTTAATGTGTGATTGGAATCATCATTCATCAAGAAAAATCAAGAAAAGTGGGATAACTTGTAAAAGGGGTAACCATAAAAAAACTTAGAATTTTTCTAAATTATGGAACAAAGTGGCTAAGGTACCAACTTTGGAGGATCATATCTCCTAAACCACAAGGCCATTTCCCCCATTCAAAGCTGGATTTGTAGCTCTCATGGCCCTCTACAAAAGCTTCAACTACACCTCATTCCAATTCATCATGGATTTTGAGTTATGGAATGATCAAAATGGCTGAAAACATGAAATGTCATTTTTTCCAACACTTAGTGAAATTTTCACTAAGTCAGAATCTGCCTTCACTTTTTTCCAAATGTAGGGGCATTTTTCATTTGGATCCAAAAGGTATCAAAACAAACTATAATCATACATATGTTGTATCATATGAGAGCTTTCCAAAATGGCCAAGAACTTCACCAAACTCAATTTGAGCAAGAAGTTATGACAGTGGCAATATGCCTTGCTGCAACTATCATAACAAGGTATATTTGGGAGTTTTGCTCGATTTTCTCAAAATTTGCAAAGGGCAAGCAAGTCTGCCCATCTGAACACCTCAAGGGGAGGCCAAGGAGGGACAAACACTGATCCATCAGCCTCCTAAGTCCTTGGAACCAAAATTAGCATGCCAAACCTAGAAATGCCTAAAGAGGGGACAAGACTCCAATTTTGTTTTAGAGCATTCAATGGATGCACCAAGGTGGCATCGACTGAGCCATTTCCAACTGAATTCAGTCAAGACATATCCAAGACCAAGGGAACCAGCAGCCTGTGCCCTAACCTCTAGTCAATGGCTAGAGGAGACTTGAGATTCCAAAGTGAAACCATTGGCCAAACCTCTTTTGCAGTTGCCATTCACTATTGCAGCCAAAACAAACTTGCTCTACTATAAATAGAGCTCATTTGTGCTCAGTTTGAGCACACCAAAGCACTAGAACACTTGCTTTCCTCAAAATCTCTTTCTCTTGGCAAAAATGCCTTCTTTAGCAAGGTAACTGTGATTTTTTGAGTTAGAGAGCAATTCCACCATAGCTCATGATCCAAACACATCCAATATGTCATATCTAAGCTGTCCAAACCTTCACAAGTGACCTGTAACACCAAAATCACAAAGTCAGATCTCAAAACCTCAAAATAGGGATTTTGTGCATTTTTCAAGCCACGTCTTGATTCAGTCACTTTCCAAACCAGATAAAACCTCAAACACACTCCAAATATCATCCTTGAACTGTCCCAAATGGTTCCACACATTTGGAACACCATTTGAGAGAGTTGCTATTTTGGCCACTTTTGACCCTTTTGCAAGAAAGAGCTCAAACTTGTTCCTAAGGTTTCCAGCTGATTCTAACCATCCTAAAAGCTTCTAAAAGATCATTTGAGGGTGTCCAAAGCATCAAATCATTTCTAGAACAAAGCCCTTGGCAGATTGCACAAAAGCTCCAAAAAGGGGTAAGCATCACAACTTGAATTCTTTGAATCATGCTTTCCTTTGATGTCCACTGATCATGCATCTCTTATACATGTTATATGTGTTGTGTTTGCACCAATTTATCATATAATTCATAAATGTACCAAGAGATAGCACAGAAAATGCAAATCATGGCCTATTTCAAAACCACTATCGGGTTTTTCAATAGGAACATGATCTGAAAAAAACACCACCACCATTGGATTCCTTGTGAAATTCTAGGCAGGATAGACCTAAATTTTGTCCCAATCCTTGGAGAAATGAGAAATTTATGGCCTTCACGTTTCTAACCTAAATCTTGCCTTGCCTTGCCTTGGGCCAGGCCAAAAACAAGGCAAGCCTTGTATATTTGTGGTTGTGTTTCAATCAACGGATGTATCACCACCCCAGTGGTAAGGCGCGCGCCCTATACACAAGAGGTCTGGGGTTTGTCATACCCCAAATTTTGACCACTAATATTTCCCATCATTGTGCAAATCATCATCACAATATGGATGAACCATCATGCATCATCAGTTTCTCCAAAGATGGGTGAGTATCCACTACAATCAAATATAGGGTTTCCAGCCCTCTCAGAGCTTTTAGACAAAGGATCAATCAAGAAATGACATGATATTCAACTTGTCTAGCCTCTCAAATATCTACAGTGGATCAAGAGGACTCCCACTTTAAGGATTAAACACAAGGCTGCTCCCTTTCAGGTGGATCAAGCCTCAAGATCGCCAGTGTCACCATATTAGGGTTTTGGTCGACCAGGGCCTCCAGATGGAAATTATCCTATGGGCATGAGCCAATGCTTCAAGGCATAACCTATGATTCTCCAAGGGACGTCATAAACCCAATCACCAAGCCAATTTAGCCTCAGGGGATGCATATATCAAAAATCAGGAATTAGGGTTTCTTGACCTAATTCACCCCTAAGTTGACTTTTGGGACAAATCATGAGCCAAGACCTCAAGACATGATTTGAGGGTCTCCAACATACCACATTGATCCATTTGTAATAATGGATTGATCCATGAAGCTTGAGCAACAAGTCTCAATTTCATCAGTACCACAGTTAGGGTTTCGCGAGAAAAGTCAACTGTAGTTTTGACTTTTGACCAGGACATACTCCCAAACCCTAGGACATGATTCAATATACCCTATAACACCCATAGAACATGTCCATCAAGTTTGATTTAGGTCAAGGACATGATTTCCTAAAGGATCGCACAGTTTAGAATTCATCTGATAAAAAGTCAACTGTGCACAAAAGTCAACTTTGACTTTTTGAGATTTTTCAAAAAAATGGTTTTTTAACCCTAAAATGATGTTAATGTATGATTTGAATCATCATTCATCAAGAAAAATCAAGAAAAGTGGGATAACTTGTAAAAGGGGTAACCATAAAAACTTAGAAAATTTTCTAAGTTATGAACAAAGTGGCAAGGGTACCAACTTTGGAGGATCATAACTCCTAAACCACAAAGCCATTTTTCCCCATCCAAAGCTTGATTGATAGATCTCATTACCCTCTACAAAAGCTTAAAACTGACCTCCCTACAAATTCCTCATGGATTTTGAGTTATGGAATGATCAAAATCACAAAAAGTGAAAATGTCACTTTTTTCCAACACTTAGTGAAATTTTCACTAAGTCAGAATCTGCCTTCACTTTTTTCCAAATGTAGGGGGATTTTTCACTTGGATCCAAAAAGTATCAAAACCAAATATGATCAGATAGTTGTTGTATCATATGAGGGCTTTCCAAAATGGCCAAGAACATCACCAAATTCCACTTGGGCCAAGAGATATGACAATGGAAATATGCCTTGCTGAAAACTGCCAAGGCTAGGCAGAATTTTGCATTTTTGTTCGATTTGGCAAAATCAGATAATTCCAAGCCTTGTCATTACTTTGGACACATCTGAGGATTAAATCTAAAGGGGACAAACACTGAACCAAGCCTCCAAAGTCCTCGGAACAAGAAGTAACATGCCAAACCTAGAATTACCTAAAAGAGGGACAAGTCTCCAATTTTGGACTGGAGCATTCAATGCATACACCAAGGTGGCATGGACTGAGCCATTTGCAACTGAATTCAGTTAAGACTTATCCAAGACCAAGGGAACCACAACCTTGTGCCCTAACCTCTAGTCAATGGCTAGAGGAGACTTTGATTCCAAAGTGCAACCATTGGCCAAACCTCTGCTGCAGTTGCCATTCACAATTGCTTGCAAAACAAACTTGTTGTACTATAAATAGAGCTCAATTGTGATTAGTTTGAGTACACCAAAGCCATCAAACAGATGCTTTCCTCAAAATTTCTTCTTTCACTCAAATTTTGCCTTCTAAAGCAAGTCACTATTGGGTTTTGAGTTTGAGAGCAATTCCAATCAAGCCAATCACACACACACACCTCATAAATATCATATAGAAGTGATCCAAACACTCACATAACATCTGGAACACCAAAATCACAAAATCACCAGCCAGTTGCTCAAGTTCTTGACAGATTTGCAGTTGGGGTACCATCTCAAGTTCCAGATCATTTTAATCCATTCCAAGCATCCAGACACACTCCATGGCACCTAGGGAAGCTATCTAGATCATTGGAACCTAGCTGTAACACCTCTAACACAAAACACGATCACCAGCTGCAAGAGGTAAGCATGAGCTCTTCTAACTCTATGATCCATGCATTTTTTGCTGCACAATAATTTGGCCATATGTTCATAATCATGCATGGAATGTTTTCCGTCAATCAATTGCATTGTTTAAATCGTGTGTGGAATTTCTGAACCATCATGCAGAACTTAGGGTTCTTGAGGTTTCTCTTTGATTTCTTATTCCATGTTAAAAATAAATGAAATTAAAGACCATATACATGACCGTGAGGTTAAAATGAGTAGATTGATATGTAGATTGTATGATATAATCAAGTATTCAGTGAGATTGGATAGAAAACGTAAATATGCAGAAACAAAGGGTGGCGCGTGTTCTTGCCCTTGTTCTTGGCGCCATTTTTTGAAAATTTGAATATTTGAATTTTGTGATTTTATTTAATTGATTCAAAAATTAATTTCTCTCTGAGTTTTAATGATTTTGAGTTGATTCTTTTTTCAATAATTCACAAAAATGTTAAAATATTTTATTTTACTAAAAAATCCCAAAAATATTATTTATTTCATATAATTGATATTTTTTCAAAGAATTAATATTTTAATTGTTTTTGACATTTAAAATATTTTTTCCTTCTTGATTTTGCAAATTTTAATGATTTCTAATCATTTTGTAGGTCAAAACATGATTTTTGAAACATTAATCTAAGATCACAATTTGTTTTCCACATGTTAAACAATTTTGGTCATTTTAATTGAATTTATTATTCAATTAAAATACATTTTGAAAACAAATTAGGGTTTTTGATTAATTCAACCCTCATCAAACTTTTTCAAACACTCTTGGGCCTCTAATAGAGTGTAAGACCCAATCCTTTGTAAATACAAACCTATTTTTGGGCCTCACTTATTGTATAAGTCCCGTTGTATTTCAAAAAGTTCGACGCGATCATTGGCCGTTGAAAAACAAACCTTGGGCCTCTCCTCGAGCTATAAGACCCATTCAAAATCTTTTGGGCCTCTATTAGAGCGTAAGACCCAACCCCCTTTGAAAACCAAACCATTTTGGGCCTCAATGCATTGTATAAGACCCACCGTGTTTTCAAAAATCTCGGCGCGATCGCCATTTTCAAACAAATGACCCTGGGCCTCTCCTTGAGCTGTAAGCCCCACCACCTGTACAAAAATAAATCTTTTGGGCCTCTATTAGAGTGTAAGACCCAATCTCCTTTTAACCAAAACTTTTTGGGCCTCAGACATTGTATAAGTACCCCAGCGTTAAAAGAAAACCTCGGCACGATCGCCAATAAAAAAACCAATCATCTGGGTCTACCCTCATGTTGTAAGCCCCATTCTTTTTCTTTAAACACTTGGGCCTCTTGAGAGAGTGTAAGACCCATCCCCTTGTACATAAAACCTTTCTTGGGCCTCAGTCACTTGTATAGGCCCCTCTGTACAAAACGACAGTGCAATCACTGATAAACCTTGGGCCTCTCCTTGAGCTGTAAGCCCCAACATCTTTTCAAAATACTTTCTCCTTTAATTTTGAATATACTGTTGTTTTCAATATTTCTTTGTTGAACAACTAACCAAACAGCATGGAAGCTCTACAACCGAGTAAGTGGTTATATGCTTTCTTTATCCGCTTTCATATACATATAACTGTATTGTGGGCCTGTTTCACTGTAAGTCTTCTTTCATAAACTCATATTAACTGTGTAATACTAGTATAGATATTTAGAGTTTCCCCGGCAACTACGTCTAGCACTAATCCCTGTTGGTCACTCTTAAATAGACAAAACTAGATCCCCATAGGATTACCAGATACAGTCTTCCCTCCTCTTGGGGTTAAACAATATAGAGACGTGAAAGGCAACATTCTCGGTGAACCCTTTCATAGACTGTCACCCTTAGACATTGTCAAAGAAACTCTACTCCCCAGGGATGATCTTTTCTCCGTGAATGGCATCTCTTGAGTTTCTTCCAAATTCTCGAACTTTCCTGGCTTGATCTATTCTCTGTGAATAGCCTGTCTTGAATTTCTTGGGGTTTGGGGACCCACAGGCTTCCTAAAAGCATTCCCACCTCCTCTTGGGCATTGTACAAGGACCCTACGGCTTCTTAGAAGTATTCACAGCCTCCTCTTAGGCTTTGTATAAAGATTCTTCCTTCAGGAAGAGAGCCTCCTCTTGGGCTTCGTACAAATTGTCCCTCGGCTTCTTAAAAGTTTCCAGCCTCCTTTTGGGCTTCGTACAAATTGTCCCGATGACCTCCTAGAGGTATATGAACAGAAATTAGTTATCTTAATAGAACAGTCTTTCAAAGAGTCTAGATCTTTCTACTGTTAACGTACTACTACTGTTTCTTTAAGCATAGTACAAAAGATAAAACTCTAGACTTGGACAGTCTAATCTCCTTGAGTCTCGAAGGCATTCTCAAGTAGGGAAAAACACCAGTAGACTCGGACAGTCTCCAATACCCTATGGATTCCCCATTTCCTTAAAGAACAGGAAATAACCATGATCCTCTGATTAATCCCAAAGCATAGCCTTACCTTTAATCAATCTCTTTATAAGAACTGATTTTCTCTTTTAACCAACCTACTGGACCTGTCACTCAACTGAAACAGTAATCCTTTTAGCCTCTATCTCGGGCTTCGTACGAGATATAAAAAGACTCTCTTGTTGAGTCAACAACCCTTAGCCTCCATCTTGGGATTCGTACAAGACACATCTAAAAACACTCTCTTGTTGAGCCAATAATCCTTTAAGCCTCCCTCTCGGGCTTCATACGAGATACAAATCACTCTCTTGTTGAGTATAAAAGTCTCTCTTGTTGAGTCAACCTTTAGCCTCCGTCTTGGGCTTCGTACAAGACACATACAAAAAACACCCTCTTGTTGGGCCAATAGACTCCTCTTAGGCTTTGTATAAGAAACACCCCGGTTGAGTCAATCAACCTTTTAGCATCAAAATTGTGCCTCGTTCACAGGATACAAACATCAACAACTCCTTTCATCTAATCGCTGTAAGCGGCAAACCTATGGATTATTTACATCCACGCCACTGTCCCTCTTTTAGCATGAGAATTTCCTAAGGAAAGATGGCATTGCTCTACACTGAGTTAAAGTCTTCTTCTCCAGGTTAAAACCCCTATAATGGAAATTATGGCATTGCTAGGATTCACATATCCCGGTTAAAGTAATCCTCCTTTATAGTCAGTCACCCAACAATTGTGACAAACAGACCCCCTTTAGAGATGACAAATTCTCTCTAAAGACAACACCTTTTTAGCTTCACATCTTGGGCTTCGAACAAGATACAAATAGACCTTTCAGCTTCACATCTTGGGCTTTGAACAAGATATAAACCACCTTTTCAGCTTCACGTCTTGGGCTTTGAACAAGACACCAAAACACCATTTCCTCCCATAGAATAAGAGAAACTACGATCGCTCTGATTTCCCTATTTCGGTAAACGGGAATATGTAGGCATAAGATTGAAAGAAAAATCTTAGCGAGCGCACCACATCAAAAAACTTCAGGTCACAAATCCTCACATATCCACCAAAATATCCGAGTCCGTATTCCCTACCAAAAGTTTAAATTCAACCAAAATAACCTAAGAGAGGCCCCCCCACATTGATCGCATCTGTAAACTAACAGTTTTAACTGTTTGACCTCAGTTTGCAAAGCAGGGTTAGTTGGAGACATCTATTTCCCTTCCTTCATCAGCTTCAATAGGACAAAAAATGAATCGACCTGTAGTAACCCAGAGCTGCAGTGCTTAAGAACCACGTCCAAAATCGTTCGCTACAGAAAAATGGCGCCCACCGTGGGGCCCTCTTTTTTATCTCTCAGGTAGAAACCGAAGAATGACGACTTCACTGGGATATGACCTTTTTGACTTCACTAGGATCTTAGGTCAAAACCTTTAAAGTTGGGAAGATACCACAGGATGGCGACTCCGCCAGGGAGCCATTTTTGTCAGGAACATAGGATTCATAGCTCTTTAAAGTCTAGGACTTTAGGACAAATATATATACTGCTTTTCCTAATTGATATCTGTGTTTATTTTTCTGCTAATGGGAATGCGTCTGATGCCGCGTGTGGAAAGATTGAGTATACACCTAGGAAAAACATCTTTTAGTAGTGCGGAAACTATTAGAAATGGTTGTCACGCGATACTACCCTCTTCTGATGGTTCTTCGAAAAACATCACCTAGCACGGTTCCCGGCCCGCTGGTGTTTTCTCGACAAGAAATGATGATGTCGAGAGACAGGTACCAAAATCACTAGTATAAACCTTTGGGGGGGGGGGGGGGTAGAGCCTTGACTTCATGACACCGACCCTTTGACCCCATTTTTTTTCTATGTTTTTGTGTGCTGCATTCATGCATTCATCTAAAAAACATTACATCAAAGAAAAATTTTCTCTTCTAGTCTCTCTGTTTCAAATTAAACTAAGACAATGATTGCAAATGTCAGAGAAAAAGATTGCGCTCATGGACTTCGGTAGAAGGAGAACTCATAAGTATACCTTCAGGGTTCCAAAACTAGAGGATTTGAGAGGATTAGCGAGGATGATCACTAACCCTGAAGCTTTCAGAGCCAAGTACGGAGGTCTGCTACCTCTGTTAAGAGTCCATGTGATTGAAGGAATCATGGAGGCACTCATTCAGTTTTACGATCCGGTCTATCACTATTTCACATTCCCGGATTACCAGCTCGCACCAACGCTGGAGGAGTATTCTCACCTAACCGATCTGCATATTACTGATCGAGCTCCATTTTCTAGACTAGAAGAAATTCCAAAGGACCAGACCATTGCAAAAGAAATTTATTTGGACGAATCAGAAGTCAAGACTCACCTGACCACCAAGGGTGGGCTCCCAGGTTTGCCAGCCCAGTTCCTGACAAAGAAGGCTCTGTACTTTGCTAGTATAGGGAACATGACTGCTTTTGAAAGCATCTTTGTCTTACTCACTTACGGGTTATTTCTGTTTCCCAACATTAATAGCTTCGTCGATATCAACTCCATTAAGGTTTTTCTCATTGGAAACCCTGTGCCAACTTTGCTCGCGGACGCGCATCATTCTGTACACTTAGGAAATTTGTACAGCAGAGGGATGATCACATGCTGTGTACCCCTACTATATAAATGGTTTATCTCTCATTTGCCTAAGTCTGCTGCTTTTTGGGATCATAAGAGTGTCTTACGTTGGTCGCAGAAAATCATGTCCCTTACCAACTCTGATATAGATTGGTGCAATAGGATTTATGACGGGATCAGGATCATTGACCGTTGTGGAAACTTCCCCAACGTACCCCTCATAGGAACTAAGGGAGGAATCAACTACCATCTAGTATTGGTTCGTCGTCAATTTGGATACCCGATGAGGCATGTCCCGCGTAATGCTCATCTGGAAGGTCTTTTCTTCAAAGAAGGAGAAAATGACAGGGCACTAAAGATGGAAATAGTGCACGCTTGGAAACATGTTCATAAGAAAGGATGAGAGTCTCTAGGAAAACCGGACTGTGTCTCGGTGGAGCCTTATCTCCACTGGGTTCAAACTAGAGCTCTTAAGCTAAATATGCCTTATCCTCGTCACAGAGTTCTTTCGCCGAGGGAATATGTCATGTACTTCATGACTGAAACGGAAAAACTTCAGGTTACTCTCAACAAAGTTCAACAGGAGAGGAGGTCTTGGAAGAACAAGTACCACACCCTCAATGTAGAGTGTACCAAAATACAGCGACTGCTAAAAGATAAGGATCCTCTGATTGAGATTTTGGAGCAACATGCTGTGGATAATCAGGATGACCAAAGGAGTTTGCTCGTTCCTTTCACTTGGCAAAGGAATGACAACCCAACAACGGCCCAAGAGCCCCGGTCCAAGAAAAGGAAAGTACCAGAATCAGCACCCGGTTTCTCCCCAGAGAGGACTCGGGACCCCTTAGCTTAGGTTTCTGTTTCCGCACCTTGTAATCTACTGTATTTCTATTTTCGCGATCCTTTGAATTCAATAAAACGGGGTTTCCCCACTATTTGATATTTGTAATCTAATTGTCAAAGTTTATTTTGATTAAACAAAAAAAAACAATTAATATAATCATTGCATTCATCATTCTCACGTCACATATTCTTCTTACCTACGAATCTCACGTTTGTGTCTCGGTTCTAGAGTCAAATTGTCTCATTCGTACAATACTCGGGCCAGTCGTCAGAAAAAGATGGATGATCTCGAGAAAGAGAACAGAGAGTTGAGAGAAGAGATCGACGCTCTGAGAGAGGATATGAGAAAGCTTCATAACAACATGCAAGCCATGGCAGAGACTCAGCTACAAAGGACTGTGATCTCGGAGATCACCTCAACGCCCATAGTGGAGAAGTCTGATCCTAGGTATAAAATGCCAAAAGATCGTCCCTGGGGCATGCCACTTAACTATATCCCGGAAGGATATGTTTCGCCGATCAATGACGATCAGGGAACCGCAGCGGGAACCGCTAGGCCTGAAGGTTACAAACTTTGGGAAAGCGAAGATGCCAGGGGCATGACAGCAACTCCTGAAGGTTACAAACTTCGGGAGGCACCGAGAGTCTCGGCCATAATGACTATACCACCGCCCGTGGTACACACTGTCCCGGAAGGACAGATTCCACATATGCCTTCTGGTGGAAACGACAACATGTTCGAAAGAATGAATGAGTTCCAGGAACAGTTCCTGGGAATGCAGAAAAAACTGCAGGCCCTTCGCGGTCAGGATTTATTTGGAAAGGATGCCACAGACCTCTGTTTGGTCCCTAATGTGAAAGTCCCGCACAAATTCCAGGTGCCCGACTTTGAAAAGTACAAGGGTAACTCTTGCCCTCTGAGCCACTTGGTGATGTACGCTCGGCGAATGTCAGCTCAGACAGAGAATCAAGATTTATTGATTCACTACTTTTAGGATAGTTTAACCGGCGCCGCCCTAAAATGGTACATGGGTTTAAACCGTGCTACAATTAGCACTTTCAGAGATCTTGGCACTGCCTTCGTCCAACAATATAAATACAATTTGGACATGGCACCAGACAGAGATCAAATCATATCAATGTCGCAAAAGGACAAGGAAACCTTTAAGGAATACGCTCAGAGATGGCGTGAAATTGCCGCCCAAATTTGTCCACCTCTTGAGGAAAAAGAGATGACAAAGATCTTCTTAAAGACCTTGAGCTCATTTTACTATGACAGAATGGTTGCCAGTACGCCCAGTGACTTCACCGAGATGGTCGGTATGGGAGTTCGTCTCGAGGAAGCCATCCGAGAAGGACGTCTAGTCAAAGACACTGGATCATCAAGTAGTACAAAACGATACGGTAATGCTCTCCCTAAAAAAAAAGAGCAAGATATTGGGAATATCTCTCTCAGAAAGCAAAGACGACGTTATCAGCCAGTAGCGGCTGTGACTCCTGCTATCAATCCTGCGCCTATTTCTACGTATCAACCTCAGGTTGCGCAGAGCCAACCTAATCAACAAAGGACTCAACAGCCTCTTCAGCAGGCTCGTCCTCCATACAATAACAATCGTACAACGCGACCACCAGGATTTGATCCTATACCCATATTGTATGCAGAACTATTTCCATTACTATTGGCTAAGGGGCATGTCCAGACTAAGTCCCCTCTTACAGTACCGGAAAATCCGCCTTTTTGGTTTAAGGTGGATCAGACTTGCCCTTACCATCAAGGAGGACCAGGGCATAACATAGGGAACTGTCTCAATTTCAAATGCGACGTACAAAAGCTTGTTAGGAGCGGGGTCTTATCTTTCAAAGATACGAATCCGAATGTTCTCACGAACCCGCTGCCTCAACACGAGAAGGCTACAGTCAATTTGATAGAGGGAGAGACTAAAAACGTTTATCAAATTCATTATGTACTCTTGTTAAGGACCAATCTGGTCAAGATGCATTGCAGACAGAGTGGATATGGCCATGTACCACCTCATAACTATCACCAGTGTGATATCTGCTCTAAAAGCAATCAAGGATGTTCTGTGGTGCAATCAGCTCTACAGGAACAAATGGATCTCGGATGGATCCAAGAGCACCGAGCTCGTGGAGTTAACATGGTTTACACGAATTCTAACGTCATTCAGAACCACGACGTCCGTGCAATGAATGTCAACTTGGTGGCGATGCACTCCAGGCAAAGCCAATATCATAATCTGCCACGGCACGATTACAGTTCCTGTCTAATTTGCTCGGTAAACAAACAGGGATGCTCTTTTGTACAAGAGGCCCTCCAGCGTCAGATGGATCTTGGATGGATCTAGGACTACCATGATAGGAATCCCTATCAGATCAACATGATCCAAATCTTCGATATTCGTTTGATGAATACCAGCCTGGTGGAGTTACATGCTAAACAGGTCCAACTCGGGTTCTTGGTATCACATGATTATCAGACCTGTTGGGCGGGTTTCAAAAACGATCAAGGCTATGCCCTTGTCCAGGAAACCCTTCAGCATTTGTTAAACCACTGGTGGCTTCCAATCTATATGGATGAAGACACCCAGCAAATTAGTATTACCAACGGGAACCCTACTCGGCATCAAAGTCGGGATGTTCGATCTGTGGAAACTGACCTAGTGAGGTTACATTGTATTCAAAGCGGGAATGGCCAGGTGCCACCACACAACTATGAATGTTGTAGAGTCTGTTCGAAAAGTAACCAAGGATGTTACCTTGTGCGAGCAGCTCTTCAGGGTCAGGTGGATCGTAGAGAGATTCGCCCATATCCAGGTTCTAGACCAATCAACTGGGCGCCAGACTACCACGCTGATCAAATTGAGGATGTTGTCGTAATCTCTGATCATCAGAAGGCTAGGGATGTTTGTACCATCATCCCTCTACTTGACGAATCGAGAGTTCCCAACCAGGAACGAATCGAAATTGCTTACGACAGTCATAAAAATCAGAAGGCTCCCATAGTCATCTATCTACCGGGACCATTACCATATGAATCAACTAAGGCTATCCCGTACAAATATGGTGCAACATCGGTCGAGAATGGAAAGGAAATTCCATTACCCTCCGTCGTGAATATTGCAGACATCAGTCGAGTAACACGGAGTGGTCGAATCTTCAACCGAGGAGTTGGAGAACTTAATAAAGAAAAGGAACCTCAGACAGAAGTTCCCAATCCACCGGTCGGTCAATCCAGTAATCCCGACCTTTCGAAAAACGATGATGAGATGCTGAAGCTCATCCAAAGGAGTGAATACAACATTGTTAATCAACTGTTACAAACTCCTTGGAAGATCTCTGTGCTATAACTTTTACTCAGTTCAGAAGCGAACATGGAGGCTCTACCGAAAGTCTTGGAGCAAGCCTTTGTAGAACAGGATGTAACAATCAGACAATTCGATAACATTGTCTCTAACATCACTTCCTGCAATAACTTGGGATTTAGTGATGAGGAATAACCTGAAGAGGGCCGCCGTCATAACATGGCGCTCAATATCACGGTCAGCTGCCATGGCGATGCTTTAGCCAGCGTACTAGTAGACACAAGGTCAGCCCTGAATGTTATGCCGAAGTCCACTTTGATGCAATTATCCTTCAAAGGACCCCCGATGAGAACCAGTGAGGTCGTCGTCAAAGAATTTGACGGGTCCAGAAAAACGGTTATCGGCGAAGTCGACCTTCCCATAACTATTGGTCCTCACACTTTCCAAGTCGCTTTCTAGGTCATGGACATCCGGGCAACGTAAAATTGTTTATTAGGAAGACCTTGGATACATCAAGCTGGGGCGGTCACCTCGACCCTCCACCAAAAGTTAAAGTTCGTCCAGAACAACCAGCTTGTCACGGTCTGTGGAGAACAAGCTTTGCTCGTGAGTAACTTATCATCATCTACTGGTGTAGAACCCGAGGAGGTCATTGGAACTCAGTTCCAAGCACTGTTGGTGAGCAAGGACAATCAATCCGAAGAGGGAACTTCCATTTCCTCATACAAAGACGCTATCAAAGCAGTTGAGAGTACCAATACAACAAGATGGGGACATCTAGTCATTCCTACTGACAATAAAACAAAGAAGGATCTTGGTTTTTCTGTAACCTGTACCCAGACAGCTACTACCAGCAATGAAAGGCTTCATCCCATTCAAGACTTCTTCCATAGTGGGGGTTTCCTTCACCCAGTGCCTCAAGAAGTGCATACCATCAATAAAGATGATTCCTCTAATATGGAGGAAGAATGGGAGTCCTATCTTAACAAGGACGGTTATATGTCTCAGGACGAAACGCAGACTCCCTTTTGCTTTCCTACACAGGGTCCGAGATTTATACCCAGGTCAGATGTCGAAATGATATACGGAGATTGTGATCCGTAAGGATGCCGTGCTCCACCAAAATCATTAGAGGAGGACACTCTGATGAAGGACAACTTTGACCACAACTATTATGGCCCGATGGATGGCCTGCCAATGTAGCAGCCATACCCAGGAGACTTGGGACAAGAAAATAAGCCGAACAACGAAAATCAGCTGAGCGTCATTGAACAGAATACCTGCGTCCCCACCATGTCATGGGATCAACACTCAAGTCATTCAGAAAACGTCCAGTATGACGATGAATTTGCAACATTTGCAGGACTTGAGTTCATTAACTATGCTTTTCCAGAGGTCAACGTCATCGAGAGAGATGACTCCTCAAGTTCCAAAAAAGTGTGGGACACCCTGGGACAACCAAGTGGGAAATACGATTATATGGTCAAGTACACTGCTCCCAAAAGCTCTAGTATCAGGTTCGAAGACATCCAGCCAACTGGATGGGGAGATCTACCTGAGAGCACCAGTGCTATGCAAAATGTAACAGAGGAATCGTCCTACGACAACTCTGCCTGGGAGACAGATTCCAATGATCCTGCTCCACCAGAAATCAGAGTTATTTATGAAGACAAATCAAGGAAGGTGCCAGACTTTGTGATTCATCGAGGAGTTCGCCGCCAATGGGTTGCTGTCGATGTTCCGAAGATTGTTCATAAGTCAAAGTAATCGCCGCCTTTAACCTTTCACCCTGCCCAGGTGAAACGAATGTTTTGATAGGGCTCACTTTCTGTAAATTTCCCTCTTCGCTTTGCCCAAAGCGACAGAGTTTTGTTTTATAGGGCTGTAGTTTCAAGAATCGACTTGTTCATTAATAAAATAACGTCGTTCTGTAATCTCCGCATTAATTGCTGTTTTCTCTTTTTGCTTTTTTCAGAAAATGGTAATCCTAAAAAACAAATAAATACTAAAAACAAGCAGTAAAAGAAATACACTGCACACACTCTTGCATTTCCTCTATCTCTTCTAAACACAAATCATACCGTCATGCAGATTGCTTGTTTTAAACCCCGTTGAAACATACGATCCGATGCCTTCTCCCAACTTTGAGTTTCCGGTATTTAGGGCTGAAGAAGAAAATAACGACGAAATTCCAGACGAGAGCTCCCGATTACTCAGAGAGGAGGAAAGGTCCATTGAACCTCATAAAGAACGGTTGGAAATGGTAAACTTAGGTTTGGAAAAAGAGAGAAAAGAAATCAGGATTGGGGCACTGCTCAGTCCAACTGCCAGAGAGGGTTTGGTAAAGCTTCTCAAAGAATTCCCCGATGTATTCGCTTGGTCCTATCATGATATGCCAGGGTTGGATACCAGCATCGTGGAACATCATTTACCATTGAGATCGGAATGTCCGCCAGTAAAACAAAGGTTGAGACGAACTCACCCAAACATGGCCATCAAAATCAAAGAGGAGGTACAGAAACAGATTGACGCGGGTTTCCTCGCCACATCAGAATATCCTTAATGGTTAGCCAACATCGTACCCGTTCCCAAAAAGGACGAAAAAGTCAAAATGTGTGTGGATTACAGAGATCTAAACAAGGCTTGTCCAAAGGACGACTTTCCTTTACCGCACATTGACATACTGGTTGACAGTACAACAAAGTTCAAAGTGTTCTCCTTCATGGATGGATTCTCGTGCTATAATCAAATCAAAATGGCGCCGAAAGACATGGAGAAAACTTCGTTCATTACCCCATGGGGTACCTTTTGTTACAAGGTGATGTCGTTCGGTTTGAAGAACTCCGGGGCAACCTATCAAAGGGCCATGACTACTCTTTTTCATGACATGATACACAAAGAAATTGAGGTATATGTCGATGATATGATTGAAAAATCTAAGACAGAAGAGGAGCATGTGACCCATCTGTCAAAGCTATTCGAGCGGTTGAGAAAGTACACACTCTGCTTGAATCCAAACAAATGCACCTTCGGTGTTCGTTCGGGAAAACTTTTAGGGTTCATCGTCAGCCAGAAAGGAATTGAGGTTGATCCTGACAAGGTCAAGGCCATTCAAGAAATGCCTTCTCCGAAAACTGAAAAACAAGTAAGAGGATTCCTGGGACGTTTGAACTACATCTCCAGATTCATATTCCTCATGACCGCGACATGCGCGCCGATTTTCAAATTACTCAAAAAGAATCAGTACTGTGTTTGGACAGAAGACTGCCAAACAACCTTCGACAGTATCAAGGAATACCTGTCGAACCCGCCGATTATATCACCTCCAGTGGAAGGAATACCACTGATCATCTACTTAACAGTCTTGGAAGACTCCATGGGCTGTGTGCTTGGTCAACAAGACAAAACGAAAAGAAAAGAGTCTGCCATCTACTATTTGAGCAAGAAATTCACCGACTGTGAGACTCGGTATACTATGCTTGAAAAAACTTGCTGCGCTTTGGCTTGGGCAGCCAAACACCTTCGCCAGTACATGATTCGTCACACTACTTGGTTGGTCTCTGAGATGGATCCAATCAAATATGTCTTTGAAAATCCTGCTCTCACGGGAAGGATTACCCGTTGGCAGATGTTGCTATCAGAATATGACATAGAGTACCATGCTCAAAAAGCCGTTAAGGGGAGTATTTTAGCTGATCATTTGGCTCATCAACCGATTGACGGTCAAGAATCAATCAGGTTTGACTTCCCAGAAGAAGATGTCATGTATTTGAAAATGAAAGATTGCGATGAACCGCTACCCAGTGAAGGGCCAGAACCAGGTTCCCAATGGGGGCTTATCTTTGACGGAGCCGTCAATCATTACGGAAATAGAATTGGGGCAATCATTGTCACCCCTCAGGTTACCCACATTCCTTTCACCGCCAGACTTACGTTCAAGTGCACAAACAACGAGGCCGAATACGAAGCTTGTATTATGGGTCTCGAGGAAGCGATTAATTTGAGGATCAAAAACTTGGACGTATATGGCGACTCAGCCCTGGTTATCAATTAGATTAAAGGAGATTGGAACACATACCAATCAGGATTGATTCCTTACAAAGACTACGCGAGAAGGTTGCTACCCTTCTTCAACAGAATCAAGTTTCATCACATCCCTCGTGAGGAGAATTACATGGCTGATGCATTAGCCACTCTCTCTTCCATGATTAGTGTAGGTCAATGGAACGACTTACCTAAGATCGACATAATGCACCTTGAACGGCCCGCTAACATCTTCACGATTGAAGCAGTCATAGACGACAAACCTTGGTATCACGATATCAAGTGCTTCCTTCAGAAACAAGAGTACCCACTTGGGGCACTAAGGAAGGACAGGAAAACCCTCAGAAGGCTGGCAGGCAGTTTCTTCCTGAGTGATAATACTCTTTATAAGAAAAATTTTGACATGGTCTTGCTCCGATGTGTAGACAGAACAGAAGCAAACATGCAGATAAAAGAAATCCATGAAGGGTCCTTTGGCACTCATGCCAATGAACATATAATGGCGAGAAAAATTCTAAGAGCAGGGTACTATTGGTTGACAATGGAATCCGACTGCTACAAGTACATGAGGAAGTGTCACAAGTGTCAGATATACTCCGACAAAATTCATGTACCGCCAACGCATCTCAAAGTTCTTTATTCCCCATGGCCTTTTTCCATATGGGGAATCGACATGATTGGCTTGATTGAGCCCAAAGCTACAAACGGACATCGGTTCATCCTAGTGGCCATTGATTACTTCACTAAGTGGGTCGAAGCAGCGTCGTACGCTAATGTGACCCGACAAGTGGTGGTCCGATTTATCAAAAACAACATCATCTGCCGTTATGGTGTTCCGAGCCAGATCATTACTGATAATGGATCTAACTTGAACAATAAGATGATGAAAGAGTTGTGCGTAGAGTTCAAGATGGAACACCATAACTCATCTCCATACCGACCAAAGATGAACGGAGCGGTAGAAGCGGCTAACAAGAACATCAAGAGGATTATTCAGAAGAGATTGGCACGAGATGCTACCCTTTGCTCTTCACGGTTATCATACATCTATCCGCACTTCAACAGGGGCAACCCCTTTCTCTCTAGTATATGGCATGGAGGCAGTACTCCCCATAGAAGTAGAGATACCATCAATTCGGGTATTGATGGAAGCTAAGCTTACAGAAGCTGAATGGTGTCAAAGTCGACACGACGAACTCAATCTGATCGAAGAAAAACGAATCACGGTACTATGCCACGGTCAGTTGTATCAATGAAGAATGAAGAAGGCGTTTGATAAAAAGGTTTGACCTCGCATCTTCAGGAAAGGAGACCTCGTGCTCAAGAAGATACAATCATTTCTCACTGTTTCTCGGGGCAAATGGACTCCGAATTATGACAGCCCATATGTGGTCAAGAAAACTTTCTCAGGAGATGCCTTGAGACTTGCAACCATAGATGGAGAGGAATTTACCTACCCCACAAATGTTGATGTAGTCAAGAAATACTTCACCTAAAAAAAAAGAAAAAAAACGTCTCGGTGGATTGAAAACCCGAAAGGGCGGTCCAGACAAAAATTAGAGACATGATCAAAAATCATCCCGGTGGATTGGAAATCTCAAAGTACAATCCAAGCAAAAATTAGGGATAATGGAAAGTAACTACTTTCGACAAAGGGGCAAGGCCCTCGGCAGCAGTTACATCATCCGTCAGGAAAGCTCCAGTCAAGGTCAACTTCGACAGAAACTCAGGATGCCCCGAATTCAAAGTTGGTAGAAGGATAACGGTCATTATGTTTCAATGTAGCCCTTTTCCTTGTAAATTACCATTTTCTAAACTTTTTATATACTCTATGGAATCACGCGTTTGGCTGATTTCCATCCTATCAATAAAATTTGAGCCCTTTTGCTTTTATTTGCAATTCATATCTATTTTAGCTTTACAGAATGATGTTTTTAACATGATCAACGATTCTTGAAACAAAACAAAAATGAATTTACTTGTTAAAATTATTCTGCTTTTAAAAATAAAGATGGCAATTTCTTTTGACGGTTAAACATCGAAAGAACATCGATCGCTTCTCCAAAGGTGTTTGAGCCTCAAAGTGCAGAATCAAAGTACTCCTTCTAAACCAGTATGCCTGAATGAAGGATCAGCTATGTCAGATGTGAATGTTCCATCTGACCTCTTCGTTCGAGTTCCCATCTCCTAAGCCCGACCAGCGTCGCTCCCAACAGGGATCGTTTCTCCTAAGCAAGGCAGAATTGCTATCTTGAACCAGCAATACTTCTTCGCCCCGCGATGGCCGAGTATCCAGTCATGTTCATCTATTAGTCTGTATGTCGCGTCAGTTTTGTCAGCATATACATACATACATCATGCATTATTGATTTGCATTCATATTCATATTGCATCACTATCACTCCCGTCGGTCTTGTCCCCTAGTGATAACAGTCCTCTCAATTGAGTTGTCAGTTATTTTCTCATCAGGAAAGGTTGTCGGAATAATCTCTCTCCTCCAGTTTATTTCTGGATCAGAATTGGTCCTTGACCACTTTGATAACTTGAACCTCTGAAAGACCATAGAACCTTCAACCGATGTCACTCTTCGCCATTGAAGATGATATTTTCGCTTTCCCGGATTAAGGAAAATCCCTAGAGGAAGCCTCTTAAGCAGAGATTCGACAATACAGCAGTTTTTCTCTGAAAAAAAAACCGATGATGAGAAGGTCATCAACACCTCAAAATTGGATCACATCATATGGCGTTTCTCCGGGAAGATCCCGAGAAAAATATGATGCAATATCCCCAAGCGTGAAAGCAGTCTCTCAAGAGACTCATTTTCCCCAGTAGAGTCGACAAATGGTGTCTCCAACGGAGAAGTTTCTACACCTCTGCAGCTCAGACGAATGGGTTCCCCAGCGAGTCTGACCTCAAAATTTTTCTATCAAATGGCATCTCCCCAGGAAAATTCAGCGAGAAGTTTGAGGAAAACCGCTACGTATAGCGTCCCTTGTCAAGAAAGTTTATTGACAAAAGAAACTTAGACCAGTTCCTTGGTAGGAAACCAGGATCGAGGGGAAGTTTATTCCAAAAACTGAGACCAGTTCCTTGGTAGGAAACCAGGATCGAGGGGAAGTTTATTTCAGAAACTAAGACCAGTTCCTTGGTAGGAAACCAGGATCGAGGGGAAGTTGACAAAAGAAACTAAGACCAGCTCCTTGGTGGGAAACCAGGATCTAGGGGAAGTTTATTTCAGAAACTAAAACCAGTTCCTTGGTAGGAAACCAGGATCGAGGGGAGGTTTTTTACCTTTTCTAAGCATCATTGCTTAGCAAAAGAAGAAGGATGCATAAGCTGCATTTCTTAATCACCATCAAAATTTTGGGTATTCCGATATTTAATCCTCTTGCACCATGAATGTCCGAATACCTTCGCCATTCACACCTTCGGGTCCAAGAAGATTAAATAGGGGCATCTGTCATACCCCAAATTTTGACCACTAAGATTTCCTATCATTGTGCAAATCATCATCACAATATAGATGAACCATCATGCATCATCAGTCTCCCCAAAGATGGGTGAGCATCCACTACAATCAAATTTAGGGTTTCCAGCCCTCTCAGAGCTTTTAGACAAAGGATCAATCAAGAAATGACATGATCTTCAACTTGTCTAGCCTCTCAAACATCTACAGTGGATCAAGAGGACTCCCACTTTAAGGATTAAACACAAGGCTGCTCCCTTTCAGGTGGATCAAGCCTCAAGATCGCCAGTGTCACCAAATTAGGGTTTTGGTCGACCAGGGCCTCCAGATGGAAATTCTCCCCTGGGCATGAGCCAATGCTTCAAGGCATAACCTATGATGCTCCAAGGGACATCATAAACCCAATCACCAAGTCAATTTAGCCTCAGGGGATGCATACATCAAAAATCAGGAATTAGGGTTTCTTGACCTAATTCACCCCTAAGTTGAATTTTGGGACAAATCATGAGCCAAGACCTCAAGACATGATTTGAGGGTCTCCAATATACCACATTGATCTATTTGCAACAATGGATTGATCCAAGAAGCTTGAGCAGCAAGTCTCAATTTCATCAGTACCACAATTAGGGTTTCGCGAGAAAAGTCAACTGTAGTTTTGACTTTTGACCAGGACATGCTCCCAAACCCTAGGACATGATTCAATATACCCTATAACACCAATGGAACATGTCCATCAAGTTTGATTTAGGTCAAGGACATGATTTCCTAAAGGATCGCACAGTTTGGAATTCATCTGATAAAAAGTCAACTGTGCACAAAAGTCAACTTTGACTTTTTGAGATTTTTCACAAAAATGGTTTTTAACCCTAAAATGATGTCAATGTATGATTTGAATCATCATTCATCAAGAAAAATCAAGAAAAGTGGGATAACTTGTAAAAGGGGTAACCATAAAAACTTAGAAATTTTCTAAGTTATGAACAAAGTGGCAAGGGTACCAACTTTGGAGGATCATAACTCCTAAACCTCAAAGCCATTTTCCCTCATCCAGAGCTTGATTGATAGATCTCATTACCCTCTACAAAATCTTAAAACAGACCTCCCTCCAAATTCCTCATGGATTTTGAGTTATGGAATGATCAAAATCACAAAAAGTGAAAATGTCACTTTTTTCCAACACTTAGTGAAATTTTCACTAAGTCAGAATCTGCCTTCACTTTTTTCCAAATGTAGGGGGATTTTTCACTTGGATCCAAAAAGTATCAAAACCAAATATGATCAGACAGTTGTTGTATCATATGAGGGCTTTCCAAAATGGCCAAAAACATCACCAAATTCCACTTGGGCCAAAAGATATGACAATGGCAATATGCCTTGCTGAAAACTGCCAAGGCTAGGCAGAATTTTGCATTTTTCCTCAATTTGGAAAAATCAGATAATTCCAAGCCTTGTCATCACTTTAGATACATCTGAGGATCAAATCTAAAGGGGACAAACACTGAGCCAAGCCTCCAAAGTCCTTGGAACAAGAAGTAGCATGCCAAACCTAGAATTGCCTAAAAGAGGGACAAGACTCCAATTTTGGATTGGAGCATTCAATGCATACACCAAGGTGGCTTGGACTGAGCCATTTGCAACTAAATTCAGTCAAGACTTATCCAAGACCAAGGGAACCACATCCCTGTGCCCTAACCTCTAGTCAATGGCTAGAGGAGACTTGGATTCCAAAGTGCAACCATTGGCCAAACCTCTGCTGCAGTTGCCATTCACTATTGCTTGCAAAACAAACTTGCTCTATTATAAATAGAGATCAATTGTGATCAGTTTGAGTACACCAAAGCCATCAAACAGATGTTTTCCTCAAAATCTCTTCTTTCACTCCAATTTTTCCTTCTAAAGCAAGTCACTATCGGGTTTTGAGTTTGAGAGCAATTCCAATCAAACCAGTCACACACACCTCATAAACATCATATGGAAGTGATCCAAACACTCACATAACATCTGGAACACCAAAATCACAAAATCACCAGCCAGTTGCTCAAGTTCTTGACAGATTTGCAGTTGGGGTACCATCTCAAGTGCCAGATCATTTCAATCCATTCCAAGCATCCAGACACACTCCATGGCACCTAGGGAAGCTATCCAGATCATTGGAACCTAGCTGTAACACCTCTAACACAAAACACGATCACCAGCTAGAGGTAAGCATGAGCTCTTCTAACTCTATCATCCATGCATTTTTTGCTGCACAATAATTTGGCCATATGTTCATAATCATGCATGGAATGTTTTCCCTCAATCAATTGCATTATTTGAATCGTGTGTGGAATTTCTGAACCTTCATGAAGAAATTAGGGTTCTTGAGGTTTCTCTTTGATTTCTTATTCCATGTTAAAAATAAATGAAATTAAAGACCATAGACATGATCGTGAGGTTAAAACGAGTAGATTGATATGTAGATTGCATGATATAATCAAATATACAGTGAGATTGGATAGAAAACATAAATCTGCAGAAACAGAGGGTGGCGCGTGTTCTTGCCCTTGTTCTTGGCGCCATTTTTTGAAAATTTGAAATTTTGAATTTTGTGATTTTATTTAATTGATTCAAAAATCAATTTCTCTACGAGTTTTAATGATTTTGAGTTGATTCTTTTTTCAATAATTCAAAAAAATGTTAAAATATTTTATTTTACTAAAAAATCCCAAAAATATTATTTATTTCATATAATTGATATTTTTGCAAAGAATTCATATTTTAATTGTTTTTGACATTTAAAATATTTTTTCCTTCTTGATTTTGCAAATTTTAATGATTTCTAATCATTTTGTAGGTTAAAACATGATTTTTGAAACATTAATCTAAGATCACAATTTTTTTTCCACATGTTAAACAATTTTGGTCATTTTAATTGAATTTATTATTCAATTAAAATACATTTTGAAAACAAATTAGGGTTTTTGATTAATTCAACCCTCATCAAACTTTTT
This sequence comes from Lathyrus tuberosus, assembly GCA_022829125.1. Classification (NCBI taxonomy): domain Eukaryota; kingdom Viridiplantae; phylum Streptophyta; class Magnoliopsida; order Fabales; family Fabaceae; genus Lathyrus; species Lathyrus tuberosus. The sequence continues at coordinate 20,609,544 of JALAZF010000021.1, read as the reverse complement.
CAAACACTCTTGGGCCTCTAATTGAGTGTAAGACCCAATCCTTTGTAGATACAAACCTATTTTTGGGCCTCACTTATTGTATAAGTCCCGTTGTATTTCAAAAAGTTCGACGCGATCATCGTCCGTTGAAAAACAAACCTTGGGCCTCTCCTCGAGCTATAAGACCCATTCAAAATCTTTTGGGCCTCTATTAGAGTGTAAGACCCAACCCCCTTTGAAAACCAAACCATTTTGGCCCTCAATGCATTGTATAAGACCCACTGCGTTTTCAAAAATCTCGGCGCGATCGTCATTTTCAAACAAATGACCCTGGGCCTCTCCTTGAGCTGTAAGCCCCGACACTTGTACAAAAATAAATCTTTTAGGCCTCTATTAGAGTGTAAGACCCAATCCCTTTTTAACCAAAACTTTTTGGGCCTCATACATTGTATAAGTCCCCTTGCGTTAAAAGAAAACCACGGCGCGATCGCCAATAAAAAAAACCAATCATCTGGGCCTACCCTCGTGTTGTAAGCCCCATTCTTTTTCTATAAACACTTGGGCCTCTTGAGAGAGTGTAAGACCCATCCCCTTGAACATAAAACCTTTCTTGGGCCTCAGTCACTTGTATAAGTCCCTCTGTACAAAACGACAGTGCAATCACTAATAAACCTTGGGCCTCTCCTTGAGTTGTAAGCCCCAACATCTTTTCAAAATACTTTCTCCTTTAATTTTGAATATACTGTTATTTTCAATCTTTCTTGTTGAACAACTAAACAAACAGCATGCAAGCTCTATAACCGAGTAAGTGGTTATATGCTTTCTTTATCCGTTTTCATATACATATAACTGTATTATGGGGCTGTTTCACTGCAAGTCTTCTTTCATAAACTCATATCAACTGTGTAATACTAGTATAGATATTTAGAGTTTCCCCGACAACTACGTCTAGCACTAAGCCCTGTTGGTCACTCTTAAATAGACAAAACTAGATCCCCATAGGATTACCAGATACAGTCTTCCCTTCTCTTGGGGTTAAACAATATGGAGACGTGAAAGGCAGCATTCTTGGTGAACCCTTTCACAGACTGTCACCCTTAGACATTGTCAAAGAAACTCTACTCCCCAGGGATGATCTTTTCTCCGTGAATGGCATCTCTTGAGTTTCTTCCAATTTCTCGGACTTTCCTGGCTTGATCTATTCTCTGTGAATAGCCTGTCTTGAATTCCTCGGGGTTTGGGGACCCACAGGCTTCCTAAAAGCATCCCCGCCTCCTCTTGGGCGTTGTACAAGGACCATACGGCTTCTTAGAAGTATTCACAGCCTCCTCTTAGGCTTCATATAAGGACTCTTCTTTCGGGAAGAGAGCCTCCTCTTGGGCTTCGTACAAATTGTCCCTCGGCTTCTTAAAAGTTTCCAGCCTCCTCTTGGGCTTCGTACAAATTGTCCCGACGACCTCCTATAGGTATAGGAACAGAAATTAGTCATCTTAATAGAACAGTCTTTCAAAGAGTCTAGATCTTTCTACCGTGAACGTACTACTACTGTATCTTTAAGCATAGTACAAAAGATAAAACTCTAGACTTAGACAGTCTAATCTCCTTGAGTCTCGAAGTCATTCTCAAGTAGGGAAAAACACCAGTAGACTCGGACAGTCTCCAATACCCTCTGGATTCCCCATTTCCTTAAAGAAGAGGAAATAACCCTGATCCTCTGATCAATCCCAAAGCATAGCCTTACCTTTAATCAGTCTCTTTATAAGAACTGATTTTCTCTTTTAACCAACCTACTGGACCTGTCACTCAACTGAAACAGTAATCCTTTTAGCCTCTATCTCGGGCTTTGTACGAGATACAAAAAGACTCTCTTGTTGAGTCAACAACCCTTAGCCTTCGTCTTAGGCTTCGTACAAGACACATCTAAAAACACTCTCTTGTTGAGTTAATAATCCTTTTAGCCTCCCTCTCGGGCTTCGTACGAGATACAAATCACTCTCTTGTTGAGTATAAAAGACTCTCTTGTTGAGTCAACCTTTAGCCTCCGTCTTGGGCTTCGTACAAGACACATACAAAAAACACCCTCTTGTTGGGCCAATAGCCTCCTCTTAGGCTTTGTATAAGAAAAAGCCCGGTTGAGTCAATCAAACTTTTAGCATCAAAACTGTGCCTCGTTCACAGGATACAAACATCAACAACTCCTTTCATCTAATCGCTGTAAGCGGTAAGCCTCTGGATTATTTACATCCACGCCACTGTCCCTCTTTTAGCATGAGAAATTCCTAAGGAATGATGGCATTGCTCTACACTGAGTTAAAGTCTTCTCCTCCAGGTTAAAACTCCCTATAAAGGAAATTATTGCATTGCTAAGATTCACATATCCCGGTTAAAGTAATCCTCCTTTATAGTCAGTCACCCAACAGTTGTGACAAACAGACCCCCTTTAGAGATGACAAATTCTCTCTAAAGACAACACCTTTTTAGCTTCACATCTTGGGCTTCAAACAAGATACAAATAGACCCTTCAGCTTCACATATTAGGCTTTGAATAAGATATAAACCACCTTTTCAGCTTCACGTCTTGGGCTTTAAACAAGACACCAAAACACCATTTCCTCCCATAGAATAGGAGGAACTACGATCGCTCTGATTTCCCTATTTCGGTAAACGGGAAAACGTAGGCATAAGATTGAAAGAAAAATCTTAGCGAGCACACCATATCAAAAAACTTCAGGTCACAAATCCTCACATATCCACCAAAATATCCGAGTCCGTATTCCCTACCAAAAGTCTAAATTCAACCAAAATAACCTAAGAGAGCCCCCCCCCCCCCCCCACATTGATCGCATCTGTAAACCAACAATTTTGACTGTTTGACCTCAGTTTGCAAAGCAGGGTTAGTTGGAGACATCTATTTCCATTCCTACATCAGCTTCAATAGGACAAAAAATGAATCGACCTGTAGTAACCTAGAGCGTTAGTGCTTAAGAACCACGTCCAAAATCGCTCACTACAGGGTTCGAATCCCCCTCGCCCCAGATCCTCTTTTTACCACTTTTTTCATATTTTTCATATTTTACTATTTTTCATATTATTTTTAATGATTTGAAAAATTAATAACTCCTTCAATTTTAATTATTTTTTATTGGTTCTTTTGGCAAAAAATCACAAAAATGTTGAAATATTTTATTCCACAAAAAAATCAAGTTTGTATTATTTATTTAATATAATTAGTATTTTTGTGAATAAATTAATTTTTAATTGTTTTTAAACATTTAAAAGTGAATATTTACCTTGAAAATCAAAACCAAATGGGTTTTAATTCATCTTGTGATTAAAACCTCATTTTTCAAACCTTAAACAAAAATCACAAGTGGTTTATTCAAACTTATTTGGTATTTTTTTATCATTTTATTGATTTTCTTTAAATATTTACTTTTAAAGGAAAACAAATTTAGGGTTTCTTTGATTTCCACCCTCACAAACATTTTTCAAACACCTTTGGGCCTCCAATAGAGTGTAAGACCCATCCCTTGTAAAACCTTTTTGGGCCTCAATGCATTGTATAAGACCCAGTACGTTAAAGAAATCTCGGTGCGATCGTCATTTTTCCAAACAAAATCATCTGGGCCTCTCCTTGAGTTGTAAGCCCCATCTTTTCTTTTAAAATCACCTTTGGGCCTCTAATAGAGTGTAAGACCCAAACCCTTTTTTTTAACCAAAACTTTTGGGCCTCAATGCATTGTATAAGACCCAGTCCGTTAAAGAAATCTCGCCGCGATCGCCAGTTCAAAGATCAAATCATATGGGCCTACCCTCGTGTTATAAGCCCCATTCTTTTTCTTTAAAACACCTTTGGGCCTCTTGAGAGAGTGTAAGACCCATCCCTTTATACAGAAAACCTTTTTGGGCCTTAGTCACTTGTATAAGTCCCTGTACAATTTCAAAACAACACTGCAATCACTGATAAAACTTTGGGCCTCTCCTTGAGCTGTAAGCCCCAACAATCTTTTCAAAGTATTTTCTCCTTTGATTTAGAATATAATATTGTTATCAAATCTTTCTTTGTTGAACAAACTAACAAAACAGCATGGAAGCTCTACAACCGAGTAAGTGTTTACCCGCTTTCTTTATCCGCTTTCATATATATATATATATATATATATATATATATATATATATATATATATATATATATATATATATATATATATATATATATATATATATATATATATATATAACTGTATTGTGGGGCTGGTAACTGTAAGTCTTCTTTCACATCCTTTTATATACTTGTCAAATATCAACTGTGTAATACTAGTATAGTTATTTAGAGTTTTCCCCGACAACTACGTCTAGCACTAGGTAAAGCCCTGTTGGTCACTCTTAAATACAAACAAAATTAGACCCCCCATAGGATTACCAGATGCAGTCTTCCCTCCTCTTAGGGTTAAACAATATGGAGACGTGAAAGGCAGCATTCTCGGTGAACCCTTTCTCAGACTGTCACCCTTAGAAATTGTCAAAGAAACTCTAACCCCCCAGAGATGATATTTTCTCCGTGAATGGCATCTCTTGAGTTTCTTCCAAATTCTCGGACTTTCCTAGCTTAATTTATTCTCGGTGAATGGCATGTCTTGAACTTCTCGAGGTTTGGGGACCCGCAGGCTTCTTAAAAGCATCCCGCCTCCTCTTGGGCGTTGTACAAGGACCCTTCGGCTTCTTAAAAGCTCTCATGCCTTCTCTTGGGCTTAGTACAAGGACCTAGAGACCTCTACAGGTATAGGAACAGAACCTAGTCATCAATTTGCTAGAGCTGTCTTTCTGAGTCAAGTGTCAGACTAGTTAATGGGTTGACCTTCATCCCTTAACATACCAGCTTTCTCTTGGGCATCATACAAAGATCATTCACTATCTGAGAATCGATTTCTCACAACACCAGTAGACTTGGACAGTCTCAATACCCTTTGGAATTCCCATTTCCTCAAAGAACAGGAAATAACCCTGATCCTTTGATCAGTACCAAAGCACAACCTTACCTTTAATCTTATCCAGCATGGGTCAATTACTGTAAACTCATATAAATTTTCACCAGAGAAAAGAACTCAACTGTCACAATACAGTAAAAATTCCAACTCAAACCATTTTACTGTCATCAACCCATCAGAGCCTCATGGTATCTGACATCCTTCATAAGAACTGATTTTCTCTTTTATCCAACATACTGGACCTGTCAATAAACTGAAACAATCACTAGCATAGATAGCCTCCTCTTGGGCTTTGTACAATGATTCTCCCCAGCGGAGCTAACCTTTTCACACTCTCTTGTTGAGTATAAAAGACTCTCTTGTTGAGTCAAACACTTTAGCCTCCATCTCGGGCTTCGCACGAGATAGAAAATCACTCTCTTGTTGAGTATAAAAGACTCTCTTTTTGAGTCAAACACTTTATCCTCCATCTCGGGCTTCGTACGAGATATAAAATCACTCTCTTGTTGAGTATAAAAGATTCTCTTGTTGAGTCAAACACTTTATCCTCCATCTCGGGCTTCATACGAGATAGAAAAACACTCTCTTGTTGAGTATAAAAGACTCTCTTGTTGAGTCAAACACTTTAGCCTCCATCTCGGGCTTCATACGAGATAGAAAAACACTCTCTTGTTGAGTATAAAAGACTCTCTTGTTGAGTCAAACACTTTTAGCCTCCGTCTTGGGCTTCATACAAGGCACAACAAAAAAACTCTCTTGTTGAGTATAAAAGACTCTCTTGTGGAGTCAATCACCTGTCAAACAGACTCTCTCGTTGAGTCAATTCCCTTTTAGCCTCCATCTCGGGCTTCGTACAAGACATATATATATAACTGTATTGTGGGGCTGGTAACTGTAAGTCTTCTTTCACATCCTTTTATATACTTGTCAAATATCAACTGTGTAATACTAGTATAGTTATTTAGAGTTTTCCCCGACAACTACGTCTAGCACTAGGTAAAGCCCTGTTGGTCACTCTTAAATACAAACAAAACTAGACCCCCCATAGGATTACCAGATGCAGTCTTCCCTCCTCTTGGGGTTAAATAATATGGAGACGTGAAAGGCAGCATTCTCGGTGAACCCTTTCTCAGACTGTCACCCTTAGAAATTGTCAAAGTAACTCTAACTCCCCAGAGATGATCTTTTCTTCGTGAATGGCATCTCTTAAGTTTCTTCCAAATTCTCGGACTTTCCTGGCTTGATCTATTCTCGGTGAATGGCATGTCTTGAACTTCTCGGGGTTTGGGTATCCACGGGTTTCTTAAAAGCATCCTGCCTCCTCTTGGGCATTGTACAAGGACCCTTCGGCTTCTTAAAAGCTCTCATGCCTTCTCTTGGGCTTAGTACAAGGACCCAGAGACCTCTACAGGTATAGGAACAGAACCTAGTGATCAATTTGCTAGAGCTGTCTTTCTGAGTCAAGTGTCAGACCAGATAATGGGTTGACCTTCATCCCTTAACATACTAGCCTTCTCTTGGGCATCATACAAAGATCATTCACTATCTGAGAATCGATTTCTCACAAGACCAGTAGACTTGGACAGTCTCAATACCCTTTGGATTTCCCATTTCCTCAAAGAACAGGAAATAACCCTAATCCTTTGATCAGTACCAAAGCACAACCTTACCTTTAATCTTTTCCAGCATGGGTCAATTACTGTAAACTCACAGAAATTCTCACCAGAGATAAGAACTCAACTGTCACAATACAGTAAAAATTCCAACTCAGACCATTTTACTGTCATCAACCCATCGGAGCCTCATGGTATCTGACATCCTTCATAAGAACTGATTTTCTCTTTTATCCAACATACTGGACCTGTCAATAAACTGAAACAGTCACTAGCATAGATAGCCTCCTCTTGGGCTTTGTACAATGATTCTCCCCAGTGGAGCTAACCTTTTCACACTCTCTTGTTGAGTATAAAAGACTCTCTTGTTGAGTCAAACACTTTAGCCTCCATCTCGGGCTTCGCACGAGATAGAAAATCACTCTCTTGTTGAGTATAAAAGACTCTCTTTTTGAGTCAAACACTTTAGCCTCCATCTCGGGCTTCGTACGAGATATAAAATCACTCTCTTGTTGAGTATAAAAGATTCTCTTGTTGAGTCAAATACTTTATCCTCCATCTCGGGCTTCATACGAGATAGAAAAACACTCTCTTGTTGAGTATAAAAGACCCTCTTGTTGAGTCAAACACTTTAGCCTCCATCTCGGGCTTCATACGAGATAGAAAAACACTCTCTTGTTGAGTATAAAAGACTCTCTTGTTGAGTCAAACACTTTTAGCCTCCGTCTTGGGCTTTATACAAGGCACAACAAAAAAACTCTCTTGTTGAGTATAAAAGACTCTCTTGTGGAGTCAATCACCTGTCAAACAGACTCTCTTGTTGAGTCAAACACTTTTAGCCTCCGTCTTGGGCTTCATACAAGGCACAACAAAAAAACTCTCTTGTTGAGTATAAAAGACTCTCTTGTGGAGTCAATCACCTGTCAAACAGACTCTCTCGTTGAGTCAATTCCCTTTTAGCCTCCATCTCGGGCTTCGTACAAGACATATATATATAACTGTATTGTGGGGCTGGTAACTGTAAGTCTTCTTTCACATCCTTTTATATACTTGTCAAATATCAACTGTGTAATACTAGTATAGTTATTTAGAGTTTTCCCCGACAACTACGTCTAGCACTAGGTAAAGCCCTGTTGGTCACTCTTAAATACAAATAAAACTAGACCCCCCATAGGATTACCAGATGCAGTCTTCCCTCCTCTTGGGGTTAAACAATATGGAGACGTGAAAGGCAGCATTCTCGGTGAATCCTTTCTCAGACTGTCACCCTTAAAAATTGTCAAAGAAACTCTAACTCCCCAGAGATGATCTTTTCTCCGTGAATGGCATCTCTTGAGTTTCTTCCAAATTCTTGGACTTTCCTGGCTTGATCTATTCTCGGTGAATGGCATGTCTTGAACTTCTCGGGGTTTGGGGACCCACAGGCTTCTTAAAAGCATCCTGCCTCCTCTTGGGCGTTGTACAAGGACCCTTCGGCTTCTTAAAAGCTCTCATGCCTTCTCTTGGGCTTAGTACAAGGACCCAGAGACCTCTACAGGTATAGGAACATAACCTAGTCATCAATTTGCTAGAGCTGTCTTTCTGAGTCAAGTGTCAGACCAGTTAATTGGTTGACCTTCATCCCTTAACATACCAGCCTTCTCTTGGGCATCATACAAAGATCATTCACTATCTGAGAATCGATTTCTCACAACACCAGTAGACTTGGACAGTCTCAATACCCTTTGGATTTCCCATTTCCTCAAAGAACAGGAAATGACCCTGATCCTTTGATCAGTACCAAAGCACAACCTTACCTTTAATCTTTCCCAGCATGGGTCAATTACTGTAAACTCACAGAAATTCTCACCAGAGAAAAGAACTCAACTATCACAATACAGTCAAAATTCCAACTCAGACCATTTTACTGTCATCAACCCATCGGAGCCTCATGGTATCTGACATCCTTCATAAGAACTGATTTTCTCTTTTATCCAACATACTGGACCTGTCAATAAACTGAAACAGTCACCAGCATAGATAGCCCCCTCTTGGGCTTTGTACAATGATTCTCCCCAGCGGAGTTAACCTTTTCACACTCTCTTGTTGAGTATAAAAGACTCTCTTGTTGAGTCAAACACTTTAGCCTCCATCTCGGGCTTCGTACGAGATAGAAAATCACTCTCTTGTTGAGTATAAAAGACTCTCTTTTTGAGTCAAACACTTTAGCCTCCATCTCGGGCTTCGTACGAGATATAAAATCACTCTCTTGTTGAGTATAAAATACTCTCTTGTTGAGTCAAACACTTTATCCTCCATCTCGGGTTTCATACGAGATAGAAAAACACTCTCTTGTTGAGTATAAAAGACTCTCTTGTTGAGTCAAACACTTTAGCCTCCATCTCGGGCTTCATACGAGATAGAAAAACACTCTCTTGTTGAGTATAAAAGACTCTCTTGGTGAGTCAAACACTTTTAGCCTCCGTCTTGGGCTTCATACAAGGCACAACAAAAAAACTCTCTTGTTGAGTATAAAAGACTCTCTTGTGGAGTCAATCACCTGTCAAACAGACTCTCTCGTTGAGTCAATTCCCTTTTAGCCTCCATCTCGGGCTTCGTACAAGACATATATATATAACTGTATTGTGGGGCTGGTAACTGTAAGTCTTCTTTCACATCCTTTTATATACTTGTCAAATATCAACTGTGTAATACTAGTATAGTTATTTAGAGTTTTCCCCGACAACTACGTCTAGCACTAGGTAAAGCCCTGTTGGTCACTCTTAAATACAAACAAAACTAGACCCCCCATAGGATTACCAGATGCAGTCTTCCCTCCTCTTGGGGTTAAACAATATGGAGACGTGAAAGGCAGCATTCTCGGTGAATCCTTTCTCAGACTGTCACCCTTAAAAATTGTCAAAGAAACTCTAACTCCCCAGAGATGATCTTTTCTCCGTGAATGGCATCTCTTGAGTTTCTTCCAAATTCTTGGACTTTCCTGGCTTGATCTATTCTCGGTGAATGGCATGTCTTGAACTTCTCGGGGTTTGGGGACCCACAGGCTTCTTAAAAGCATCCTTCCTCCTCTTGGGCGTTGTACATGGACCCTTCGGCTTCTTAAAAGCTCTCATGCCTTCTCTTGGGCTTAGTACAAGGACCCAGAGACCTCTACAGGTATAGGAACATAACCTAGTCATCAATTTGCTAGAGCTGTCTTTCTGAGTCAAGTGTCAGACTAGTTAATGGGTTGACCTTCATCCCTTAACATACCAGCCTTCTCTTGGGCATCATACAAAGATCATTCACTATCTGAGAATCAATTTCTCACAACACCAGTAGACTTGGACAGTCTCAATACCCTTTGGATTTCCCATTTCCTCAAAGAACAGGAAATAACCTTGATCCTTTGATTAGTACCAAAGCACAACCTTACCTTTAATCTTTCCCAGCATGGGTCAATTACTGTAAACTCACAGAAATTCTCACCAGAGAAAAGAACTCAACTATCACAATACAGTCAAAATTCCAACTCAGACCATTTTACTGTCATCAACCCATCGGAGCCTCATGGTATCTGACATCCTTCATAAGAACTGATTTTCTCTTTTATCCAACATACTGGACCTGTCAATAAACTGAAACAGTCACTAGCATAGATAGCCTCCTCTTGGGCTTTGTACAATGATTCTCCCCAGCGGAGCTAACCTTTTCACACTCTCTTGTTGAGTATAAAAGACTCTCTTGTTGAGTCAAACACTTTAGCCTCCATCTCGGGCTTCGCACGAGATAGAAAATCACTCTCTTGTTGAGTATTAAAGACTCTCTTTTTTAGTCAAACACTTTAGCCTACATCTCGGGCTTCGTACGAGATATAAAATCACTCTCTTGTTGAGTATAAAATACTATCTTGTTGAGTCAAACACTTTATCCTCCATCTCCGGCTTCATACGAGATAGAAAAACACTCTCTTGTTGAGTATAAAAGACTCTCTTGTTGAGTCAAACACTTTAGCCTCCATCTCGGGCTTCATACGAGATAGAAAAACACTCTCTTGTTGAGTATAAAAGACTCTCTTGTTGAGTCAAACACTTTTAGCCTCCGTCTTGGGCTTCATACAAGGCACAACAAAAAAACTCTCTTGTTGAGTATAAAAGACTCTCTTGTGGAGTCAATCACCTGTCAAACAGACTCTCTCGTTGAGTCAATTCCCTTTTAGCCTCCATCTCGGGCTTCGTACAAGACATATAAAACACCCTCTTGTTGGGTCAATAGCCTCCTCTTAGGCTTTGTATAAAGAAAACCCTGGTTGAGTCAATCAACCTTTTAGCATCAAAGTCATGCCTTGCTCACATTATACAAACATCAACAATTCCTCTTTAGAGATGACAAATTCTCTCTCAGCCAAAACCCTTTAGCTTCACATCTTGGGCTTTGGACAAGATACAAACCACCTTTAGCTTCATGTCTTGGGCTTTGAACAAGACACCACAACAACCTTTTTCCTCCCATAAAATAAGAGGAACTACGATCGCTCCGATTTCCCTATTTCATCAAACGGGAATACGTAGGCATAAGATTAAAAAAATCTTAGCGAGCATACTAATCAAAAACCCAAAATCCAGTATCTCCACCAAATCAACCCAAAAGCATCAAATCTAAACACATCACCAAAAACCTCACAAAAAATCCAAACACTGTGTTCTTAACAAAATAACCAAAGATTGGGCCCCACATCCACATAACATCGATAACCTAACAGACCGTTGTTCAAACTCAGTATGCAAGCAGGGTTAATTGGAGACATCTATTTCCCTTCCTTAATCAGCTCAATAGGATAAAAAATGAATCGAAATGTAGTACCCAAGCGATAGTGACTCAGGACCACAAAAATCGCGCTACAGAAAAAATGGCGCCCACCGTGGGGGTCCGTTTTCTCTTTCTTACAATCTTCGGTGAAAACCTTGAGTTCACAAAATGTCACAGAAATGGTGACTCTGTTGGGGAGTCATTGTCTGTATAGGATCATAAGACTAGAGGTCTAGGATGATTAAGACAAACATATATACTGCTTTTCCTAATTGATATCTGTGTTTATTTTTCTGCTAATGGGAATGCGTGTGATGTCGCATGTGGAAAGATTGAGTATACACCTAAGATAGGTGATGGCAATGCAGGTAATCTTACAGGGAGTGAATCCCAGTTAAGAGTCCCCGATCGACCATCAAACTCAGTAGAGACTCCCTTTGCAGATACATTGCTTATACGACTTCGGTTGTTGAAAGTAGTGTGGTCGACTGGGTTATCTGAGAAGCTGGGGTTTTTAGTAGACTGAAACCATTTTGTAGTGCGGAAGCTATCGAAAATAGTTGTCACGCGATACTACCCTCATCTGAGATCACTCTAAGATACATCAGCTCACTGGCGATCCGCGTGCTGTTGTTATCCCAAGAGGGGTCAATGATTTTGCGGACAGGTACAAAAAATCACCAGTATAAACCTTTGGGGGGGGGGGGTAGAGCCTTGACTTCATGACACCGACCCTTTGACCCCATGTTTTTTCTATGTTTTTGTGTGTTGCATTCATACATTCATTTAAAAAACATTAAGTCCAAAAAAATCTTCTCTTCAAGTCTCTCTTTTTCAAATTAAACTAAGACAATTATTGCAAATGTCAAAGAAAGGAGATTGCGCTAATGGATTTCGGTAGAAGGAAAACTCACAAGTACACCTTCAAGGTTCCAAAGTTAGAAGATTTGAGAGGTTTGACTAGAATGATCACCAACCACGAGGCTTTTAGAGCCAAGTATGGAGGACTACTGTCTCTGTTAAGTGTCCACGTAATTGAAGGAATCCTGTCCACATTAATCCAGTTCTACGATCCGGTCTATCATTGTTTCATATTCCTAGATTATCAGCTAGCACCAACGCTGAAGGAGTATTCTCACTTGACTGATCTGCATATCACTGATCGAGCTCCCTTTTATGGACTGGAAGAAATTCCAAAGGATCAAACTATTGCAAAAGCAACTTGTTTGGATGAGTCAGAGGTCAGGACTCACATGACCACTAAGGGTGGAATCCAGGGTTTACCAGCCCAGTTCTTGACAAATAAGGCTCTATACTTTGCTAGTATAGGGAACGTGGCCGCTTTCGAGAGCATCTTTGTTTTGCTCACCTACGGGTTATTTTTGTTTCCCAACATCGATAACTTCGTAGATATCAACGCCATTAAGATTTTCCTGATCGGAAACCCCGTACCGACTTTGCTCGCAGATGCTTATCATTCGGTACACTTAAGGAATTTGTATAGCGGAGGAATGATCACCTGTTGTGTACCCCTGCTGTACAAATAGTTCACTTCTCACTTGCCCAAGTCTGCTGCATTTTGGGATCAAAATAATACTTTACGTTGGTCGCAGAGAATCATGTCTCTTACCAACTCTGACATCGATTAGTACAATCGAATCTACGACAGAATCAGGATCATTGACCTTTGTGGAAATTTCCCAAATGTACCCCTTATAGGAACTAAGGGAGGAATCAACTATCATCCGGTGTTAGTTCGTCGTCAATTTGGATACCCAATGAGGCATATCCCACGTAATGCTCATCTGGAAGGTCTTTTCTTCAAGGAAGGAGAAAATGACAGGGCACTAAAGACAGAAATAGTGCAATGTCTGGAAACACATTCACAGGAAAGGACGAGAGTCTTTAGGAAAACCAGACCGTGTCTCGGTGGAGCCTTATCTCCACTGGGTACAAACTAGAGCTCTCAAGTCGAGGATGCCTTACCCTCGCTAGGAAGTTCTTCCATTAAGGGACTCTGCCCTTTATTTTATGTCTGAGACGGAAAAACTTCAGGTTACTCTCAACAAAGTTGAGCAGGAGAAGAGGTCTTGGAGGAACAAGTACCATATTCTAAATGTGGAGTGCAAGAAAATACAACAACTGTTAAGAGAAAAGGATGCTCTGATTGAGATTTTAGAGCAGCATGTTATGGAGAATCAGGATGACCAAAGGAGTTTGCTCGCTCCTTTCACTTGGCAAAGGAATGACAACCCGACAGCGGCCTAAGAGTCCTTGTCAAAGAAAAGGAAAATACCAGAACCAGCACCTGAGCTCTCCTCAGAGAGGACTCAGGATCCATTAGCTTAGATTTCCTTTCACGGCACTTTGTAAATTACTGTATTTCCATTTCCGCAATCTTTGAATTCAATAAAACACGGTTTCCCCACTGTTTGATATTTGCAATCTAATTGTCAAAGTTTACTTTGAATAAACAAAAAATGCACAATTAACATAATCATTGCATATCATTCATCATTCTCATGAAACACATTCTTCTTACCTACGAATCTCACGTTTGCGTCTCGATTCTAGAGTCAAACTGTCTCATTCATACAATACTCGGGCCAATCGTCAAAAAAAGATGGATGATCTCAAGGAAGAAAACAGAGAGTTGAAGGAAGAGATCGACACTCTGAAAGAGGATCTGAGAAAGCTTCATAACAACATGCAAGCTCTAGCAGAAGCTCAAATGCAACAACAACGGACTGTGATCTCAGGGATCACATCAATGCCCATAGTGGAAAAGTACGAGCCTAGGTACAAAATGCCGAAAGATTGTCCCTGGGGCATGCCACTCAACTATATCCCGAAAGGGTATGTTCCGCCGATCGCTGAGGGTTAGGAAACCGCGGCAGGAACCACTGGGCCTGAAGGTTACAAACTTCGGGAAAGCAAAGATGCCAGGGGCATGACATCAACTCCTGAAGGTTACAAACTTCGGGAGACACCGAGAGTCTCGGCCATAATAACTATACCACCACCCGTGGTACACACTGTCCCGCAAGGACAGATTCCACAGATACCTTCTGGTGGTAATGAAAGTATGTTCGACAGAATGAATGAGTTCAGGAACAATTCCTGGAGATGCAGAAAGAATTGCAAGCCCTTCGCGGTCAGGATTTATTTGGAAAGGACGCCGCGGACCTTTGTTTGGTCCCCAATGTGAAAGTTCCGTATAAATTCCAGGTACCCGATTTTGAAAAGTACAAGGGTAACTCTTGCCCTCAAAGCCATTTGGTGATGAGCGCTCGGAGAATGTTAGCTCAGACAAAGAACCACGAGCTACTAATTCACTACTTTTAGGATAGTTTAATCGGTGCCGCATTAAAATGGTACATGGGCTTAAACCGCGCTACGATCGGCACGTTCAGAGATCTTAGCGCTGCTTTCATTCAACAATATAAATACAATTTAGACATGGCACCGGACAGAGATCAGCTCAGATCAATGTCACAAAAGGACAAGGAAACCTTTAAGGAGTATGCTTAGAGATGGCATGAAATTGCCGCTCAGATTTATCCACCTCTGGAGGAAAAAGAGATGACAAAGATCTTTTTAAAAACCCTGAGCTCATTTTACTACGATAGAATGGTTGCCAGTGCGCCCAGCGACTTCACCGAAATGGTGGGCATGGGAGTTCGTCTTGAGGAAGCAGTCCGGGAAGGACGTTTAATAAAAGATGCTGGATCATCAAGCAGTACAAAATGATACAGTAGTGCTCTCCCTAAGAAAAAAGAGCAAGATATTGGGAATATCTCTCTCTGAAAGCAAAGGCGACGATACCAACTAGTAGCAGCCGTAACTCCCGCTATCAACCCCGCGCCTATTCCTACGTATCAACCTCAGGTTGTGCAGAGCCAACCGAATCAACAGCAATATCACCAAAGGACACAACAGCCTTTTTAGCAGGCCCGTCCCTCGTACAACAACAACCATACAACGCGACCACCAGGGTTTGACCCTATACCGATGTTGTACGTAGAACTGTTTCCATTATTACTGGTCAAGGGGCATGTCCAAACCAAGTCTCCTCTTATAGTACCAGAAAATCCGCCTTTTGGTTCAAAACGGATCAAACTTGTCCTTACCATCAAGGAGGACCAGGGCATAACATAGAAAACTGTCTCAGTTTCAAATCTGATGTGCAAAAACTTGTTAGGAGCGGGGTCTTATCTTTCAAAGTTACGAATCCGAATGTTCTCACGAACCCGCTGCCTCAACACGAGAAAGCTGCGATAAATTTGATAGAGGAAGAGTCTAACAACATCTATCAGATTCATGATGTACTCTTATTAAGGGCCAATCTGGTCAAGATGCATCGCAGACAGAGCGGGTATGTCCATATACCACCTCACAATTATCACTAGTGTGATATCTGCTCTAAAAACAATCAAGGATGTTCTGTGGTGCAACCAGCTCTACAGGAACAATTGGATATCGGGTGGATCCAAGAGCATCAAGTTCGTGGAGTCAACATGACCTATACAAATTCCAACATCATTCAGAACCACGACATCCGTGCAATGAATGTCAACTTGGTGGCATTGTACTCAAGGCAAAGCCAGTATCATAATCTGCCGCGACACACCTGTCTGACTTGCTCGGTAAATAAACAGGGATGCTCTTTTGTATAAGAGGCCTTCCAGCGTCAGATGGATCTTGGGTGGATCCAGGACTACCATGATAGAAATCCTTATCAGATCAACATGATTCAAATCTTTGATATTCGTCTGATAAATACCAGCTTGGTGCAATTACACGCCAAGCAAGTCCAACTTGGTTTTCTCACTTCGCATAATTATCAGAACTGTAAAGGATGTTGTGAGAGTAACCAAGGGTGCGCTCTCGTTCAAAGAACTTTACAACACTTGTTAAACTATTAGTAGCTTCCTATCTATCTGGATGAAGACACACAACAAATCAGTGTGCTTAATGGGAACCCTACTCAGCGTCAAAGTCAGGATGTCCGATCTATGGAAACTGACCTGGTAAGGTTGCACTGCATTCAAAGCTGACGTGGCCAGGTGCCACCACACAACTACGAGCGCTGTAGAGTCTGCTTGGAAAATAATCAAGGATGTTACCTCGTGCAAGCAGCTCTTTAAGGTCAGTTGGATCGTAAAGAGATTCACCCGAGTCCGAGTTCTGAGCCAATCAACTGGACGCCGGACTACTTAGCTGATCAAATCAAAGACGTTGTCATAATCTCTGATCATCAACAGAACAAGGATGTTTGTACCATCATCCCTCTACTGGACGAATCAAAGTTTCCTAGCCAGGAACTGATTGAAGTTACCTACGACAGTCAGAAAAATCAGAAGGCTCCTGTAGTTATCTATCTGTCGGGACCATTACCGTGTGAATCACCTAAGGTGATCCCTTACAAGTACGGTGCAACAATAATTGAGAATGGAAAGGAAATTCCATTACCCTCCGTCGTGAATATTGCAGACATCAGTCAGGTAACACGGAGTGGTCGAATCTTCAGCCGAGGAGTTGGAGAACCCAACAAAGAAAAGGAACTTCCAACAGAAGCTCCTGATCCACCAGTCGGTCAATCCAGTAATCCCGACCTTTCGAAAAACAATGATGAGATACTGAAGCTCATCTAAAGGAGTGAATATAACATTGTTGATCAACTGTTACAAACTCCTTCAAAGATCTCTGTGCTATCACTTTTACTCAGTTTCGAAGCCCACAGAGAGGCTCTACAGAAAGACTTAGAGCAGGCCTTTATGGAACAGGATGTGTCAATATGACAGTTCGATAGCATCATCTCTAACATCACTTCCTGCAACAACTTAGGATTCAGTGATGAGGATTTGCCAGAGGAGGGCAAAAGTCACAACATGGCGCTCAATATCATAGTCAACTGCCAGGACGATGCTTTAGCCAGCGTACTGGTAGACACAGGATCGGCCATCAACATTATGCCTAAGTCCACTTTAATGCGACTATCATTCAAAGGACCCCCGATGAGGGGCAGTGAGGTTATCGTCAAAGCCTTTGACGGATCTCGGAAAGCAGTTATCGGCGAAGTCGACCTTCCCATAAATATCGGTCCTCACACTTTCCTAATCACTTTCCAGGTCATGGACATCTGGGCAGCGTACAACTGTTTATTAGGAAGACCTTGGATACACCAGGCTGGGGCAGTAACTTCAACACTTCACCAGAAGCTGAAGTTTGTCAAGAATGAGCAACTCGTCACGGTCTGCGGAGAACAAGCCCTGATCATGAGTAACCTGTCATTATCTACTTGTATAGAACCCGAGGAGGTTGTTGGAACTCAGTTCCAAGCACTTTTGGCGAGCAATGAGAATCAATAAGGGAAAGGAACATCGATCTCTTCGTACAAAGATGCTCTCGAGGCAATTGAAAGTAACAATACGAAAGGATGGGGACAGTTTGTCATTCTTACTGATAATAAAACAAAGAAGGGTCTTGATTTTTCTGCGACCTGCACCCAGACAACTGCTAACGATGAAAGTCTTCATCCCATTCAGAACCTCTTCCACAGTGGAGGTTTCCTTCACCCAGTTCCTCAAGCAGTCCACACCATCAACTAGGGAGATCCCTCTGATACAGAGAAAGAGTGGAAGTCCTATCTTAACAAGGACGATTATATCTCTCAGGAAGATATGCCTATGCCATTTTGCTATCCCGCATAGAGTCCGAGATTTATACCAAGGTCAGATGTCAAAATGATGTACGGAGATTGTGATCCGGAAGGATGCCGTGCTCCACCAAACTCATTAGAGGAGGACACTCTGTTGAAGGAAAACTTTGACCACGACTATTATGGCCCAATGGATGGCCTGCCTATATGGCAGCCGTACCCAAGAGGCTTGGGGCAAGAAAATCAGCCGAACAATGAAAATCAGATGAGCGTCATTGGAAAAAATACCTGCGTCCCCACCATATCATGGGATTAACACTCAGGTCATTCAGAAAATATCCAGCACGACGATGAATTTGCAACGTTCGCCGGACTAGAATTCATCAACTATGCTTTTCCTGAGGTCAATGTGATGACTCCTCCAGTTCCACAGAAGTATGGGACACCTTAGGACAACCGACTGGAAAATACGACTATATGGTCAAGTACACCGCTCTTGAAAGCTCTCGTATCAGGCTCGAAGACATCCAGCCAACTGGATGGGGAGATTTTCCTGAGAACACAAACGCTATACAAAATACCACTGAGGAATCCTCTTACGGAAACTCTGCCTGGGAGATAGATTCCAATGATCCTTCTCCGCCAGAAATTAGCGTTATTTCTGAAGACAAATCAAGGAAGGTACCAAACTTTGTGATTCACCGAGGAGTTCGCCGCCAATGGGTTACTGTCGATTTTCCGAAGATCGTTCATAAGTCTAAGTAATTGTCGTCTTTATCTTGACCTTTCACCCTACCCAGGTGAAACAGATGTTTTGATAGGGCTCACTTTCTGTAATTATCCCTCTTCGCTTTACCCAAAGCGACAGAGTTTTTTTTATAGGGTTGTAGTTTCAAGAATCGACTTGTTCATAAATAAAATAAATTCGTTCTGTAATCTCCGCATTAATTGTTATTTTCTCTTTTTCGTTTTTCTTAGAAAATGGTAATCCTAAAAAACAATTCAAAATAAACAAGCAGTTTTTAAAAAAAAATACATTGCACACACTTGCATTTTCTCTATCTCTTCTAAACACAAATCATACCATCATGCAGATTGCTTGTTTTAAACCCCATTGAAACATACGATCCAATGCCTTCTCCCAACTTTGAATTCCCGGTATTTGGGGCTGAAGAAGAAGTTGACGACGAAATTTCAGATGAGATCTCCCGACTGCTTAAACAGGAGGAAAGGTCCATTGAACCTCACAAAGAGCCATTGGAAACGGTGAACTTGGGTTCAGAAGAAGAGAGAAAAGAAATCAGGATTGGGGCACTGCTCAGTCCAACTGTCAAAGAAAGTTTGATAAAGCTTCTCAAAGAGTTTCCCGATATATTCGCTTGGTCCTATCAGGACATGCCAGGGTTGGATACCAGCATTGTGGAACATCATATACCATTAAGATCAGAATGCCCACCAGTAAAACAGAGGTTGAGACGAACTCATCCAGACATGGCCATCAAAATCAAAGAGGAGGTACAGAAACAGATTGACGCGGGTTTTCTCGCCACCTCAGAATATCCTCAATGGTTAGCCAACATAGTACCCGTTCCAAAAAAGGACGGAAAGGTCAGAATTTGTGTTGATTACAGAGATCTAAACAAGGCTAGTCCAAAGGACGACTTTCCTTTACCACACATTGACATGTTGGTTGACAGTACAACAAAGTTCAAAGTCTTCTCCTTCATGGATGGATTCTCGGGCTATAATCAGATAAAAATGGCACTGAAAGATATGGAGAAAACTTCGTTCATCACCCCATGGGGGACTTTTTGTTACAAGGTAATATCGTTCGGTTTGAAGAACGCCGGGGAAACCTATCAAAGGGCCATGACTACTCTTTTCATGACATGATACACAAGGAAATCGAGGTATATGTCGATGTCATGATTGCCAAATCTAAAACAGAGGAGGAGCATGTGACCCACCTGTCAAAACTATTTGAGCGGTTGAGAAAGTATAAACTCCGCTTGAATCCAAACAAATGCACGTTCGGTGTCCGTTCAGGAAAAATTTTAGGGTTCATCGTCAGCCAGAAAGGAATTGAGGTTGATCTTGACAAGGTCAAGGCCATTCAAGAAATGTCTTCTCCGAAAACTGAAAAATAAGTCAGAGGATTCCTGGGACGTTTGAACTACATATCCAGATTCATATTCCTCATGACCGCGACATGCGTGCCAATTTTCAAATTACTCAAAAAGAATCAGGATTGCGTTTGGACAGAAGACTGTCAAACCGCCTTCGACAGTATTAAGGAATACCTGTTGAACCCACTGATTCTATCACCTCCAGTGGAAGGAAGACCACTGATCATCTATTTAACAGTCTTGGAAGACTCAATGGGCTGCATACTTAGTCAACAGGATGAAACAAAAAGAAAGGAGTCTGCCATTTACTATTTGAGCAAGAAATTTACCGACTGCGAGACTCGGTACGCTATGCTCGAGAAAACTTACTGTGCTTTGGCTTGGGCAGCCAAATGTCTTTGCTAGTATATGATTCGTCACACTACTTGGTTAATCTCCGAAATGGATCTAATCAAGTATGTCTTTGAAAAGTCTGCTCTCACGGGAAGGATTGCCCGTTGGCAGATGTTATCAGAATACGACATCGAATACCATGCTCAAAAAGCCATTAAAGGAAGTGTTTTAGCCGATCATTTGGCTCATCAATCGATTGACGATCAAGAATCATTAGGGTTTGACTTCCCAGACGAAGATGTCATGTATCTAAAAATGAAAGATTGCGATGAACCACTACCCAGTGAAGGGCCAGAACCAGGTTCCCAATGGGGACTAATTTTTGACGGAGCTGTCAATCATTACGGAAACAGAATTAGGGCAATCATTGTAACACCTCAGGGTACCCACATTCCTTTCACCGCCCGACTAACATTCAAGTGCACAAACAATGAGGCTGAATACGAAGCTTGTATCATGGGTCTCGAAGAAGCGATCGACTTAAGGATCAAAAACTTGGATGTATATGGCGACTCATCTATGGTCATCAATCAGATCAAAGGAGAAATTTTGAGCGGTGATACACTCTATAAGAGAAATTTTGACATGGTCTTGCTCCGATGCGTAGACAGACCAAAAGCAGACATGCTGATAAAAGAAATTCACGAAGGATCCTTTGGCACTCATGCCAATGGACACACAATGGCGAGAAAAATTATGAGAGCAGGGTACTACTGGTTGACCATGGAATCTGACTGCTACAAGTACATGAGGAGATGTCACAAGTGTCAGATATACTCCGACAAAATCCATGTACCACCAATGCATCTCAAAATTCTTTCTTTCCCATGGCCTTTTTCCATATGGGGAATCGACATGATTGGCATGATTGAACCTAAGGCTTCGAACGGACATCAGTTCATCCTGGTAGCCATTAATTACTTCACCAAGTGGGTCGAAGAAGCCTCGCACGCCAATGTAACCCGACAAGTGGTGGTTTGATTTATCAAAAACAATATCATCTGCCGTTATGGTGTTCCGAACCAGATCATTACTAATAATGGATCCAACTTGAACAATAAGATAATGAAAGAGTTGTGCGTTGAGTTCAAGATCGAACACCATAGCTCATCTCCCTACCGACCTAAGATGAACGGAGCGGTATAAGTGGCTAACAAGAACATCAAGAGGATCGTTCAAAAGATGGTTGTAACCTATAAAGACTGGCACGAGATGTTACCCTTTGTTCTTCACGGTTATCGCACATCTGTCCGCACTTCAACAGGGGCAACCCCTTTCTCTCTAGTAGATGGCATGGAAGCAGTGCTCCCCATAGAAGTAGAGATCCCGTCAGTCCGGGTATTGATGGAAGCTAAGCTTACAGAAGCTGAATGGTGTCAAAGTCGACACGACGAACTGAATCTGGTCGAAGAAAAGCGAATAACGGCACTATGCCACGGTCAGTTATATCAGCAAAGAATGAAGAAGGCGTTCGACAAAAAGGTCCGACCTCGTGTCTTTAAGAAAGGAGACCTCGTGCTAAAAAAGATACAATCATTTCTCACTGATTCCCGGGGCAAGTGGACTCCGAATTATGACGGCCCCTATGTGGTCAAGAAAGCTTTCTCATGCGGCGCCTTGAGACTTGCAACTATGGATGGAGAGGAATTTGCCTACCCCACAAATGTTGAGGTAGTCATGAAATACTTCGCCTAAATAAAAAAAAACGTCTCGGTGGATTGAAAGCCTGGAAGGGCGGTCCAGGAAAAAATTAGAGACACAATCAAAAATCATCCCGGTGGATTGGAAATCTCAAAGTACAATCCAGGCAAAAGTTAGGGACAATGGCAAGTAACTATGTTCAACAGGGGCAAATCCCCCAACAACACTCATGCCGTCCATCAGGAAAACTTCAGTCAAGGTCATCTTCGACAGAAGCTCAGGATGTCCAGAATTCAAAGTTGGTAGAAGGATAGTGGTCGTCGTGTTTCAATGTAGCCCTTTTTCCCTTAAGTTACCATTTTCTAAACTTTGTACATACTCTATGGAATCATACGCTTGGCTGATTTCCATCCTATCAATAAAATTTGAGCCCTCATGCTTTTGTTTGCAATTCTCATTTGTTTTAGCTTTATAGAATGACATTTTAACATGATCAACGATTCTTGAAACAAAACAAAAATGAATTTACTTGTCAAACTTTTTCTGCTTTTAAATAAAGATGGCAATTTCTTTTGACTGTTGAACATCGAAAGAGCATCGATCGCTTCTCCAGAAGTAATCGAACCTCGAAGTGCAGAATCAAAGTACTCCTTCTAAACCAGTGCGCCTGAATGAAGGATCATCTATGTCAGATGCGAGTATTCCATCTGACATCTTCGGCCGAGTTCTTACCTCCTAAGCCCGACCAACGGTTGTTCCCCGCAGGGACTATCTCTCCTAAGCAAGGCATAATTGCTATTGTGAACAAGTGATACTTTACATCTCCCACTGTGGTCGAGTATCCAGTCGTGTTCATCTACTAGTCCGTATGTCACGTCAGTTGTGTCAGCATATACATACATACATCATGCATGGTTGATTTGCATTCATAATCATGTTGCATCACCAGCACTCTAGTCGGTCTTATCCCCTAGTGATAACAGTCCTCTCAATCGAGTTGTCAGCTCTTTCCTCGTCAGGAGGGGAACTATCTAAACGATCTCTCCTCCAGTTTATTTCTAGATTGGAGACAGTCCTTGACCACTTTGATAACTAGAACCTCTGAAAGGCCAGAGAACCTTCAGCCAACGTTACTCTTCGCCATTGAAGATGATGTCTTCGCTTTCCCGGATTAAGAAAAATCCCCAGAGAAAGCCTCTTAATCTGAGATTCAGCAATGCAACCATTTTTCTCCGAAGAATCCACTGACAAAAAGGTCATCAGCACCTCAAAATTGGATCACATCGTATGACATTTCTCCGAGAAGATCCCAAGAAAAGTATGATGAAATACCCCAAGCAGAAACAGTCTCTCAAGGGACTCATTTTCCTCAGTAGAATCAACAAACGGCGTCTCCAACAGAGAAGTTTGTACACCTCTACAGCTCAGACGACTGGGTTCCCCAGCAACTCTGACATCAATTTTTTTTTCATCAAATGACATCTCCCCAAGAAAATTCGGCGAGAAGTTTGAGGAAAACCGCTACACATAGCGTCCCTTGTCAAGAAGTTTATTGACAAAAGAAACTAAGACCAGTTCCTTGGGAGGAAACCAGGATCGAGGGGAAGTTTACATTAGAAACTAAGACCAGTTCCTTGGTAGGAAACCAGGATCGAGGGGAAGTTTATTTCAGAAACTAAGACCCGTTCCTTGGTAGGAAACCAGGATCGAGGGGAAGTTTACAAAAGAAACTGAGACCAGTTCCTTGGTAGGAAACCAGGATCGAGGGGAAGTTTATTTCAGAAACTAAGACCAGTTCCTTGGTAGGAAACCAGGATCGAGGGGAAGTTTACAAAAGAAACTGAGACCAGTTCCTTGGTAGGAAACCAGGATCGAGGGGAAGTTTATTTCAGAAACTAAGACCAGTTCCTTGGTAGGAAACCAGGATCGAGGGGAAGTTTA
The DNA here is from genome assembly GCA_022829125.1 of Lathyrus tuberosus. Taxonomy (NCBI): domain Eukaryota; kingdom Viridiplantae; phylum Streptophyta; class Magnoliopsida; order Fabales; family Fabaceae; genus Lathyrus; species Lathyrus tuberosus. The sequence continues at coordinate 20,585,414 of JALAZF010000021.1, read as the reverse complement.
CAAAAGAAATTGAGACCAGTTCCTTGGTAGGAAACCAGGATCGAGGGGAAGTTTGCATTTTCTAAGTATCATTGCTTATCAAAAGAAGATGAATGTGTAAGCTACCATTCATAACCACATCAAAATTTCGGGTATTCCGATATTTAATCCTCTTGCACCCCGAATGCCCGAATACCTTCGCCATTCACACCTTCGGGTCCAAGAAGATTAAATAGGGGCATCTGTCATACCCCAAATTTTGACCACTAAGATTTCCCATCATTGTGCAAATCATCATCACAATATGGGTGTATCATTATGCCTCATTAGTCTCCCCAAAGATGGGTGAGCATCCACTACAATCAAAATTAGGGTTTCAAGCCCTCTCAGAGTTCTCAGACAAAGGATCAATCAAGGAATGACATGATCTTTAACTTGTCTAGCCTCTCAGACATCTAAAATGGATCAAGAGGACTCCCACATCAAGGATCATGCACAAGGCTGCAACATTCCAAGTGGATTAAGCCTCAGGATCGCCAGTGTCACCAAATTAGGGTTTTGGTCGACCAGGGCCTCCAGATGGAAATCTTTCTCTGAGCATGAGCCAATACTTCAAAGCATAGCCTAAGATGCTCCAAGGGACATCATGAACCCAATCATCAAGTCAATTTAACCTCAGGGGATGCATTCACAAAAAAATCAGGAATTAGGGTTTCTTGACCTAATTCACCCCTAAGTTAACTTTTGGGACAAAACATGAGCCAAGACCTCAAGAGAGGATTTGAGGGTCTCAAATACACCACATTGATCCATTTGCAACAACGGATTGATCCAAGAAGCTTGAGCAACAAGTTTCAATTTCATCAGAACCACAATTAGGGTTTTTAAGAAAAAAGTCAATTGTGCCTTTGACTTTTGACCCAGGCATGCTCCCAAACCTTGGGACATGATTCAATACACCCTATAATACCTATGAAATCAATCCATCAAATTTGATTTAGGTCAAGGACTTGATTTCATAGAGGATCGCACAATTTGGAATTCATCTGATAAAAAGTCAACTTTGACTTTTTGAGATTTTTCATAATTATGGTTCTTTAACCCTAAAATGATGTTAATGTGTGATTGGAATCATAATTCATCAAGAAAAATCAAGAAAAGTGGGATAACTTGTAAAAGGGGTAACCATAAAAAACTTAGAAATTTTTCTAAGTTATGGAACAAAGTGGCTAAGGTACCAACTTTGGAGGATCATATCTCCTAAGCCACATGGCCATTTTTCCCCATTTAAAGCTGGATTTGTAGCTCTCATGACCCTCTACAAAAGCTTCAACTACACCTCTTTCCAATTCATCATGGATTTTGAGTTATGGAATGATCAAAATGGCTGAAAACATGAAATGTCATTTTTTCCAACACTTAGTGAAATTTTCACTAAGTCAGAATCTGCCTTCACTTTTTTCCAAATGTAGGGGAATTTTTCACTTGGATCCAAAAGGTATCAAAACAAACTATGATCATAAATATGTTGTATCATATGATAGATTTCCAAAATGGCCAAGAACTTCACCAAACTCAATTTGAGCAAGAAGTTATGATAGTGGCAATATGCCTTGCTGCAACTGTCATAATAAGGCAGATTTGGGATTTTTGCTCGATTTGCTCAAAATTTGCAGAGGGCAAGCAAGTCTATCCATCTGAACACCTCAAAGGGAGACCAAGGAGGGACAAACACTGATCCATCAGCCTCCCAATTCCTTGGAACCAAAAGTAGCATGCCAAACCCAGAAATGCCTAAAGAGGGGACAAGACTCCAATTTTGTTTTGGAGCATTCAATGGATGCACCAAGGTGGCATGGACTGAGCCATTTCCAACTGAATTCAGTCAAGACATATCCAAGACCAAGGGAACCAACAACATGTGCCCTAACCTCTATTCAATGGCTAGAGGAGACTTGAGATTCCAAAGTGCAACCATTGGCCAAACCTTTGCTGCAGTTGCCATTCACTATTGCAGCCAAAACAAACTTACTCTACTATAAATAGAGCTCATTTGTGCTCAGTTTGAGTACACTAAAGCACTACAACACTTGCTTTCCTCAAAATCTCTTTCTCTTGGCAAAAATGCCTTCTTTGGACAACTCCAAGCCTTGTCATCCATTTGGACACATCAGAGGATGAAATCAAAGGAGAATGATCTGATCCCCAAGCCTCCAAAGTCCAAGAATCTACACATAGCCATAACAAACCTAAAAAGGCTAAAAAGGTGCCAAGACTCCAATTTTATTCCCAAGCATTCAATAGATGCACCAAGGTGGCATGGACTGACACATTTCTAACTGAATGAGTCAAGAATAAGCTCTGAATCAAAGGACCATAGGCCTGTGCCCTAACCTCAAGTCAATGGCTAGAGGAGACTAAAGATTTCCTGGGATCAACATTGGCCAAAGGCCTGCTGCAGCTGCCATTCACTATTGATGCTAAAACAAACTTAACACACTATAAATAGAGCTCATTTGTGATCAATTTTAGTACACCAAAGCACTACAACTGATGCTTTCCTCAAAATCTCTCTCTTTAGGCCAAAATGCCTTCTTTTGCAAGTCATCTCTGAGTTTTTGAGTTAGAGAGCAATTCCGCCACACCTCATGATTCAAACACATCCAATATGTTATATCTAAGCTGTCCAAACACTTACTTGTAACCTGAAACACCAAAATCAGAAAATCTACCTCCAAAACCTCAAAATTGGGCTTTTATGCATTTTTCACGCCATGCCTTGATTCAGTCACTTCCAAAACCAAACAAAGCCTCAAACACACTCCAAATATCATCCTCAAACTCTCCCAATTGGCTTCCCTCATCTGGAACACCATTTGAGAGAGTTGTTATTTTGGTCACTTTGCCACTTTTGCAAGAAAGAGCCTAATACTTGTTCCTGAGGATTCCAGCTGGTTCTGATCATCCTAAAAGCTTCTAAGGGATTAATTGATAGTGTTCAAAGCATTGGATCACTTCTGGCAAAAGGAACTTGGCAGATAGCACAAGGAGCTCCAAGAGGTAAGTGCATCATCACTTGAACTCTCCAAATCATGCATTGCTTTGAGGTCCATTGATCATGGACCTCTCATACATATCATATGTGTTGTGTTTGAACCAATTTATCATGCTATTATTGCCTGTGTAGTGAGATAACATAGAACATGCAAATATAGGCCTATTTTGAAATCACTATCGGATTTTGAGATGGAGACATTTTCTGAAAATTCCAAGGGCACCTTGGATTCCTCATGAAATTCTGGGTCAGATGCACCTAAATTTTGTCCCAATCCATGTAGAAATGAGAAAGTTAGTGGCTTCACATAAATTGCCAAAACTAGGCCTTGCCTTGGGCAAGGGCCAGCCATGGCGCCTTGGCCAGGCCTAGAATTTGGCACCCCTTATGTATTTATGGGGTGGTTTTGATACATGGATGTATCACCACCCCAGTGGTAGCGCGGATGTGTGTTTGTCTTGGAGGTCATGGGTTCAAACCCTACCCAGACCATTTTTTTTCACTTTGCCATATTTTTCATATTTTTATGGTTTTTGTTAATTAATTCCAAAATTAATTTCTCTCTCAATTTTAATTATTTTTAATTGGTTCTTTTTTTGAAAATTCCCAAAAATATTAAAATATTTTATTACATAAAAATTTCACAAAAAATATTATTTATTTCATATATTTAGTATTTTTGTAAAGAATTATGTTTTATTTGTTTTTAAACAATTAAAAATATTTCTTTCTCTTGATTTTTCAACTTCAAATGATTTTCAAATCATTCCATAAATAAAACTTGATTTTTCAAACATTAATCCAAATAACAACTTGTTTTTCACACATGTTTGATAATTTTGGTCATTTTAATTGAATTTTATTCAATTAAAATACATTTTAAAATCAAAATTAGGGTTTTGGTTGTTTCACCCTCCCATTTATTTTTCAAAACACTTTTGGGCCTCTAATAGAGTGTAAGACCCAAACCTCTTTAAAAATTTTACCCCATACCCCTACAATTATACCCAGACCGCTACAGTAAAATTTTAATGACCAAAATACCCTTGCATAAATAGTTAAAACATAGAAATTTTTTCATTTCCGTTTTCCAAATTTTCAAGACTTCCGGAGAGAATTTTAGACACTGTATACCGGAACACTTAAGGCAAGTCTTCCGGTTCACAAAGTCAATACCGGAACACATTTATAAAGTCATCCAGTTCATTAAATCATTTCCGGAACGCATCAAGTAAGTCTTCCGGAAGTTGGTACGTACCGGAAGTCTTGGAAGAAGTCTTCCGGTACTTTGAATTTTTGAGTTTGTGTACCGGAACTCTTACATGAAGTGTTCCGGTTCTTTTCCAAAGCAAACCAAACCGGAACTCTTCCATGAAGTGTTCCGGAACACCTTTTTTTTTAATATTTAATTTTATGTTTTTATTTTGACAATGGCGCGCACACGAGGCAAGGACAGTAAGATCCCTAAGCGCAGTTTAGGACGGGGAAAATCCTCGCGAATGGCTGAGGAAGAGCATATTGGTGCATCTACTTCAGCAGCACAACCTGTTGGATATCCAGGAGGACCGTACGATACCTCTCTTTTGGTTAAGTACGAACATCATATTGCTAGACATATATGGTTCGGTGAGGTAAATAAACTACAATTATTTGATATTGAATAAAAGTTGAATTTGTTATGTTGTGATTTATAATATATTTACGTTTAATTGTTTTCAGGAGAGGGGTTCGAAGAAAGAGTTGAAGGTAGGAGGACATGGGTTGAAGCTGGCTCAGAGGGTTCCACAGCTTCTTTCTAGAGAGATGGAGAATTTGATAGCTCACTCTGGTTTAGCTTCACTTCAGAGAACCAATATGTCGAAGATAGATACGAACCTGGTATCTGCATTTGTGGAGAGATGGCATCTAGAGACATCTTCATTTCACATGTCGTTTGGTGAGATGACGATTACTCTGGATGACGTCTCTTGTCTGCTTCACTTGCCCATTAGGGGAGTCTTCTGGAGCCCTCAAGATATCAGCGAAGGGCTTGCTATTGACTGGGCTGTTGATTACTTAGGAGTTTCACTGAGAGATGCACAAAAACAAGTCCGTGACTGCAGAGGTTGTTATTATAAGTTGGAGTGGTTATACGATCTATTCGTCGAGCACAGAGCCGCTTCTAGTTGGGCATATGCGACTAGAGCTTATTTGTTGATGTTAGTGGGTTGTACCATTTTTGCGGATAATGAACAGTAACGGTAAAAAAATAATAATAAAATAATAAAAATTAACTAGGGATAAAATTGGCATTTTTTAAAAAATGTAGGGGTACAAGTATAACTGTAGGGGTATGGGGTAAAATTTTCAACCTCTTTGTACATAAACATTTTTTGGGCTTCAGTCATTGTATAAGTCCCAGTACGTTAAAAATTCTCGGCTCGATCACCGTTTTCAGAATAATTTTAATCAGGGCCTACCCGTGTGTTGTAAGTCCCATTTTTCTTTCTTTTAAAAACACTTTGGGCCTCTTAATAGAGTGTAAGACCCATTCCTTGTAAATAAAAAACAATTTTTGGGCCTCAGTCATTGTATAAGTTCCACTGTGTTTTCAAAATCTCGGCGCGATCGTCGCCTTTTAAACAAAAGTCATCTGGGTCTCTCCTTGAGTTGTAAGCCCCATTTCTTTTCTCTTTTCAAACCTTTGGGCCTCTCCTTGAGTTGTAAGACCCAAACCTCTTTGTAAATAAAACCTTTTTGGGCCTCAGTCATTGTATAAGCCCCAATACAATTTTCAGATCAACGGTACAATTACAGTTTCTCATTTGGGCCTCTCCTTGAGTATAAGCCCCAGTCTTCTTTTCAAAAACAACTTCCTTTTTTATTTAGGTTTAAATTCATAGTTGTTATCAAAACTTTCTTTAATTTCTTGAACAACTAACCATACAGCTGTTACAATGGAAGCTTGCTCACCTGTAAGTTTTAAACAACTTTCTTTTACATACTCGCACACACACACACATATATATATATATATATTTGTTTGTGCTGGAAGCTTGCTCACCTGTAAGTCCTCCTACCCTCTTTTTACATACTTGTCTATATATATCTGTATATATATCCCTGTATATATCTGCTTAGAGTTTTCCCCGACAATTAGGTCTAGAACTAGATAGAGCCAGTGGTCACTCTTTCAACACAGTCAAAACTAGTTCCCCATAGGAATTCCAGATACAGTCTTGCCTTTTCTTGGGCTAAAACAATATAGAACAAAGAGAAAGGCATTATTCCCGGTGAAACTTTTCTCAGACTGTCACTATTAGAAAATTGTCAAAGAAACTCATTTCCCCCAGAGAGGATTAATCCCCGGTGAAACCTCTCTTGAATTTCTTCAAACCCTAGAACTGTTCACTAAAGAAAATATTATTCCCGGTGAAACTTTTCTTGAACTTTTCTTAGGTTTGGACCCACAGGCTTCCTAAAAGCATCTCCGCCTCCTCTTGGGCTTTGTAAAAGGACCCTCGGGCTTCTTAGAAGTTCTCATGCCTTCTCTTGGGCTTAATACAAGGACCCTAAAGACCTCTTAAAGATATAGGACAGAACTTAGTCATCCTTTGTTAGAGCTGTCTTTCTAAAGAGTCAAAACCTCAGATCATGTTTAGGGTTGATTCTCATCCCTTAAAACAATAGCCTCCTCTTGGCCATGATACAAAGATGAACCCTTTAATACCAGTAGACTTGGAAAGTCTAATCTCCTCTTGGATCTGAAAGACATTCTCAAGTTCCCTACAAATACAGGAGAAACACTGGTCATTGATCAATCTCCAGTAGAGTTAAAATCCCCGTAGGTTCTAAAACTCAGTCTTTCATCCTAAAATTCCCCAGCTAGGGTCAGCTTATCATCAGAACCTCAAGGCATCTGATACCTCAACTCTTCTGGAACCCTCAGCGAGAGTTGATTCCTCACTTTGGACCTGCCTCTGGATCTCAATAATCCTTAGCAAAAGCCAGCCTCCTCTTAGGCTTTGTATAATGATTTTCCTCAGTAGATATAGCTTCAAAAAGCACTCTCTTGTTGAGTCAACCATTTTTTAGCCTCAATCTTGGGCTTTGTACAAGACATATAAAAGTACTCTCTTATTGAGTCAATCTTTTCCAGCCTCCTCTTAGGCTTTGTATAATGATTTCCCCTAGCAGAAGTTAGCCTCCTCTTAGGCTTTGTATAAGGATTTTAAAACACTCTCTTGTTGAGTCAATTACCTTAAGGCACTCTCTTGTTGAGTCGAACCTTTCTAGCCTCCTCTTAGGCTTTGTATAATGATTTCTCTAGCTTATTCAGCCTCAATCTTGGGCTTTGTACAAGACACACAAAGATACTCTCTTGTTGAGTTAATCACCTTAAGACACTCTCTTGTTGAGTTAATCACCTCCCAGCCTCCTCTTAGGCTTTGTATAATGATCCTTCTTTTCCTCAGCTTTTCAGCCTCAATCTTGGGCTTTGTACAAGACACCCGTAAATATCTTCAGCTGAGTCAGTCAAATATTTTGCAGCCTCAATCTTGGGCTTTGTACAAGACACATATAAATATCTCCCCAGCAGAGTCAATTCCTCCCAGCCTTCTTTTAGGCTTTGAGAATTAATATCCCTAAACAGGAGTCGATCCTCATTTCAGCCTCAATCTTGGGCTTTGTACAAGACACCCATAAATATCCTTCAGCCTCAGTCTTAGGCTTTGTACAAGACACATATAAATCTCTCCAGCAGAGTCAATCCCTTTTCAGCCACAATCTTGGGCTTTGTACAAGACAGATAAAAAATCTCTCACCAGTAGAGTCAGTTTCCCCTTTTAGCCATAATCTTGGGCTTTGTACAAGACAGATTAACACTCCCTTGTTGAGTCAGTCTTTTCCAGCCTCCTCTTAGGCTTTGTATAAGGACTTCCCCAGTAAAGTCAATCAATCTCTTAGCTTCAACCTTGGGCTTTGATCAAGGTACATAAAAATCAACATCCCCTAAGAGGAAATCAAAACCTCTCTGTAGGAAGACATTTCTCTGTATATCACAATATCAAAATAGAAAATCAAAACAAACCCTAATCCGAGATAACTGTTGTAAGTGTCACACTTGTTGATTCAAATATCCAAGTTGTCGTCTATCCCTTATCCTGGTAAATCCTCTCTTTCATCTAATGGCTGTAAGTGACAAGCCTCTGGATTATTTACATCCATGTCACTGTCCCTCTCTTAGCATGAAAGATCCCTAAGGAAAAATGGCATTGCTTAATACTGAGTTAAAGTTTTCCCCTTCAGGACAAATCCCATATAAAGGAAATTATGGCATTGCTGGATTCACATATCCCAATTAAAGTAATTCTCCTTTATAATCAGTCACCCAACAGTTGTGATAAACAGACGAGATGTCTTCCTTTAGAGATGAAAAATTCTCTCTCAGTCAAACCTTTAGCTTCAATCTAGGGCTTTGAACAAGACACAAATACACCTTTAGCTTCAATCTTGGGCTTTGAATAAGAAACCAAAGTATCTTTTCTTCCCATAGAATAGGAGAAACTATGATTGCTCTGATTTCCCTGTTTTCTTTAAGCGGGAATACGTAGGCATAAGATTGCGAAATCTTAGCGAGCATACCAATCAAAAACTCTAGGTCCAGTAACTTAGCATACCAATCAAAACTGAGGTTCAGTACCTCACCAAAATCATCAAAAACTCTCTCTTTCTCTCAAACATTCCCAAAAAAGAAACTTTCCCATTTATGGATAAACACCATCAAGTACAAAGCAGAACCTATTGCTAACAACCTGTGGATAACCACATATAGGATGGGTAATTGATAACTCGCCATTGTATAACCTGACCCCGAACTCCCCGAATCTCTTAAGCGTTTTTCAGTTAAACATTCGCGTGCAAGGTTAGTTTTAGATAACTTCCCTTTCCCTTCCAGCTTCACAGGATAAATAAGAAATCAGAAAGTAGCACCCCACTCCTACCATTGCGGCGAGGAGAAACCCATGGCGATAAGGTGGTCGCGTCACCGACAAAAATCGCACGCTACAGTAAAAATGGCGACTCTGCTGGGGATTCATTTTGTCTGTCTAGGATTAAGACTAGAATTCCTAAGAGGTTTAGGATGTTAGTTTTAGGAATTATACTATATAATATATATATATCGTTTTTCCTACTTGATATCCGTGTTTATTTTTCTGTCAATGGGAATGCGAGTGATGTCGCATGTGGAAAGTATGAGAGAACCCTATGATAGATGATGGCATAGAAGGGTGGACTTATAGGGAGTGATTCTCGAATAAGCGATCCTAGTAGACCATCAAATCAGTGGCGATACCCTTTGCGGATTCAATGTTGAACGACTTCGTCGTGAAAGTAGATTGTCCCAATGTGGTATCCATGAAACTGAGGATTTAGTAGACATTAACCATATGGCCATTTGGTAGTTTGGTAGCTATCGGAAATAGTTGACACGCGATACTACACTCAATTGAGATTACCCTAGGATGTTACAGCTTGCTCAGGTGAACCAACTTGTTGTTGTCATCCCTAGGGGGGTCAGTGATTTTGGGAACTTTAACCCATTCTACAGGTACAAATTAACTAGAACACAACCTTTGGGGATGGGTAGAGCCATGACTCCATGCTCGTGACGTTGAACCCTTGAACCCATGTTTTTTCAATGTTTTTGTGTGTTGCATTTATGCATTCATTTAAAAAACTCTTAAACAAGAAAAAAATCTTCTTTTCTCTTCTCTATTTTTTCAAATTAAAATAAAACAATAGTTGCAAATATCAGAAAGAAAGATTGCGTTATGGATTTCGATAGAAGGAAGACGCACAAGTACACCTTCAAGGCTCCAAAACTAGAGGATTTAAGGGGGTTGGCAAGGATGATCACCAACCCTGATGCTTTCAGAGCTATGCATGGAGGACTGCTGTCTCTGTTAAGGGTCCACGTAGTCGAAGGAATCCTGTCTACGCTGATTCAGTTCTACGATCCGGTTTATCACTGTTAGTTCTTGTGATTGGCTGAAATTTTGGTAAAACAATGTTAATGTCATGGTTGATGTTGCAACATGAGCCTCTAAACATTATTGTTTGTTTGGTTAACATTCTGGTTTGTGAAAATTGTTGAAGAATTAAAGTGCTGAAGAGTGATGTCACATGCGATGTCTTGACATCACTATACCAGAACATTAAAACATCAGGTTGTGATGTTTTTAGGGCTGCGCGTGTTAATGAGATATTCTACTAAAGAGAATCAGAGATTGCAGGCGAATCTTATGGGGTAGATATATTCTGTTGCAATCAGTTATGAAGAAGATTAGTTTATTGCTAATTTAATGCAAAAAGATATGAAGAATAATTAGAGTTAATTATGAAGAGCTGATTGAAGATTTAATTGAAGATCTATTTTATAGCAGAATCTGTTGGAGATTTGTAGCAGAAGATTTGCTGTGATTTGAAGGTCCAAATCCAGTTGGGAAAAGGTTATAAATAGAATGCTTGTAATCTAGAATTGGCACGGGTCCAAGATGTAGATCATTAAGGCTTAGTCTAAGTGAACCACTCGAGTTGTGAGATGGTCACTGTGTTATTACTCAGAAACCTGTAGGTAATGAGTATTGTATTGTTCTTGGAGGAAGCTTTGAAGCAACTCCAAAGGGTGTCATGGAAGTGTGACTTCTAGTTTTCTGTGTTTGATAAGTTGTTGGTAATCAAGCTGTTGATGTAGTGGCGGAGAAGTTGACTGCTAGACATCATTACGATGATTGGGAGTGAGATGGAGTCTCTTATCTAGGGAGGACTTAGATATAAGGGTCATTGGGTAGTGATTAGATTAGGTAGATTGTCAACTGGTTTGTTGAGTCTGTAATTTGATACTGCTAATAGTGGACTTCCTTCCTGGCTTGGTATGCCCCCAGATGTAGGTTGTTGAACCGAACTGGGTGAACAATCCTTGTGTGTGGTTTATACGTTTCTGTTTCTATTATTGACTTGTTCATACAATAGATATTGATGTTGTGACATTGCACTTGACATCACATGTCTGTACCAGAATTTCAATTGGTATCAGAGCAGGCATTCTGTCTGTTTCTGGATGAGATCTAGGGAAGATACTTTCTGGTTCATGAGCAAGGAAGAGAGTTGTTTGGATGATCCCTTGGAGTGAAGGATGGACTAATAATGATATAGTATTGTTGGCACGTGGTTTATGCCGATAGTGTACACAGTGCAAGGATTATTGCCTGAAGGTTATTGAGGAGTTGTTGTGTGTTCCGCTGCATGGTATCTGATGTAACCCTGGTTGGTTCTTGTGGTGAGATTTTAGGAAGGTATTCTCTTGGAAAGACATTAGGGGTTGGTCTCCTCAGCAGGATATTCTATGATGTTGTAGTTGATGGAAGACAACTTCAACCGTTTTGTTAGAGATACCAAAGTCACTTGAGGATTATCTCATATCTTTATTTTGGGGAAAGAAGTGACAAAAAGATGAATGGATCTTATTGAAGACTATATGACATGGAAGGTTTTGGTTCAAATCAGGCATTGAAGACCAATCTGTTCAGAACATTGATTCCTTCTTATCAATTTTCGGGATGATGAAAGAAGAGGGTGGAACCAAAGCAAAAGAGTGTCACTGTCAAATCTTTCATGCGGGAGTGAAAAACTTGATAAGTTATCTCTTAAGCTTAGTAGTAGTGACCTAATTAGAAGGATATTTCTGGTTATGATATAGTTCTTGTATATCTGAAGATACATGAACTGGAGGAAGCTTTATCAAGAAAGAAGCTGAGCTTGATTTGTTCTCATGTGTTCCCTACAAGAGATATGTGTGGATTAATATTGTTGTAGTCTCCAAAGCCATAGCAGTTGTTTAATGTGATGTAAACTGATGTCAGAACTGATGTATCAGGTCAAGCCACTTACCTAATCTGAAGTGATCAGTGGCGTGGATTAGCAAAAGAGGGATCAACTAGTACCTCAAGTCTGCAGGAAAAGGATGTCAGACCAGATCATATGTTGTATCTTATGATAAATAGCTTGACAAGAGTTGAGTATTTGTCTATTTTTGATAATGTTTTGCATTCAACAAATGACAATATACATTGACGGGAGACTTTGTATATGTCTGATGTAAAAGTGCAGGACTGCAGAAGTGTTGAGAATTTACTTTTCTCTATGTGGCTGTATATTTCTCTTTGTGGTGTGTTTCTTGTAAAGAGAACTTATGACCTACCTGATGTTGGAACATAAAACCAGTAGATCGTGTGGTCTATAGTGCATTATTTGGTATAGTTATGGGGTAGTCCTGGACTACTTATTTTCTGAAGATTCAGGTGTGGTAGGTTTGAAGTCTTTGGAGTTTCTGAGCAGGATGGAGGTTGTCTATTCAAACTTGATTGTTGAATCAAGTCTATGAGAGCATGGAAATCTGTTTCTGCAAAGGGAGGAGGTTATTCTAAGTGGCAGAAGGAAGAGCTGAATTCAACAGTTGGATATCATAATATTTTGACATCTAGCTTAACATCAGGAGTCTCAGCTGGTGATGTGGCACATCAACTAATGATAGGGTGATCTACAGGAATGAACAATAGGATGCTTCAAAAAGATCGTTCTCATGGCAGTTTGCGGGAGCTGCAGGAAAGAGAAGATGTTACATGACCATGGCTTAGGGAGTCTAAGTGTGTTTGCTTTTGAGCAAGTTTCCTTGGTGGATCAAGATATCTTTGTGAGAGTTCTGACAAATGTGAAAAAGGTCAAAATGTGGCATTTGATTGTTTTCATATGAGGATTCATGAATGAGGTGATCAAACTGTGGCATTTGGTTAATCTCAGAAGTGGATTCGAAGAATCAAGATAATCAGAGTGTGGCAGCTGGTTATTATTGAGGATTGTCTTGGAACAAGTTACTCTTGGACAGAAGGGTGATAAGTTGAAGACTCAAGGAGATTATTCTTCTTGAAGGTGGATGAGAGTTTAATTCTCTAGTTCTTTGGATTACTATGCAATAGTAAGTCCAGTTGGTGGAGCAAATCAAGAATCATGGTGATAATATCTTGGTGTGTGGCAAATGTTCTAACTTGTGACATTATCTGGTTGAATATCCTTGGTGAAGGATGATTTTGTTCTGGTTCTGAAGCTTGGTGCATACATTATGCCTAAGGAGCGTCTACATAGTCATACGGGAGAATGATGAAGTAGAAGGTCTGCCTTGGATGGAGAATGTAGAGAAGACTGAAGTAGATCAGGATGGAGAGTAGGATAGGGAATGACTGCCTTTGGAGAGAGGGACAATGGTACCACAATGCACGTGCTCAGCAAGTGTGCTTAAATGTTTATCTCCATCTAGAGCATTAGTTAACCATGACAGGGGGAGTACTTGTCTATGGATTCTGCAGCAAAGGTACATATAGTGTGAAGCTTGTATGATGATCAAGCTTGTGGAGATTGGTTGCCTCGTATGAGGATCTAATGTCAGATAACATGTTGTGACATTAGGCTGTTGGTTGGCAGTGGTTGTTAAGACTATTTGTTCTAGTCATGTGAATCATGTGTGCACATGCCTCTGAGAAGAAGTCTGAAGACAAGTTTATTAGTTTGGAATGTATAATCTTCTGTGAAAGTCTTGAATTGATAATATGGTGAGCAAGCAGACAGTGTGTGATATGATGTCAGAACATGGTACAGGACATGTTTTTTTAGCCAAACAAGAATTTATTTTGGACGGTGGTGTAAGGATAAGGTGAAACACGTGTTTTCGACTATGCATGGAACTATTTTGGCACAATTTATGGTAAGAATCAGTTAGAGGCAATAAAGGCGGTCAAGACTGTTTTGGATGGTAGACATTGAATTTGGATGGAGTTTTTAGTTCCTAAAATAGCATTTCTATGACCAAGAACTTTGACTATTCAAGGCTCGTTAATTCCAAAGTAACTGGTCAACTATTTATAGTGGTTATTCTCTGCTCCTTCAGCCAGTGAGTGTTCTTGTTTCATAAGTCTTATGGCGTTTGTTCGTTTTTGGGTGAGCACTACTTGGGTCTGGTTCTGTGAGGGCTTCCTTTGCCAATTTGTGGCTAAAAAGGGGGAGAAAGGAAAGGGTTTTGCTAAATGGTTTGCACAGATGTTTTGTCTGGAGTCTGCAGCTTCGGATATGAGTCAGAGATGTCAAAGAGGTTGCCCGAGCCTTAAGTTAGTGTTGAGTCTTTGTGACTTGTGTCCTGAGTTATGAACACAGTTGTGACTTGTGTTCTGAGTTACCTGGGTTGGCAAAATGTCACTTCTTAAGTTTCATCTTATGCCACAGAATAAACCCAGTGTCTGATCAATGAAGATGTGCAGAATTATCTTATGCCACCATTGGTCTTTTATGTATAGACAAACATTTCTTTTCTGGAGGAGTCTTCTACAGTTGTTCTGGGTCAGTCCTGGAAGGAAAAAGAAATGTGTTGTGTTGAGGGGGAGTGTCAGATATCTTCTTCCTCATGTGCACCAAATGACTTCAGGACTTTCTACTTCTTAGGTCCTGATGTGCTGCCTGAAGTTGCTGTGCTATGGTGATGTTATATCCAACATGATATTCTAACATCATTCAAAATTAGCCAAGAAGATGATTCTCCATGGTTGTTGTACACAGTAGCTACTGATGATTATTATTAGGATCAGATGACTTCTAACAGTAGTATATGGTTGTAATTGCTGATTGTTGCTGTAAATTGAGCTGTAATGTTTATATATTTGTTTTAGCCAAAATTAGCCAAAGGGGGAGATTGTTAGTTCTTGTGATTGGCTGAAATTTTGGTAAAACAATGTTAATGTCATGGTTGATGTTGCAACATGAGCCTCTAAACATTATTGTTTGTTTGGTTAACATTCTGGTTTGTGAAAATTGTTGAAGAATTAAAGTGCTGAAGAGTGATGTCACATGCGATGTCTTGACATCACTATACCAGAACATTAAAACATCAGGTTGTGATGTTTTTGGGGCTGCGCGTGTTAATGAGATATTCTACTTAAGAGAATCAGAGATTGCAGGCGAATATTATGGGGTAGATATATTCTGTTGCAATCAGTTATGAAGAAGATTAGTTTGTTGCTAATTTAATGCAAAAAGATATGAAGAATAATTAGAGTTAATTATGAAGAGCTGATTGAAGATTTAATTGAAGATCTATTTTATAGCAGAATCTGTTAGAGATTTGTAGCAGAAGATTTGCTGTGATTTGAAGGCCCAAATCTAGTTGGGAAAAGGTTATAAATAGAATGCTTGTAATCTAGAATTGGCACGGGTCCAAGATGTAGATCATTAGGGCTTAGTCTAAGTGAACCACTCGAGTTGTGAGATGGTCACTGTGTTATTACTCAGAAACCTGTAGGTAATGAGTATTGTATTGTTCTTGGAGGAAGCTTTGAAGCAACTCCAAAGGGTGTCATGGAAGTGTGACTTCTAGTTTTCTGTGTTTGATAAGTTGTTGGTAATCAAGCTGTTGATGCAGTGGCAGAGAAGTTGACTGCTAGACATCATTGCGATGATTGGGAGTGAGATGAAGTCTCTTATCTATGGAGGACTTAGATAGAAGGGTCATTGGGTAGTGATTAGATTAGGTAGATTGTCAACTGGTTTGTTGAGTCTGTAATTTGATACTGCTAATAGTGGACTTCCTTTCTGGCTTGGTATGCCCCCAGATGTAGGTTGTTGAACCAAACTGGGTGAACAATCCTTGTGTGTGGTTTATGTGTTTTTGTTTCTATTATTGACTTGTTCATACAACAGATATTGATGTTGTGACATTGCACTTAACATCACATGTCTGTACCAGAATTTCAATCACTGTTTCACATTCCCGAATTATCAACTAGCGCCGACGCTAGAAGAGTACTCTCATCTTACTAGTCTACCCATCACTGACCAAGCTCTGTTTTCTGGACTAGAAGAAATTCCAAAGGATCAAACCATTGCAAGAGCAATCTATTTGGACGAGTCAGAAGTCAGGACTCACATGACCACTAAGGATAGAATCCAAGGTTTACCAGCCAAGTTTTTGGTAGAGAAAGCCCTATACTTTGCCAGTATAAGAAACATAACTGCTTTCAAAGATATATTTGTTCTTCTCACATATGGGTTATTCCTTTTTCCCAACATCGATAACTTCGTTGATACCGATGCCATTCAGATATTTTTGATTGGAAACCCCGTACCAACCTTGCTCGCAGATGCTTATCATTCTGTACACTTAAGGAATTTGTACAGCGGAAGAATGATCACATGCTGTGTACCCTTGCTTTATAAATGGTTCACTTCCCATTTACCCAAGTCTGCTGCTTTTTGGGACCATAAGAGTACTTTGCGTTGGTCACAGAGAATCATGTCTCTTACCAACTCTGACATAGACTGGTACAATAGGATTTACGAAGGGATAAAGATCATCAACAAATGTGGAAACTTCCTTAATGTAACCCTCATAGGAACTAAAGGAGGAATCAACTATCATCCAATTTTAGTTTGCCGTCAACTCGGATACCCGATGAATTATATCCCGCATAATGTTCATCTGGAAGGTCTTTTCTTCAAGGAAGGAGAAAATGACAGGGCACTAAAGAAGGAAATAGTGCATGCCTGACAACACATTCACAGGAAAGGAAGAGAGTCTCTAGGAAGACCGGACTGTATCTCCGTGGAAACTTATCTCCACTGGGTACAAACTAGAGCCCTCAAGCTGAGGATGCCTTACCCTCGTCAAGAAGTTCTTCCGTTAAAGGAATCTGTCCTTTATTTTATGTCTGATATGGAAAACTACAGGTCACGCTCAACAAAGTTCAACGGGAAAAGAACTCTTGGAAGAACAAGTACCGTATCCTCAATGTGGAGTGTACCAAAATTTAGGAACTATTAAAAGAAAAGGACGCTCTAATCGAGATTCTAGAACAACATGCTATAGAAGATCAAAGGAACTTGCTCACTCCTTTCGCTTGGCAAAGGCCTGACAACCCAACAATAGCTGAAGAACCCCGATCAAAGAAAAGAAAAGTACCGGAACCAACATCTGAGCTCTCTTCAGAGAGGACTCAGGATCCATGAACTTAAACATTTCCTTTTACAACACTTTGTAAAATACTGTATTTCCCTTTCTACAATCTTTCAAATTCAATAAAACGGGGTCTCCCCAGTGTATGATATTTACAATCCATTTGTTGAAGTTTCTTTTTGATTAAAAAAAATTAATATATATCATTGCATATCATTCATCATTCTCACATAACACATTCTTCTTACCTTTGAATCTCACGTATGTATTACGATTCTAGAGACAAACTATCTCATTCGTACAATACTCAGGCCAATCGACAAAAGAAAATGGACAATCTCGAGGAAGAGAATAGAGAGCTAAGAGAAGAAATCGACGCTCGGAAAGAAGATCTGAAAAAACTTCACAATGACATGCAATCCCTGGCAACAGCTCAGAGGCAACAACAAAGGACTGTGATCTCAAAGATCACATCTACGCCTATAGTGGAGACGTATGATCCTCGGTACAACAAATCTAAAGATCATCCCTGGGGCATGCCTATCAACTTTTCCCCTGAAGGATACATCCCATCGGTCACTGAAGACCCAGAAACTGCAGCAGAAACCGCTGGGCTTGAAGGTTACAAACTTCGGGAAAGCGGAGATGCAAGAGTGATGGTAGTAACTCCTGAAGGTTACAAACTTCGGGGCATAGAAGAAGCAAGAGTCACTGCCGTAATGACTATACCACAACCAGTGGTACACACTGTCCCGGAAGGACAGATTCCACAAGTAACCTCTGGTAGAAACAAAAACATGTATGAAAGAATGAATGAATTCCAGGAACAATTCCTGGAGATGCAGAAGGAACTGCATGCCATTCGCAGTCAGGATTTATTATGAAAGGACGTCGCAGACCTTTGTCTGGTCCCTAATGTGAAAATACCGCACAAATTCAAGGTGCCTGACTTTGAGAAATACAACGGCAACTCTTGCCCTCAAACTCATTTGGTGATGTACACTCAAAAGATGTCAACTCAAACTGAAAATCAACAGCTACTGATCTACTATTTCCAAGACAGTTTAACCGGTGTCGCACTTAAATGGTACATGGGTTTAAACCGCACCAAGATTGTCACTTTTAGGGATCTTGGCACTGCCTTCGTTCAGTAGTATAAGTATAACCTGGACATGGCACCATACAGAGATCAACTCCTAGCAATGTCGCATAAGGACAAGGAAACTTTTAAGGAATATGCTCAGAGATGGCGTCAAATCTCCGCCCAGATCTGTCCCCCTCTTGAGGAAAAAGAGATGACCAAGATCTTTTTGAAAACCTTAAGCTCATTCTATTACGACCGAATGGTCGCCAGTGCGCCCAGCAACTTCACTGAAATGGTGAACATAGGGGTACACCTTGAAGAAGCAGTCTGAGAAGGACGATTGGTCAAAGGTGCAGAACCATCAAGTAGTACCAAAAGATACGGTAGTGCTTTCCCAAAGAAAAAAGAGCAAGATATCGACAATATCTCTCTCGGAAAGCAAAGGCGAAGGTATCAACTAGTAGTAGTGGTAACTCCCACTATTAACCCTGCGCCTGCTCCAACGTATCAACCTCAGGTTGCTCAGAGCCAATCGAATCAACAACAGTATCAGTAAAGGACACAACAGCCTCTTCAGCAAGCTCGTCCACAGTACAATAACACTAATTGTATGACATGATCACCAAGGTTCGACCCTATACCGATGTTGTACGCAGAACTGTTTCCACTACTACTGGTCAAGGGGCACGTCCAAACC
Source organism: Lathyrus tuberosus (assembly GCA_022829125.1). Taxonomy (NCBI): domain Eukaryota; kingdom Viridiplantae; phylum Streptophyta; class Magnoliopsida; order Fabales; family Fabaceae; genus Lathyrus; species Lathyrus tuberosus. Next base: position 20,566,564 of record JALAZF010000021.1, on the reverse strand, counting down.
AGGTCTCCTCTTACAGTACCAGAGAATTCTCCTTTTTGGTTCAAAGCGGATCAAACTTGCCCTTATCATCACAGAGGACCGGGGCATAACATTGAGAACTGTCTCAGCTTCAAATCTGATGTACAGAAGCTTGTCAGGAACGGGGTCCTATCTTTCAAGGATACAAATCTAAATGTTCAGACGAACCCGTTGCCTCAACATGAGAAAACTGGCGTAAATTTGATAGAGGAAGAATTTAATCGCAGTTATCAAATTCACAATGTACTCCTATTAGGAACCAATATGGTCAGGATGCATTACAGACAGAGCAGGTATGGTCATGTACCGTCTCACAATTATCACCAGTGTGATATCTGCTCAAAGAATAACCAAGGATGTTCCGTAGTACAATCAGCTCTACAAGAACAAATGGATCTCGGATGGATCCAAGATCATCAAATCCGTGAGGTCAATATGGCTCACACAAATCCCAACATTGTCCAGAACCACAACATTCTGACGATGAATGTCAACTTGGTGGTAATGCACTCAAGGAAAAGTCAATACCATGATCTGCCATGACACGATTACAATTCCTATCCGATCTGCTCAATAAATAATCAGGGATGCTCTTTTGTACAAGAGGCCCTCCGGCGTCAGATGGATCTTGGATGGATCCAGGATTACCGTGATAAAAGTAGCCATCAAGTTAATATGATTCAAATCTTTGATATTCGCTTGATGAATACTAGTCTGGTAGAATTACATGCTAAGCAAGTCAGGCTCGGTTTTCTGGCTTCACATGGTTATCAGGACTGTAAAGTGTGCCGTGAAGACGACCAAGGATGTGCATTTGTCCAAAGAACACTTCAACACTTGTTGGACCACTGGTGGCTTTCAATCTACTTGGATGAAGCTACACAACATATCAGTATGACTGACGGTAATCCTGGTAGGCATAAAAGTCAGGATGTCTGCTCAATGGAAACAGATCTAGTAAGGTTGCACTACATACAAAGAGGGCGTGGCCAGGTGCCACCACACAACTATGAGCACTGTAGAGTCTGTTCAGAGAACAACCAAGGATGCTACCTTGTGCGGTCAGCTCTTCAAAATCAATTGGACCGAAAGGAGATTAGACCATGTTCAAGTTCTGGTTTGGTAAACATAATGTAAGACTATCTTCCTGATCAAAGCAAAGACATTGTCATAATCTCCGATCATGGGAGGACCAAGGACGTATGCGCTATCATCCCTCTACTCCATGAATCAAGAGTTCCTTTTGATAGTAGAAAGATTCTCAACCTTCAACCAATTGAGGCTGCCTACGATGGTCAGAAAAATCAAAAGGCTCGTGTGGTTATCTATCTGCCGGGACCAATACCGTAGGAATCCGATAAGGCTATCCCTTACAAGTATGGTGCAACGATAATTGAAAACGGAAAGGAAACTCTATTACCCTCCTTCGTAAACATTGCCGACATCAGTCGAGTAACACGGAGCGGTCGGATCTTCAACAGAGGAGTTGGAGAACTCACCAGGGAAAAGGAACCTCAAGCAGAAGTTCCCAACCAACCAGTCAGGCAATCCAGTAATCCCGACCTTTCAAAGAACAACGATGAGATGTTGAAGCTCATCCAGAAGAGCGAGTATAACATTGTAGACCAACTATTGTAAACTCCTTCGAGAATCTCTGTGTTATCCCTCTTACTCAGTTCTGAAGCTCACAGGGAAGCTTTGCAGAAAGTCTTGGAGCAAGCTTTCGTAGAACAGGATGTAACGATAAAATAGTTTGACAACATTATTTCCAACATCACTGCCTGCAACAATTTAGGATTCAGTGATGAGGAACTGCTGGAAGAAGGCAAAAATCATAATATAGTGCTTAACATTATAGTCAACTGCCAGGATGATGCTTTAGCCAGCGTACTGGTAGACACAGGATCAGCTCTGAATGTTATGCCAAAATCTACTCTAATGCGATTATCATTTTAGGGATCTCCGATGAGAGGCAGTGAGGTCATCATCAAAGCCTTTGACGGATCCAGAAAAACAGTTATCAGCAAAGTTGATCTTCCCATAACTATCGGTCCTCACACTTTCCAAGTCATTTTCCAGGTCATGGACATCCGGGCAACATACAACTGTTTGTTAGGAAGACCTTGGATACACGAGGCTGCGGCAGTCACTTCGACACTTCACCAGAAACTGAAGTTTGTCAAGAATGACAAGCTATTCATAGTCTGCGGAGAGCAAGCCCTCTTTCGTAAGCAACTTATCATCATCATCCTGTGTGGAACCCGAGGAGGTTGTTGGAACTCAGTTTCAAGCACTTTCATTAAGCGATAAGAATCAACCAGAACGAGGGACGTCGATTTCCTCACACAAAGTTGCTCTCAAAGTGATCGAGAGTAACAACGCAAAAGGATGGGGATAACTTGTCATTCCTACGGATAACAAGACAAAGAAAGGTCTTGGTTTTTCCTCAACCTGTACCCAGACTGCTACTAATAATGAAAGTTTTCATCCCATTCAGGACTTCTTCCACAGTGGAGGTTTCCTCCACCCAGTGTCTCAAGAAGTACACACCATCAATGAGGGTGACTCCTCCGATACAGATGAAGGGTGGAAGTCCTATCTCAACAAGGACGGTTATATGTCTCAGAATGAAACACATACGCCATTTTGCTTTCCCACGCAGAGTCCGAGATATATACCAAGATCAGACATCAAGATGATATACGGAGATTGTGATCCTGAAGGATGTTGTGCTCCACCTAACTCATCAGAGGAAGACACTCTGATGAAAGAAAACTTCGACTATAACTATTATGACCCGATGAATGACTTGCCTATCTGGTAGCCATACCTAGAAGACTTGGGGAAAAAGAGTCAGCCCAACAACGCTTATCAGCTAAGCATCATTGAAAATAATACCTGCGTTCCCATCAAGTCGTGGGATCATTACTCAGGACATTCTAAAAATATCCAGCACAACGACGAATCTGCAAAGATTGCAGGACAAGAGTTCATCAACTATGCTTTTCCTGAGATCAACGTCGTCGAGAAAGATGACTCCTCCAGTTCCACAGAAGTATGGGACACCTTAGGACAACTGAGTGGCAAGTACGACTTCTTGGTCAAGTACACCGCTCCTGAAAGCTCTCGTATCAGGCTCGAAGACGTCCAGCAAACTGGATGGGGAGATCCGCCTGAGAATGAAAATACTGTGCAAGATACAACAGAAGAGTTCGTTTACGACGACTCTGTCTGGGAGGAAGACTCCAACGATCCTGCTCCACCAGAAATCAGCGTCATTTTTTAGGACAAACCAAGAAAAAAGGTACCAGACTTTGTGATTCACCGAGGAGTTCGCAGCCAATGGGTTGATGTCGATGTCCCGAAAGTTGTCCATAAGTTTAAGTAATTGTCGTCTTTGTTTTGACCTTTCACCTCGCCCAGGTGAAACGAATGTTTTTATAGGGCCCACTTTGGGTAAATGTCCCTCTTCGCTTTGCCCGAAGCGACAGAGTTTTGTTTTATAGGGCTGTAATTTCAAGAATCGACTAAATCATAAATAAACGTCATTCTGTAATTTCCGCATTTATTGCTATTTTCACTTTTCGCTTTTTCAGAAAATGGTAATCCTAAAAATAGCCCAAAAATAAAAAAAAAAACAAACATTTTTCAGAAAATACACTGCACACACTCTTGCATTCTCTCTATCTCTTCTAAAAATAAACCATCACGTCTTGCAGATTGCTTGTTTTAAACCCCGTTGAAACATACGATCCAATGCCTTCTCCCAACTTTGAATTCTCGGTATTTGAAGCTAAAGAAGAAGAGGACGAAGAAATTCCAGAAGAGATCTCCCGATTACTCAGGAAAAAGGAAAGGTCCATTGAACCTCACAAAGAGCCGTTGGAAACGGTCAACTTGGGTTCAGAAGAAGAGAGGAAAGAAGTCAAGATTGGGGCACTGCTCAGTCCGACTGTCAAAGAAAGCTTGGTAGAACTCCTCAAAGATTTTCTCGATGTATTTGCTTGGTCCTATCAGGACATGCCAGGGTTGGATACCAGTATCGTGGAACACCATCTACCATTAAAATCAGAATGCCCACCGGTAAAACAAAGACTGAGACGGACTCATCCAGACATGGCCATCAAAATTAAAGAGGAAGTGCGGAAACAGATTGACGCTGGTTTCCTTGTCACTTCAGAATATCCTCAATGGTTAGCCAACATAGTACCAGTTTCGAAAAAGGATGGAAAGGTCCAAATGTGTGTAGACTACAGGGATCTGAACAAAGCCAGTCCAAAGGATGGCTTTCCCTTACCACACATTGACATGCTGGTAGACAGTACAATAAAATTCAAAGTCTTCTCCTTCATGGATGGATTCTCGGGCTATAATCAAATCAAAATGGCGCCGAAAGATAAGGAGAAAACTTCATTCATCACCCCATGAGGCACCTTTTGTTACAAGGTAACGTCGTTCGGTTTAAAGAACATTGGGGCAACCTATCAAAGGGAAATGACTACTCTGTTTCATGACATGATACACATAGAAATCGAAGTGTATGTCGATGATATGATTACCAAATCTAAAATAGAAGAGGAGTATGTGACCCACTTGTCCAAACTATTTGAGCGTCTGAGAAAGTACAAACTCCGCTTGAATCCTAACAAATGCACATTTGGTGTTCGTTCAGGAAAACTGTTAGGGTTCATCGTCAGCCAAAAGGGAATTGAGGTTGATCCTGACAAGGTCAAGGCCATTCAAGAAATGCCTTCATCAAAGACTGAGAAACAAGTCAGAGGATTTTTGGGACGTCTGAATTACATTTCTAGATTTATATTCCTCATGACCGCGACATGCGCGCCAATCTTCAAACTACTCAAAAAGAATCAGAACTGCGTATGGACAAAAGACTGCCAGAAGGCCTTCAACAGTATCAAAGAATATTTATTGAATCCACATATCCTGTCACCTCCAGTGGAGGGAAGACCGCTGATCATCTACCTAATAGTCTTGGAAGACTCAATGGGTTGTGTACTTGGCCAACAAGACGAAACCAAAAGAAAGGAGTCTGCCATTTACTACTTAAGCAAGAAATTTACCGACTTTGAAACTCGGTACACCATGCTCGAGAAAACTTGCTGCGCTCTGGCTTGGGCAGCCAAACGTCTTCGCCAGTATATGATTTGTCACACTACTTGGTTAATCTCTAAAATAGATCCGATCAAGTATGTCTTTGAAAAACCTGCTCTCACGGGAAGGATTGCCCGTTGGCAGATGTTGTTATCCGAATACGACATAGAGTACCATGCCCAGAAAGTCGTCAAACGAAGTATTTTAGCCGATCATTTGGATCATCAACCAATTGACGATCAGGAATAAGTCGGATTTGACTTCCCATACGAAGATGTCATGTACTTGAAAATGAAAGATTGCGGTGAACCGCTACCCAGTGAAGGGCCAGAACCAGGTTCCCAATGGGGACTAATCTTTGACGGAGCTGTCAACAATTATGGAAACGAAATTGGGGCAATCATCGTAACACCTCAGGGTACCCACATTCCTTTCACTGCCAGATTGACATTCAAGTGTACAAACAACGAGGCCGAATACGAAGCTTGTATCATAGGTCTCGAAGAAGCAATTGACTTAAGGATTAAGAACTTGGATGTGTATGGAGACTCATCCCTGATTATCAGTCAGATCAAAGGAGATTGGAACACATACCAATCAGGACTAATTCCTTACAAAGATTACGCGAGAAGGTTGTTACCATTCTTCAACAGAATTGAGTTTCACCATATTCCTCGTGAAGAGAATCACATGGTTGATGCACTAGCCACTCTCTCCTCTATGATTAGTGTAGGTCAATGGAACGACATACCTAAGATTGACATAATGCGCCTTGAAAGGCCCACTTACATCTTCATGATTGAAGCAGTCATCGATGACAAACCCTGGTATCATGATATTAAGTGCTTCATTCAAAGACAAGAATACCCGCATGGGGCATCGAGAAAAGACAGGAAGACCCTCAGAAGACTCGCAGGTAATTTCTTCCTGAGCGGTGATACACTCTATAAGAGAAACTTTGACATGGTCTTACTCCGATGCGTAGACAGACAAGAAGCAAATATGTTAATGAAAGAGATTCACGAAGGATCCTTTGGCACTCATGCCAATGGACACACAACAGGAAGAAAAATTCTGAGAGCAGGATACTATTGGTTGACCATGGAATTCAATTGCTACAAGTACATGAGGAAGTGTCACAAGTGTCAAATATACGCTGACAAAATCCATGTACCGCCAATACATCTCAAAGTTCTTTCTTCTCCATGGCCTTTTTCTATATGGGGAATCGACATGATTGGCATGATTAAACCCAAAGATTCAAACGGACATCGGTTCATCCTGGTAGCCATTGACTATTTCACCAAGTGGGTCGAAGCAGCATCATACGCCAATGTAACCCGACAAGTCTTGGTCAGATTTATCAAGAACAATCTCATCTACCGTTATGGTGTTCCAAGCCAGATCATTACAGATAATGGATCTAACTTGAACAACAAGATGATGAAAGAGTTGTGCGCTGAGTTCAAGATCGAACACCATAACTCATCTCCCTACCGACCTAAGATGAACGGAGCGGTAGAAGTAGCTAACAAGAACATCAAGAAGATCATTCAAAAGATGGTTGTAACCTACAAAGACTGGCACAAGATGCTACCTTTTGCTCTTCACGGTTATCGCACATATGTCCCCACTTCAACAGAGGCAACCCCTTTCTCTCTAGTAGATGGCATGGAAGAAGTACTCCCCATAGAAGTAGAGATCCCATCAATCCGGGTATTGATGGAAGCTAAGCTAACAGAAGCAGAATGGTGTCAGAGTCGACACGATAAACTGAATCTGATCGAAGAAAAGCAAATAACGGCTCTATGCCATGGTCAGTTGTATCAGCAAAGAATGAAGAAATCGTTTGACAAAAAGGTCCGACCCCGTGTCTTCAGGAAATGAGACCTCGTGCTCAAGAAGATACAATCATTTCTCACTGATTCTCCGGGCAAGTGGACTCCAAATTATGACGGCCCTTATGTGGTCAAGAAAGCCTTTTCAGGCGGCGCCTTGAGACTCACAACCATGGATGGAGAAGAATTTTCCTACCCCACAAATGTTGACGTAGTCAAGAAATACTTCGCCTAAATAAAAAAAAAACGTCTCGGTGGATTGAAAACCCAAAAGGGCGGTCTAGGAAAAAATTAGAGACATAAGAAAAAAAAATCATCCCGATGGATTGGAAATCTCAAAGTACAATCCAGGAAAAAGTTAGGGATTTGTGGCAAGTAACTACGACCGACGAGGTTAAATCCCCAACAGTAATGCCATCCATCAAGAAAACTCTAGTCAAGGTCATCTTCGACAGAAGCTCAGGATGTCTAGATTTCAAAGTTAGTAGAAGGATAACGATTGTTATGTTTCAATGTAGCCTTTTTCCCTTAAATTACCATTTTCTAAACTTTGTAAATGCTCTATGGAATCACGCGCTTGGCTGATTTCCATCCTATCAATAAAATTTGAGCCCTAGTGCTTTTGTTTGCAATTCTCATTTGTTTTAGCTTTACAGAATGACATTTTTAACATGATCAACGATTCTTGAAATAAAACCAAAATGAATTTACTTGTCAAATTTATTTTCTGCTTTTAAAATAAAGATGGCAATTCTTTTTGACTTTGAATATCGAAAAAAACATCGATCGCTTCTCTGAAGGTGGTTGAACCTCAGAGTGCAGAATCAAGGTACTCCTTCTAAACCAGTACGCCTGAATGAAGGATCAACTGTGTCAGATGTGAGTGTTTTGTCTGATATCCCCGACAGAGTACGTATCTCTTAAGACCGATTGAATAACTTTTCATCCCCACGGGGATCGTCTCTCCTAAGCAAGGCAGGATTGCTATCTTGGAACATTGATACTTTTCATCCCCCGCCGTGGCCGAGTATCCAGTTGTGTTAATCTATTAGTCTATATGTCACGTCAATTTTGTCAGCATAAATATACATACATCATGCATTATTGATTCACATTCATATTCACATTGCATCACTATCACTCTAGTCGGTCTTGTTCCCGAGTGATAAAAGTCCTCTCAATCGAGTTGTCAGTCCTTTCCTCGTTAGGAAATACAGTGTCTAAGCAATTTCTCCCCAGTTTATTTCTGGATTGGAGACGACCCTCGACCACTTTGATAACTTGAACCTCTGAAAGGCAAGAAGGCATTCGACGAATGTCATTCTTCACCATTGAAGATGATATTTTCGCTTTCCGGGATTAAAGAAAATCCCAAGAGAATGCCCCTCAACCGAAGACTCTCGGCAATACAGCAGTTTCTCTCTAAAAGGTTTGCTGTCAAAAAGGTCATCAGCACCTCAAAATTGGATTACATCACATGGCATTTCTCCGAAAAGATCTCGAAGAAAAGTATGATGTAGTATCCCCAAGCAGAAAAGTAGTCTATCAAGTGACTCGTTTTCCCCAGTAGAGTCGGCAAATGGCGTCTCCAACAGAGAAGTTTGGACACCTCTACAACTCAGACAAATGGGTTTCCCCAGCAAGTTAGATGACAAAACTTTTCCCATCAAATGGCATCTCCCCAGGAAAACTCGGCGAGAAGTTTGATGAAAACCGCTACAAATAGCATCCCTTGTCAAGGAAAGAAACTTGACAAGAAGAAATTGAGACCAGTTCCGTGGCTGAAGACCAGGATCGAGGGGAAGTTTATTTAAGAAACTGAGACCAGTTCCATGGCTGAAGACCAGGATCGAGGGGAGGTTTACAAAAGAAACTAAGACCAGTTCCTTGGCTGAAGACCAGGATCGAGGGGAAGTTTATTTCAAAAGCTGAGACCAGTTCCTTGGCTGAAGAGCAGGATCGAGGGGAAATTTATTTCAGAAACTAAGACCAGTTCCGTGACTGAACACCCGCATCGAGGGGAAGTTGTACCCTTTTCTAAGTAATACTGCTCAGCAAAGAAAGATGGATGAGCCAGCTGCCATTCATAACCACCATCAAAATTTTGAGTATTCTGATATTTAATCCTCTTGCACCCCGAATGTCCGAATACCTTCGCCATTCACTCCTTCGGGTCCAAGAAGATTAAATAGGGGCATCTGTCATACCCCAAATTTTGACCACCAAGATTTCCCATCATTGTGAGAATCATCATCACAATATGGAGGTACCATCATGCCTCATCAATCTCCCCAAAGATGCGTAAGCATTCACCATAATCAAGAATTAGGGTTTTAAGCCCTCTCAGAGCACTTAGACAAAGGATCAATCAAGAAATGACATGTTCTTCAACTTTTCTAACCTCTCAAACATCCAAAAATGATCAAGAGGAATCCCACATCAAGAATCAAGCACAAAGTTGTGGCATTCCAAGTGTTTGAGCCTCGAAACACCCGATGTCGCCAAATTAGGGTTTTGGACAACCGGGGCCTCCAGAGTGAAATTTTCACAAGAGGATGAGCCAAGACTCCAACATGTGACTCAATGTGCTCAAAATAACCCTAAGGATCAATTTTCCCTTAGAGGATGCATTCCCCAAAAGCCGGGAATTAGGGTTTTACGCGCGGAACCGCTCCAGGGCCAAAAGTCAAAACATGACTTTTTTGGCAAAAATGATCCTTATGATTCATATTTTCATAAAATGTGACTTATAATGATATTTGAATAAGAATTGATCAAGAAATCAAGATAACTTGTAAAAGGGGTAACCTTGAAAAATTGAAAATTTTTCTAAGTTACTAAATTTTAATGGTTTTGGTGTCAACTTCCAAGGACCATAACTTTTGATCCAAGCAACCATTTTGGGTGATCTAAAGCTGGATTTGTAGGTCTTGCTACACTCTGCAAAAGCTTCAACTATCTCCAACTCCAATTCTTTATGGATTTTAAGTTATGGAGTGATCAAAATGACAAAAACATGAAAATGACACTTTTTCCAACACTTAGTGAAAATCTGCTTAAGTTATCAGCCCTGGACATCAATGTTCGTAAGGATTTTTCAATGGGATCTAAATAGTTTCAAAAGAAACTATGATCACACATGTATTGTATCATATGAGGTCTCTTTAAAAAGCACAAGAGCCTCCCATAACTCAACCTGAGCAGGGAGATATGAATCCCTCAAAATCACCATTTCCAACTGTCCTAAGCAAGGCAGATTTTGGTGTTTTGCTCGATTTGGCAAATTTAGACAACTCTAAGCCTTGTCATCTATTTGGAAACATCAGAGGATGAAATCAAAGGAGAATGATATGATCTCCAGGCCTCCAAAGTCCAAGAATCTACACATAGCCATAACAAACCTAAAAAGGCTAAAAAGGTGCCAAGACTCCAATTTTGTTTCCAAGCATTCAATAGATGCACCAAGGTGGCATGGACTGACACATTCCTAACTGAATGGGTCAAGAATAAGCTATGGATCAAAGGACCATATGCATGTGCCCTAACCTCAAGTCAATGGCTAGAGGAGACTAAAGATTGCCTTGGATCAACATTGGCCAAAGGCCTGCTACAGCTGCCATTCACTATTGATGCCAAAACCACTACAAGAAAAACACATTTTAGCTTCAAAATTTTAGCGTCGGCCCCGACTCCGACGCTATTAGCATTGGATTTATGTCATTAAAAGCGGACGCTAACAGATTAACTCATTTAATATTAATTTTTATACTTGCATTAAGATGTTGCATCGGCCATATGCGACGCTAATGTCTAAATTAAGTACTTTATTAGATTATATATCTATTTATTTATTGTAGCGTCAAATAAGGTCGACGCTAACTATATATTGTACTTTTCCATTTCCCTCGGGTTTTTTGTTTCCCTCTCTTTTTATATAGTAATTTTTATTATTATTAAAAACTAGTTTCGGATGAGGCCGACGCTAGATCTATTTTAGTAGTGCGCCAAATTTTCCATTTCCCCCCACTCTTTTCATTGCCTCATTTTTTATAGGTTTATGTGTAACTATTTAATTCTTGTTGCGTCATTTTTTTTACTAACTTTAATTAATAAAATATAAATACTAATGAGAGAAGTTAATAATATAATAAAATAAGAAGAATAAAATTTCAACCAATTATAAAAATAAATATAAAATATATAAATATGAAAATAATAAAATTATTATAAAGTTATTTTTGAGATTTAAAATCTAATTACATTTTAATATTGAGATGCTATATTAATTAATTATATTACTACATAAATTATATTTGATTATAAAAATAATGTATAGAGAACAAATTAAACATGTTTGTTTAGAATAAAATTTGTGAGAGTTTTATCATTTTTTATAGATGAATAAATAAATAATTTAAGAAATATGTAAATAAATTTAGAATGAAAATATAAATTTATACAATTAAAAAAAATAGAATACTCTTTCTATGTAAAACCCTCTCTTCTCGTTTCACTCAGACAAAAAAGAAAAGAAAACCCTTTTGTTTTTTCCTGATGCGCTTTCACCGTATTCGTCTTCGTCTTTGTCTTGCTGCTTTCATATTTACGCCGTCATCAGTCTGCGACATCACCACTTAACGATTGTTCTTTCTTCAAAGTTGAGCTTCTCTTTCACTCTTTCCCTCCATGGCTCCACGGATTCATTATTTGAAGGTAAATCAAATCCTCTCCTTTACTAATCTCTGGTTTAGGATTTAGATGGTGTTATATACATGGTAATGATTTTGATACATATCTCTAAGTTATAAGTTCTGAGTTCTGAGTTCTGAGTTCATAAATAATTTTAGTGAGTGATGAAAATAAGTTCTTGATTTTGTAATTGGAATACGAATTAGGGGTAAACAAATTTGGGGGTTTCAGATAGATTTTGTCTTTGAATACTATTTTGTGTTTATGACCATGGATTTGAGAGTAAACGAAATTGGAAATTGGGGTTTCTGTATTTACTATTTTGTGTTTATGACCATGTTTTCAATACTATTTTGTCTTTATGACCATGGATTTATGATTTGGTTCATGGAATATTTTGTTGAATTCATGCTCTTGTTTAGATTTGTGTTTATTATGTTTTAAATGATTTGTTTTGAGTTTGGTTCGGCAAAAGTTCATTTTTGAATTTTTGGAATGCCGGGAAGTTTTCATTTCGCAGAATTGTTTGCATACTTTTGTTATTCATATCAGAATCAGAATTTGAGCTATGGGAAAGAAGAGAGCAAAAACAAAGCCTCCTCCAAAGAAACGAATGGATAAACTTGACACTTCCTTCTGTTGCCCTTTCTGTAATCATGGCAGTAGTGTTGAATGCCGCATGTAAATATTCATATGCTCCTTGCATATTTAAAAGGGTTTGTGTCTATTTTTCTTATGTTTTAATATTTATTATGACAATTTATCATTTAGTTTTATAATATTTAACATTTTTGCATTGGGTGATTAAGAGCATTAAAAATCTTTTATGCATGACATTCTTTGTATAGCTGACGAAGCATTTTGAAGTATGCTTTGATTTTTTCTATCTCTTTTATCCTCTTTTTAATGATGATTTTGTTTGAATTTTGAATTGGTCAATTGAATGAAACAATTTGATTCCAATCATGTGTTGCTTTTTTGGTGTGTCACTTATGAATTAATTCACATGTTAATTTTGATTATATGATGGATTAAGTTTTAGTTGGAAAATAAACTCACTGCAATGAGGAAGAGGACTATCATTTACGTGCTTCTTTTTAACGTTCAGGAACCTTCGAATTCGAGATGAGGCAAAGGTTGACGAAAGCAAAAAAATTGACTTTGCAAAGGTTGAAAAGCGTGTGCAAACAACAGGTGGTGGGAGTACAGGAACTTTGAGGTAATTGTTATGTGGCTATCATTGTAAAATTGAAAGACCAAGTTGATTGGTCCCATATTTACAGTTAACACTTCTATTATTTTCTTTCATGGATTGTAACTGAAATATATTAAACCTTCTATTATTTTCCTTCACAAGCTAAATTGCTCTATAAGAATTTCAAGGTCATGAAGGAGAAATTGAAATATCAAACAAAGGAAACTATTATTGAGAACGACAAGCTGACAATGACAAGCTTCCAAGTGAACTTCTGCTTTGTCAGAGTGAGAGGCAAGTTGATTATGTTCTTGCTAGGGAGATTTAATTATACATGTTATAGTCTTACCTCTCCATGTTTGATAAGATGTTTCTCTTAGCTTTGGATACTATGTCATTTATTTATATGTAATAAGATCTTATTGCTGGGGAGATTTATTGTATTATTGCAAGTATAAACATGTTTTATGAGATTATGAAGAATGGTCATTACAAGAATTATTTAAGAAGAATCACAAGCAGCACTAGTCAATTTTGATTAAATATGTAATTATGCTTTAAAATTGTGTAGAAATATTATATTACATGAATAATATATATCTATTAAGAACATGTACTTAAAACCGGACCGAATTGTTCGATTCAACTGTGAACTGGACCTATATCTTGTCCAACCGTTGTGTAAAAGAATCGGAAACAAACCGTAAAACCGAATGAAAAATTGTTGGTGAAATTAATTTTAAATATTAATAATATATGATTTTGTGTATGATTTTGCTTATGAATGACTTGTTGTTGTTGTTGTTGTTGTTGTGCAGAGGTAACAACTCTCTACCATTTCGTCAATCTCCATCGTTGTTGTGCAGTGGTATGAACAAATCTCTATTGTTTCGTTGTTCAATCTGTATTTTCTTTCGTTCATAGGTCTGTGGAATTTAGTCACGTGTTGTTTTAGCACTTTGGATAAAATAAATGAGTGAATAGCTTTTTTTGTACTTATTTTCTTAAAAACTACACAAATGTGATATTTAATTCCAAAAATGAGTGACAAGTACTATACTGCTCCTATATGCTTTATATTGAGCTTTGATTTTTTGACGTTTGGTGCTTCCTAGATTAATTATATGATATAAATTAATTGTATCATTGATAATGCAACGTGAGATTCTCATTCTACGTTTCAATTCGGAGTTTTGATTCAGAGTTTCAATTTAGAGTTTTGATTCGGAGTTTCGATTCAGCATTTCGACTCGGCGTTTTGATTCGGTGTTTCAATTTGGAGTAGGATATTGATTCTGTTCAAGAAATGTAAATAGGGTACATCTCTTTTTCTCTCTTCTTTTCACACCACACCAATCATCTTTTGTTAGATTTATTTAACTTTTCAGTGTGGCTGATTGTTGAAAGTTTTGAGTCATTCAACTTTTTATACACTTTCCTACTACTAATTGTAAATATAAAACTTTGTATATTGTTGCTGCAGTTTCATAATAAATGTTGTTGCTTAGAATATTCAAGTTATCCTTGGTTTATCTTTTATCACTTTTAACCGTGTAATCTGCAAAAAGTGTTCTATTCAACACACTATTGCATACCATATTGGATTATGTTGTTCCTTCATGACCTATCTTTTGGCTATACCTGTTTTCTTTTCCAGTACTTTCAGTTTTGATCTTTCATAAGATCCATGACAAATTGATTATCATCTTAAAATAATTTTGTAAATGATTTTATTTTATTTATTTTTATAAATGTTTCTACTTATATAGTTTATAGAATTAGTTATGTGGTTAATTAGAATTTAATTAGTCTATGTAAACAATTTTTTTAGATATTTTGGTCATAATTCATACACTGAATGCAGGTCCACCTTCATACTTCGACTGAAGACTTGGATGAACTTTCTAATATTGTATGAGAGTAAATGATTGGACAACATTTTGCGGTTCATACACCACGACAACAGAACTCTCTGTGATTGAGGGTGTTTTCAAGCTAAGGGATGCCAAGCCTAGTGACGACGTGGATTATACGAGGAAATCTCTATTCAATAATTGAGTTCTTTTTACTTTGATATGATAGTTTCGTTTTCCTGGTATACAATTGCTATCTTTCCAAATATAATCACATAGTTTAATATACAGAGTTGTGGTTTTCACCAATTGTTTAGAAAGTGAATGATATAATTATTAGGAGAAATATGCATATGATTGCTTTACATTGAGCATAGTTCGTAGATTTTAACAATTAGAACATGTATGTTCTTTGAACTTTCTTACATGTTTAATGTCTTTTTAATCTTATAGCTATGCATCTCTTTTGACCCCTGTTGAGTTAAATGGGATATGTATTAGTTGAATTGTAGTTGGAATTATATTGTTCTATAAATGGATAAATTGATATGTTAGAACAATATTTGTCTTTGTAATGATATGTAAAACTGATTTTAAAAGCAGGGTTTTAAACGGGTTATGAACTATTATAAAAACAAAATTTACTCTTAGCGTCGGCTTAAACCGACGCTACATAAACAGGTGCAACAAACTAGTGTCGCTTAAGGCCGACGCTACATAAACACGTGTAAGAAGGTAGTGTCGCTTGAGACCGACGCTACATAAACACGTGTAATAAGTTAGTGTCGCTTGAGACCGACGCTAACATAAATATATTAATTTATGGCATCTTTGGATGTTCATTAGCTTCCCACTAGCGTTGTCTATAGCCGACGTAAATTTAGTGTCGGCTCGACACTACGCTTAACTTCCACCTTTGAGGCGTCCGCCACGACCTTGACGCTAGACCGACGCTAACACCTATTAGCGTCAATTTTTTGCCATTTAGCGAGGGCTTTTGGCCGACGCTAATACGCTGTTTTCTTGTAGTGAACAAACTTGACACACTATAAATAGAGTTCATTTGTGATCAGTTTGAGTACACCAAAGCACTACAACTGGTGCTTTTCTCAAAATCTCTCTCTTTAGGCCAAAATGCCTTCTTTTGCAAGTCATATCTGAGTTTTTGAGTTAGAGATCAATTCCACCACAGCTCATAATTCAAACACATCCAATATGTTATATCTAAGCTGTCCAAACACTCACTTGTGACCTGAAACACCAAAATAAAAAAATCCACCTCCAAAATCTCAAAATTGGACTTTTCTGCATTTTTCAAGCCATGCCTTGATTCAGTCACTTCCAAAACCAAATAAAGCCTCAAACACACTCCAAATATCATCCTCAAACTATCCCAATTGGTTTCCCTCATCTGGAACACCATTTGAGAGAGATGTTATTTTGGTCATTTTGCCACTTTTGCAAGAAAGAGCCTAATACTTCTTCCTAAGGATTCCAGCTGGTTCTGATAATCCTAAAAGCTTCTAGGGGATCAATTGAGAGTGTTCAAAGCATTGGATCACTTCTGGCACAAGGAACTTGGCAGATAGCACATGGAGCTACAAGAGGTAAGTGCATCATCACTTGAACTCTCCAAATCATGCATTGCTTTGAGGTCCATTGATCATGGACCTCTCATACATATCATATGTGTTGTGTTTGAATCAATTCATCATGTTATTATTGCCTGTGTAGTGAGATAGCATAGAACATGCAAATATAAGCCTATTTTGAAATCACTATCGGATTTTGAGATGGAGACATTTGATGAAAATTCCAAGGGTACCATTGGATTCCTCATGAAATTTTGGGTCAAATGCACCTAAATTTTGTCCCAATCCATGGAGAAATGAGAAAGTTAGAGCCTTCACGTATATTGCCAAAACTAGGCCTTGCCTTGGGCAAGGGCCAGCCATGGCGCCTTGGCCAGGCCTAGAATTTGGCACCCCTTATGTATTTATGGGGTACACGGATGTATCACCACCCCAGTGGTAGCGCGCATGTGTGTTTGTCTTGGAGGTCATGGGTTCAAACCCCACCCAGACCGTTATTTTTCACTTTGCCATAATTTTCATATTTTAATGGTTTTTGTTAATTAATTCAAAAATTAATTTCTTTCTCAATTTTAATTATTTTTTATTGGTTCTTTTTTTAAAAATTCCCAAAAATATCAAAATATTTTATTCCATAAAAATTTCACAAAAATATTATTTATTTCATATATTTAGTATTTTTGTAAAGAATTATGTTTTATTTGTTTTTAAACATTTAAAAATATTTTTTTCTCTTGATTTTTCAACTTCAAATGATTTTCAAATCATTCCATAAATAAAACTTGATTTTTCAAACATTAGTCCAAGATAAAAACTTGTTTTTCACACATGTTTGATAATTTTGGTCATTTTAATTGAATTTTATTCAATTAAAATACATTTTAAAATCAAAATTAGTGTTTTGGTTGTTTCACCCTCCCATTTCTTTTTCAAAATACTTTTGAGCCTCTAATAGAGTGTAAGACCCAAACCTCTTTATACATAAATATTTTTTGGGCCTCAGTCATTGTATAAGTCCCAGTACGTTAAAAATTCTCTGCGCGATTGCTGTTTTCAGAATAATTTTAATCGGGGCCTACCCGTATGTTGTAAGTCCCATTTTTATTTCTTTTAAAAATACTTTGGGCCTCTTAATAGAGTGCAAGGCCCATTCCTTGTAAATAAAAAACCATTTTTGGGCCTCAGTCATTGTATAAGTCCCACTGTGTTTTCAAAATCTCGGCGCGATCGTCGCCTTTTAAACAAAAGTCATATGGGCCTCTCCTTGAGTTGTAAGACCCATTTCTTTTCTCTTTTCAAACCTTTGGGCCTCTCCTTGAGTTGTAACACCCAAACCTCTTTGTAAATAAAACCTTTTTGGGCCTCAGTCATTGTATAAGCTCCAATACAATTTTCAAATCAACTGTACAATTACTGTTTCTCATCTGGGCCTCTCCTTGAGTATAAGCCCCAATCTTCTTTTCAAAAACAACTTCCTTTTTGATTTAGGTTCAAATTCATAGTTGTTATCAAAACTTTCTTTAATTTCTTGAACAACTAACCATACAACTGTTACAATGGAAGCTTGCTCGCCTGTAAGTTTTAAACAGTTTTCTTTTACATACTCTCACACACAAACACACACACAGATATATATATATATATATATATATATATATATATATATATATATATATATATATTTGTTTATGCTGGAAGCTTGCTCATCTGTAAGTCCTCCTCCCTCTTTTTACATACTTGTCTATATATATCTGTATATATATGCCTGTATATATCTGCTTAGAGTTTTACCCGGTAATTAGGTCTAGAACTAGATAGGGCCAGTGGTCACTCTTTCAACACAGTCAAAACTAGTTCCTCATAGGAATTCCAGATAAAGTTGTAGCGAGCGATTTTTGTCGGTGACGCGACCACCTTATCACTGTTTTTTCTCCTCACCGCAATGAGGAGGAGTGGGATGCTACTTTTTGATTTCTTATTTATCACGTGAAGCTGGAAGGGAAAGTGGAGCTATCTAAAACTAACCTTGCACGCGAATGTTTAACTGGATAAATGTTTAAAAGATTCGAGGAGTTCGGGGTCAGGTTATACAATGGGGAGTTGTCATTTACCCATCCTATATGTGGTTATCCACAGGATATTAGCTTTAGGTTTCGCTTTATACTTGATGGTGTTTATCCGTTAATGGGTTGGGAAAGTTTCTTGGGAAGTATGAGTGAGTGAGTGAGTTTTTGTTGATGTTCGGGTTTTTCCGAGGTTTTTGGTAAGGTACTGGACCTAGGGTTTTTGATTGGTATGAAGATACTTAGAGTTTTTGATTGGTATGCTCGCTAAGATTTCGCAATCTTATGCCTACGTATTCCCGTTTAAACGAAATAGGGAAATCATAGAAATTGTAGTTCCTTCTATTCTAAGGGAGGAAAAAAGATGTTTTAGTGTCTTGTTCAAAGCCCAAGATTGAAGCTAAAGGTTTTGAATGAGAGAGAATTTTTCATCTCTAAAGAGGGATTGTTGATTTTTGTGGGCCTTGATCAAAGCCCAAGGTTGATGCTAAAAGGTTAATTGACTCGACTAGGGAGATCCTTATCCAAAGTCTGGATAAGACCGCCTCAACATGAAAGTGTATATATACGGGTGTCTTGTACAAAGCCCAAGATTGAGGCAAAAAAAGAGACTGACTCTTTGGGGATATCATTATACAAAGCCTAAGAGGAGGCTAAAAGTTTGACTTTTCTGGGGGAAAATGTTTTATCTATCTTGTACAAGCCCAAGATTGAGGCTGAAAAGGATTTTGACTCCGTTGGGGAGGGTTTGTATGTGTCTTGTACAAAGCCCAAGATTGAGGCTGAAAAGAAGACTGACTCTGGTGAGGATATTTTTATGTGTCTTGTAGAAAGCCCAAGATTGAGGCTGAAATGAGTTTGACTCTTCTTGGGGAAAATCATTCCTCAAAGCCTAGAAGAAGCTGGGAGGAAATGACTCTGCTAGGGAAGATATTGTCCCAAGCTCAAGAGAGGGAGATTTATGTCTTGTACAAAGCCCAAGATTGAGGCTAAAAGGGTTTGACTCAACAAGAGAGTTCTTTTATCTGTCTTGTACAAAGCCCAAGATTGAGGCTAAAAAAGGTTGACTCAACAAGAGAGTCTAAAAAGGTGATTGACTCAACAAGAGAGTCTGAAAGTTGATTGACTCAACAAGAGAGTCTGAAAGTTGGTTGACTCAATAAGAGAGTCTGGAAAAGTGATGGACTCAACAAGAGAGCCTGAAAAAGTTAGCTCCGCTGGGGAGAATCTTTGTACAAAGCCCAAGAGGAGGCTGACTTTACTGAGGGAAGATCCTTATACAAATCCTAAGAGGAGGCTATCTTTTGCTAGGGATTGTTAAGATCCCGAGGCAGGTCTAAATGGGGAATCAACTCTTGCTGAGGATTACAGAAGAGTTGAGATATCAGAGACCTTGAGGTTCTGATTTGGGATAAGCTGACCCTGGTTAGGGAACTCTCAAGAGAGAGGCTGGGTTTCTGTTGGACATTGATCCAGAGAGCCCGGGGTTTCTTCCTATATTTGTAAGGAACTTGAGAATGTCTTTGAGACTCAAGGGGATTAGACTATCCAAGTCTACTGGTGTGGAAGAGTTTATCTTTTGTATGATACCCAAGAGGAGGCACGATCATTAAGGGATGAGAATTAACCCTAAAGTAGCCTGAGGTTTGACATTGGAAAGACTGCTCTAGCAAAGGATGACTAAGTTCTGTCTTATACCTTTAAGAGGTCGTTAGGGTCCTTGTATTAAGCCCAAGAGAAGGCATGAGAACTTCTAAGAAGCCGGAGGGCCCTTGTACAAAGCCCAAGAGGAGGCGGGGATGCTTTTAGGAAGCCCGTGGGTCTCAAACCAAGAAAAGTTCAAGAAATGCTATTCACCGAGAATAGATCATTTAGTGAAAGTTCGAAGGTTTGAAGAAACTCAAGAGATGCTATTCACCGAGAATAGGTCAACTCTGGGGAGTAGAATTCTTTGACAATTTCTAGGGGTGATAGTCTGAGAAAAGGTTCACGAGGAATACTGCCTTTCTCTTTGTTCTGTATTATTTAAGCCCAAGAGAAGGCAAGACTGTATCTGGAAATCCTATGGGGATCTAGTTTTGTTTGTATTTAAGAGCGACCAATATGGCTTTACTTAGTTCTAGACCTAGTTGTCGGGGAAAACTCTAAACAGCTATACTGGTATATATACAGTTGATATATGACAAGTATTTAAAAGGGTATGAAAGAAGACTAACCATGCGCAGCTTCCCACAATACAGTTATATATATACGAAAGCGAGTAAATGAAAGCTGTTAAAACTTACAGGCGAGCAAGCTTCCATGCTGTTATTGTTAGTTGTTCAATGAAATTAAAGAAAAGATTGGTGGGGCTTATACTCAAGGAGACGCCCAAGGTTTAATAGTGATCGCATCGTTGTTTTGATTATCGTATCGGGACTTATACAACGAATGAGGCCCAAAAAGGTTTCTTTACAACAGGGTTAGGTCTTACAACTCAAGGAGAGGCCCAAAAGGTGTTTTAAAAGAAAAGAAATGAGACTTACAACACGAGGGTAGGCCCAGATGATTTGATTTTGAACTGGCGATCGCGCCGAGATTTTTTGAAAATGTGTTAGGACTTATATAATGTCTGAGGCCCAAAAAGGTTTTGGTTAAAAGGGAATTGGGTCTTACACTCTATTAGAGGCCCAAAGAGTTTGAAAATGAATAAAGATGGGTCTTATAGCTCAAGGAGAAGCCCAGTTGATTTTGTTAAAAAGGCGACGATCGCGCCAAACTTTTGAAAATATACAGAGGGACTTATACAATGTGTGAGGCCCAAAATTGTTTATTTACAAAGGGGTTGAGTCTTACACTCTATTAGAGGTCCATGAGTGTTTGAACAAGATCGATGAGGGTGAAATCAATCAAAATCCTAATTTTGTTTAAAAATGGAATTAATTTTGTTTAAAAATTAATAAAAATTATTGAAAACATGTGAAAAATGAGTGGTGGTCTTGGATCAATGTTTCAAAAAACATGTTTTTATCCACAAAATGATTGAAAACCATTT
This sequence comes from Lathyrus tuberosus, assembly GCA_022829125.1. NCBI lineage: Eukaryota > Viridiplantae > Streptophyta > Magnoliopsida > Fabales > Fabaceae > Lathyrus > Lathyrus tuberosus. The sequence continues at coordinate 20,545,170 of JALAZF010000021.1, read as the reverse complement.
AAGTTTGGAAAATCAGGAAGGAAAAAATATTTTAAATGTTAAAAAACAAATAAAAATTAATTCTTTGCAAAAATATCAAGTATATGAAATAAATAATATTTTTGGGAAATTTTTGTAAAATAAAATATTTTAACATTTTTTTGAATTATTTAAAAAAAAACAACTCAAAATCATTAAAATTCAGAGAGAAAATAGTTTTTGAATCAATTAAATAAAATCACAAAATTCAAATATTTGAAAGTTTGAAAAAGGGCGCCAAGAACACCTTGGTTTTGCCCGCGTGCTCTGTTTTGCCCAGATTTGCATTTTCTCATCAATCTCACTGAATACTTGATGAAATCACACAATCCACATATCAATCTAATCGTTTTCACCTCACGATCATGTCTATGGTCTTTAATTTGATTTATTTTAAGCATGGAATAAGAAATCAAAGAGAAATCTCAAGAACCCTAATTTCTGTATGAAGGTTAAGAAATTCCATACACGATTCATACAAAGTAATTAATTGAGGGGAAACGCTCCATACATGATTATGAACATATGGCAAAATTATTGTGCGGGGAAATATGCATGAATCATGAGATGACCAAGTTTAGTCTTACTTGAAGGTCGTGGCAGCAAGAGCAACTTGATTTTTGAGTTAGAGGTGTAATAGATGAGTTGTGATGATCTGAACAGCTTCCCTACACCATATGAAGTGTGTTTGAAAGCTTGGATTGATTTGAAATGAACTGGAATATATTGTGGCACCTCAGCTGCAACTTTGTTGAAAACTTGAGCAAATGGATGGTGATTTCATGAATTTGGTGTTCCAGTTGTTGGTTTCATGTTTGATCAGCTCACATATGATGTTTATGAGGGGTGTGTGTGTGATTGGTTTGGTTGGAAACACTTTCTAATTCAAAACCTGATAGTAGCTTGCATTAGAAGACATTTTTGGAAGTGAGAGTGTGATTTTGAGAAAGGCAAGTGTTATAGGCCTTTGGTGTACTCAAACTGGTCAGAAATGAGGTCTATTTATAGTGTGTCAAGTTTGTTTTGCAAGGAATAGGGAATGGCAACTGCAGCAGGCCTTTGGCCAATATGGATTAATTGGAATCTCAAGTCCCCTCTAGACATTGACTTGAGATTAAAGCATAGGCCTATGGTTCTCTGGTTCAAGGATAAGGCTTGACTGAAGTGTTTATCTTTGCTCTGATACATGCCACCTCTAAGCATCCATTGAATGCCTCAAAACAAAATTGGAGTCTTGAGGCATCTTTAGCTTTTAGGGGTGCCAAACCTATATATAGTTCCAAAGACTTGGGAGGCTTATGGATCAGTGCTTGTCCCTTGGTTGTTCCCCCTTGAGGTGTGCAGATGGATAACCATGCTTGAAGTTGCACAATTTGAGCAATTCGAGCACTAATGCACAAATCTGCCTTGCCAAGACAGTTTTCAGCAAGGCATGTTGCAGCTATCATAACTCCTAGCTCAGATGGAATTTGATGGAGTTCATGGACATTTTGGAAAGCTGACATATCCTATTTCAACATGATGTCCAACTCTGGTTTTGAGTCAACCTGAATTATAATGAAAAATGCCTCTACATTTGGGACAAAATAAGGCAGATTCTGACTTAGTGAAAATTTCACTAAGTGTTGGAAAAATGTCACTTTTGTGTTTTCAGCCATTTTGATCACTCCATAACTAAAAATCCATGAGGAATTGGAATGAGCTGTAGTTGACACTTTTAAAGTATGCCATGAGATCTACAAATCCAGCTTTGGACCATCCAAAATGGTTGCTTGGATCTCAAGTTACGGCCCTTGGAAGTTGGTACCCTAGCCACTTTGTTCCATAACTTAGAAAAATTCTAAGTTTTGTATGGTTACCCCTTTTACAAGTTAACTCACTTTATTTGATTTTTCTTGATGAATGATGATTCAAAACACATATTAACATTATTTTAGGGTCAAAGAACCATAATTGTGAAAAATCTCAAAAAGTCAAACTTGATTTTGTGCACAGTTGACTTTTTATCGGATGAAATCCAGACTGTGCAATCCTTTGTGAAATCAAGTCCTTGACCTAAATCAAACCTAGGGTGTATTGAATCATGTCCCAAGGTTTGGGAGCATGTCTGAGTCAAAAGTCAAAGGTACAATTGACTTTTCCCTCGAAACCCTAATTGTGGTCCTGATGAAAATGAAACTTGTGAGTCAAGCTTCTTGGATCAATCCATTGTTGCAAATGGATCAATATAGTGTGTTAGAGACCCTCAAATCATGCCTTGAGGTCTTGGCTCAAGTTTTGTCCCAAAAGTCAACTTATGGGTGAATTAGGTCAAGAAACCCTAATTCCTGATTTTTTTGTGGATGCATCCCCTGAGGTAAAATTGACTTGATGATTGGGTCCATGAGGTCCCTTGTAGTATATTGGGTTGTGCTTTGAAGCATTGGCTCATGCCCAGATGAAAATTTCCATCTGGAGGCCTTAGTCGACCAAAACCCTAATTTGGTGACACTGTCGATCTTGAGGCTTGATCCACTTGGAATGCTGCAACTTTATGCTTGATTCTTGATGTGGGAGTCCTCTTAATCCATTGTGGGTGTTTGAGAGGCTAGAAAGTTGAAGATCATGTCATTTCTTGATTGATCTTTTGTCTAAGTGCCCTAAGAGGGCTTGAAACCCTAATTCTTGTTAGTAGTGAATGCTCAACAATTCCTTGAGGAGATTGATGAGACATGAAAGTATCTTCATTTTGTGATGATGATTGGCACAATGATGGGAAATCTTAGTGGTCAAAATTTGGGGTATGACAGATGCCCCTATTTAATCTTCTTGGACCCGAAGGTGTGAATGGCGAAGGTATTCAGGCATTCGGGTACAAGAGGATTAAATATCGGAATACCCGAAATTTGATGGTGGTTATGAATGCCAGCTTGCTTTTTGCTAAGCAATGACGCTTTGAAAAGGTAGAAACTTCCCCTCGATCCTGGTCTTCAGCCAAGGAACCGGTCTCGGTTTTCTAAAATAAACTTCCCCTCGATCCTGGTTTCCTACCAAGGAACTGGTCTCAGTTTTTGATATAAACTTCCCCTCGATCCTGGTTTCCTACCAAGGAACTGGTCTAAGTTTCTGATATAAACTTCCCCTCGATCCTGGTTTCCTACCAAGTGTCGCTCCCAGGATTTTCATCCAGGTACAAACGCGAGAGTGGCGCGGAAAACAGAGTCGCCAGCCGTGTAAATTTATCCCAAGAGAGGGAAAGGGAGCACCGCATAAACCTGAGGAAGAGGGAAAGGAATGGTCATCGCAACCATAGCCTGGGTTCGGGAGTCGGTTACGCGAGGGGAAGGTGCTAGCACCCCACCCGTCCATCGTACTCGATGGGATCCACGCTTGTTGTCTATTCTAAGGGTGAGTTATCCTATCATCTATGGCTGTACTGACACGGGAAAGGGGAAAACAAAGACAGACTCGGTAGGACGTCGTCGTCCTAGGCCTACGTACTCCCTTTGTGCAATGGGAAATTCAGAGTCAACGTAGTTCGAACCAAGTTCTTTTTGTGTTTTTTATGAGTGACGTTAAGTTCGCGTCCGGTAATTAGGGTCGATGCCTGTTTGTGACACAGACGGAAAGTAACGTGCCCTTCTTGAAAATAGCCTTTAGTTTGACAATCCCGAAGGACAAAAAGGTTTGAAGTTTGTTTGTATTTTTTAGGACAGAAGTGACTTGAGTTAGTTCATAACTTGCATTGCACCAAAGTCTAGGGCACAGGGACGAATACTTAACGAATCATCCCAAGACAGGACGCTCGCTAAGCACTCTAGAAAGATGAGAGGAAGCCCCTCATTTCTCATTCCCCACACTTAAGGCTCGTGCGCAATACACTTTATCCTTATTAAGTGTTTTCAAGAAGTTTTGAGATGAGAAGAGAGAAGACACGAAGGAAACTCTAAAGGGAAACTAAGAGTCCTAATGTTATCATGCATGGGTGACCTACGATTAGTGAGGTTTGACGACAACCTAAGTCTAAATAAAAGACAAGATGAGAGACAGAAAGAGTGAGATTGGACATGGATAACTATCCACACCCTCAAATAACTTACCCCAGCCCCTGCATAAAAGGTTAGTACAAAACAGGTATAAGTAATAATAAGACTAATGAAACCCAACCAAGACAGAATGTGGATGACCTAAACATGGATTATGAAGTCAAAGAAGCAAACCCAAAACAATGGCACAAGTGCCTTTTTAAACAAGTAACCAGACATGATCAGAGATATGCGTACAAGAAGACCTCAAATAAAAGCAATCAAACAATTAGAAAAACATCTTCTAAAATCACCAAATTAATTATCAACATATCTCAACCAGAAGCAAACAACATGTCCAAAATTCATGCAAAAATTCAAGATATAAGTCACTCAAACAATTATGAAAACTTAGATGAGAAATATGGTTCAACAGGCAAAAGGAAAGGGCTAAAATGCAATATGATATGGTTTTAAAAATGATAGAAAAATATTTTAATGCAATTAAATGTATTGGTGAAAAAATGCAAAAAAAATGAGTGCAAAAGGTTTTGTATGCTATGAGAACAAAATTCTACAAGTTTAGGTATGCATGATATGAATAATTCAAAAGAAAATAAACCAAATAATTAATTCAGATGATGAAAATAAAATAAAAATAAAATATAAAATTTGGGAAAATTTTATAAAATTATAAATATGATTCCTGAATTTTTTGGGGATTTTTTTAATGCAAAAAACTATTTTAAAAAAAATAAAATAAAATGCAATAATTAATTAAAATAAAAATGAGGAAATATGCAAGGGGGTGCGTTCAGTAATAAAACATGTTGGAATGATAATGGGCTGGAAAATGTGGGGGGCGAATAACAAGGCCCAGACGTTAAGTCCATCAGAAAAAAAATAAAATAAAAAGGAAGGCTCACGTGGGCTTAGCCAACCCGGTTGACTGCATGCTTACCTTTGGATTGATCCAACGCTTATCACTTAGTCAACACAAACACCAAGTAGTCATGATTAACAATCCAAATTACAAGACACACCACAATAATGATACGCACGCACACACATGATTATTCAGCATACCATGGGCTCCCACGTGCACGACACATGGCTTTTTTAATTCGTTGTCACATTTCCATCCACACGATTCATTAGACGCACACGATCAGTCAATCAAGTCAGCAGTTCAACAAAACGCAAGGCTTAGATTGGTAGAACATAGTAGTAATCGTGGACTAACGCACACATAAACCAATGAAATAAAACAAAAAAATAAAACACATGGCTGCACACAGACCGCACGATCAAGCAGATCAACGACTAAGATTATCTCTTCCACCTCTAGCCCCTTCACCAGACTGAATCAACCGCCGGCCGCCGGAGCTAGGGTTCCGGCCCCCTTCTCCGGTCACCTGCAACCAAAAGCTCACCAGAAAACGCAAACAAATACCCTTTCTTGACCAGAATTTCGTTAGGATCTCAAATATGCAATCAAAATTCACAAATAACCAATGCATAATGAAAAACGAATGAGAAAAGGTTAGGGTTCAAAACTTTAAACACACGCAGCAATCAAACCACACGTCCAATCTCAAAAATAAATATATCAGAATGATCCATGGATGCCACACAACATTATGCGTATTTAAAAGGAGAGTTTTATGATCATCAAAAACATCACTAACCTGAGATCAAGCCACTTATTCCCTTGCTCTTAGCTTCAAACGAGGGATGGTTTGTACTCTCTAGATGCCAAGGATGAAGTTTGTGGAAGAAGTTCTTGAAAAACTCTTCTTACATGAGAGATACGAAGGAATGATCTTTTAGGGCTCACACTTGAATTCTCCACAAAAGCACGTGTTATCCCTCTAACCCTAGCATGAGTAATCTTAAATACGTAGGTTTAATCCACTGATCAGCAATTGGGCCTTGGTAATTCTTTGTTTAATGAGTTTTGGATGATTTTGGAAAATTAAATTATGTGAGATACACCCTCCTCCATGCATGGATATCCAAACATTTCATGATGGATCACTTAAGTTCCAATTGCTAATTACACCTGAATTTGATTTGGGCCTTGTGATGCCTTGGTTCATGAGATTTCAATAATTTGGCAATTTTGCATAATGGAGAATAAGTAATGAATAAACCATGGATCCACTTGATTTAAAGGCCAACAATGCTCCTTATGGGTTGTTCTTTGATGTTAGAATGTGACATGAACCAATGGAATTAATTATAGGTCACTATGTCCCAAAAATGCAAAAGTTGTGAAAATGGAACCCTAAAAACCACTTTGCCTTCTTTTGGTCATAACTTGAGTTTCACAAATGATATGGAGACCCACTAGTACTTGTTGGAAAGGGGAGAAAAAGATCTTCAACTTTCATGTTTGAGGAAAATTCATTTGAAGCTTCCTTGATGATGAAAAGTCCATTTGAAAGTAGTGTAGGAACTTGCCCAAAAAGGAAACTTTCAAATTATAAGTCATTTCCATATTTAGTAACTTTTGCACCAACCCTTGATTCTTGATAAATGGTATGGAATTTGACTCTTGAAGACCATATGAGGATGTGAGACCTTGAAACCTTGAAGGGTACCCCAAAATTCCACAGTTGACCTCCCCTCTCACTGTTGACTTTTCCCCTAATTCTCCTGATTCCTAATCCATTGGCCAATTGAATCTCTCCTGAACCAAACTGGTGGACAATCTCCCATCCCTAGATACTCAGGGACCCAAGGAATACCATGGACTCAAGTCTTGCCCAAAAAATCAGAAATAAACTGACTTTATAGCAAACCCTAATCTTGGTTCCCTCAGTCTAGGAGGAAATAACACAGTCTCCAAATCCAAATTCCTCTGAATATGATGTGTATCCTCTCCAACAAAGATAAGATATGCCATTTGGTGATGATAAAAACCCAAGGAGCTTGCCCATTGGAGCAATAAACCCAAGAATCTCAAAACCCTAATTTCTGCACTGGTTAGGAGAGAGTGATCCACTTGAGCTCTCTTGCTTGACCCTTTAAAGAACATCTTCTCCTCTTGAACTTGCCTCAGGCACCTTGACCCCATGCTAAGAACTAATGATATGCACACATGATAATGCAAAAATGAAATGAAACATAAGCCAGTTAGTACTAAAGTAAGGAGGACAAATTTTGGGGTGCTACAGCTGCCCCTATTCAATCAACTTGGTCCTGAGGGTATGATAGCGACGACTTTCAGACAATCGGGATGCACGGAGATTGAATACCAAAGAACCAGGAAATTTACAATCCTCAAAGGAGGGATGCCCCCACTGGAGAATCAGCCATAAATGTTGTACTATCACAACACGGACGAGTGCAAGCAATGCTGGGTATAAAGTGAAACAAACTCTCCCAGGTTATGTCATCTCTGTTGATAAAGAGAACTGACAAAGGAGTCTCGAAATATGTCGTGCCTGCTGATAAAGGGAACTGACGAAGGAAATCTTCAAAGGATTGCTATCCCTGCTGATAAAGAGAAATAGCAAAATAAATGCCATCCCTGCTGATAAAGGGAACTGACGAAAGAAAACCTTTAAAAGATTGCTATCTCTGCTGATAAAGAGAATTAGCAAAACAAATGCCATCCCTGCTGATAAAGGGAACTGACGAAAGAAAATCTTCAAAAGATTGCTATCCCTGCTGACAAAGAGAACTAGCAAAATAAATGCCATCCCTGCTGATAAAGGGAACTGACGAAAGAAAATATTCAAAAGATTGCTATCTCTGCTGATAAAGAGATCTAGCAAAATAAATTCCATCCCTGCTGATAAAAGGGAACTGACGAAAGAAAATCTTCAAAGGATTGCTATCTCTGCTGATAAAGAGAACTAGCAAAACAAAATGCCATCCCTGCTGATAAAGGGAACTGACGAAGAAAATCTTCAAAGGATTGCTATCTCTGCTGATAAAGAGAACTAGCAAAACAAAATGCCATCCCTGCTGAAAAAGGGAACTGACGAAAGAAATCTTCAAAAGATTGCTATCTCTGCTGATAAAGAGAACTAGCAAAATAAATGCCATCCCTGCTGATAAAGGGAACTGACGAAGAAAATCTTCAAAAGATTGCTATCTCTGCTGATAAAGAGAACTAGCAAAACAAAATGCCATCCCTGCTGATAAAGGGAACTGACGAAAGAAATCTTCAAAAGATTGCTATCTCTGCTGATAAAGAGAGCTAGAAAAATAAATGCCATCCCTGCTGATAAAGGGAACTGACGAAAGAAAATCTTCAAAAGATTGCTATCTCTGCTGATAAAGAGAACTAGCAAAACAAAATGCCATCCCTGCTGATAAAGGGAACTGACGAAGAAAATCTTCAAAGGATTGCTATCTCTGCTGATAAAGAGAACTAGCAAAACAAAATGCCATCCCTGCTGATAAAGGGAACAGACGAAAGAAATCTTCAAAAGATTGCTATCTCTGCTGATAAAGAGAACTAGCAAAATAAATGCCATCCCTGCTGATAAAGGGAACTGACGAAGAAAATCTTCAAAAGATTGCTATCTCTGCTGATAAAGAGAACTAGCAAAACAAAATGCCATCCCTGCTGATAAAGGGAACTGACAAAAGAAATCTTCAAAAGATTGCTATCTCTGCTGATAAAGAGAACTAGCAAAATAAATGCCATCCCTGCTGATAAAGGGAACTGACGAAGAAAATATTCAAAATATTGCTATCTCTGCTGATAAAGAGAACTAGCAACACGACTGCCATCCCTGCTGATAAAGGGAACTGACGAAAGAAATCTTCAAAAGATTGCTATCTCTGCTGATAAAGAGAACTAGCAAAATAAATGCCATCCCTGCTGATAAAGGGAACTGACGAAGAAAATCTTCAAAAGATTGCTATCTCTGCTGATAAAGAGAACTAGCAACACGACTGCCATCTTTTCTGATAAAGGGAACTGACGAAGAAATCTTCAAAGGATTGCCATCTCTGCTGATAAAGAGAACTAGCAAAATAAATGCCATCCCTGCTGATAAAGGGAAATTGGCCAGCAAAATATTTCAAGCAAGAACTGACTACCAGGTGAGAACGGGATTTCACAGAAGGTCCAAACAAAGGCAAACTCCCAACCGACTCAAAATCCACAGGAAAGATGACTCCGCTGGGGAAGGAGAAGTCTAAATAAAAGACTCTGCCAGGGAGCACAAGTATGAGGAACGCGTCCCTCCAGGGTCTCCTGAGTCATGCCATCTCTGCTGAGAAAGAGAACTGGCAAAGAAAGTATCAAACCTGGCTTATGCTTCAAATGCAAATGTTTGAATTTTGCTGTAATGCTCCATAGGAAATGGAAATGCTACGCGTTTGAGGATGCAATGCGAATGCTTATGAGATGCAAAAAGGGTCCCTCCAGCAAAATAAATGCCGAAGAGAAAAAACCAATTCAGCTGGGGATGACAAAAATAAATTGTCCTCTGAATCCAGGAACTCTGCTGTGAAGGATCACACTGACCGAATCCTTGGATCCACAACTTCTACCGGGGATGAAATCCAAAGCATACACTCTACCGGGGATTGCATATGTCCTTTACTGAGTGTGACGTCGAACCTGAGATTCCTCCTCTGTTGGGGGAGTTGAGAATGAACGCCAATAACGGAACCGGAAGTGTGTTACTGAAGATTGCTAATACCCAATTGGGTTTAGAACCTGCTGGGGGATGCCAGTCCCTAATACCATCATGCTTGGGGAAAAAAAGTCCATAATACCATCCTGCTTGGGGATACTGCTGAACTTAGCCTGCTGGTGGGGAGAATGACTTTACTCCCGCCTTGCTGGGGACTAGAATATGACATTGCCGGCGAAAGCACGCTTCCTGACTGGATGGGGGAAGTGAAAACCCTGATTCTGTGGGGAGATAACGTCTTGATTCAGAGAAAATACTTTCCAGGTCTCCTGCTGGGGAAGGTCTGCTCTGTTGAGGAAAGTGCAATCTCAATGCTGGGGAAGGCAAACTGCTGGGGAAATACAATCCTGTTGCCATGCAAGTCAAATAACAACAGAAGAATATGCCACGACCTGACTATCACCGTTAATGCCTAAGTAATTTCTACTGCTTTTCGTTATGCTCCGCAAAGCTCGAAGTTTTATATACAACGTTTATCAAAAATATCGGATGTTTTTGCAATTAAAACAGTAAAAGTAAAACAAACAATGGAAAGCTCTTTGAGTGAAATGAATATTTTATTGAGAAAAGTGGCCTGTAAATAGGCATTTACAATAGGAAGCAATTCCTAAAAAGAGGTAATTGCGCAAAAGCAAAAAGAAAATACACATGTCGGCAATGTGGGAACAAATATCCACCATGATTCGACTCAGCTATGACCCATATGTCTTGCTTATCCACAAATGTCTTGACCTTCGAAGAGACTAACTGTACTGATTCCTTTCTTTCAGAATTTCCAGGTATTGAAAGTGCTCACAGATCGAACGCCGACCATAGCCTTTCGCTTATAAATCCCTAACTTTTGCCTGGATCGCCCTTTTCGGGTTTTCAATCCATCGGGATACCCATTTTTGCTAAAGTTGCCTTTACCGGTTTTCAACTTTGCGGGTTTACACATTTCTTTTTTACATTTTATCCCTAATTTTTGCCCGAACCTTTTCCTTTTTTATGGTTCGCCGGGATGCCCCTTTTTGCCTGGACTTTCTTTTTATGTCCAGCGGGTCTCTTTTATGCGAAGTATTTTTTGACTACGTATGCGTTCACAGGGAATGTAAAATCTTCGTCATCCATAGTTGAAAGTAGTAAGGCTCCACCAGAAAAAACCTTTCTCACTACATATGGCCCCTCGTAATTTGGAGTCCATTTGCCCCTGTGATCTGTCTGAGGAGGAAGGATCCTTTTCAAAACCAATTCACCTGTCTGAAAACTCCAAGGACGCACTTTCTGGTCAAAGGCGTGCTTCATCCTGCTCTGATACAACCGACCATGTGCGATGGCTGCCAATCTCTTTTCTTCAATAAGGTTTAACTGATCCAATCTAGAACGCACCCACTCAGCTTCATCAAGCTTCACATCTGCCAGAACTCTCAAAGACGGAATCTCGACCTCTAAGGGTAAAACTGCTTCCATACCATACACCAATGAGAAAGGAGTTGCCCCAGTTGACGTACGCACCGAAGTACGATAACCATGTAGGGCATAAGGTAGCATCTCATGCCAGTCTTTATACGTTATCACCATCTTCTGCACAATCTTCTTGATATTCTTATTCGCTGCCTCAACAGCACCATTCATCTTCGAACGATATGGAGAAGAATTGTGATGCTCGATCTTGAAACTCTGACATAGTTCCTTCATCATCTTATTGTTCAAATTCGAGCCATTATCAGTAATGATTCTTTTTGGGACCCCATAACGACAGATGATATCCTTCTTTATAAATCGGGCTACCACTTGCTTGGTGACGTTGGCGTACGAGGCTGCCTCCACCCACTTTGTGAAATAGTCAATGGCAACCAAAATGAAACGATGCCCATTGGAAGTAGTGGGCTCAATATTTCCAATCATATCTATGCCCCACATTGCAAAAGGCCAAGGAGATGACAACACATTTAGAGGCGTAGGCGGTACATGCATCTTATCTGCATAGATCTGGCATTTATGGCACTTTCGGGTGTACTTGAAACAATCAGACTCCATAGTCATCCAATAATATCCTGCCCTCAACAACTTCCTAGCCATGGTGTGTCCACTGGAATGAGTACCAAAAGAACCCTCGTGAACTTCCTCCATCAATAAACCCACCTCGTGTTCATCAACACAACATAGCAAGACCATATCGAAGTTCCTCTTATATAACACATCATCCTTGTTCAGAAAGAAGTTTCCTTCCAACCTTCTCAGAGTCTTCTTATCCTTGGTGGAGGCACCCTCTGGATACTCTTGTCTCTTCAGAAAAACCTTAATATTATGATACCACGGTTTGCCATCAGACACATCTTCAATTGCAAACACAAAAGCCGATCTATCCAGACGCAGGATTCTAATTGACGGAGTTTCATTCCAACGGTTAACCTTATACATGGATGCCAATGTTGCCAACGCATCAGCCATCTGATTCTCAGCTCGGGGCACATGATGAAAATCCACCCTGTCAAAGAAAGGTAACAACCTCCTGGCATAGTTGTTATAAGGCACCAAATTCACCTGATGAGTCTCCCATTCTCCTGTAATCTGATTAACTACCAACGCGGAATCACCATAGACATCGAGGTTCTTAATTCTCAAATCAATTGCTTCTTCTAACCCCATGATGCATGCTTCATACTCCGCCTCGTTGTTGGTACACACGAATGCTAACCGGGCAGTGAAAGGTATATGAGAACCCTTCGGGGTTGTAATGATTGCCCCAATTCCACTACCATATGAGTTGACAGCCCCATCAAAAATCATCTTCCATTGAGACCCAATCTCAGGTCCTTCATCAGGCAGAGGCTCTTCATAATCTTTCATTTTCAGAAACATAACATGCTCGTCCGGAAACTCAAACCTCATTGGCTGATAATCCTCGACCGGCTGTTCGGCAAGATATTCTGACAGAACACTTCCCTTAATGGCCTTCTGAGAAACATACTGAATATCGTACTCTATCAAAACCATCTGCCAGCGGGCTATCCTTCCAGAAAGTGCTTGCTTCTCAAACACGTACTTAATCGGATCCATCTTCGAAATCAACAAGGTTGTGTGATTTAACATATACTGCCTTAGGCGCTTGGCTGCCCAAGCGAGTGCGCAACATGTCTTTTCCAACATAGAGTATCTTGATTCGCAATCAGTGAACTTCTTACTCAGGTAGTAAATGGTATGCTCCTTCCTACCTGTCTCGTCGTGTTGACCGAGCACACAACCCATCGAATTCTCAAGAACCGTAAGGTACATAATCAATGGTCTCCCAGGCACCGGTGGCATAAGGACTGGAGGTTCCTGCAAATACGTCTTTATCCTTTCAAACGCCTCTTGACAATTTTCATTCCATCTGACCTCTTGATCTTTTCTTAGCAACTTGAAAATTGGTTCACACGTGGCTGTCAGATGAGAGATGAACCTAGCAATGTAATTCAACCTCCCCAAGAAACCATGAACCTCTTTCTCTGTTCTTGGCTCAGGCATCTCCTGTATGGCTCTTATTTTTGCAGGATCAACCTCGATACCTCTTTCACTAACAATGAATCCCAGCAATTTACCAGACCTCACGCTGAAAGTGCACTTGTTCGGATTCAACCTTAGTCTGAACTTCCTCAACCTTTCAAACTGCTTCTGGAGGTTTACCAAGTGTTCTTCCTCTGTCTGTGACTTCGCAATCATGTCATCAACATAGACTTCAATTTCCTTGTGAATCATATCATGAAAGAGAGTCACCATTGCTCGCTGATAGGTTGCCCCAGCATTCTTCAATCCAAAGGGCATTACCTTGTAGCAAAATGTTCCCCACGGTGTTATGAACGTTGTTTTCTCCATGTCCTCTGGGGCCATTTTGATTTGGTTATACCCAGAGAAGCCATCCATGAAGGAAAACACAGAATATTGAGCAGTATTGTCCACTAACACGTCAATGTGGGGGAGCGGGAAATCATCCTTCGGGCTCGCCCTGTTCAAATCTCGGTAATCAACACACATCCTGACCTTCCCATCCTTCTTAGGTACAGGTACAATATTAGCAACCCACGGAGGATAATTTGTCACAGCGAGAAATCCGGCGTCTAACTGTTTCTGAACCTCTTCCTTGATCTTGACAGCCATATCTGGTTTCGTCCTTCTCAATTTCTGCTTGACTGGAGTACAACCCTCTTTAAGCAGCAGCCGGTGTGAAACAATATCAGTGTCAAGCCCGGGCATGTCTTGATAAGACCAGGCGAAGATATCCACATACTCTCGAAGTAACTCAACCAATCTTCTCTTAACAGTGTCTTCCAAAGCAGCCCCAACCTTTACTTCTCATTTAACATCCTCGGTTCCCAGATTAATAGTCTTAACTTCCTCCTGATAAGGTAGAATAACCCTTTCCTCTTGTTTCAGTAGCCTGGCTAATTCTTCTGGTAAGTCACAGTCTTCGTTAGTCTCTTCTTCTGCCTGATAGATGGGATTGTCGAAGTCATATCGAGCCATAGCTAAGTCATGGGTGGAATCTGAACAAAGTAACCTGCATGATGGATGCTTTATGTTTATTATGAGTGCAACAAATAAGAAAACACATTGCCATTTTGATGTGGGTTAATGCAAAAAGTAAAAAACAAAAAGACAGGGATCAAAATATTTGAATGAAAAACATCCTTTATTGATGATAAAAATAGCAAATAAACATCCAAGCCCTACAAATAAATATCACTACGTCTTGGGCAGAACGTAGGACTCAACATAACAGAAAACAAAAGTAAATTACTCCGGGCGCGTCACTTGGATGACTTTCTCGGAAGACCAGTTGCCTAAACTCTGACCAGGGGTGCAGGGACGGATCCATTCATCCATGTCACAATCACTATCTCCTTCATCCTCAATAGCATTTAATCTGTCGAAGAAAACACTGGCACTGGTGAAACGGACTGGACCATAGAACTTGGGAGGCTCTTTAGGACGCCTAGGTGGCTTGTAACCCAATCCATGAGTATCTTGCTTCCTTTGAACATCAATGAAACTGCCCCACTTCTGAGAACTACCAGCTTCAACTATAGCGCGCGCCTCTTTGAAAGAGGACATTGGAACTTCTGGTTGTCTGACAACTTCAGGTTGGGCAACCACCTCAGGCTGACTGACTGCCTTTGGGGGTTCCTCGAGAATTTTCGCAGCTTCAAAGGCTTGGCACAAAGTTTCCTGTACTTCACCATCTACCTCTACATACTTGAAGGTCGATAGGTGACTCACCATGATGTCTTCTTCACCACAAACAGTCACAATACTTCAACTTCTGGTGTAGCGTAGAAGTTATTGCCCCAGCACCGTGGATCCAAGGGCGACCCAACAAACAACTATAGGCAGGCTGAATATCCATTATGTAAAAGATGGTGTTGAAAATTTCAGGACCCACCTTGATTGGAAGAACTAACTCTCCAAAAACTGACCTCTTGGAGCCATCAAAAGCACGTACCACCAAGTCACTTGGTGTACAAATCAACCCATAAGTATCCAGTTTCATCAAAACCTTCTTCGGTAACACATTCAAAGACGACCCAGTATCAACTAACACATGCGACATTAAGGAACCACGACATTCCACTAAAATATGCAGAGCGTTGTTGTGATTCCTCCCAGCCGGAGTCAGATCTAAATCCGTGAAACCCAGACCATTACCAGCATTCACATGAGCCACAACCCCTTCTAACTGGTTGACAGATATTTCCTGCGGTACATAAGCCAATTTCAGAACCTTCAGCAATACATTTCGGTGTGCCTCAGAGCACAACAGTAAAGATAGGATGGAAATCTTCGATGGAGTTTGGTGAAGTTGATCAACAATCTTGTAATCACTTTTCCTGATCAACCTCATAAACTCTTCTACGTCTTCTGAGAAGGTATCGCCAACCTACTTTTTCATAGAATTATTTGCTTCCTGCCTCTGTACAGACTCATCCATCATCTGTTTACCTTTATCTTGTCTTAAACTGCCAGCTTGATTCTCGGCCGGAATAAAGACTCTACCACTCCTAGTGATAGCCCCTGCTTCAACAAGATTTTCAACCCCTGTATTCACAGCTGATGTCTCTTCCAATTCCTGCTTTTTACCATTAACAAACACCTTGGCCCCATAGTTCCATGGGATGGCCTTGGTACTCTCATACGGGACTGGTCCAGGAACAGTGATAGTGACCGGCGCTGGTCTTGCCGGTGCTGATATAGTTAATGTCTTGAATGGGATTGTTATCGTGGCAACATCAATCTCTCTGTCAGTAACATTACTCTACTTACAACCTCTGTCAAACTGTAATATCCCTTCACTGATCATTCTCTGAATACATGCTTTCAATGAATCACAACCGCCTGGCTACGACACACACTCTACACAACCTTCATCACAGCCGGGAAATACCCCTCCTTTCAAGAGTCTTTCCTTCACCACACCCAAGGGAGTTTGAACTTCGTTCACATCTGAAATCAAACTCAAGTCTTCACAGTCTTTAATAATGGCATTGACCCTCGGCTCACCGTGATTCGGCATCGGGTTCTGATTCACATTTGGAACGTCATTGGAGAAATTGATGGCTTTGGAATCCACCAAATCTTGAACCTTATGCTTAAAAGCTTTACAGTTCTCAATATAATGTCCGGGTGCCCCAGAATGAAACTCGCAGTGGGCGTTGGCGTCATAGCCGGGAGGTGGATTACCAGTAGGTGGAGCCAATGTTCTCTTTTGAATTAACTGTAGCTTTAACAAGTGCTAAAATAACTGAGCGTAGGGAAGAGGCGGAGTGTCAAAATGCCTATCCCGCCTATTCAGAGGTTGCAATCGGTGAGGAGCCTGATTTTCTTGTTGAGACACTGCTGGCTGCTGAGGTGCTGCTGGGATGGTTATGGAAGCCACCTGCTGATTGAAGTTCTGACGAGGTCCTTCTCTACCACGATATGATGACACAGAGTTTGTATCTCCCTCCTTCTTCTTATAACCACTGGCATAAGGCTTCTTATTTCCTCCAGATGAGGACCCATCACCGCCTGATATTTTTCCCGCCTTAATTCCGCTTTCCACCATCTCTCCTACTAAGATCAAATCAGCAAACTTTCCAGTCATACACGGTACCAGCTTTTCATAGTAATGACCCTGCAAGGTGGCCATAAACATAGTTATCATTTCACGTTCAACATGGGAGGCTGAACCCTCGCTGCCAGTTCACGCCACCTTTGGGCATACTCCTTGAAACTCTCATTGTTCTTCTATTATAAGTTCTACAGCTGTGTTCGGTTAGGAGCCATATCAGTGTTATATTGATAGTGTCTAATAAATGCCCCTGCCAGATTTCTCCAACTACGCACATATTTCCTTTCTAGTTGCATATACCACTCCAGGGATGCCCCAGATAGGCTATCCTGAAAGCAATGCATCATCAGCTTCTCATTTTTCGCATGCGCAACCATTTTGCTTGCGTATGCCCTCACATGGGTCCTTGGACAAGTCATACCATTATACCTCTCGAAAGTGGGAGTCTGAAACTTGTGCGGAATAACAACGCCTGGAACCAGCCCCAAATCCTCTAGATCCATTCCCACAGAATCCTGATTTACAACACCTCTCAGTTGTTCCTCAACCAACCTAAACCTCTGATCATTGTCAATCTGGGGACCAGCATCCCCACCTAGCACAGAAAATGCATCATCTTGAACATCATCATACTGACGGCCATGAACTGCGCCAGCACCAATACCACCTCCCCCAGCATTTTTAGCTCCTCCCGGAGGGATCACAACACCAGAAACAGGAATACCTCCGCCCCTAGGGCCATTCTGAACATTATTACTGTCTTCATCATTCCTTACAATCAGTGGCTGAACGAGAGTCCTCAACTGCTCTTGGCCTTGAACGACACCTTGCATTAATTCCATGAATTGGTTCATGCGAGTCCGCATCTCAATGATCTCATTCTGTAGCTGATCCATGAGTCTCTTTTGATTTTGTCTGGTAGAATACCGGTGAATGTGCTGATCTGCAATCCTGTACTGAGATTAGAACAAGATAAGAACACCGGAGATAAACACCTGTCATGCAAAATGATTATGCAAAATGATTATGAATATGCAAATACAAATGAACATGTTTGAATATCCGTAGGGCGATCCACCCCTTGATTCCAGTTTAACAGCAAAATAGAACGGAACTTCTGCTCATATATTAAGAAAACCAGAGGAAAACCAAATGTCAATAATCATAAATCCAAGATAACGAGTCTGAACACAATAATCATAGACCCCAACCAACAAGCCTGGCGGTGGTCCAAATAATGAAAGAAAATAGAAAGCTACGGCATGTCATCAAAGTTCACAAGTGTCAATCCCCCCCATCCATTATGCTTTCTGCTCCAGTCTTGAATCTCCTTGAACAACTTTTTGGTGTCGAGATGCTTCGGTCTCTGAATTAGCTCTTGAATGAGGATGTCTCTCCTATGCATGATCCCTTCCAAGTATCGGCAACGTAACTCCCAAGCGTCTTCTCCCGAAACACCATCCATACTAGGTCCCTCAATTCTAGATCTCTTCACTTCAGCTTGGACCTTCAGTTCCTCTATGGAGGCTATGGCTTCATTGAGTCGACCCTCGACTGCTTGTCTCTGGAATACCCCTGATAAGATCTCAGCGTCTTTCTTCTTGAGCTGCGACTTCAATTGATCAATCTGAGCCAGGTAATCGTTTTCCTTTCTCTTATTCTCAGCCATTGCAGTTTCTCGGTGAGCATTGAACCTGTGAATCTTTAACAAAGCCTTGTCCAATTCCTCCTTCTTAGACTCGAGAACCTGACTAATACCATCTAAAGCTTGTTTCATCCTTTGCCTGGATGTGACCATGTCAGCTAGCTCTTTTTCTGCCTTAGCAAGAAGCTTTGTCTTCAACTTAGCGGTATGAACAGCTTCACCCCGCTCATGTTTCAACTGATAAATCTCCCTTAGTAGCTCACTGTTTTCTTCTCGTAGCTTTTCCTTTTCAGCCCACAACTTGTTAAACCTCTCTATCTCAACTGTGGTAGGAGGCTCGATCAGTAAGGGGTAAGATGGTGGTTCTACCGGGAAGGGAAGAAGCTCCTCTTCTGCTCTTTTCTTAATCCACTCTTTATAGGAAGGAAAAGCCTAATTGTTACATTTCCCGAATGAAGTTTTTCCCTTCTTGGTCACCTGCTTCCAAGTATTCACAATCTTCCTTATCATCTCTTGATCCCCAGTACCATTGAAGAATAAGGACTCTCTGACATCTCGCTCTTCAGGTGGACCTCTCAAAGGATAACCAAACTGCCTGATAACAAGGGAAGGATTATAGTTAATTCCACCTCTTCTCCCTATCAAGGGTACATTAGGGAACTCTCCGCACTTGCAAATAATCTCTATTCCTAGCAAGTCACGATTGAACCAGACAATGTTGTCAGCAGTCAAGCCCATTAACCTCTTTGACCACTTCAGAGAATCTTTCGTATCAACGAAGGCGCCAGCTTCGGGGAGATGGCTCAAAAACCAAGTAGATAAGAGCGGTGGACAACAACTCACGGTTTTTCCCCGCCTATTTTCATTCTTGTAGTGGACTGAGTGATACACATCACCTAACAAGGTAGGTATAGGATTCTTTGAAATAAAGATTCTGACAGCATCCATATCCACCAGATCAGGAACATTGGGAAACAGGACAATCTCATAGATGCACATAGCCAGAATAGCCTGGAAAGCAGTCCAATTCTTCTCTTTAACATGTATGCAAGCTTGATCAAACAAGAACTTCAATAAGAAACCCTTAGCTCCTTGTTTTTCCTCAATATTACTGCTCAGAACGTATTCACCAATATGAAGAGCAATAGCCATTTCTTTTATCCCAGGGTGTTCTTCAGAAAAGAATACTATGTCATGCCTGATGGGGATTCCCAAAATAAATGAGAACTCCTCCAACATTGGGGCCAAGATGTAGTCTGGGAAAGTGAAGCAACGCAAAGACGGATCGTAAAACTGAAGAAATGTATGAATGGCATCCTTCTCATACTTGGAGATATTGTAGACAAACTTCAGAAGTCTCCCATACCCTCCACTGAACTCTGTACGAACTCCGGGACCAGCCATATTAATTAGCTTATGAATCAACGTCAAGGTTGGATCTGGGAACGAATAGGCAATAGTCTTCTTTCTCTGGACATCCATGCCAAGGTAACCTCAGAAAACCGGAATCAAGATTAAGATGCAAGCCCTGAAAAATGTCAAACATGTCAGAATGCAAGAAAAATGATATGCTCATGCAAACATGGGATCAAGGCAACATTGCTGGATGTGCTGTGTTGTTAACTGAACGAGAACCACAACCCAGAAAACCAGAATTCCAAAATACCGAACCACTGAGATAACCAGGAACCCATATAATCAAACATTGATGAGAAATCCAGAAAAACTGGGTAGGTTGAAGGTTTCGGTTACCTGCAAACCTGCAAACACCCATCCCCTCTCACGTGTGGGTACTAGGATGTTCAGTATCCCGGGCTCTCAGGTCGAGAAATGATGATACGTTCACCATTTCTGGTTTGGCATCATCATCAATCGAGGAGGCCTCAATTGATTCTCCAAAATGGAAGGTCCTCAGCTTCTGGCACTGAGGTCGAGAAACAATAGTACATTCATCCCTCAGGGTACAGTACTATCGTCAATCGAGGAGTGCCTCCACTGATTCTATTCAAAAGATAGGGGCCATCCTATGCGAGTTCCAAAGTCGGCCCTCGGGTGCGAATGGGTTTGCCACAGGATGTGGTCTGCCACTGTCACCACTAAAGAGGGATGTTTCCACTAAGGTCCTCGATGATCGGTCACCAGAGTCGACAGTTCTCTAGATCGACATCCTAACATGCGCAAGACACACACGTTAGAATGCGTCCCAAGATAGCCTCGTCTGGTTGTGAATTTCGTGAACACACAAACGTACCAAGCGGGCACGTAGGTCCCACTACTCTCCACTCTAGCCCTAGGGTGTACTCAAGCCTGGGTATTGGGCTTATCTCTTAGAACAACCCAACCTGTAAAACAGAAACAACCAGCACAACACAGCAATATCCAGTATGACAGTAATAAAAATGAAATGCAATGCGGAAAATGCGGTAAAAATAAAATACAACAAATACTGCATAACAAACACAAAACACCCGAAGAGAACAAAGACAAGCAAGCGCTAGGATTGACTCGCTTAGGGATGGACCAGCATAGGTCAACCAGAGTCCCCAGCAGAGTCGCCAGCTGTCGCTCCCAGGATTTTCATCCAGGTACAAACGCGAGAGTGGTGCGGAAAACAGAGTCGCCAGCTGTGTAAATTTATCCCAAGAGAGGGAAACGGAACACCGCATAAACCTGAGGAACAGGGAAAGGAATGGTCATCGTAACCATAGCCTGGGTTCGGGAGTCGGTTACGCGAGGGGAAGGTGCTAGCACCCCACACGTCCATCGTACTCGATGGGATCCATGCTTGTTGTCTATTCTAAGGGTGAGTTATCCTATCATCTATGGTTGTACTGACACGGGAAAGGGGAAAACAAAGACATACTCGGTAGGACGTCGTCGTCCTAGGCCTACGTACTCCCTTTGTGCAATGGGAAATTCAGAGTCAACGTAGTTCGGACCAAGTTCTTTTTGTGTTTTTTATGAGCGACGTTAAGTTCGCGTCCGGCAGTTCAACAAAACGCAAGGCTTAGATTGGTAGAACATAGTAGTAATCATGGACTAACGCACACACAAACCAATGAAATAAAACAAAAAAATAAAACACATGGCTGCACACGGACCGCATGATCAAGCAGATCAACGACTAAGATTATGTCTTCCACCTCCAGCCCCTTCACCGAACTGAATCAACCGCCGGCCGCCGGAGCTAGGGTTCCGGCCCCCTTCTCCGGTCACCTGCAACCAAAAGCTCACCAGAAAACGCAAACAAATACCCTTTCTTGACCAGAATTTCGTCAGGATCTCAAATATGCAATCAAAATTCAAAAATAACCAATGCATAATGAAAAACGAATGATAAAAGGTTAGGGTTCAAAACTTTAAACACACGCAGCAATCAAACCACACGTCCAATCTCAAAAATAAATATATCAGAATGATCCATGGATGCCACACAACATTATGCGTATTTAAAAGGAGAGTTTTATGATCATCAAAAACATCACTAACCTGAGATCAAGCCACTTATTCCCTTGCTCTTAGCTTCAAACGAGGGATGGTTTGTACACTCTAGATGCCAAGGATGAAGTTTGTGGAAGAAGTTCTTGAAAAGCTCTTCTTACTTGAGAGATACGAAGGAATGATCTTTTAGGGCTCACACTTGAATTCTCCACAAAAGCACGTGTTATCCCTCTAACCCTAGCATAAGTAATCTTAAATACCTAGGTTTAATCCACTGATCAACAATTGGGCCTTGGTAATTCTTTGTTTAATGAGTTTTGGATGATTTTGGAAAATTACATTATGTGAGATACACCCTCCTCCATGCATGGATATCCAAACATTTCATGATGGATCACTTAAGTTCCAATTGCTAATTACACCTGAATTTGATTTGGGCCTTGTGATGCCTTGGTTCATGAGATTTCAATAATTTGGCAATTTTGCATAATGGAGAATAAGTAATGAATAAACCATGGATCCACTTGATTTAAAGGCCAACAATGCTCCTTATGGGTTGTTCTTTGATGTTAGAATGTGACATGAACCAATGGAATTAATTATAGGTCACTATGTTCCAAAAATGCAAAAGTTGTGAAAATGGAACCCTAAAAACCACTTTGCCTTCTTTTGGTCATAACTTGAGTTTCACAAATGATATGGAGACCCACTAGTACTTGTTGGAAAGAGGAGAAAAAGATCTTCAACTTTCATGTTTGAGGAAAATTCATTTGAAGCTTTCTTGATGGTGAAAAGTCAAGTTGAATGAAGTGTAGGAACTTGCCCAAAAAGGAAACTTTCAAATTATAGGTCATTTCCATATTTAGTAACTTTTGCACCAACTCTTGATTCTTGATGAATGGTATGAAATTTGACTCTTAAAGACCATAGGAGGATGTGAGACCTTGAAAACCTTGGAGAGAACCTTAAAATTCCACAGTTGGCTTCCCCTCTCACTGTTGACTTTTACCCAATTCTCCTGATTCCCAATCCATTGGCCAATTGAACTTCTCATGAACCAAAATGATGAACAATCTTCCATTCCTAGATACTTAAGGACCCAAGGAATACCATGGAATCAAGTCTTGCCCAAAAAAATCAGAAATAAACTGACTTTATAGCAAACCCTAATCTTGGTACCCTCAGTCTAGGAGGAAATAGCACAGTCTCCAAATCCAAATTCCTCTGAATATGATATGTATCCTCTCCAACAAAGATAAGATATGCCATTTGGTGATGATAAAAACCCAAGGAGCTTGCCCATTGGAGCAATAAACCCAAGAATCTCATCCTAGTTTCTGCACTAGTTAGGAGAGAGTGATCCACTTGAACTCTCTTGCTTGACCCTTTGATAAACGTCTTCTCCTCTTGAACTTGCCTCAGGCACCTTGACCCCATGCTAAGAACCAATGACATGCACACATGATAATGCAAAAATGCAATGAAACATAAGCCAGTTAGTAATAAAGTAAGGAGGGCAAATTTTGGGGGTGCTACAGCTGCCCCTTTTCAATCAACTTGGTCCTGAGGGTATGATAGCGATGACTTTCAGACAATCGGGATACACGGGGATTGAATACCAAAAGAACCCCAGAAATTTGCTAATGGTGAGAATAACGAGATGGAGCGTGTTGAAATATAAGGAATATGACCTCAACCATATCCACAAGAAAAAAAACGAATACGACCTCAATCGTACCCAAAAAACAAATACAACCTCAATTGCACCCGCAAAGGAAGACTGACCTCAATCACTCTACCCACAAAGAAAGGATGAATACGACCTCAATCGCACCCACAAAATGAATACAACCTCAATTGTACCCACAAAGGAAGACTGACCTCAATCACTCCACCCGTAAAGAAAGGACGAATACGACTTCAATCGCACCCACGAAACGAATACAACCTCAATTGCATCCGCAAAGGAAGACTGACCTCAATCACTCTACCCACAATGAAAATATGAATACAACCTCAATTGTACCCACAAAAAGAATACAACCTCAATTGTACCCTCAAAGGAAGACTGACCTCAATCACTCTACCCACAAAGAAAATACGAATACAACCTCAATTGTACCCACAAAGGATAACCAACATAAAGTGGACTTCGCCGGGGATAACGTGAAACAAAACTCTCCCAGGTTATGTCATCTCTGCTGATAAAGAGAACTGACAAAGGAATCTCGAAATATGCCATCCCTGCTGATAAAGGGAACTGACGAGGAAAATCTTCAAAAGATTGTTATCTCTGCTGATAAAGAGAACTGGGTTTCACAAAATAAGTCAGACGAGAACTGACTACCACAATAATAGGTCAGACGATAACTGACTACCAGGCAAGAACTGGATTTACCAAAGAGATGTCAGACGATAACTGACTACCAGGCGAGAACTGGGTTTACAAAAGAGATGTCAGACGAGAACTGACTACCAGGTGAGAACTGGGTTTACAAAAGAGATGTCAGACGAGAACTGACTACCAGGTGAGAACTGGGTTTACACCAAATAAGTCAGTCGAGAACTGACTACCAGACGAGAACTGGATTTACAGAATAAGTCAGACGAGAACTGACTACCAGACGAGAACTGGGTTTCACCAAGTAAGTCAGACGAGAACTGACTACCAGACGAGAGCTGGATTTACAAAGGAGATTGGCCAATCCAAGGCAAACTTCTAACGGATTCACGATCCACAGATAAGATGACTCTGCTGGGGAAAGGAGAAGTCTAAATAAAAGACTCTACCGGGGAGCACAAGTATGAGGAACGTATCCCTCCAAAATCTCCTGAGTTATGCCACCTCTGCTGGGAACGAGAATTGGCAAGGAAAGCATCAAACCTGGCTTCTGCTTCGAATGCAAATGTTTGAATTTTGCCGTAATGCTCCACACGAAGTGGAAATGCTACGCGTTTGAGGATGCAATGCAAATGCCTATGATATGCAAAAGGGGTCTCTCCAGCAAAATAAATGCTGGAGAAAAAAGACCAATTCAGCCGGGGATGACAAAAATAAATTGTCCTCTGAATCCATGAACTCTGCTGAGAAGGGTCATACTGATCGACTCTTCGGATCAACGACTTCTACTGGGGATGAAATCCCGAAAGAACTACCGGGGACCACACCTGTCTTTCACTGAAGGTAACATCCAAAACCTGAGATTTCTACTCTACTGGGGGAGTTGAGAATGGACGCCAATAACGGAACCGGAAGTCTGTTACTGAAGATTGCTAATATCCAATTGGGCTCAGGACCTGCTGGGGGATGCCAGCCCATAATACCATCCTGCTTGGGGATACTGCTAAACTTAGCCTGCTGGTGGGGAGAATGACTTTACTCCCACCTTGCTGGGGACTAGAATATGACATTGTCGGCGAAAGCACGCTTTCTGGCTGGATGGGGGAAGTGAAAACCCTGATTCTGTGGGGCGATAACGTCTTGATTCAGAGAAAATACTTTCCAGGTCTCCTGCTGGGGAAGGTCTGCTCTACTGAGGAAAGTGCAATCGCAATGCTGGGGAGAGCAAACTGCTGGGGAAATACAATCATGTTGCCATCCAATTCTGACTTGTTTCTAAGGTCGTAAACGGCCCTTTGAACTTTCCACTTGCCCCAGACCACCAGGTCTAACGGAAGAAATCATCTCAAGAGGATTTTATAGAAGACGGGGCGTTCGCACTGCCCCAGGGTCTTCAAACTCTTGGAGAGATTTATCATATCTCGACATAACTGCCCCAGTCTTCATAATCCATGACGTACATTACCTCGAAAGGGATCGTAATGACTTAAAAATACTCCGCTTTAGTACCTTGAGGAGGTGCTTTCAATTAACCACTTTCAGGAGTGGATAATTTCTCACGCTCTAGGGATGGCCTGCCCCAAGTCTTGAAGAAACTTTTCCCCTGACTGATCTTACCGAGATTTGTCAAATCGACCTGATTGCCCCTGTTTGGCTGCTTTAAGGAGAGTTTTTAGCGCGACTGCTTCAGATTAGCTGCATCTTATCACCATTTAACGGGAACCCCCAAACTGCGTACAGTCTCTTAGCTACATACCCCTTGACATGATTGTCCTTCGGAATTTTCATCATCTCAACTTGGCGTGATCGAGCTTCTCGACTGTCATTCATCGTGTAAGCTTCTTTGATATCGAACACATGCAAGCAGAAAATGTTTATTATGAGAATGACAATTCTAATGCAACACTCATGTTAACCTTGAAGTTTTATTGAAAATGCGTCGCCAAGCTTCATGAACGAATCACTAGCTGGGATGCGACCTTGATTTTTGAATGAAAAACAATGTGCACATGCAATACCAACAAATCTTATTAGCATAACTCGTAGGAGTCAGGAACACTATCCTGTTGAAGTACGCTTTCGGAATAAACCCTGTTTCAATTAGGACTTTTAAGGGTTGTAACGTGGTCTGGTTCACGGTTTCAGAAAAAAGGATTTATGGCTCAAAATTTATCGGTGCCCGCCCACTCTTTGTGATGTTCTCCAGTCCTATGTTCAGTTAATCTGACACAAACGCTCATCTCCCAACAGGTTTATGATCTTTAAGGAACCTATGCCACTAATGGTTTGGCACCTAAGGGAGTTTGGAATGATAGCCACCCCTTTTTATCTTTTGTGTCTGTAATCATACGAATTTGTTCTTATCGAGGATTTTCTTTTGTAATCCTTTTCGCCTTTCGCTTTTTCTTTCTTTTGTTTTTTTTTATCCCTAATTTTTGCCTGGACTGACTCTTTTGAGTTTTTCGATTTTTAAGTCCAGCGGGATGCCCTAACTTTTGCCTAAGTCACTTGTTTTCAAGTTTCGACTTAGCGGGTTTTTTTTTTTTTTTTAAATTCCCCTTTTTGAACAAAGCGTGTGACACTGGTTGTCTTACTTGCTTGAAAGGTTTGTGACTGCCTCACTCCTTGATTGTTGATGGATAACCATTGTGGTTTCACATCTCTTGACCTCTTGACGGCAGGATAAAGGGTAATGGATCCTCAGATGCACACTCTCCTTAAAATTTGAACGCTCGGTCAAACTAACTGATGCCTACCCTGCCCCTGGGTTAAGTATGAGGACTTTTTCGTACGAAGGAAACTCCTACTTCAAGGCTCAAAGGGGTTAACGAGGGTCTATCTCCCTTATATCTCTAGTGTTTAGGGGTTTGAAACAATGCCTGTATATCCTCAACAGGGTTCTATCCTAAAGCGTACCATTAGAAATTTGCGCTCTTATTTCGTCATCCTCCCTCGAGAGTTCTAGACTAGAAAATTGGTATTGCAGTGCATATAAACATTTAAGAGTGAACACGAATGGATTACTTCAAGGAAAACATGCTCATTGTATTATGATCGTCATTAAAAACAAACAAGTTTCTACATGCATATAATGCTTTAACAAGAAATGAAAAACTACAAATGAAAATGCAGTAAAGAAACTGATGACTGCCGATGTTGAGAAGACTTGACTCCGCTTAGGCTACTGGCTTTAGGAGACGACCCTTGAAATCTTCAAACAGATGAGAGGTCGACGTGCACAACCAAGTCTCCTTCCGGAAATGATATGTACCCTTTGTCGATTAATTGTTATACTTTGGCTTGGAAGGCTTTGCAATCTTCGGTTGAGTGCCCCATAGATCCTCCATGATATCCACATTGCACATGGGGATTGTACCCCGGAGGGTATGGTTCTGGAACAGACTTCAAAGTCTTAGGCTCCACCAATGAGTTTCGAACCAGGTGTGGAAATAGTTGACTGTATGACATGGGAACTGGATGAAGAGGAGCATTCCTTCTTTCCAAGTTGTTGCGCGGCCTATGCTGGTTCTGACACTGATACTTCTATTGTTGAGGAGCATAAGGTCGTTGGTACTGAACGACATTAGTCTCTCCTTCTTCTCACCTGTAACGTTTCTTCGCATTTTCAGAATAACCGGGAGCAACTTGAATCTTTCCCGTTTTGATGCCGTTTTCAACTCTTTCCCCTGCCAATACAAGACCTGAAAATCCAGCTGACAAACATCCAACCAATTTCTCATAATAATGCCCCTGAAGCGTATCCATGAACATCTCAACGAGCTCTCTTTCCAACATCGGAGGTTGAACTCGGGAAGCCAATTCACACCACCTCTGGGCGTACTCTCTAAAGCTTTCATTGCTCTTTTGAGACATATTCTGCAACTGTGTACGATTGGGAGCCATATCAGTGTTATATTGATAGTGTCTAATAAATGCCCCTGCCACCTCTCTCCAGCTACGAACGTCTTTCCTCTCTAGCTGCATATACCATTCCAGGGATGCCCCAGATAGGCTATCTTGAAAGCAATGCATCATCAACTTTTCGTTCTTTGCGTGAGCAGCCATTTTACTCGTGTATGCCCTAACGTGAGTCCTTGGGAAAGTCATACCATTGTACTTTTCGAAGGTAGGAGTCTGAAATTTGTGCGGGATAACAACGCCTGGAACCAGCCCCAAATCCTCTAAATTCATACCCACAAAATCTTGATTGGCAATACCCCTCAGTTGTTCCTCAATCAACCTTGATCTCTGATTAGTGTCAATCTGGGAACTAGCATCCCCACCTGGCACAGAGAATGCATCATCTTGAATATCATCAAACTGATGGCCATGAATAGCACAGACACCAATACCACCTCCCCCGACATTTTCAGCCCCGCCCGGAGGGATCACAACACCAGAAACAGGAATACCTCCGCCCGGAGGGCCATTCTGAACATTAGTACCAGTAACACCAGTATGGACTCCTCCATGAAGGACAACTTTGTCATCAATCCTTGTAATCAGTGGTTGGACAACAGTTCTTAACTGCTCTTGGCCCTGAGCAATCCCCTGCATTAAATCCATGAATTGGTTCATGCGGGTCCGCATCTCAGTTATCTCAGCTTGTAGTTGATCCATGAGTCTTTTCTGATCTTGTCTGGTAGAATACCGGTGAATGTGTTGATCCGCAATCCTGTACTGAGGAGGAGAACCAAGTAAGAACGCCAGAGATGAACACCTATTATGCAAAATGATTATGCAAAATGATTATGAATATGCGAATGCAAATGAACATGTTTAAAAATTCGCAGGGCGATCCACCCCTTGATTCCAGTTTAACAATAAGATAGAACGAGACTTCTGCTCATATATTAAGAAAACCAGAGGAAAACCAGATGTCAACGATCACAGCTCAAGATAATAAGTCTGAACACAATAATCATGGATCCCAACCAACAAGCCTGGTGGTGATCCTAATACAATAGAGAGAAAGAGAACTACAGCATGTCATCAAAGTCCACAAGTGCCAATTCCCCAGGTTCTGACATAGAAACAACCTTGTGAACAGGATCCAGAATAAGTGACGGGAACTTGTATCCTATGATATTCTTTTTCTTCTCAGTACTCATCCTTGATAGTCTTCAGAAACCAGAATCAAGGTTAGGATGCAACCCTGCAAATGAATAAACATGTTAGGATGCAAAATGATGATGAAAATGCACACATGGGATCAAGGCAACACTGCTGGATGTGCTGTGCTGTTAACTGAATGAGAACCACAACCCAGAAAACCAGAATTCCAAAATACCGAACCACTGAGATAACCAGGAGCCCAGATAATCAAACATTGATGAGAAATCCAGAAAAACCGGGTAGGTTGAAGGTTTCGGGTACCTGCAAACCTGCAAACACCCATCCCCTCTCACGTGTGGGTACTAGGATGTTCAGTATCCCGGGCTCTCAGGTCGAGAAATGATGATACGTTCACCATTTCTGGTTTGGCATCATCATCAATCGAGGAGGCCTCAACTGATTCTCTAAAATGGAAGGTCCTCAGCTTCTGGCACTGAGGTCGAGAAACAATAGTACATTCATCCCTCGGGGTACAGTACTATCGTTAATCGAGGAGTGCCTCCACTAATTCTCTTCAAAAGATAGGGGCCATCCTATGCGAGTTCCAAAGTGGGCCCTCGGGTGCGAATGGGTTTGCCACAGGATGTGGTCTGCCACTGTCACCACTAAAGAGGGATGTTTCCACTAAGGTCTTCGATGATCGGTCACCAGAGTCGACAACTCTCTAGATCGACATCCTAACATGCGCAAGACACATACGCTAGAATGCGTCCCAAGATAGCCTCGTCTGGTTGTGAATTTCGTGAACACACAAACGTACCAAGCGGACACGTAGGTCCCACTACTCTCCGCTCTAGTCCTAGGGTGTACTCAAGCCTGGGTATTGGGCTTATCTCTCAGGACAACCCAACCTGCAAAACAGAAACAGCCAGCATAACACAGCAATATCCAGTATGACAGTAATAAAAATGAAATGCAATGCAGAGAATGCGGTAAAAATAAAATACAACAAATAAAGCAAAACAAACACAAAACACCCAAAGAGAACAAAGACAAGCAAGCGCTAGGACCGACTCGGTTAGGGATGGACCAACATAGGTCAACCAGAGTCCCCAGCAGAGTTGCCAGCTGTCGCTCCCAGGATTTTCGTCCAGGTACAAACGCGAGAGTGGTGCGGAAAAACAGAGTCGCCAGCCGTGTAAATTTATCCCAAGAGAGGGAAAGGGAACACCGCATAAACCTGAGGAAGAGGGAAAGGAATGGTCATCGCAACCATAGCCTGGGTTCGGGAGTCGGTTACGCGAGGGGAAGGTGCTAGCACCCCACGCGTCCATCGTACTCTATGGGATCCACGCTTGTTGTCTATTCTAAGGGTGAGTTATACTATCATCTAGGGCTGTACTAAGACGGGGAGGGGAAAACAAAGACAGACTCGGTAGAACGTCGACGTCCTAGGCCTACGTACCCCCTTTGTGCAATGGGGAATTCAGAGTCAACGCAGTTCAGACCAAGTTCTTTTAGTGTTTTTTATGAGCGACGTTAAGTTCGCGTCCGGCAGTTAGGGTTGATGCTTGTTTGCGACTCAGACGAAAAGTAACGTGCCCTTTTGGAAAATAGCCTTTAGTCTGACAATCCCACGGGACAAAAATGATTTGAAGTTTGTTTGTATTTTTTAGGACAGCAGTGACTTAAATTAGTTCATAACTTGCATTGCACCAAAGTCTAGGGCACAGGGGCGAATACTTAACGCATCGTCCCAAGACAGGATGCTCGCTAAGCACTCTAGAAATATGAGAGGAAGCCCCTCATTTCTCATTCCCCACGCTTAACGCTCGTGCGCAATACACTTTATTCTTATTAAGTGTTTTCAAGAAGTTCTGAGATGAGAAGAGAGAAGACACAAAGGAAACTCTAAAGGGAAACTAAGAGTCCTAATGTTATCATGCATGGGTGACCTACGGTTAGTGAGGTTTGACGACAATCTAAGCCTAAAGAAAGGAAAAGATGAGAGAAGGAAAGAGTAAGAGTGGACATGGATGACTATCCGTACCCTCAAAGAACTTACCTCAGCCCCTGCATAAGAGGTTAACACAAAACAGACACAAGTAATATTAATGCAAATGAAAACCAAACAATGACATATGATAATGATTAAATGACCTATAACAATCCAAACATGAATTAAGAAGTCAAGGAAGCAATCCCAAACAATGGCACAAGTACCTTTTCAAACGGGTAATCAGACATGATCAGAAATATGCATACAAGAAGATTTCACATAAAGAGCAGTTAAACAATTAGCAAAACATGTTGTAAAATCACCAAATAAATTATCAACATTGCTCAACCAGAAACAAACAAAATGCCAAAAACTCCTGCAAAAATTCAAGATGTTAGTCACTCAAACAATTATGCAAAGTCAGATGAGAAACATGGTTCAATGTGCTAAAGAAAAGGACTGAAATGCAATATGAGATGATTTTAAAAATGAGAGAAAAATATTTTAATGCAATTCAATATATTGATGAAATAATACAAAAAGAATGAGTTCTAAATAATTTATGGATGATGAGAAATAAAATAAACAAATTTAGGTATGCATGATATGAATAATTCAAAAAGAAAATAGACAAATATTTATTTCAGATGCTAAAAATAAAATAAAATAATAAAATAAAATTTGTGAAAATTTTATAAAATTATGAATATGATGCGTGAATTTTTTGGTAATTTTTTGATGCAATTAACTATTTTTTAAAAATAAAAATGAAAGTGCGATAATTAAATAAAAAGAAAATAGAAAGAAAATGCAAGGGGGTGCGTTAAGAAACTTATTCACGTTGAAAGAGAACATGGGCTGAGAGGGAGGGGGTGCAGTTAGCGAGCCCAAACATTAGAACCCATCAGAAAAATAAAATAAAAAAGAGAGTACGTGTGGACTTCAGTCCACCAGTTGACCTAATGCTCACCTTTGGATGCATCCAACGCATCAGATTCAGTCAAACAAGTCAAATATTAGTAATGATCAATAGTCATGATCAAATGCACATCATAATTATGATACGCACGCACACACACAATTGGTCAGCACACCACACATTCCCACGTGACATACACCCTCCTATTTTAATGCGTTGTCACGTTTTCACTCACACGATCCATCAAACGATCCACATTAGTCAACATAAATAAAAAGTAAACAAAATGAAATAACATGATTGGGTACACACGGTAAGTAACGTGGGGTAATAAACACACGATAATTAAAATAAAAATTCAAAAAAATAAAATGTGGCAGCATGATGGCCACACGATCAAGCGAACCAACGACCTAGATTGTGTCTTCTACCTCCAGCCTCTCCCTTCGCCGGACCACCACACCAGTCACCGGAACTAGGGTTCCGGTCGACTCCTCCGTCACCTGCAACTCAAAAACTCACCAGAAAATGCACGCGAATACATCTTTCAAACCAGATTTTCATGAGGATTAATAATATGTCATCAAAAATTCCAAACAACCCATACATAATGAGATTCGCATGAAATAAGGTTTGTGTTCAAAACTTTAAACTCAAAGTATGATCAATCTACACGTCCAAACACAACAAAAACTACATCAGATTCATCAGTGACAATCACACATCATCATGCATGTCAAAAAGAAGACTTTTAGGATCATCAAAAAACCCACCAACCTGAGATCACGCCTCTTATATCCTTGCTTTTAGCTGCGAATGGTGAGTGCTTCGTGCTCTATGGAACCCAGGGATGAATATTGTGGAAGAATTTTTGGAAGAAACCTTGTGGATGGAGAGATTCAATGAGAAAAAGCTTTAGGGTTCAAGCTTTGGTTCTCCTACAAATTCACGAATTCTAACCCTAACCAGTGCATGAATTGGCTTAAATAGATTAGGTTAATTCTCTAATAATGATTTGGGCCTTGGTAATTCTCCACTTAATGAGTTTTGGGCAATTTTGGAATTTTGAATAATGTGGAATACACCCTCCTCCATGCATGGATATCCAAATATTTCATGATGGATCACTTACTCAACAATTGCTAATCACACCTAAATTGAAATTGGGCCTTGAGATGCCTTGGTTCATGAGTTTTAAATAATTTGGAAATTTGAAATAATGGAGAATAAGTGAAGAATAAACCATAAAACTTCTTGATTCAAAGGCCAAAAATGCTCCTTGGGGATTGTACTTTGATGTTGGAACATGTCTTGAAGCAATGGAATTAATTATTGGTCACTATGTCCAAAAAATGTAAAAGTTGTGAAAATGAAACCCTAAAAACCACTTTGCCTTCTTTTGATCATAACTTGAGTTTCACAAATGATATGGAGACCCACTAGTACTTGTTGGAAAGAGGAGAAAAAGATATTCAACTTTCATGTTTGACGAAAATTCATTTGAAGCTTTCTTGATGGTGAAAAGTCAAGTTGAATGAAGTGTAGGAACTTGCCCAAAAAGGAAACTTTCAAATTATAGGTCATTTCCATATTTAGTAACTTTTGCACCAACTCTTGATTCTTGATGAATGGTATGAAATTTGAATCTTGAAGACCATAAGAGGATGTGAGACCTTGAAAACCTTGGAGAGAACCTTAAAATTCCACAGTTGGCTTCCCCTATCACTGTTGACTTTTACCTAATTCTCCTGATTCCCAATCCATTGGCCAATTGAACTTCTCATGAACCAAACTGATGAACAATCTTCCATTCCTAGATACTTAAGGACCCAAGGAATACCATGGAATCAAGTCTTGCCCAAAAAAATCAGAAATAAACTGACTTTATAGCAAACCCTAATCTTGGTACCCTCAGTCTAGGAGGAAATAACACGGTCTCCAAATCCAAATTCCTCTAAATATGATGTGTATCCTCTCCAACAAAGATAAGATATGCCCTTTGGTGATGATAAAAACCTAAGGAGCTTGCCCATTGGAGTAATAAACCCAAGAATCTCAAAACCCTAGTTTCTGCACTGGTTAGGAGAGAGTGATCCACTTGAACTCTCTTGCTTGACCTTTTGATGAACGTCTTCTCCTCTTGAACTTGCCTCAGGCACCTTGGCCCCATGCTAAGAACCAATGACATGCACACATGATAATGCAAAAATGCAATGAAACATAAGCCGGTTAGTAATAAAGTAAGGAGGGCAAATTTTGGGGTGCTACAAGGTGCTGATGACCTTTTCTTCAACGAATTTTCCAGAGAAAAACTGTTGTATTGCCGAATCCTTGATAAAGGGGCTTCTCTGGGGATTTTCCTTAATCCGGGAAAGCGAAGATATCATCTTCAATGGCGAAGTGTGACATTTGTCAAAAGCCTTCTTGTTCTTCAGAGGTTCAAGTAATCGAAGTGGTCAAGGGACCAACTCGAATCCAGAAATAAGCTGGAGGAGAGATGGTTGTTCAGATGCAACATTTCCTGACGAGGAAAGAACTGACAACTCGATTGAGAGAACTTTTATCACTAGGGGATATGACCGACTAAAGTGATAGTGATGCAATATGAATATGAATGCGAATAAATAATGCATGATGTATGTATGTTTATGCTGACAAAATTGATGCAACATACAGACTAATGGATTAACACGACTGGATACTCGGCCACTGCAGGGGACGAAAAGTATCACTGGTTCAAGATAGCAATTCTGCCTTGCTTAGGAGAGATAGTCCATGTGGGGAAAACCGTTGGTCGGGCTCAGGAGATAAAAACTCTGTCGGGGATGTCAGATGAAACATGGTCTCTGACATAGCTAATCCTTCATTCAAGCGTACTGGTTTAGAAGGAGTACCTTGATTCTGCACTTTAAGGTTCAATCGCCTTTGCGGAAGTGATCGATGTTCTTTCGATGTTCAACAGTCAAAAGAATTTCCATCTTTATTTTAAAAGCAGAAAAAGTTTGACAAGTAAATTCATTTTTGTTTTATTTCAAGAATCATTAATCATGTTAAAATGTCGTTCTGTAAAGCTAAAACAAATAAGAATTGCAAACAAAAGCACTACGACTCAAATTTTATTGATAGCATCGAAATCTGCCAAACGCGTGATTCCCTAGAGTATTTACAAAGTTAGAAAATGGTAATTTAAGGGAAATGGGCTACATTGAAACATAACAACCGCTATCCTTGTACCAACTTTGAATTCTGGGCATCCTGAGCTTCTGTCGAAGATGACCTTGACTGGAGTTTTCCTGACGTGTGGCATGACTGCTGCTGAGGGATTTGCCCCTTTGTTGGACGTAGTTACTTGCCACTAATCCCTAATTTTTTCCTGGATTGTATTTTGAGATTTCCAATCCACCGGGATGATTTTTTTGCTTATGTCTCTAAATTTTGTCTGGACCGCCCTTTCGGGTTTTCAATCCACCGGGACGTTTTTTTCGTTTAGGCGAAGTATTTCTTGACTACGTCAACGTTTGTTGGGTAGGAAAATTCCTCTCCGTCAATGGTTGCGAGTCTCAAGGCGCCGCCTGAGAAATCTTTCTTGACCACATAAGGGCCGTCATAATTTGGAGTCCATTTGCCCCAGGAATCAGTGAGGAATGATTATATCTTCTTGAGCACAAGGTCTCCTTTCCTGAAGACGCGCGACCAGACCTTTTTGTCAAATGCCTTCTTCATTCTTTGTTGATACAACTGACCATGGCATAGTGCCGTTATTCATTTCTCTTCGATCAGATTCAGTTCGTCATGTCGACTTTGACACCATTCAGCCTCTGTTAGCTTAGCTTCCATCAATACCCAGATTGATGGGATCTCTACTTCTATGGGAAGGACTGCCTCCATGCCATATACTAGAGAGAAAGGAGTTGCCCCTGTTGAAGTGCGGACAGATATGAGATAACCGTGAAGAGTAAAGGGTAGCATCTCGTGCCAGTCTTTGTAGGTTACAACCATCTTTTGAACGATCTTCTTGATGTTCTTATTAGCTGCTTCTTCCACTCCATTCATCTTAGGTCGGTAGGGAGATGAGTTATGGTGTTCGATTTTGAATTCAGCACACAACTCCTTCATCATCTTGTTGTTCTAGTTAGATCCATTATCAGTAATGATCTGGCTAGGAACACCATAACGGCAGATGATATTGTTTTTGATAAATCGGACCACCACTTGTCGGGTTTCATTAGCGTATGACGCTGCTTCGACCCACTTGGTGAGGTAATCAATGGCTACCAGGATTAACTGATGTCCGTTTGAAGCCTTCGGTTCAATCATGCCAATCATGTCGATTCCCCATATGGAAAAAGGCCATGGGGAAGAAAGAACTTTGAGATGTGTTGGCGGTACATGGATTTTGTCTGAGTATATCTGACACTTGTGACACTTCCTCATGTACTTGTAGCAATCGGATTCCATTGTCAACCAATAGTACCCTGCTCTTAGAATTTTTCTCGCCACCGTGTGTCCATTGGCATGAGTGCCAAAGGATCCTTCATGAATTTCTTTTATCAGCATGTTTGCTTCTGGCCTGTCTACGCATCGGAGCAAGACCATGTCAAAGTTTCTCTTATAGAGTGTATCACCGCTCAGGAAGAATATGCCTGCTAGCCTTCTGAGGGTCTTTCTGTCTTTTCTAAATGCCCCAGGTGGGTATTCTTGTTTCTGAAGGAAGCATTTGATATCGTGATACCAAGGTTTGTCGTCTATGACTGCTTCGATCGTGAAGATGTAAGCGGGCCATTCTAGGCGTATTATGTCGATCTTAGGTATGTCATTCCATTGACCTACACTAATCATGGAAGCGAGAGTGGCTAGTGCATCAACCATGTGATTCTCCTCACGAGGGATGTGATGAAACTCGATTCTGTTGAAGAAGGGTAACAACCTTCTTGCGTAATCTTTCTAAGGAATCAATCCTGATTGGTATGTGTTCCAATCTCCTTTGATCTGATAGATAATCAGAGGCTGAGTCTCCATATACATCCAAGTTCTTAATTTTTAAGTCAATTGCTTCTTTGAGACCCATGATACAAGCTTCGTATTCGGCCTCGTTGTTTGTACATTTGAATGTCAGTATGGCAGTGAAAGGAATGTGGGTACCCTGAGGTGTTATGATGATTGCCCCAATTCCATTTTCATAATGATTGACAACCTCGTCAAAGATTAGTCCCCATTGGGAACCTGGTTTCAGCCCTTCACTAGGTAGTGGTTCATCGCAATCTTTCATTTTCAAATACATGACATCTTCGTCTGGGAAGTCAAACCTGACCGATTCTTGATCGCCAATCAGTTGATGAGCCAAATGGTCGGCTAAAACACTTCCTTTAATGGCTTTCTGAGCATGGTACTCAATGTCGTATTCTGATAACAACATCTGCCAATGGGCAATCCTTCCCGTGAGAGCAAGCTTTTCAAAGACGTACTTGATTGGATCCATCTCGGAGATTAACCAAGTAGTGTGACGAATCATGTACTGGTGAAGACGTTTGGCTGCCCAAGCCAGAGCGCAACAAGTTTTCTCAAGCATAGTGTATCGAGTTTCAAGTCGGTGAACTTCTTGCTCAAATAGTAGATGAAAGACTATTTCCTTTTTGTTTCGTCTTGTTGGCCAAGTACATAACCCATTGAGTCTTCCAAGACTATTAGGTATATGATCAGTGGTCTTCCATCCACTAGAGGTGATAGAATCAGTGGATTCAACAGGTATTCCTTGATACTGTCGAAGGCGGTTTGGCAATCTTCTGTCCAAATGCAATCCATATTCTTTTTGAGTAATTTGAAGATCAGCGCACATGTCGCGGTCATGAGGAATATAAATCTAGAAATGTAGTTTAGACGTCCCAGGAATCCTCTGACTTGTTTTTCAGTCTTTGGAAAAGGCATTTCTTGAATGGCCTTGACCTTGTCAGGATCAACCTCAATTCTTTTCTGGCTGACGATGAACCCTAGCAGTTTCCCTGAACAGACACCGAACGTGCACTTATTGGGATTCAAGCGGATTTTGTACTTCCTCGGACGCTCGAATAGTTTTGACAAGTGGGTCACATTCTCCTCTTCTGTTTTAGATTTGGCGATCATATCATCGACATATGCTTCTATTTCTTTGTGTATCATGTCATGAAACAGAGTAGTCATGGCCCTTTGATAGGTTGCCCCGGCGTTCTTCAAACCGAACGGCATTACCTTGTAACAAAAGGTGCCCCATGGGGTGATGAATGAAGTTTTCTCCATGTCTTTCGGCGCCATTTTTATCTGATTATAGCCTGAGAACCCATCCATCAAGGAGAATACTTTGAACTTTGATGTACTGTCTACTAGCATGTCTATGTGTGGTAAGGGAAAGTCATCCTTTGGACTGGCTTTGTTCAGATCCCTGCAGTCTACACACATTTTGACCTTTCCGTCCTTTTTTGGAATGGGTACTATGTTGGCTAGCCATTGAGGATATTCTGATGTGGCGAGGAAACCCGCGTCAATCTGTTTCTGTACTTCCTCTTTGATTTTGATGGCCATGTCTGGATGACTCCGTCTTAACCTTTGTTTTACCGACAGACATTCTGATCTTAACGGTAGATGATGTTCCACGTTGCTGGTATCCAACCCTGGCATATCCTGATAGGACCAAGCGAATACATCGGGAAACTCTTTGAGAAGCCTTATCAAACCTTCTTTGACATTTGGACTGAGCAGTGCCCCAATCTTGACTTCTTTTCTCTCTTCTTCTGAACCCAAGTTGACCGTTTCCAACGGTTCTTTGTGAGGTCCAATGAACTTTTCCTCTTGTCTGAGTAATCGAGAGATCTCTTCGGGAATTTCTTCGCCATTTTCTTCTTCAGCCTCAAATACCGGGAATTCAAAGTTGGGAGAAGGCATTGGATCGTATATTTCAATGGGGTTTAAAACAAGCAATCTGCATGACGTGATGATTGTTTTTAGAAGAGATAGAGAGAATGCAAGAGTGTGTGCAGTGCTTTTTTTTGAACAATGCTCGTTTTTAACATTTTGAGTTGTTTTTTAGGATTACCATTTTCTGAAAAAGCGAAAAGAGAAAACAACAATAAAATGCAGAAATTGCAGAACGACGTTATTTTATTTATGATTTTGTCGATTCTTGAAACTACAACCCTATAAAACAAAACTCTGTCGCTTTGGGCAAAGAGAAGAGGTACATTTACAGAAAGTGAGCCCTATAAAAACATCAGTTTCACCTGGGCAAGGTGAAAGGTTTAGATAAAGACGACAATTACTTAGACTTATGAACAACTTTCAGAACCTTGACTGCAACCCATTGGAGGCGAACCCCTCGGTGAATCACAAAGTCTGGTACCTTCCTTCTTGGCTTGTCTTCAAAAATAACGCTGATTTCTGGTGGAGCAGGATCATTGGAATCTATCTCCCAGGCAGAGTTGTCGTAGGAGGATTCCTCTGTTATATTTTGCACAGTGTCTGTACTCTCATGTATATCTCCCCATCCAGTTGGATGGATGTTTTCGAGCCTGATACGAGAACTTTCCAGAGCGGTGTACTTGACTATGAAGTCGAATTTGCCACTCGGTTGTCCTAAGGTGTCCCATACTTCTTTGGAACTGGAGGAGTCATCCCTTTCGATGACGTTGACCTCGAGAAAAGCATAATTAAGGAACTCTTGTCCTGCAATCTTTGGAAATTCATCGTTGTACTGGATATTTTCTAAATGCCCTGAGTGATGATCCTATGAATCTGTGGGGACGCGGGTATTCTTTTCAAGGATGCTTAGCTGATATGCATCGTTCGGCTGACTGTTTTGTCCCGAGTCTCCTGGGTACGGCTGCCACATAGGCAGGCCATCCATTGGGCCATAATAGTCGTGGTCAAAGTTGTCTTTCATCAGAGTGTCCTCCTCTAATGAGTTGGGTGGAGCACTACATCCTTCTGGATCACAATCTCTGTATATCATTTGGACATCTGACCTCGGTATAAATCTCGGACTTTGTGCGGGAAAGCAAAATGGCGTAGGCACCTCTTCCTGAGACATATAACCGTCCTCGTTAAGATAGGACTTCCACTCTTCATCTGTATCGGAGCAATCACCCTCGTTGATGGTATGTACTTCTTGAGACACTGGGTGAAGGAAACCTCCACTATGGAAGAATTTTTGAATGGGATGAAGACTTTCATCGTTAGTAGCTGTCTGGGCACAGTTTGAAGAAAAACCAAGACCTTTCTTCGCTTTGTTATCAGTAGGAATGACAAGTAGTCCCCATCCTTTTGCATTGTTACTTTTGATCACTTCGAGAGCATCTTTATACATGGAAATCGAAGTTCCTCTCTCTGATTGACTATCATTACTCCTCGAAAGTGCTTGGAACTGGGTTTCGATTACCTCCTCTGGTTTTACACAAGTGGACGATGATAAGTTACTCACGATCAAGGCTTGCTCTCTGCAGACTGTGACTAGTTGGTCATTCTTGACGAACTTCGGCTTCTGATGAAGTGTCGAAGTGACTGCCCCAGCCTCGTGTATCCAAGGTCTTCCTAACAAACAGCTGTATGCTGCCCGGATGTCCATGACCTGGAAAGTGACTTGGAAAGTGTGAGGACCGATAGTTATGGGAAGGTCGACTTCGTCGATAACTTTTTTTCGGGATCCGTCAAATTCTTTGACGATGACCTCACTGCCTCTCATCGGAGATCCTTGGTACGATAATCGCAGCAATGTAGACTTTGGCATAAGATTTAGAGCTGATCCGGTGTCTACCAGTACGCTGGCTAAAGCATCGTCCTGGCAGTTGACTATAATATTAAGTGCCATGTTGTGACTTTGGCCCTCTTCTGGCAATTCCTCATCACTGAATCCTAAGTTATTGCAGAAAGTGATGTTGGAGATGATGCTGTCGAATTGTCTTATTGTTACATCCTGTTCCACAAAGGCCTGCTCTAAGACTTTTTGTAAAGCTTCCCTATGAGCTTCGGAACTGAGTAGAAGTGATAATACTGAGATTTTCGAAGGAGTTTGCAACATTTGATCAACTATGTTGTATTCACATTTCTGGATGAGCTTCAACATCTCATCGTTGTTCTTCGAAAGGCCGAAATCAATGGATTGACCGACTGGTTGATCAGGAACTTCTGCCTGAGGTTCCTTTTCTTTGCTGGGTTCTTCAACTCCTCGGTTGAATATTCGACCACTCCGTGTTACTCGACTGATGTTTGCAATATTCACGACGGAGGGTAATGGAGTTTCCTTTCCATTCTCAATTGTTGTTGCACCGTATTTGTAAGGGATAGCCTTAGTTGATTTATACGGTAGCGGTCCCGAAAGATAGATAACTACAGGAGCCTTCTGATTCTTCTGACCATTGTAAGTAATTTCGATCAGTTCCTAGTTGGGAACTTTTCTACTGTCCAAAGGAATTCTTGATTCGTCAAGTAGAGGGATTATGGTACAAACATCTTTGGTCCTCTTATGATCAGAGATTATGACAACATCTTTGATCTGATCAGCGAAATAGTCGGACATCAAGTTGATTGACCCAGAACTTGGACACGGTCGAATCTCTTTGTGGTCCAACTAACTTTGAAGGGATGCTCGCACAAGGTAACATCCTTGATTATCTTCAGAGCAAACTCTACAGCGCTCATAGTTGTGTGGAGGCACCTCGCCACGTCCGCTTTATATGCAGTGTAACCTCACTAGATCTGTCTCCATTGATCAAACATCCTGACTTTGATGTCTAGTAGGGTTCCCGTTAATCATGCTGACTTGTTGTGTGTCTTCGTCTAAATAGATCGGAAGCCACCAATGGTTTAACAAATGTTGTAGTGTCCTTTGAACGAGTGCACATCTTTGGTCACTCTCCCGACACACTTTACAGTTCAGATAGTCGTGCGAAGTCAGAAAATCGAGCTGGACTTGTGTAGCGTGTAATTCCACCAAGCTGGTATTCATCAAGCGAATATCAAATATTTGAATCATATTTACTTGACAATGACTTCTATCGCGGTAATCCTGAATCCATCCAAGATCCATCTGACGCTGGAGGGCCTCTTGTACAAAAGAGCATCCCTGATTGTTTACCGAGCATGTCAGACAGGAATCGTAATCGTGTCGTGGCCGATTATGATGCTGGCTTTGCCTTGAGTGCATTGCCACCAAGTTGACATTCATTTCCAGAATGTTGTGGTTCTGAATGATGTTGGAATTTGTATAAGTCATGTTAACCTCACGAATTCTGTGATCTTGGATCTATCCGAGATCCATCTGTTCCTATAGAGCTGACTGCACCACAGAACATCCCTGATCGTTTTTAGATCAGATATCACACTGGTGATAGTTATGAGGTGGTACGTGACCGTACCCGATTTGTTTATAATGCATCTTGACCAGGTTGGTTCCCAATAAGAGTACACCGTGAATTTGATAGATGTGCTTAGACTCTTCTTCTATCAAATTTACCGCAGCTTTCTCGTGTTGAGGCAATGGGTTCGTCTGAACGTTTGGATTCGTATCCTTGAAGGATAGGACCCCGCTCCTAACAAGCCTCTACACATCGAATTTTAAACTGAGACAGTTTTCTATGTTATGCCCTGGTCCTCCTTGATGATAAGGGCAAGTCTGATCCACTTTGAACCAAAAAGGTGGATTCTCTGGTACCACAAGAGGAGCCCTGGTTTGGACGTGCCTTTTGGCTAGTAGTAGCGGAAACAGTTCTGCATACAACATTGGTATAGGGTCGAACCCTAGTGGCCGCGTTGTACGGTTGTTGTT
Source organism: Lathyrus tuberosus (assembly GCA_022829125.1). Taxonomy (NCBI): domain Eukaryota; kingdom Viridiplantae; phylum Streptophyta; class Magnoliopsida; order Fabales; family Fabaceae; genus Lathyrus; species Lathyrus tuberosus. Next base: position 20,502,230 of record JALAZF010000021.1, on the reverse strand, counting down.
GTACGGAGGATGAGCCTGCTGAAGAGGCTGTTGTGTCCTTTGTTGATATTGTTGTTGATTCGGTTGGCTTTGAGCAACCTAAGGTTGATACGTAGGAACAGGCGCAGGGTTGATAGTAGGAGTTACAGCTGCTACTGGTTGGTACCGTCGCCTTTGCTTTCCGAGAGAGATATTATCAATATCTTGCTTTTTTTCTTAGGGAGAGCACTACCATATCTTTTGGTACTGCTTGATGGTCCAGCATCTTTGACCAGACGTCCTTCTCAAACTACTTCTTCAAGACGAACTCCCATGCCTACCATCTAAGTGAAATCGTTGGGCGCACTGGCGACCATTCTATCGTAGTAAAATAAGCTCAAGGTTTTTAAGAAGATCTTTGTCATCTCTTTTTCCTCAAGAGGTGGACAAATCTGAGCAGAAATTTCACGCCATCTCTGAGCATATTCCTTAAAGGTTTCCTTGTCCTTCTGCGACATGGCTCTGAGTTGATCTCTGTCTGGTGCCATGTCCAGGTTATATTTATATTGTTGAACGAAGGCAATGCCAAGATCTCTGAAAGTGACGATCTTAGTACGGTTTAAAACCATGTACCATTTGAGTGCGGCACCGGTTAAACTATCTTGGAAATAGTGGATCAGTAGCTGTTGGTTCTCTGTTTGAGTTGACATCCTCCGAGTGTACATCACCAAATGGCTTTGAGGGCAAGAGTTACCCTTGTACTTTTCAAATTCGGGCACCTTAAATTTGTGCGGAACTTTCACATTTGGGACTAAACAAAGGTCTGCGGCGTCCTTTCCAAATAGATCCTGACCGTGAATGGCTTGCAATTCCTTCTACATCTCCAGGAACTGTTCCTGGAATTCCCTCATTTTATCGTCCATACTTTCGTTTCCAACAGAAGGTATCTGTGGAATCTGCCCTTCCGGGACAGTGTGTACCACGGGTGGTGGTATAGTCACTACGATAGTGACTCTTAGTGCTTCCCGAAGTTTGCAACCTTCAGGAGTTGCTGTCATGCCCCTGGCATCTTCGCTTTCCCGTAGTTTGTAACCTCCAGGTCTAGCGGTTCCTGCTGCAGTTTTCGGATCTTCAGTGATCGGCAGAATATATCCTTCTGGGATATAGTTAATAGGCATGTTATACCGAGGATCATACTTTTCCACTATGGGCATCGATGTGATCTCCGAGATCACAGTCCTTTGAATCTGAGCTGCTTCCAGAGCTTGCATGTCATTATGAAGTTTCATCAAATCTTCTTTCAGAGCATCGAGTTCATTTCTCAACTCTTTGTTCTCTTCCTCGAGATTATCCATCTTTTTCTGTTGATTGTCCTGAGTATTGTACGAATGAGACAATTTGACTCTAGAATCGAGACACAAACGTGAGATTCGTAGATAAGAAGAATGCTTATGTGAGAATGATGAATGATATGCAATGATTATATTATATATTTTTTTGTTTAATCAAAAGAAACTTCGACAATTGGATTGCAAATACCAAACTATGGGGAAAACCCCGCTTTATTGAATTCAAAGATTGCGGAAATGGAAATAAAGTAATTTACAAAGTGTTGTAAAAGGAAAAGTCTAAACTTATGGATCCTGAGTCCTCTCTGAGGAGGGCTCAGGTGCTGGTTCTGGTGCTTTTTTTTTCTTTGACCGGGGCTCTTGAGCCGTTGTCGGGTTGTCATTCCTTTGCCATGTGAAAGGAGCGAGCAAATTCCTTTGGTCTTCTTGATTTTCTACAGCATGTTGCTCTAAAATCTCGATCAGAGCATCTTTTTCTTTTAACAGTTGTTGTATTTTGGTACACTCCACATTGAGAATACGGTACTTGTTTTTCCAAGACCTCTTCTCCTGTTGAACTTTGTTGAGAGTGACCTGAAGTTTTTCCGTATCTGACATAAAATAAAGGAAGGATTCCTTTAACGGAAGAACTTCTTGACGAGGGTAAGGCATCCTCAGCTTGAGAGCTCTTGTTTGTACCCAGTGGAGATAAGGTTCCACAGAGACACATTCTGGTTTTCCTAGAGACTCTCTTCCTTTCCTATGAACATGTTTCCAGGCATGCACTATTTCTGTCTTTAGTGCCCTGTCATTTTCTCCTTCCTTGAAGAAAAGACCTTCCGTATGAACATTACACGGGACATGTCTCATCGGGTATCCAAATTGACGACGAGCTAAAACGGGATGATAATTGATTCCTCCTTTAGTTCCTATGAGGGGTACATTAGGGAAGTTTCCACAACGGTCAATGATTCTTATCTCGTCATAGATCCGATTGTACCAGTCGATGTCAGAGTTGGTAAGAGACATGATTCTCTGTGACCAACGTAGAGCACTCTTTTGATCCCAAAAAGCGGCAGACTTGGGCAAGTGGAAAGTAAACCATTTGTATTGCAGGGGTACACAGCATGTGATCATTCCCCCGCTATACAAATTCCTTAAGTGTACAGAATGATAAGCATCTGCGAGCAAGGTCGGTACGCGGTTTCCAATCAGAAAAATCTTAATGGCATTGATATCAACAAAGTCATCAATGTTAGGAAACAGAAATAACTTGTAGGTGAGTAAGACAAAGATGCTCTCGAAAGCAGTCATGTTCCCTATACTAGCAAAGTACAGAGCTTTCTTTATCAAAAACTTGGCTGGTAAACCTTGGATTCCACCCTTAGTGGTCATGTGAGTCTTGACTTCTGACTCGTCCAAATAAATTTCTCTTGCAATGGTTTGATCCTTTGGAATTTCTTCCAGTCCAAAAAAGGGAGCTTAGTTAGTAATGGGTAAATCAATCAGGTGAGAGTACTCCTCCAGCGTTGGTACGAGCTGATAATCCGGGAATGTGAAACAGTGATAGACCGGATCATAGAACTGAATGAGCGTAGCCAGGATTCCTTCGATTACATGGACCCTTAACAGGGACAACAATCCTCCATATTTAGCTCTGAAAGCATCAGGGTTGGTGATCATCCTTGCCAACCTTCTCAAATCCCCTAGTTTTGGAACCTTGAAGGTGTACTTGTGAGTCTTCCTCCTACCGAACTCCATAACGCAATCTTTCTCTGACATTTGCAATCATTGTCTTAGTTTAATTTGAAAAAAAGAGACTAGAAGAGAAGATTTTTTTTTTGTTAATGTTTTTTAATGAAATGAATGCATAAATGTAGCACACAAAAACATAAAAAAAACATGGGGTCAAAGGTTCGGTGTCATGAAGTCATGGCTCTACCCATCCCCAAAGGTTGTACTGTTTATTTTTTGTACCTGTCCTCAAAATCATTGACCCCTCTTGGGATAACAACAACAGGCTGGTTCACCCGAGCGAGCTGCAGTATCTTAGAGTAATCTCAAATGAGGGTAGTATCGCATGATAACTATTTCCAATAGCTTCCGCACTACAAAATAGTACTAAGGTCTCAGCCTACTAAATCCTCAGTTTCATGGACAACCACAATCAAACAATCTGCTTTCAACAACCGAAGTCGTATAGGCATTGAATCCGCAAAGGGTGTCTCCACTGATCCGATGGTCGACCGGGGTCTCTTATTTGGGAGTCACTCCCTGTAAGATTACCCGTCTAGTGCCATCACTTATCTTAGGTGTCACTCAAACTTTCCAGATGCAGCATCACCCGCAGTCCCATTAGCAGAAAAATAAACACGGATATCAATTAGGAAAAGCGAAATATATATTCATTCCTAAAACTAACATCCTAGACCTCTTAAGAGCTATAACCTAGTCCTATACAATCAATGAGTCCCCAGCAGAGTCGCCATTTTTCTGTAGCGAGCGATTTTTGTCGGTGACGCGACCACCTTATCGCTGGTTTTTCTCCTCACCGTAATGAGGAGGAGTGGGGTGCTACTTTCTGATTTCTTATTTATCCCGTGAAGCTGGAAGGGAAAGGGAAGCTATCTAAAACTAACCTTGCACGCGAATGTTTAAGTGAACAAACACTTAAAGAGATTCGGGGAGTTCGGGGTCAGGTTATACAATGGGGAGTTTTCAATTACCCATCCTATATGTGGTTATCCACAGGATATTAGATTTAGGTTTCGCTTTATACTTGATGGTGCTTATCTGTTAATGGGTTGGGAAAGTTTCTTGGGAAGTATGAGTGAGTGAGTGAGTTTTTGTTGATGTTCGGGTTTTTTCGATGTTTTTGGTAAGGTACTGGACCTAGGGTTTTTGATTGGTATAAAGGTACTTAGAGTTTTTGATTGGTATGCTCGCTAAGATTTCACAATCTTTTGGTAAGGTACTGGACTTAAGGATCAAGAACTTGGATGTATATGGCGACTCAACCCTGGTTATCAATCAAATCAAAGGAGATTGGAACACATATCAATCCGTATTGATTCCTTACAAAGATTATGCAAGAAGGTTGTTACCTTTCTTCAACCGAATCGAGTTTCATCATATCCCTCGTGATGAGAATCACATGGCTGATGCATTAGCCACCCTCTCTTCCATGATTAGTGTAGGTCAATGGACCAACTTACCTAAGATCAACATAATGCGCCTTGAACGGCCCGCTTACATCTTCGCGATTGAAGCAGTCATAGATGACAAACCTTGGTATCACGATATCAAATGCTTACTTCAGAAATAAGAGTACCCACCTGGGGAACTAAGAAAAGACAGAAAAACCCTCAGAAGGATAGCAGGCAGCTTCTTCCTGAGCGGCGATACACTCTATAAGAGAAACTTTGACATGGTCTTGCTTCGATGTGTAGACAGACCAGAAGCAAACATGCTGATGACAGAAATTCATGAAGGATCCTTTGGCACTCATGCCAATGGACACACTATGGCGAGAAAAATTCTAAGGGCAGGGTACTATTGGTTAACAATGGAATCCGACTGCTACAAGTACATGAGGAAGTGTCACAAGTGTCAAATATACTCCGACAAAATCCATGTACCGCCAACACATCTCAAAGTTCTTTCTTCCCCATGGCCTTTTTCCATATGGGGAATCTACATGATTGGCATGATTGAGCCCAAGGCTTCAAACGGACATCGGTTCATCCTGGTAGCCATTGACTATTTCACCAAGTGGGTCGAAGCAGCATCATACGCCAAGGTAAACCGATAAGTCGTGGTCCATTTTATCAAAAACAATATCATCTGCCGTTATGGTGTTTCGAGCCAGATCATTACTGATAATGGATCTAACTTGAATAATAAGATGATGAGGGAGTTGTGCACAGAGTTCAAGATCGAACACCATAACTCATCTCCCTACCGACCCAAGATGAACGGGGCGGTAGCAGCGGCTAACAAGAACATCAAGAAGATTATTCAAAAGATGGTTGTAACCTACAAAGATTGGCACGAGATGTTACCCTTTGCTCTTCACGGTTACCGTACATCTGTCCACACTTCAACAGGGGCAACCCCTTTCTCTCTATTATATGGCATGGAGGCAGTGCTCCCCATCGAAGTAGAGATCCCATCAATCTGGGTATTGATGGAAGCTAAGCTAACAGAGGTTGAATTGTGTCAAAGTAGACACGATAAACTGAACCTGATCGAAGAAAAGCGAATCACGGCACTATGCCACGGTCAATTGTATCAGCAAAGAATGAAGAAGGCGTTCGACAAAAAGGTTCGACCTCGTGTCTTCAGAAAAGGAGAACTTGTGCTCAAGAAGATACAATCATTTCTCGCTGATTCCCGGGGCAAATGGACTCCGAATTATGACAGCCCCTATGTGGTCAAGAAAGCTTTCTCAGGCGGTGCCTTGAGACTTGCAACCATGGAAGGAGAGGAATTTGCCTACCCCACAAATGTTGACGTAGTCAAGAAATACTTCGCCTAAATAAATAAAAAAAGAAGAAGAGAAAAAAATGTCTCGGTGGATTAAAAACCCGAAAGGGCGGTCCAGGCAAAAATTAGAGACACAATCAAAAAATTATCCCGGTGGATTGGAAATCTCAAAGTACAATCCAGGTAAAAGTTAGGGATAATGGCAAGTAACTACGTCCAACAGGGGCAAATCCCCTAGTAGCAGTCCTGCCATCCATCAGAAAACTCCAGTTAAGGTCATCTTCGATAGAAGCTCAGGATGCCCCAAATTCAAAGTTGGTAGAAGGACAGTGGTCGTTATGTTTCAATATAGCCCTTTTACCTTTAATTACCATTTTCTAAACTTTGTAAATACTCTATGGAATCACGCGTTTGGCTGATTTCCATCCTATCAATAAAATTTGAGCCCTTGTGCTTTTGTTTGCAATTCTTATTTGTTTTAGCTTTATAGAACGACATTTTAACATGATCAACGATTCTTGAAATAAAACAAAAATGAATTTACCTATCAAATTTTTTTCTGCTCTTAAAATAAAGATGGCAATTTATTTTGACTGTTGAACATCGAAAGAACTTCGATCGCTTCTCCAGAAGTAATCGAACCTCAAAGTGCAAAATCAAAGTACTCCTTTTAAACCAGTGCGCCTGAATGAAGGATCAGTTATGTCAGAGACCATGTTTCATATGACACCCCCCGACAGAGTTTTTACCTCCTAAGCCCGATCAACGGTTGTTCCCCCACAGGGACTACTTCTCCTAAGCAAGGCAGAATTGCTATCTTGAACCAGCGATACTTTTTATTCCCACTGTGGCCGAGTATCCAGTCGTGTTCATCTACTAGTCTGTATGTCGTGTCAGTTTTGTCAGCATATACATACATGCATCATGCATTATTGATTTACATTCATATCCATATTGCATCACTATCACTTTAGTCGGTCTTGTCCCCTAGTGATAAAAGTCTTCACAATCGAGTTGTCAGTTCTTTCCTCGTCAGGAAATGTTGCATCTGAACAATCTCTCTCCTCCAGTTTATTTCTGGATTAGAGTTGGCCCTTGACCACTTTGATAACTTGAACCTATGAAAAGCAAGAATACTTTCGACAAACGTCACTCTTCGCCATTGAAGATGATATTTTCGCTTTCCCGGATTAAGGAAAATCCCCAGAGAAATCCTCTTAATCAGAGATTCGACAATACGCAGTTTTTCTCTGAAAAATCCGCTGACGAAAAGGTCATCAGCACCTCAAAATTGGATCACATCATATGGCATTTCTCCGAGAAGATCTCCGAGAAAAGTATGATGTAATATCCCCAAGCGAAAGCAGTCTCTCAATAGACTCGTTTTCCCCAGATAGAGTCAACAAATGGCATCTCCAACAGAGAAGTTTGTACCCCTTTACAATTCAGACAAATAAGTTCCCCAGCAAGTCTGACATAAAATTTTTTTCTATCAAATGGCATCTCTCCAGGAAAATTCGGCGAGAAGTTTGAGGAAAACCGCTACGAACAGCGTCCCTTGTGAAGAAGTTTATTGACAAAAGAAACTGAGACCAGTTCCCTGGTAGGAAACCGGGATCGAGGGGAAGTTTATATCAGAAACTAAGACCAGTTCCTTGGTAGGAAACCAGGATCGAGGGGAAGTTTATATCAGAAACTGAGACCAGCTCCTTCGTAGAAAACCAGGATCGAGGGGAAGTTTACATCAGAAACTGAGACCAGTTCCTTGGCTGAAGACCAGGATCGAGGGGAAGTTTTTACCTTTTCTAAGCACCATTGCTTAGCAAAATAAGATGAATGCGTAAGCTACCATTCATAACCACTATCAAAATTTCGGGTATTCCGATATTTAATCATCTTGCACCCCGAATGCCCGAATACCTTCGCCATTCACACCTTCGGGTCCAAGCAGATTAAATAGGAGCATCTGTCATACCCCAAATTTTGACCACTAAGATTCCCCATCATTGTGAAAACGATCATCACAATATGGATGAACCAGCATGCCTCATCAATCTCCCCAAAGATGGGTGAGCATTCACTACTATAAAAAATTAGGGTTTCAAGCCCTCTCTGAGCCTTAGACAAATGATCAATCAAGAATTGACATGATCTTCAACTTGTCTAACCTCTCAAACATCCACAATGGATCAAGAGGACTCCCACAGCAAGATTCAAGCACAATGTTGCAGCATTCCAGGTGGATTAAGCCTTAAGATTGCTAGTGTCACCAAATTAGGATTTGGTCGACCAGGGCCTCCAGATGGAAATTTTCCTCTGGGCATGAGCCAATGCTTCAAATCATAACCTAATATGCTCCATGGGACATCATGGACCCAATCATCAAGTCAATTTGGCCTCAGGGGATGCATTCGTCAAAAATCAGGGATTAGGGTTTCTTGACCTAATCCACCCCTAAGTTGACTTTTGGGATAAATCATGAGCCAAGACCTCAAGAGAGGATTTGAGGGTCTCTAATAAACCACCTTGATCCATTTGCAACAATGGATTGATCCAAGAAGCTTGGTTCCTAAGTTTCAGGTTCATCAGAACCACAGTTAGGGTTTCGCGGAAAAAGTCAACTGTACCTTTGACTTTTGACCAGGACATGCTCCCAAACCCTAGGACATGATTCAATACACCCTATAACACCTATGAAATCAATCCATCAAGTTTGATTCATGTCAAGGACTTGATTTCATAGAGGATCGCACAGTTTGGAATTCATCTGATAAAAGTGAACTATGCACAAAAGTCAACTTTGACTTTTTGAGATTTTTCACAATCATGGTTCTTTGACCCTAAAATGATGTTAATGTGTGATTGGAATCATCATTCATCAAGAAAAATCAAGAAAAGTTGGATAACTTGTAAAAGGGGTAACCATAAAAACTTTGAAATTTTTCTAAGTTATGAAACAAAGTGGCTAGGGTACCAACTTTGGAGGATCATAACTCCTAAACCACAAGGCCATTTTTCCCCATCCAAAGCTGGATTTGTAGCTCTCATGGCCCTGTACAAAAGCTTCAAACACAACTCATTCCAATTCCTCATGGATTTTAAGTTATGGAATGATCAAAATCACAAAAAGTGAAAATGTCACTTTTTTCCAACACTTAGTGAAATTTTCACTAAGTCACAATCTGCCTCACTTTTTCCAAATGTAGGGGCATTTTTCACTTGGATCAAAAAGGTATCAAAACCAATTATGATCAAATAGTTGTTGTATCATATGAGGGCTTTCCAAAATGGCCAAGAACTCCATCAAAGTTCACTTGAGCCATGAGATATGACAATGCCAATATGTCTTGCTGCAAACTGTCATGGCAAGGCAGATTTGGGAGTTTTGCTCGATTTGCTCAAATTTTGAAAAGGGCAAGCAACTCTATCCATCTGAACACCTCAAGGGGAGACCAAGGAGGGACAAACCCTGATCCATCAGCCTCCCAAGTCTTTGGAACCAAAAGTAGCATGCCAAACCTAGAAATGCCTAAAAGAGGGACAAGACTCCAATTTTGTTTTGGAGCATTCAATGGATGCACCAAGGTGGCATGGACTGAGCCATTTCCAACTAAATTCAGTCAAGACTTATCCAAGACCAAGGGAACCAGTAGCTTGTGCCCTAACCTCTAGTCAATGGCTAGAGGAGACTTGGATTCTCATTGATCAATATTGGTCAAACCTCTGCAGCAGTTTCCATTCACTATTGCTTGCAAAACAAACTTGCTCAACTATAAATAGAGCTCATTTGTGATTAGTTTGAGTACACCAAAGCCATCAAACAGATGCTTTCCTCAAAATCTCTTCCTTCACTCCAAAATTGCCTTCCAAAGCAAGTCATTATCGGGTTTTGAGTTTGAGAGCTATTCCAACCAAACCAATCACACACACACCTCATAAACATCATATAGAAGTGATCCTAACACTCACATAACATCTGGAACACCAGATTCTCAAAATCACCAGCCATCTGCACAAGCCTTTGACAGATTTGCAGTTGAGGTGCCAAATCAAGTTTCAACTCAATTCAATTCACTCCAAGCACCCAGACACACTATATAGCACCTAGGGAAGCTGTCCATATCCTTGGAACCAAGCTGTAACACCTCTAACACAAAACACGATCACCAGCTGCAAGAGGTAAGCATGAGCTCTTGTAACTCTATGATCCATGCATTTTTTGCTACACAATAATTTGGCCATATGTTCATAAACATGCATAGAGTGTTTACCCTCAATCAATTTCTTTGTTGAATCGTGTATGGAATTTCTGAGCCTTCATGCAAGTTTTAGGGTTCTTGAGGTTTCTCTTTGATTTCTTATTCCATGCTTAAAATAAATGAAATTAAATACCATAGACATGATCGTGAGGTGAAAACGAGTAGATTGATATGTAGATTGCATGTTATCATCAAGTATTCAGTGAGATTGGATAGAAAACGCAAATCTGCATAAACAGAGGGTGGCGCGTGTTCTTGCCATGTTCTTGGCGCCCTTTTTTAAAATTCAAATATTTGAATTTTGTGATTTTATTTAATTGATTCAAAAATTAATTTCTCTCTGAATTTTAATGATTTTGAGTTGATTCTTTTTTTGATAATTCACAAAAATATTAAAATATTTTATTTTACCAAAAAATCCCAAAAATATTATTTATTTCATATACTTGATATTTTTGTAAAGAATTAATATTTTAATTATTTTTTGACATTTAAAATATTTTCTCCCTCTTGATTTTTCAAATTTTAGTGATTTCCGATCATTTTGTGGATAGAAACATGATTTTTGAAACATTAATCCAAGATCACAATTTGTTTCCACACATGTTTAAGAATTTTGATCATTTTAATTGAACTTTTATTCAATTAAAATACATTTTTGAAAACAAATTAGGGTTTTTGATTAATTCAACCCTCATCAAACTTTTTCAAACACTTTGGGCCTCTAATAGAGTGTAAGACTCAACCCTTTTGTAAATAAATAATTTTTGGGCCTCGGTTATTGTATAAGACCCACTGTGTTTTCAAAAGTTCGGCGCGATCGTCGCCTTTGTAACAAAATCAACTGGGCCTCTCCTTGAGTTGTAAGCCCCATCACTTGTACAAAAAAATAACTTTTTGGGCCTCTTGAGAGAGTGTAAGACCCATCCCATGTAAATGAAAACTTTTTTGGGCCTCAGTGCATTGTATAAGTCCCAATACATTAAAGAAATCTCGGCGCGATCGTCATTTTTCAAACACTTTGGGCCTCTATTAGAGTGTAAGACCCATCCCCATTGTAAATACCCCACTTTTTGGGCCTCAGTCATTGTATAAGTCCCACTGTATTTTCAAAAACAACGGCGCGATCGTCGCCTTTTTTTAGCAAAATCATCTGGGCCTCTCCTTAAGCTGTAAGCCCCACCACTTGTACAAAAATAAATCATTGGACCTCTAATAGAGTGTAAGACCCAACCCCTTTTTTAACCAAAATTTTTTGGGCCTCAATGTATTGTATAAGACCCAGTACGGTAAAGAAACCTCGGTGCGATCGCCATTTCAAAAAACAAATCATCTGGGCCTACCCTCATGTTATAAGCCCCATTCTTTTTCTTTAAACACCTTTGGGCCTCTTGAGAGAGTGTAAGACCCATCCCTTTGTACAGAAAACCTTTTTGGGCCTCAGTCACTTGTATAAGTCCCTGTACAATTTCAGAACAACAATGCAATCACTGATAAAACCTTAGGCCTCTCCTTGAGCTGTAAGCCCCGACAATCTTTTCAAAGCACTTTCTCCTTTGATTTTGAATATAATATTGTTATCAAAGCTTTCTTTGTTGAACAACTAACCAAACAACATGGAAGCTCTACAACCGAGTAAGTGTTTACCCGCTTTCTTTATCCACTTTCATATATATATAACTGTATTGTGGGGCTGCTCACTATAAGTCTTATTTCACAAACTTTTATATACTTGTCAAATATCCACTGTGTAATACTAGTATAGTTATTTAGAGTTTTCCCTGACAACTACGTCTAGCACTAGGTAAAGCCATGTTGGTCACTCTTAAATACAAACAAAACTAGATCCCCATAGGATTACCAGACACAGTCTTTCCTCCTCTTGGGGTTAAACAATATGGAGACGTGAAAGGCAGCATTCTCAGTGAACCCTTTCTCAAACTGTCACCCTTAGAAATTGTCAAAGAGACTCTACTCCCCAGGGATGATCTTTTCTCCGTGAATGGCATCTCTTGAGTTTCTTCCAAATTCTCGGACTTTCCTGGCTTGATCTATTCTCGGTGAATGGCATGTCTTGAACTTCTCGGGGTTTGGGGACCCACAGGCTTCTTAAAAGCATCCCCGCCTCCTCTTGGGCATTGTACAAGGACCCTTCGGCTTCTTAAAAGCTCTCATGCCTTCTCTTGGGCTTAGTACAAGGACCCAGAGACCTTTACAGGTATAGGAACAAAACCTAGTCATTAATTTGCTAGAGCTATCTTTCTGAGTCAAGTGTCAGACCTGTTAATGGGTTGACCTTCATCCCTTAACATACCAGCCTTCTCTTGGGCATCATACAAAGATCATTTCACTACCCGAGAATCGATTTCTCAAAACACCAGTAGACTTAGACAGTCTCAATACCCTTTGGATTTCCCATTTCCTTAAAGAATAGGAAATAACCCTGATCCTCTGATCAATTCCAAAGCACAACAATACCTTTAATAGTTCCCTTCATAAGAACTGATTTTCTCTTTTATCCAACATACAAGACCTGTCACTAAACTGAAACAGTCACCAGCACAGTAGCCTCCTCTTAGGCTTTGTACAATGATTCTCCCCCGCGGAGCTAACCTTTTCACACTCTCTTATTGAGTATAAAAGACTCTCTTGCTGAGTCACTCCCCTTTTAGCCTCCATCTCGGGCTTCGTACGAGATACAAAATCACTCTCTTATTGAGTATAAAAGACTCTCATGTTGAGTCAAAACCTTTTAGCCTCCGTCTTGGGCTTTGTACAAGACACATAAAAACAATCTATTGTTGAGTCAACCCTTTTAGCCTCTCTCTCGGGCTTCGTACGAGACACATAAATGCACCCTCTTGTTGGGTCAATAGCCTCCTCTTAGGCTTTGTATAAGAAAACCCCGGTTGAGTCAATCAACCTGTTAACATCAAAATATGTGCCTCGCTCACAGTATACAAACATCAACAACTCATTTTCCTTCATCTAAATTGCTGTAAGCGGCAAGCCTCTGGATTATTTACATCCACGCCACTGTCCCTCTTTTAGCATGAGAAATTCCTAAGGAAAGATGACATTGCTCTAAACTGAGTTAAAGTCTTCTCCTTCAGGTTAAAAATCCCCTATAAAGGAAATTATGGCATTGTTGGATTCACATATCCCAGTTAAAGTAATTCTCCTTTATAGCCAGTCACCCAACAGTTGTGACAAACAAACAAATATCCCCTTTTAGAGATGACAAATTCTCTCTCATCAATAAACCCCTCAGCTTCACATCTTGGGCTTTGAACAAGATACAAACCACATTTAGCTTCACGTCTTGGGCTTTGAACAAGACACCAAAACAACCTTTTTTTCCTCCCATAAAATAGGAGGAACTATGATCGCTCTGATTTCTCTGTTTTGTCAAAAGGGAATACGTAGGCATAAGATTGGAAAAATCTTAGCGAGCATACTAATCAAAAACCCAAAACCCAGTATCTCCGCCAAATCAACCCAAAAGCATCAAATCTAAACACATTAACATCTTACCTCACAAATAGTCCAGACACTCTATTTTTTTTAACAAAATAACCTAAGAGAGACCCACAATCTTAATAGCATCTGTAACCTAACAGACCGCTGTTCAAACTCAGTATGCAAGCAGGGTTAATTGGAGACTTCTATTTCCCTTCCTTAATCAGCTTCAATAGGATAAAAAATGAATCGAACTGTAGTACCCCAAAGCGATAGTGCTTCGCAACCACGCAAAAATTCGCGCTACAATTTGAAACATAACTAGATAAAGTCAATGACTAAACACACCAAAATCAAACTACTTCAAATATTGCATAAACTCTCAATCCTAAGGCATTCAAAGAATCACCTCAAAAGCATACATAAAAATGGCCTAAAAAATCTCAAAAAAATGGAAAAAGTCCCTCAATATGTGCCAAACTCAAGTATTCAATTAGGTACAAAATTTCAGTTCACAACTAGCTAAGAAAAATCATTTATGAAGCATATGGCATAACTATGAACATAAGAATACATTTCAAAGTAAATTCAAGAAAAAATGCCAAAACAATTCAAAAGTGGGATTAAAAATCAAGGAAAATTAATTGACATCTTTAGGTACACACCTGAATTTATTAGTAATTTTCCTCATAGTTTTGCTATTTTTAGAAATAGAATTCCAAACATATATCAAAAAGAAATTAAAAAAAACAATGAACAAAGCCTAAGGAGTGTAGCAGTAGCAATTATTCAGTTCATTTTCTTATAGGCCCAGAACAAGGGGGGGATAGCAACTTAGACAAGGCCCAAGGAGCTTTGGGCCTGGGGCGCACGGTGAGTCCTTGTTGACGAGCACTTAATCTAGGCCATGGGATCTGACGTTTGGGATCAATCCAAGGGCTTAAACACGTAGGTACACGATAATAACGGTGGAAGCACACGCATGGTGGCAAAGGAGATCTGACCGGACGGTGACAAGTGTCCACCGTGGTGAGACATGTCACTTCCGGAGTGGCTATGAGAACATGCTCTTATCCTTATCCTAATTCTACATAAATGACCTAGTTTTGCTCAACTTAAATGGCTCATATCTTCTTCATCCTTTATCCATTTTGAGCATTCTTGCTATAGAATTGAAGCTCTCTTGATGAACTTTTGAATAGGCCTGGTGGAATTTTGAATTGAATCATGGAAATGAAGAAATCCTAGCTTAAAGTGAAGGGTTAAACTTGACCAAAGTTACTAAAATTGGAATCCCTAATTCCTCCAATTTGGGAAACTTTTGATTTTCTTGATTTTTGATGAAACTTCCACCATTTCTTGATCAATTTTGGACCATTGAACACCATAGATTTAAAAAGTAGGAATTTGACCTCAAAAGACCAAGAGTTGACTTTTTCCTCAGCCTGATTGACTTTTCCCAAATTGTACTGATTTTCAATCAACTGACCAATTGAAACCCTTCTGAAATGAACCAATGAGCAATCTTCCATCCTTAGATACTTGATATCATGTAGAAAACATTGAGATCAAGTTTGAACCAAAATTTCTTCGGGAGCCTGCTTGAATCCAAAACCCTAATTTTGACTGCTTTTGCTAGGAGATGATGCACTGCCTAATCTTCTGATGAATTCCCATCTTCCAATGACTTGTGGGATCAAATGAGATGTCCTATGATATAAGAGACCCTTGATGCTTGTTGGGAGACCCTTGGCTCTTATTCTTTTGCTTTGGATGGACCCATATCTGAAAACCACTGATCACATGCCCTATGTTGAATGCAAAGATGAATGCTTTATTTTTCTATGACTTAAATGCAATGCAATGCAATGAAAGCACATGCTAAATGATATGAAAAATGAGAGGGAAAATTTTGGGGTATTACAGATTGCCCCAGATTGGCTGAACTTGAAGAGATTTCTCGACGTGACTGCTCCTGATTAGCTGAATCTTGGAATGGCCTGCCCTCCTGGCGTGATCACTAGATGACTTGCCCCTGCTCAATGGAGACTTCTGGCGTTTGCATCTTATCTCAATCTTTCCATTGTAGAAACTCTCCTGATATCAAGTACTTACTCGCAAGTAAAACTGACTGTTTTGAAAATGATAATTTTGATGCAATGCATATGACAGTTTTGAAATCCAAGTGTTCACTGGAATGATGTCGTGACATATAGTGAATGAATCAATGTTCAGACTGTCACATCGATACCAACATGAATGGTAAGAAAAATCCTTTTAGGAGTCAGATCTGACGTGATTTTAACCGAAGTATGCTTTTGAGACAACCCTGCTTCAATTAGGTCTTTTAAAGGTTGTAACGTGGCCTGGTTTGCGGTTTAAGAAAGAAAGGATATAAGGCTCAAAGTTTTGTTTTAACCCACCTATTCTCCTTGATGTTCTCCAATCCTACGCTCAGACAATTCGACACAGGCGTTCACCTTTCAAAAAGTTTAATGAATGGTAGGAGGATAGAAGGTACCCACACAGTTCTTAGAGTGACAGTCACCCTTTTTGTCTTTGGTGTTTGCAGTCACACGACTTGTTCTTTATCGAGGATTTTCTTTTGTAATCCTTTTCGTTTTTCGCTCTTTTGCCTTTTTTTGATTTCCCTGATTTTTGCCTGGGCTGATTCTTTTTGAATCTTTCGATTTTGATGTCCAGCGGGATGCCCTAACTTTTGCCTAAGTCACTTGTTTTCAAGTTTCGACTTAGCGGGCTTTCTTTTTTTCTTTTTCTTTTGATTCTTTTATTCTTTTGAACGAATTGTGTGACACTATTTTGTCTGACTTGTTGAAAGGGTTGCGACTGCCTCACTCTTCAGTTGGTGAGGGATAACCATAGATGTAATTGATCCTCGAACGGGACACTCCCTTTTGAAATTTGAACGCACCGTCAAATTA
This sequence comes from Lathyrus tuberosus, assembly GCA_022829125.1. Classification (NCBI taxonomy): domain Eukaryota; kingdom Viridiplantae; phylum Streptophyta; class Magnoliopsida; order Fabales; family Fabaceae; genus Lathyrus; species Lathyrus tuberosus. The sequence goes on along the minus strand of JALAZF010000021.1, from coordinate 20,485,799 downwards.
ACTGACACCTACCCTGCCCTAGGTTAAGATTGAGGGTTTTTCATTTTCAGAAAGAAACTCATACTACTAGGCTCAACGGGGTTGACGATGGATTATCTTCCTTAGGTCTCAAGTGTTTAGGGAGTTGAAATAATGTCTGTACATCATTAACAGGGCTTTGTTCAAAAGCATACAATCAGAAGTTTTACGTCTTTCAATTTCGTCATCCTCCCTCGGATTCTGCTTAAATAAGCATATGATATCGATAAAAAGGTATGAGTGAACACGACTGGATTTAATTAAAACATGCATATTCATTTCATTATCATTATCAATTAAAAACAGATGAGTTTTACAAATGGGTTTGCACTTTAACAGAAAAGAAACTACAAATGCAAAGAAATGATATGATATAATGATTACCCGCTTCGAGGAACTGGGCTTTCCAAGCTTGATTTGCCACTGAGCTAGCCATATTCAGAATTGCTCGTCGAAGTCAATCTAATAATCATCTACAAAACTGCTCTCGGTGACTTCTTCCCTAACATGGACTGATGAACCCACCTGACTGGATGAAGGGGAATTATTGATCTGAATACCCTGAGGCATGAATGAGAATATATTGGAGTCAAGAAGTGTCTGAACCTTACTCTTGAGCACCTTACAGTCTTCCGTTGAATCCCCCTGTGCCCCAGCATGGTAGTCACAACGGGCGTTGGAATCAAAACCTAGTGGGTATGGAAAAGGCACTGGATTCAATTTCTTTGGCACTATTAATCCACCTTTGATCAAATCTGGCAACATCTGACTCTACGACATTGGCAATTGAGTGAAATGTCTCTCTGGCTTCCTTGGCCTTTGTCAGGCGTGCTGACGCGGCTGATGACGGTATGACCATTGATTCTGAGAAGGTCCCTGATTCAGAGAAATATACTGTCCCTGTGGAGAAAATGGTATTTGATTCGAAGACCCCGAAGATTATTGACTCTGAACAGTCGAAATACCTGAATACCGAGGGTGAGGTGGCGGAGATTCCCAGATGGAACTATTTTCTTCCTCCAATCCTTCTTGAAAACTGACAACCGATTCATTTCCACCGGTTGGGAATTTTGAGGCGTCTTGGATATTTACACATTTGAACAGGCTCTCAATACGTTCTCCCACTATTGCCAAGTCAGAGAATTTATATGCCCCATTGTCAATCATCTTATCGAAGTACGGGCCTTGCAAAGTGTCCATGAGCGGGTCAACCAACTCTCTGTCTAGAAGTGGTGGTTGAACACGAGCAGCTAACTCTCTCCGTCTTTGAGCATACCCTCTGCATGATTCATTATTCGCTTGAGATAAACCTTGCAAATGCACGCGGCTGGGAGCCATGTCAAGATTATATCTGTATTGCTTTACAAAGGTGTTGGCTAGGCCTGACCACGATTGGATACAACCACTCTCTAACTGCATATATACCAATACAATGATGCCCCACTTAGACCGTCTTGGAAATAGTGAATCATAAGCTTGTCATTGTGGACATAAGGGGTCATTCTTCAGAAAAACATTACCAAATGTTGCTTCAGACAACTATCTCCTTTGTATTGCTCAAACTTCGGTGTTTTGAAACTCGCAGGCAACACAAGGCCGGGTACCAGACACACGCTCGAAGCATTCAGATCAAGAGTATCACGCCTCTCCAGGGCTTTCAGCTTCTCGTCTAATACACGATATCTTTCATCAAACTCAACAGACCGTGTGTCTTAGGTTTCATCTTTGGAACCACCCCTTGGAAATCTGGCATAGAAAAGGCAAAACTTTGATAGTCTGCAGCATCAAGAGAAGATGAATGTCCATCTCAGACAATAAGACGCTCTTGCATAACCGGATCCTCAACAGGGATTCACACAAGCTGTGATTGAGTAACATTGTTCACCGGAGTTGGAATGACATTCCCAGTTCTCTGAATATTGGCCTCTCCCCTTGTCATGGTGGCCATAGCCTCTATAAGTTAATCCAACTGATTCTTTATCAATTCAACATTGGCCCTAGTCACAAACTGATTCTGTTCCCTGAGTTCATGATTCTTCCTAAAATATTGATTCAAGTCCAATATGAAAGTCAGGAAATCAACTGCAGGTCGAGGGCAAAGGATGGATGAGCTCACTGTTCTGGCCTGAAGAAAGATATGCAAAATGATGCAAGATGCAAATGCAATGCAAAGTTATGAATGCAACAGACATGGGATCAAAGCTTCCATATATTCTGAATAACTGTTGTGCTGATGACTGAATAAGTTCATAGGTCGGCTCTGAAGAGAATACCGGAATACCAGAATATCTGAATAATCAGAATACCATAATGCCAGAATATCGGCATAATCTGAATGTCAGAATAATCAGAATACCAGAATGCTGGAATAATTGGAATGCCATAATACCAGAATATCGGCATAATCAGAATCCCAGAATACCAGGCTGATAAGTCCACACTGATGAGAAAACCAGAATACCGGGTAGGATGAAGGTTACAGTTACCTGCAAACCTGTAAACACCCGCCCATTCTCACATGTGGGTACTTAAACGAAGGATCCTCAGTTTCTGCCACTGAGGTCGAGAAGCAATAATACATTCATCCTTCTGGGTACAGTATTATCGCCAATCGAGGCATGCCTCCACTGATTCCCCCTAAAAAAAAAGGTCATCCTATGGCAAGTTCTCAGCTTCGAGTCCTCGGATCAAGAAGCGTAATGGGTTTGCCATTTCTGGTCTGCCATTACACCTCTTGGGAGGAGTGCCTCAACTGAGTCCTCGGGAAATGGTCACCAGGTATCGACAATCCTCTTCGGACCGCCTAGCCACCACATACGCATGTAATGACCAAGCATCCTCAGAAAGATCTCATCTGGTTTGTGAGCTTAGGCCAGCAGCACGTGTCACACGCCATGCGTACCAACAAAAGCCCACACTAAAGCCTAGGTATACACTCGAGCCTGGGTACTGGGCTCATCATTTGGAACACCCTGCCCACCAAACAAAAAATTCCAACACAGTCTAGCACAAAATATATGGCAATAGTAAATGCAAAGCAAGTAAATGTAATAAAACAGTAAACATGCAACAATGCCATAAATAAAGCGAGTAAAGCAAACAGATAAACACCCTAAAATTTAAAACAAACAGGAGTTAGGATTGACTCGCATAGGGGATGGACCAGCAAGAGGTCAATCTATCCCCAGCAGAGTCGCCAGCTGTCGTATCTGCGAAAATTAACCGGCGGAAAGGAACAGAAGAGTCGCCATTAAACGTTATTTATCCCGACGCAGGGAAAGGAAACGATCGAAGAAAACCTCAACAAAGGGAAAGGAATGGTCATCTCAACCATAGCCTGGGTTCGGGAGTCGGTTACGCGAGAGGAAGGTATTAGCACCCCCTCGCGTCCGTCGTACTCGATGGGATCCACGCTTGTTGTTATCGATCAAAGGGTGTAGGTTATCTGAAGCTCGACTACTAACTGGAAAGGAAAAGAACGGGAAATGGAGAAACGGGGAAAAAGAAAAGAAGTGACTCGATAGGACATTATCGTCTTAGGCCTACGTATTCCCTCGGGAGCGGGAAAGTCAGAGTCAACATAGTTCGGAGCACTACGGGATTGTGGGGGAAGTTTGCTCGCCAAGACATCGCCGTCTCGTGCCTACGTATCCTCAATCTAACGCGAAGGAGGAAGTCAGAGCAGTCGTAGTTCAACCTAACAGGGTCGATTTTGTTGTGTTTTTTAGTGGAATACGACAAAGTTCACGTTCTAGCAGTTTAGGTATTGCCGCTCGTTGTGGGAGTCTTACGCGTTTACCTATTTGCGGTAGAACGGAAATGACGCATCCTTTATGAGTGGAGTGAGGGAGATGAGAAGAGAAGATGATTGTTTGTTTTTTTCTTTTAGAAGAAAGTATTTTGCTTTTTTTGTTTGCGATATGCAAAGTGTTAAAGTGTATGACATAGTGAACACTTTGCGTAACAAGTCACACGCCTCGCACAACAAAGTATACTATGTACTTAAGGCTCATGGCACACAAAGCACATCTTTATTCATTAAGTGTTTTAGCTTTTCTTTGAGAGAGAGAGAAGAGATGACTCAAAGTTTGAAAGAAAATGGAAGGTAGTTGTTAGTGTGCTCGTCGAGATATCGCATCTCGTGCCTAAGTATCCTCAATCTGAAAAGAAGGAGGAATCAGAGCATCCGTAGTTCAAACTACTACAGAAATAGAAACAGGATCCCGATCGCACGGATGCGAGAGACAAGACTTACGGGAGGTCTACGGGAAACTCAGTGCTACAAGTTAGCATGCATCAATGGTCCTAAGGTCAGGATCAAAAGGGGAGTCTAACTAATGTTGTCATGCGTGGATTGCTATCCTAATGTCTCTCCTACCTTCACCTTAATCAGAAATTAAGTGGAGCTAGGAATCCTACGGGATCATGTGAATAGACAAGTAAACATTATGTAACTCAATCCATAAACAAAAGGTACTAAAAGCAAACGAAAGAGTAAACAGTGTCAGTCAACAATAATGTCACACAATCAAAGTAAGAAAATGGGGAGCTTTAGCCAAGGGGTCATATCAACCGAGGCAAATAAGCTAGCTATGGGAAATAGGGGTACTCACCTAATGGTATCGAGAACCATGGAAAGCAGAGTAAGGAAGGGGAAGATGTGAATCAGATCACATAAGCATCAGCATCGGTCAATGCGAGCTATAGACAAGGTGTGGGGGTTTGATTGCAAAACCCTTTTCCACTTGACCGACTCAATAACAAGAGTAAGCTATGTTTAAAGAATCAACATGAAATGCGAGCTATGAACGAATTGGGACTAGAAATGGCGGGAGTCGATTGCGGACTCTCATTCCTCCTAATGCCTTCTTTGAGGACTTTTCGAGGAAATGGGGAATGGGTCGCCTCTTTGAGGTCTTTGGCACAAAAGTAAACACACACATACAGAGCCTCCTTTGAGGAATTTCCAGAAAAATTCCCGCCAAAAAGAAACGGTCGGAACTCCAATCCTACTTCTCATGGTATCAAAAGAAAAAAGTGTGGAATTAGTAAAAGGATGAAGAGTAATACCGAACGGATAACAATCCGTAGCAACGCGTGCAAGATATAATCACCTGAAAACCTCGAGCAAGCTAACATCAATAACCAAAAAGTGTTAAAAGTGGAATTAATTCACAGCATAAAGTGGAATAAAGCAACCAAACCGCAATTGAAAGCTCTCTTGAAATACCTTGCACAAGTCAACAAACGAGTTAGTAATAACAAAGGGAAAAGGCACAATGAAACATACATGAAAACAATGGTTAGGTTGGTAGGTAAACTTGGTTAGTCCCTATCTATGTTAAAGGATTAAGAGAAGTTACACAATTACAAACTATGGCAAGAGTAAATGTCTACTTCTAAGTTGTTTGCAAAACAAAAGAATAGCATTTAGAAGTAAAATGAATGGCCATATGATATGAGAATGGAATGAGGTCAGAAAATACACCATGTATTGATATGTGCAAATGTCATTGAATGAATAAGGAAATCACGTGTTGAGGTATAATGATGATTAAACAAGTTATGCATAATTAGGTCAACTAGGATGTAACATGCAACTTGTGTTCATGTAAAGCACCAATAGTTATTGATGTATGCAATTAGTATAGCACAAAATCATAAATGAAGTCATGTTGAAGATTCCTAAAACAACCTATAAGCATCATAAGATCTCAAGTCATTACATGTTTTAGCTACTAAAGCAAAGCAACCACAAGTCAACTTCAAGTAAGTCCTAAAAGCTAACAACTTGTAATGCAAGTAAGAAGTGGAGCACAAAGGATGCATACACATGTTGAACAAGTTTGGGTCAGTAGGTGAGGGTTCCTATAAGTCATGTTCAAAGCATACAAACAATGCACACAAATGAAGCTCAAAGAGTTAAGCAAACTAGGCAAGCAAGTGTCAATTCACACCCTAATTCAATCTTAGAAGCCAAAGCAAATTTAATCATGCAAAGAAGAATTATAGGTCAAGTTTAGATGAAAGAAAACATTATAGGTCAGTATGCATTCCTCTTAACATCATACTTACAAGTTCCCAAAAGGGATTGACAACAAGAGGTCTCAAAAGCACAAGTAGAATGCCACAAAGTTGATGCAAAATGATGCTTAAAACATACAAGCTTCCATGCACACTATGAACATACAAAAATGACTTGGAATGGATTATAAGTCCTCTAAATTATGTCACATTCCAAGCATATAAGATCAATATAAATTTCCAAGTCATGGCATAAATGACTTCTCATCAAACATCTCACGAATACAACATGGGCACAAGCGTGTTAATCATAATGAAAATGCATGGAAAAATGGTTATGAGCATTGGAAAAAGATGTATGATTTGAAACATAACTAGATAAAGTCAGTGACTAAACACACCAAAAAGATGAGCTCAAAAATAAGCTCCTATCATGTTCAAACTACTTCAAATATTGTATAAACTCTCATTCCTAAGCCATTCAAAGAATCACCTCAAAAGCATACATAAAAATGGCCTAAAAAATCTCAAAAAATGGACAAAGTCCCTCAATATGTGCAAAACTCAAGTATTCAATTAGGTGCAAAATTTCAGTTCACAACTAGCTAAGAAAAATCATTTATGAAGCATAAGGCAAAACTATGAACATAAGAATACATTTCAAAGAAAATTCAAGAAAAAATGCCAAAGCAATTCAAAAGTGGGATTAAAAATCAAGGGAAATTAATTGACATCTTCAGGTACACACCTGAATTTATTAGTAATTTTCCTCACAATTTTTCTATTTTTAGAAATAGAATTCCAAACATATATCAAAAAGAAATAAAAAAAAAACAATGAACAAAGCCTAAGGGGTGTAGCAGTAGCAATTATTCAGTTCATTTTCTTATAGGCCCAGAACCGGGGGGGCAGATTGCAACTTAGACAAGGCCCAAAGAGCTTAGGGTCTGGGGCGCACGGTGAGTCCTCGTTGACGAGCACTTAATCTAGGCCATGGGATCTGACGCTTGGGATCAATCCAAGGGCTTAAACACGTGGGTACACGATAATAACGGTGGAAGCACACGCATGGTGGCAAAGGAGATCTGACCGAATGGTGACAAGTGTCCACCGTGGTGACACATGTCACTGCCGAAGTGGCTATGAGAACATGCTCTTATCCTTATCCTAATTCTACATAAAGGCAACGGTGAGGATAAGTAATTCATTTCACAACATAAACTCTTACGTCCATCTCACTCTATAAGCATGCTCTGCAAATTAACCTTCTGAAACCCTAACCTCGCGGGAGAAGGCGGTGGCCCGCGGTGGCCGCCGCCGTCCTCCTCCGGCCAACCACTTCCAATCAAGAAACCTTCCACACAAACTCCTACCCAAATTCCTCCCTCATTCTAAATCTGGCAACCGTTTTCTCAAAAGTTCAACCAAACAACGGGATCGGAGTCGTGCAGAAAACAAACAAAATCAATAAAGTTTAACGCATGCACATCAATCCACAATGGATTCTAAATCCAAGGTCTCAGCTAAAAATGGAGAGGAATTATTACCTTGCGACTGTGACGACGAACTCGGTATTTGCTTTCTTTCTTTCTTCTCTTTCCGTTACGAACCGTAATCCCTTACTTCTTCTATTGTTGTTTTTAATGCTTCCGCAACCTTGTTGTTACGTTCTGCGAGTTCACGAAATTGGTGTTGCGTGACTGTGAGCATGAATGCGAACGTCCTTGAATCTGCGAGACTTATGATGAATCGCTTTTGTATTTTTTTTCCAGGATTCGTTGTTGCTTTGGATTGAGAATTAATGATGAATTTGTTGCAGCGGTTGTTGATGATTTCCTTGAACCCCTTCTGCTTCTCGAATTTAACGTTTTGCTCGTGTTGTTGGTGATGTTGCTGCTCACAGGTTGATGAAGGTTTCGCAGCTTTGAAAATTGAATATGCGAGAGTCAAGTTTGAATGCTATCGGACTTTGTTGCGAAATTGCGGTTGTTAGGGCGAATTCCTTGCGTGAATGTTGCTGTTGATAGAGTGTTGTGGATCAGGTATGATGAAGATTGTTGATTGATGAGCATTGAAAGAAAAATCTTGTTTCTGCGTAATTTACTGAAGGCTTCTTCGTGAGGTTTTTGCCATTGGATATTGGAGGTTGATGAAGATAATGGAGAGAAAGAGTAGAGGAAGATTGAAGGTGGATGTTGATTGAAGGTGAAGAGTGAAGATTGAAGGAAGATCAAAAGGAGAGGAGGTTTGTGCAGAATTCAGAGAGGGATTTGTGGTGCCAAGAGAAGAGTTAGGGAAAGTTTTTTTTTACAGTTTACATCTGTTAGAGTCAGTTGAGAAATTTTGTTATGGTCTGTAACTCAAATTGAGTTCTGTTAGCATTTTTTCAGTTAGAAGGTTTTTGAGTTTTGGTTAGTTTGTATCTCTGTTATGAGTTTGGTTCTGTTAGAAAGTGTTTGTAGCTGAATTTTTCTGATATAAACTTATTTACAACCTATCTCACTTTTGCTCTTGCGGTGTATTTTTTCTTTTCTATGTAATTCTCCTGCTGTGTATTTTTCTTTACATTATCACTTCTTAGGAATCCAAGATCTTCTCCATTTGGTGAGCCTAACAACTCAGTTATGAGCACCAATTGCTGAACATAATCTCTACCAGGAAATAGAGGTTCCCTTCTAATTATCTCCATCAAAATGCAACCAACTGACCATACATCAATAGCAGCAATATATTATGAACAGTTCAGTAGTAATCCAGGGGCTCTATACCAACAAGTCACCACATATTCTGTCATGAAGTCTATCTCAGAGGTTGTTCTGGTAAGCCCAAAGTCACATATTTTGAGATCACAGTTTTCATTGAGAAGTAAATTGCTTGGTTTTAGATCTCGGTGCAAAACATTTGCAGAGTGTATGTACTTTAATCCTCTCAAGAGTTGATATAGAAAATACTGACAATGCTCATCAGTAAGAGCCTGATTAGATTGTATAATCTGATAGTGCTCATCAGTAAGAGCCTGATTAGATTGTATAATCTGATGTAGATCAATATCTATCAACTCATACACAATATACACATCATTAAACTTTTCCTTCTCCAGCAGTATCAAAACCCCCATTTTGAGACCATGCTTCTTGTGGCACACCCAAAAATTGTAGAGTATGTGTAGTCGTTGTTCTAACGGAAAAATCCCAAACCACATTGGACATTTCATCACTCTTTGATAGTCTCCCTGCTTGCTGTTGGGTAACAAGAACGGCAAATCCATTAATCAGGTGATGGTAACTATAGAGTTTCAAATATTTCTCTCCTTTCAACACTTTCTTCAAAGAATCATGCACTCGCGTAACATAAGAGCCATATCTCTTGTCTGTCTTTGTAATATTGTCATACCTCGGCTTCCAAAATTTAGTTCTTCCGTTATCCTTAAAACCATTATTATCATCCTTCGACCTTGTTAAAACACCATAGTAATGAGAAGTTGGAGCTTGTTTCAAAGTAACAACATAGATAGAAGTAGTAACGTTATCCAGAACATCTTGCAGGCACAAACAAGGGGCAAGAATCATCAAACTAAATAACACAAAATGTGTCAAATTATGTTTCCCCATCAGGGTTTCAAGGAAAACTGGAGAAAACGGAGTTAAATCCAAAGCAAACCCAACAAGTATGAAGAAGAAGCCGAATAGTTCAGAAACCCACATGCACCATTGTCAAGTTCAAGACTTTGTCTCAACTGATGAATACAACATAAGAAAAGATAACTGGATCCATAAACCATGGTCGAAGCCTTGAGATCTGTCTGATGAACAACACTATATGGAATCTTTCTTGGAAGTCTACATGATTCGGGAAATAAACCCTAAATCACTCGCATTGGTTGCACAAGGTTGGAGAAGTGACTTGAAGTATCAAATCCTAGCTCAAAAGCATTCTCAATCGAATCAACGATGAAACTTTAAGCATCTGATACTCCTGACGAACCTCGAAGAAGATGATCTTGTAGCTTGATAACCTTGACAAAAGGGAATCACCAAAGCGCATAGAGAACCCTGGTTCAAATGGCCTCTTGATCCCTTATCTTAGAATACCAATACAATGCATGATTATGAGCTATGACCTAATGCAAGATGCAGATGAATGCGAAACACAAGCCAGTTAGGTTGAAAAGTGTAGGGAAAATTTTAAGGTGTTACACCAGTCAACCTCAATCTTGGGCTTTGTACAAGACAGATAAAACCCTCTCCAGTGGAGTCAGTTTCTTTTAGCTTCAACCTTGGGCTTTGATCAGAGCACACAAAAAATTAACATCCCCACAGATGAGACCATGAGTCCACTCTATAGGAAGATACCTCTTCTATACATAACAAATCAAAACAAAAATCAAAATTTTTTTCCAGATAATTGCTGTAAGTGGCACACTTGTTGATTCAAAATCTAAGCTGGAGTCCCTCATTTATCCTGGCTAAAATTCATCTTTCATCTAACAGCTATAAGTGGCAAGCCTCTGGATCCCTAACATCCAAGCCAATGTCCCTCTCTTAGCATGAAAGACTCATAAGGAAAAAGTGGCATTGCTCTACACTGAGTTAAAGCTTTCTTCCTTCATGACATCCCTGTAATAAAGGAAATTATGGCATTGTTGGATTCACATATCCCAGTTAAAGTAATTTCCCTTATAATCAATTTCTCAACATTTGTGATGAATAGGTGAGATATTCTCCCTTTAGAGATGACAAATTCTCTCTCTCAGTCACCCTTTTAGCTTCAATCTTGGGCTTTGAACAAGACACAAATATTCCGATAGCCTCAATCTTGGGCTTTGAACAAGACACCAAACATTTTTCTCCCATTGAATAAGAGGAACTATGATTGCTCTGATTTTCCATATCACTTTACGGGAATACGTAGGCATAAGATTGCGAAATCTTAGCGAGCACACAAATCAAAAACTTTAGGTCCAGTACCTTTCCAAAAACAACGGAAAACCCGAAAACCACAAAAACATTCTCTCAACACTCCCAAAGGAGAAACTTTACCAAGCCACAGCAGATAAACACCAGAAAACATTTTATGTTAACAGAGAAACATGCAATAAAGAGTTCCTATGGATTACCATAAATACACTGGGTGTTAATAGCTTCCCTTTGTATAACCAGACCCCGATCCCCGATCTCTTAGAATTTGTTAAAGAAAACATTTGCGTGCAAGGTTAGTTTTAGATATCTTCCCTTTCTATTCCAGCTTTATAGGATAAATAAGAAATCAGAAAGTAGCACCCAATTCCAACATTGTGGTAAGGTGGTCGTGTAACCGACAAAAATCGCACGCTACAGAAAAATGGCGACTCTGCTGGGGAATTAGGGATTAGAGTTCCTAAGAGGTCTAGGCTTTGCTTTGCATTTATTTCTCTATTTATTTACTTGCTTTCTCATTTTTCTACTACATATATATATATATCATATTCTGTCACCTTACTTGATACCCGTGTTTAAATTACTATTAACTGGGAATGCAATTAATACGCATGTGGAAAGTCTGAGAGAACATTAAGATAAGTGGTGGCGTCTCTAGGAAGTCTTAAAGGGAGTGAATCCCGACCAAGTTAACCTGGCATTCCACCGAATCCGTGGAGGTATCCGTGTGGACTTGCTAATGTTGAACGACCATGTCGTGAAAGCATAGTTTTCCCAGTGCGGTACCCATGAAACTGAGGATTTAGAAGACACTTAACCATCAAACCATTAGGTAGTGCGGTGAATATCGGGAATAGTTGATACGCGATACTACACTCAAAAGAGATTCATCTTAGGATATTACAGATCGCTTGGGTCAATCAACTTGTTGTTAATATCCCTAAGAAGGGTCAATGATTTTGGGAACCTTTTGTTAGAACTCGTTCTACAGGTACAAAAATGGACCAATTAGTACACACCTTTGGGGATGGGTAGATCCATGGCTCCATGCTCGTGACGATGAACCCCTAAACCCATGTTTTCAAGTGTTTTTGTTTGCTGCATTCATGCATTCATTAAAAAACATTTTTTTAAACAAGAAAAAATCTTTTTCTAAAAAGAACTAAAACAATAATTGCAAATATCAGAGAGGTTGCATTATGGATTTCGAAAGAAGAAAAACGCACAAGTACACCTTCAAGGTTCCAAAACTGGAAGACCTAAGTAAATTGGGAAGGATGATTACTAATCCCGAGGCTTTTAGAGCTAAGCACGGAGGACTGTTATCTCTTCTGAAGGTCAACATGGTTGAAGGGATCCTGTCTACACTGGTTCCGTTCTACGATCCGGTTTACCACTGCTTCACATTTCCAGATTATCAGCTCACACCAACACTGGAAGAGTACTCCCACCTGATTGACTTACCTATCACCGGCCAGGATCCCTTTTCTGGACTGGAAGAAATTCCAAAAGACCAAGCCATTGCAAGAGCAATTTCTTTGGATGAGTCAGAAGTCAGGACTCACATGACCACCAAAGGAGGAATCTATGGTTTACCAGCTAAATTTCTGATGGAGAAAGCTCTATACTTTGCTAGTATAGGAAATGTAACTGCTTTCGAGGACATCTTTGTTCTGCTCATATATGGGTTATTCCTTTTTCCCAACATCGACAACTTCGTTGACACCAATGCTGTTAAGATATTCTTGATTGGAAACCTGGTACCAACCTTACTTGCAGATGCTTATCATTCAGTACACTTAAGAAATTTGTACAGTGAAGGGATGATCACATGCTGTGCACCATTACTCTACAAATGGTTTATTTCCCACTTGCCCAAGTCTGTTGCTTTTTGGGATCACAAGAGTAGTCTGCGATGGTCACAGAAGATTATGTCTTTTACCAATTCAGATATAGATTGGTACAATCGGATTTACGAAGGGTTAAAAATCATCGACAGATGTGGAAATTTCCCTAATGTACCCCTCATTGGTACTAAAGGAGGAATCAACTATCATCCAATTCTAGCTTGCCGTCAACTTGGATACCGATGAAGAATATCCCACATAATGCTCATCTGGAAGGTCTTTTCTTCAAGGAAGGGGAAAATGACAAGGCACTAAAGAAAGAAATAGTGCATGCCTGGCAACATATTCACAGGAAAGGGAGAGAATCCCTGGGAAGGCCAAGTTGTACCTCTGCAGAACCTTATCTCCACTGGGTACAAACTAGAGCTATTAAACTGAGGATGCCTTACCCTCGTCAAGAAGTTTTTCCCTTAAAGGAATATGTCCTTTATTTCATGTCTGATGCGGAAAAACTCTAAATCGCTCTTAACAAAGTCCAACGCGAGAAGAACTCGTGGAAGAACAAATACCAAATCCTTAATTTGGAATGTACCAAGATTCAAGAACTGCTAAAGGAAAAGGATGCTCTAATTGAGATATTAGAGCAACATGCCATGGAAAGTCAAGAGGAACAAAGAAATCTGCTCACTCCTTTCACTTGGTAGAGAATGGTCGACCCAACAATGGCTGAAGGAGCCAAATCAAAGAAAAGAAAAGTTCAGGAACCAGTATCTGAGCTCTCCTCAGAGATAACTCAGGATCCATAGGCTTAATTTTTCCTTATCACGCTTTGTAAAATACTGTACTTTTCCTTGTAAAATATTGCAACCTTTCGAGTTCAATAAAAGGGTCTCTCCTGCTGTGTGATATTTTCAATATAATTATTAACAGTTCTTTTGAAAACAAAAACTAAAAAAATATATCATTCTTTTCATATCATTCATCATTCTCACATAACACATCTTTGTCTTTGAGTCTCACATGTGTTCCGCACTCTAGAGTCAAATTGTCTCATTCGTACAATACTCGTTCCAATTGACAAAAGAAAATGGACGATCTTGAGGAAAAGAACAGAGAGCTGAGAGAAGAAATTAACGCTCTGAAGGAGAGTTTGGAGAAACTCCACAACAACATGCAATCCCTGGCAGCAGTCCATGAATAACAGCATCAAAGGACTGTGATCTCAGAGATTACATCCACACCAGCATTTGAGACACCTGGCAGTCATCCTCAGTACAACATGCCTAAAGGTTTCCCCTAGGGCATGCCTCTCAACTTTATACCTGAAGGATACATCCCACCGGTCACTAAAGACCCAGAAGTCGTAGCAGGAACAGCCAAACCTGAAGGTTACAAACTTCAGGTAAATGAAGATGCAAGGGTTACAGCAAAAACTTCTAAAGGTTACAAACTTCAGGTCACTGAAGTGCCAAGAGTTACGCCGTAATGACTATACCACAGCCAGTGGTACACACTATCCCGGAATGACAGATTCCACAAGCACTTTCTGGTGGAAATGAAGACGTATACGAAAGGATGAATGAGTTCCAGGAATAATTCTTGGAAATGTAGAAGAAACTGCATGCCATTCGTGGTCAAGACTTATTCAAAAAAGACGCCGCCGACCTCTGTTTGGTCCCTAATTTAAAGATACCGCACAAGTTCAAGGTGCCCGACTTTGAAAAATACAAAGGCAACTCTTTCCCTCAAAGTCATTTGGTGATGTACGCTCGAAAAATGTCTACCCAAACAGAAAATCAACAGCTACTGATCCATTACTTCCAAGACAGTATGACCGGTGTCGTGCTTAAATGGTACATGGGTTTAAACCGCACCTAGATCAGTACTTTCAGAGATCTCGGGGCAGCTCAAAGCAATGTCACAAAAGGATAAAGAAACCTTCAAGGAATATGCTCAGAGATGGCGTCAAATTGCCGCCCAGATCTGTCCTCCTCTCGAAGAAAAGGAAATGACAAAGATCTTCCTGAAAGCATTAAGCTCGTTTTATTACGACCGAATGGTTGCCAGTGCGCCCAGACTTCACTGAAATGGTGAACATAGGAGTACGCCTTGAAGAAACCGTCCAAGAAGGACGATTGGTCAAAGATGCAGAGCCATCTAGCAATACCAAAAGATACGGTAGTGCTTTCCAAAAGAAGAAAGAGCAAGATATCAGTAATATCTCTCTGGGAAAGCAAAGGCGAAGGTATCAACCGGTAGCAGCAGTAACTCCTGCTATCAACCCAGTGCCAGCTCCGATGTATCAACCTCAGGTTGCTTAGTGCCATCCAACTCAACAACAGTATCAGCAAAGGCTGCAACAACCTCTTCAGCAGGCCCGCCCGCAGTACAATAACAACAATCGTACTACACGACCATCAGGGTTTGACCCTATACCAATGTTGTACGCAAAATTATTTCCACTTCTACTAGCCAAGGGGCATGTTCAAACTAGGACTCCTCTTACAGTACCAGAAAATACACCTTTTTGGTTCAAAGCAGATCAGACTTGCCCTTACCATGAAGGAGGGTCGGGACATAACATTGAGAATTGTCTCAGCTTCAAGTCTGATGTACAGAAGCTTGTCAGGAGTAGGGTTTTATCTTTCAAAGATACTAATCCAAATGTCCAGACGAACCCATTACCGCAACATGAGAAGACCACGATGAATTTGATAGAAGGGGAACCTGTCAATAGTTATCAAATTCACAATGTACGCTTGCTGGGAACCAACCTGGTAAAGATACATTGCAAACAGAGAGGGTAAGGGCCATGTGCCATCTCACAACTATCATCAGTGTGATATCTGCTCCAAGGACAATCAAGGATGTACCATAGTACAAGCAGCTCTACAAGAGCAAATGGATCTGGGCTGGATTCAGAATCACAGGATTCGTGAAGTAAACATGGCCCATGCACATCCTAACATTGTTCAGAACCACGACATCTGTGCAATGAATGTCAATCTAGTGGCATTACATTCGAGACAAAGTCAGTATTACAACTTGCCACGGTACGATTACAACGCTTGTCCAACCTGCTCAACAGACAATCAGAGATGCTCTTTTGTACAAGAGGCCCTCCAACGTCAAATGGATCTCGGATGGATCCAATACTACCATGAAAGGAGTAATCATCAAGTCAATATGGTTCAAATCTTTGACATACGCTTAATGAATACCAGTCTAGTGGAATTACACACTAAGCAGACCAGACTTGATTTTCTTCCCTCACACGATTATCAAGACTGTAAAGAATGCTACGAAAAAGACCAAGGGTGTGCACTTGTGCAAAGGACTCTCCAACATCTGTTGGACCACTGGTGGCTTCCAATCTACTTGGATGAAGACACACAATAAGTTAACAAGACTGATGGAAATCCTGGTAGACACCAAAGTCATGATGTCCGCTCAATGGAAACAGATCTAGTAAGGATGCACTGCATACAAAGCGAATATGATCGGGTACCACCTCACAATTATGAATGTTGTAGAGTATGCTCGGAAAATAACCAAGGATGATATCTAGTGTGAGCAGCCCTCCAGCATCAGTTAGACCGAAAAGAGATTCAACCATGTTCGAATTCTAAATCAATCAACATGATACAAGATTACATCCCTTTTCGAAACAAAAACACTGTCATAATCTCCAATCATGGAATAACCAAGGATGTTTGTGCCGTAATTCCTCTACTCGATGAGTCAAAAGTCTCTCTCGGCAATAGAGAGATTCCAAACTTAGAGTTAATTGAGGTGGCCTACGACATTCAAAAGGCCCAAAAAGCCCCTGTGGTCGTCTACTTGCCAGGTCTAATAATATACAAGTCAGAAAAGGTTATCTCGTACAAGTACAGTGCAACGACCATAGAAAATGGAAAAGAAATTCCATTACCCTCTGTTGTGAACATTGCCGACATCAGTCGAGTTACCCGGAGTGGTCGGATCTTCAACAGAGAAGTTGGAGAGCCTACGAAAGACAGGGAACCTCAAACAGAAGTTCCTAACCAACAAGTCAGTCAATCCAGCAATACAGAACCTGTAAAGAACAACGATGAGATGCTGAGGCTCATCCAGAAAAGCGAGTACAACATTGTGGACCAATTGTTGCAAACTCCGTCTCGGATCTCTGTGTTATCTCTCCTGCTTAGTTCAGAAGCTCACAGAGAAGATCTACAGAGAGTCTTAGAACAAGCCTTTATGGAACAAGATGTGACAGTAGGACAATTTGATAGCATCATATCCAACATCACTTCCTGCAACAACTTGGGATTCAGTGATGAGGAACTACCGAAGGAAGGCAAGAACCATAATATGGTACTCAATATCACAGTCAATTGCCAAGACGACGCTTTAGCCAGCGTACTGGTAGACACTGGTTCATCCTTAAATATTATGCCAAGGTCAACTTTGGTACGAATATCTTTTCAAGGTCATGGACATCAGAGTAGTATACAATTGTTTATTAGGAAGACCTTGGATACACGAAGCCGGGGCAGTCACTTCGACACTTCACCAGAAGCTGAAGTTTGTCAAGAACGACAAATTAATCACGGTATGTGGAGAGCAAGCCTTAATCATGAGCAACTTATCATCATTTTCCTGTGTCAAACCAGAGGAGGTTGTTGGAACTCAGTTCCAAGCATTCTCGGTGAGCAATGAGAATCAACAAGAAAGAAGGACGTCGATTTCCTCATACAAGGACGCTCTCAAAGTAATGGGGAGTAGTGCCATAAAAGGATGGGGACATATTATAATTCCTACTGATAACAAGATAAGAAAAGGTATTGGTTTCTCTCAGGCCTGTACCCAGACTACAAAGAAGGACAAAAGTTTTCGTCCCATTCAGGATTTCTTCTACAGCGGAGGCTTCCTCCACCCAGTATCTCAAGAAGTCCTCACCATTGATGGGAACGACTCCTCCGATATGGATGAGGAGTGGAAGTCTTATCTAAAAAATAACTGTTATACATCTCAGGTAGAAACGCACATGTCATTCTGCTCTCCAAAGCAAAGCCCGAGATATATACCGAGATCAGACGTCAGAATAATTTATGGAGATTGTGATCCCGAAGGATGTCGTGCTCCACCTAACTCATTAGAGGAAGACAATCTAATGAAAGATAACTTTGACTACGGTTATTATGATCCCCTAGATGACTTGCCTATCTGGAAGCCATACATGGAAGACTCGAGGCAAAAGAGTCAGCCGGACAATGCCTATCAACTGAGTAATCTTGAAAAGAATACCCATGTTCCCACAGAGTCATGGAATCCTTACTCAGAACATTTCGAAAATATCTGACACCATGATGATGAATTTGCAAAGAATACAGGACAAGATTTCATTAACTATGCATTTCCTGAGGTCAACGTCATTAAGGAAGATGACTCATCTATTCCCACAGAAACCTGGGATACCTTGGGGCAGCAAAGCGGCAAGTACGACTTTCTAGTCAAATATACCACTCCCCAAAGTTTTCACATCAGATACGAGGACATCCAACCAACTGGATAGGGGAGATCCTCTTCAGAATGAGAACATTATGGAAGATGCAACAGAAGAGTCCTCTTATGATAACTCTGCATGGGAAGAAGACTCCAATGATCCTACTCCGCCAGAGATCAGTGTCATTTTTTAAGACAAACCAAGAAGGAAAGTACTAGACTTTGTGATTCACAAAGGAGTTTGTCGCCATTGGGTTGCAGTCGATGTCCCGAGAGTCGTCCATAAGTCGAAGTAATTACCATCTTTGTTTTGACCTTTCACCTTGCCCGGGTGAAATGGATGTTTTATAGGGCTTAATTTTCTATAAATGTCCCTCTTCGCTTCGCCCAAAGCGACAGAGTTTTGTTTTACAGGGTTGTATTTCAAGAATCGACCAATCATGAATAAATAATGTCATTCTGAATTCCCGCATTTAGTGTTGTTTTCACTTTTCTTTCTTCAGAAAATGGTAATCGTAAAAAATAACCCAAAATAAAAAAAAAGAGTTTTCAGAAAATACACTGCACACACTTTTGTATTATCTCTGTCTTTTAAAAAGAATCATCACGTCATGTAGATTGCTTGTTTTAAACCCCATTAAAACATATGATCCAATGCCTTCTCCCAACTTTGAATTCCCGGTATTTGAAGCTGAAGAAGAAGAGGACGAAGAAATTCCATAAGAGATCTCCCAACTACTCAGGAAAGAGGAAAGGTCTATTGAGCCTCACAAAGAGCCGTTGGAATCGGTCAACTTGGGTTCAGAAGAAGAAAATAATGAAGTTAAGATTGGAGCACTGCTCAGTCCAACTGTCAGAGAAGTCTTGATAAAACTTCTCAAAGAGTTTCCAGATGTATTTGCTTGGTCCTATCAGGACATGCCAGGGTTGGATACCAGCATCGTGGAACGCCATTTACCCCTGAAAATGGAATGTCCTCCGGTAAAACAAAGACTGAGAATGACTCATCCAGATATGGCTATCAAAATTAAGGACTAAGTGCAGAAGCAAATCGACACAGGTTTCCTCGCCACCTCAGAATATCCTCAATGGCAAGCTAACATAGTGCCAGTTCTGAAAAAGGACTGAAAAATCAAAATGTGTGTAGACTACAGGGATCTGAAGAAAACAGGTCCAAAGGATGACTTCCCCCTGGCACACATAGACATGCTGGTAGATAGCACAACGAAACTCAAAGTCTTCTCCTTCATGGATGAATTCTCGGGCTATAATCAAATCAAAATGGCGCCGGAAGATATGGAGAAAACTTCATTCATCACCCCATGAGGCACCTTTTGTTACAAGGTAATGTCGTTCGGTTTAAAGAACGTAGGGGCAACTTATCAAAGGGCCATGCCGACTCTGTTTCACGACATGATGCACAAAGAGATTGAAATGTACTTCGATGACATGATTGCCAAATCTAAAACAGAAGAAGAGCATGTGGAACACCTGTCAAAGTTATTCGAGCGTCTGAGAAAATATAAACTTCGCTTGAATCCTAATAAGTGCACGTTCGGTGTTTGCTCAGGAAAACTCTTAGGATTCATTGTCAGCCAAAAAGGAATTGAGGTTGATCCCGACAAAGTCAAGGCCATTCAACAAATGCCTTCTCCAAAAACTAAAAAGCAAGTAAGAGGATTTTTGGGACGCCTGAATTACATCTCAAGATTCATATCTCTCATGACCGCGACATGCGCGCCGACCTTCAAACTACTCAGAAAAAGTAAGAGTTGTATATGGACAGAAGACTTCCAAAAGGCTTTCGACAGCATCAAAGAATATCTGTTGAATCCACCGATTTTATTTCCTCCAGTGGAGGGAAGACCAATGATCATCTACCTAACAGTCTTGGAAGACTCCATGGGCTGTGTGCTTGGCCAACAAGACGAAACAAAAAGAAAATAGTCTGCCATTTACTACTTAAGCAATAAGTTCACATACTGCGAAACTCGATACACTATGCTCGAGAAAACTTGCTACGCTTTGGCTTGGGCAGCCAAACGTCTTCGCCAGTACATGATTTGTCACACTACTTGGCTAATCTCCAAAATGGATCCGATCAAGTACGTCTTTGAAAAGCCTTCTCTCACGGGAAGGATTTCCCGTTGGCAGATGTTGTCATCAGAATACGACATCGGGTATCATGCTTAGAAAGCAGTCAAAGGAAGTATTTTAGCTGATCATTTGGCTCATCAGCCAATTGACGATCGGAAACCAGTCAAATTTGACTTCCCAGATGAAGATGTCATGTACTTGAAAATGAAAGATTACGATGAACCGCTACCCAGCGAAGGGCCAGAACCAGGATCCCAATGGGGACTAATATTCGACGGAGCCATCAATGCTTATGGAAACGGAATTGGGGCAATCATCGTAACATCTCAGGGTACCCATATTCCTTTCACTGCCAGATTAACATTCAAATGCACAAATAATGAGGCCGAATACGAAGCTTGTATCATGGGTCTCGAAGAAGCTATCGACTTAAGGATAAAGAACTTGGATGTGTATGGAGACTCAGCCCTGGTTATAAATCAGATTAAAGGAGAGTGGAACACATACCAATCGGGATTGATTCCTTACAAAGACTACACAATAAGGTTGTTACCATTCTTCAACAGAATCGAGTTTCATCATATCCCTCGTGAAGAAAATCACATGGCTAATTCATTAGCCCCCTTATCCTCCATGATTAGTGTGAGTCAATGGAACGACGTACCTAAGATTGACATAATGCGCCTTGAAAGGCGCGCTTACATCTTCAAAATTGATGCAGTCATAGATGACAAACCATGGTATCACGATGTCAAATGCTTCCTTCAAAGACAGGAATACCAGCCTGAGGCATCAAGAAAAGATAGGAAGACTCTCAGAAGATTGGCTGGCAACTTCTTCCTGAACAGTGATACACTCTATAAGAGAAACTTCGACATGGTTTTGCTCAGATGCGTAGACAGACAAGAAGTAAACATGTTAATGAAAGAGATTCACGAAGGATCCTTTAGCACTCATGCCAATGGACATACAATGGCAAGAAAAATTCTGAGAGCAGGATATTATTGGCTAACAATGGAATCTAATTGCTACAAGTACATGAGGAGGTATCACAAGTGTCAGATATACGCTGACAAAATCCATATACCGCCAACGCATCTCAAAGTTCTTTCTTCTCCATGGCCTTTTTCTATATGGGGAATCGACATGATTGGCATGATTGAACCCAAAGCTTCGAATGGACATTGGTTCATCCTGGTAGCCATTGATTACTTCACCAAGTGGGTCGAAGCAGTATCATACACCAATGTGACCTGACATGTAGTGGTCTGATTTATCAAGAACAATCTCATATATCGATATGGTGTTCCAAGCCAGATCATTACAGATAACGGATCCAACTTGAACAACAAATTGATGAAAGAGTTGTGTATTGAGTTCAAGATCGAACACCATAACTCATCTCCCTACCAGCCTAAAATAAATGGAGCGATAGAAGCGGCTAACAAGAATATCAAGAAGATCATTCAGAAGATGGTTGTAACCTACAAAGATTGGCACGAGATGCTACCCTTTGCTCTTCACGGTTATCGAACATCTGTCTGCACTTCAACAGGGGCAACCCATTTCTCTCTAGTATATGGCATGGAAGCAGTGCTCCCCATAAAAGTAGAGATCCCGTCAATGAGAGTACTGATGGAAGCCAAGCTAACGGAAGTTGAATGGTGTCAAATTTGACATGATGAACATAACCTAATCGAAGAAAAGAGAATGATGGCTTTATGCCATGGTCAGTTATATCAGCAAAGAATGAAAAGGGCGTTTGACAAAAAGGTCCGACCTCGTGTCTTCAGAGAAGGAGACCTCGTGCTCAAGAAGATACAATCATTTTTCACTGATTCCAGTGGCAAATGGACTCCGAATTACGATGGCCCTTATGTTGTTAAGAAAGGCTTCTCATGAGGTGCCTTGAGACTCGCAACCATGGATGGAGAGGAGTTTACCTACCCCACAAATGTTGATGTAGTCAAGAAATACTTCGCCTAAATGAAATTAAAAAAAAATGTCTCGGTGGATTGAAAACCTGAAAGGGTGGTCCAGGCAAAAATTAGAGACATAAACAATGACCATCCCGATAAATTGAAAACCCGAAAAGGTAATCTAGGCAAAAGTTAGGGATTCATGGCAAGTAACTATATCCGACCAGATTGACTCCTCAGAGGCAACAATATCCGTCGAGAAAACTTCAGTCAGGTCATCTTCGACCGAAGCTCAGAATGTCCATAATTCAAAAATGGTAGAAAGATAGCGGTCGTTATGTTTCAATGTAGCCCATTTCCCTTTAAATTACTATTTTCTAAACTTTGTAATGCTCCATGGGATCACGCGTTCGGCTGATTACAATTCTATCAATAAAATTTGAGCCTATGTGCCTTTTATTTGCAATTCTCATTTATTTTGCTTTGCAGAATGACATTTTAATATGATCAACAATTCTTGAAACAAAAAAATGAATTTACTTGTCAAATTTACTTCCGCTTTTAAAATAAAGATGGCAATTTCTTTTTGATTAATGAGCACAAAAAGGAATATCGACTGCTTCTCCGGTAGTGATCAAACTTTAAAAGGCAGAATCAAAAATACTTCCTGAATAAAGGATCAACTACTTCAGATGGGATGTTCCATCTAGCATCCCCGACAGAATTCTTACCTTTGAAAACCAATTGTTGGTTTTTCTCCCCAGTAGGGTCCACCTCTAAAAAACAAGAACGGATTTCTATGCCTAGCAGGTTTGTATCTCCGAAAATCAGAACGAATGCAGGAATCCCTATTCTCGAGTAAACGTACAACTTTCAGAATCTCCACTGATACCCCCATCTTCCAGAGTGGCCGAGTATCCAGTTGTATTCCTCACCGGTATGTTTTGTCAGCATAAACATACATACATCATGCATAATTGATTTATATTCATACACATGTTGCATTAATATCACTCTGGTCATTTTCATCCTCAAGTGATAAGTGTCTTCTCTCAGATAGAGTTGTCAGCTTTCCTTTCTGCGTCAGATAGGACAAAATTCTGGTCTAAGTTCTTTCCTCATTAGGAAAATGTACCGTCTAAACAATCTCTCTCCAGTGCATTCCTAGATTGAAGTCGGTCCTCGACCACTTTGATAACTTGAACCTCTGAAAGGCAAGAAGACATTCATACAGGCATCTTTGAAACATCACTCTTCATCATTGAAGATGATATTTTGCTTTCCCGAATTAAAGAAAATCCCCAGAGAAAGCCTCTCCACCAAAAGACTCTTGGCAATACGGCAGTTTCTCCCCAAAAAGTTTGCTTTCAATAAAGTCATCAGCACCTCAAAATTGGATCACATCACATGGCATTCCTCTGAAAAAGGTCTCGAAGGAAAGTATGATGTAACATCACCAAGCAAAAAGCAATCCCTCCAGAGATTTGTTCTCCCCAGTAGGTCGCAAATGGCATCTCCCACAGAGAAGTTTGTACACCTCTGCAGTTCAGACAAATGGTTTTCTCCAACAAGTCTGACATCAAATCTTTTTCCATCAAATGGCGTCTCCCCAGTAAAACTCGGTGAGAAGTTTGATGAAGATCGCTACAACAGATGGCATTCCTTGTCAAGAAAAGAACTCGACAAGAAGAAACTGAGACCAGTTTCGTGGCTGGAGACCAGGATCGAGGAGAGGTTTATTTCAAAAGAAACTGAGACCAGTTCCATGGCATAAGACTAGGATCAAGGGGAGGTTTATTTCAAAAGAAAACTGAGACCAGTTCCATGGCTGAAGACCATGATCGAGGGGAAGTTTATTTCAAAAGAAACTAAGACCAGTTCCATGGCAGAAGACCAGGATCGAGGGGACGTTTTATCCTTTTCTAAGTAACATTACTTAGCAAAAGAAGATGGATGAGCAAACTGCTACCATTCATAACCACAGTCAAAATTTCAGGTATTCTGATATTTAATCCTCTTTTACCTCGAATGTCCGAACGTCTTTGCCATTCACACCTTCAGGTCAAAGAAGATTAAATAGGGGCATCTGTCATATCCCAAATTTTGACCACAAGATTTCCCATCATTGTGCAAATCATCACCACAATATGGATGTACCTTCATACCTCATCAGTCCTCTCAAAGATTATTAAGCATTTACTACAATCAAGAATTAGGGTTTTGAGCCCTTTCAGAATACTCAAACAAAGGATCAATCAAGAATGGACATGATACTCAACTTGTCAAACCTCTCAAACACCCATGAAGGATCAAGAGGTCTCCCAAATCAAGAATCAAGTACAAGAGTGCAATATCTCAAGTTGATCAAACCTCAAGATCATCAGTGTCACCAAATTAGGGTTTCGGTCGACCAAGGCCTCCATAGAGAAATTTTCATATGGGCATGGGCCAAAACATCAAAACATGATCCAAGAAGCTCAAAGGGACCTCATAGACCCAATCACAAGTTCAAAATAGCCTTAGGGGATGCATTCATCAAAAATTAGGAATTAGGGTTTCTTGACCTAATTCACCTATAAGTTGACTTTTGGAGCAAGGCATGAGCCAAGACCTCAAGAAGTGTTTTAAAGACCTCCAATACATCATATTGATCCATTTACAAGATTGGATTGACTCAAAGAACTTGGTTCATAAGCAATACAAGGATTCAAACTCATCTGGACAAATTAGGGTTTTCTGATGAAAAGTCAACTGTACCTTTGACTTTTGACCAAGACATGATCCCAAACCTTGGGACATGATTCAAGACACTCTAAAACACCTATGGAATCCATCCATTAGGTTTGAATTAGGTCAAGGACTTGATTTCATAGAGGATCACAAGGTTTGAAATTCATCTGACAAAAAGTCAACTGTGCCAAAAATCAAGTTTGACTTTTTGAATTTCTTGACAAACAAGGCTTCCCTAAGTCAAAAACAATGTTAACTTATGGTTTGGATCATCATCCATCAAGAAAAACCAAGAAAAGTAGGGTTACTTGCAAAAGGGGCAACCATAAGAAACTTGAAATTTCACTAAGTTATGAAAAAAAGTGATTTATACCCAACTTTGCAAGACCATAACTTGTGATCCAAGCAACCTTTTTTTCCATCCAAAGCTCAAATGAAAGCTCTCATTACATACTTCAAGATTGTCAACTACCACAGATTCCAAATCCTCATGGATTTTGAGTTATGGATTGATCAAAATCATAAAAATTTGAAAATGGCCATTTTTCCAACACTTATTGAAATTTTGGACATAATCTGTTTTTCATTTTCACCAACTTTGAGGCCATTTTTCATTATGATCTAAGATGATTCAAGACCAAATTTAAACATCAAAGTTGAAGTATGTTATTGGGGATTTCCAAAAAGTACAAGAGTCTCCCATGGTTCAACTTGAGCAAGGAGTTATAAGCCTCCAAAAATTGTATTTTTCACCCTGCCCACACAAAGGCGTGAAAACCAAACTTGTGCCACACGATTTTCTCACTCAAGTTTTTCCATTTTACCAACTTTGACATCTTCCAAAAGCACAAAACATCGAATGACTCACTTGTTTCTTGATCAAGGAGGCAAGAATTTCAACTTGGCATGTGAAAACCATCATGACATGAAACTTGGAAATTCAAATTTGGCAAGGTAACATCAATGCAATTCATTGAGGTGTCAGGAACCATACCATAACACTCAAAACCAGTCAAGATTCAAGTCCAAACTCTGAGCATTCAAACCTGTAGAATTGAATGAAGTTAAGATAAGAGAGTTGACTTGGCACTTTTGGATTATCCAAGTCAATGGCTACAAGCTACATGCCATGATCAGCCTCCAATCACTATTGCTACCAAAACAAAGTTGCTCTACTATAAATAGAGGTTCTTTCTGATCAATTCAAGTACACCAAAGCATAGCAATACATGTTTTCCTTCCAATCACTCTAAAAAACCAGAATTTGCTTCTCTCACAAGTCACATTCAAATTTTCAAATAGAGAGCAATTCCACACAAAACAAACATCCTAACACCTCACATATGTCATATAAAAGTGATCCATAACCTCAAAACACATCTGGAACACCAGAATCACAAAGTCACCATCCATTTGCTCAAGCTTTTTGGCAAGGTTGCAGTTGAGGTACCACAACAAGTTCCAGGGTGTTTCAATCCATTCCAAGCTTCCAAACACCTTACATAAGGTCCATTAAAGTTGTCCAGATCATCACACAACATATGTAACACTACAACTGAGGATTCGATTTCCTCTTGTAGAGGTAAGCCTGACACTCTCAAACTCTATGATTCATGCATCATAAATGTGTTTTCAAGTTACAAACATGTTTATGCACTTATGTAGAGTGTTTCCCCTAAATAAATTGCTTTGTAGCTATCGTGTATAGGATTTCATAGTGTTCTTGCAGAAATTAGGGTTCATGTGTTCATCATTTGATTTCTCACTCCACACTTAATATAAATGCAATTAATTTATATCACTGAAATCCTTATTCAAAAATACACAACTTTCGTGTTTATAAAAGTCAAAATCATTACTTATTGAGAGAGATATGTGAGGTTTTACAAAACGGCCATGGAGGGAGGTCGTGAGGAAGAAGATGATCGTTGGCGCCATATTTTGAATTTTTGAATTTTTTTGTCATTTTCTTAATTGATTTCAAAAATTAATTTCTCTCTCAATTTTTATCATTTTTTATTGGTTCTTTTTTTAAAAATTTCCAAAAATGTTAAAATATTTTATTCTACAAAAAATTCAAATTTATATTATTTATTTGTTATAGTTTGAATTTTTGTAAATAATTTCATTTTTATTTCTTTTTTAACATTTTTAAATGAAATTTTCACCTTGGTTTTTCAAATTCAAATGGATTCCAAGTTTTCATGTGATTAAACATGATTTTTTAAAACATTTTTCAAAGTTGACAACTTGTTTTTGAATATATTTGACATTTTATATCATTTTTTATTTAAT
Organism: Lathyrus tuberosus; assembly: GCA_022829125.1. NCBI lineage: Eukaryota > Viridiplantae > Streptophyta > Magnoliopsida > Fabales > Fabaceae > Lathyrus > Lathyrus tuberosus. The sequence goes on along the minus strand of JALAZF010000021.1, from coordinate 20,458,469 downwards.
TTCCTTTGAAAATTATATTTTTAAATTAAAATTGGGGTTTTTCTTAATTTTAATTTTTTCAAACTTCATTTGAAACACTTTTGGGCCTCTATTAAAGTGTAAGACCCATCCCCTTTGTAAATACCAAATTTTGGGCCTCAGTCATTGTATAAGTCCCGATACGATTTTCAAAATAACGATGTGGTCGTTGTTTTTCATCTGGGCATCTCCTTGAGCTATAAGCCCCATCTCTTGTATAAAAATAACTTTTGGGCCTCTATTAGAGTGTAAGACCCATTCCTTCTTGTACATAAATAATTGTGGGCCTCAGTCATTGTATAAGTCCCTTTGTGGTTTTCAAATCACGGTGCGATCGTCGCCTTTTCAAATAAATCATTTGGGCCTCTCCTTGAGTATAAGCCCCATTTTCCTTTCTTTACAAACAATTTTTGGGCCTATATTAGAGTGTAAGACCCAACCCCCTCTTTGTACAAAAACAATTTTGGGCATCTGCTGTAGTATAAGTCCCACAACGTCTGTCAGTATCGCAGTGCGATCAATGTTTTCAAATAAGTCATCTGGGCCTCAGTCATTGTATAAGCCCCAAACATTCTTTTCTTTTAAAAAAAGTTTCTTATAACTCAAATTTAATTCAAATTTTTTCTCAAAACTTTCTTCAATTTCTTGAAACCCTAATCAATCATACAATTGTAGTCAATACAACAGATCATAATACACTTGGGCTTCTTCTCAGAATGTAAGTCCTAGCATCTTTTTCAATGCATATTTTGTTTATATATATCTGCCAATTCAATTGTCTGCATATACTTGTGCATATTTTATCTAGAGTTTCCCCAACAGTTAGGTCTATGTTTAAGTCAAATCAGAGTTTACTTCAACTTAGTCAAAACTAGTTCCCTCATAGGAAATTCCCTATATAGTCTGCCTCCTCTTGGGCTTATTCAATATGGAACAGAGAAAGGCATTATTCCCGGTGAAACTTTTCTCAAAACTGTCAAACTTAGAAATATATGTGTACAAGAGATTCATTTCCCCAGAGAGGATTAATTCCCGATGAAACCTCTTTTGAATTTCTTCAAACCCTAGAACTGTTCAGCAAAGAAAGGATTAATTCCCGGTGATACCTTTCTTGAACTTTTCTTAGGTTTGGACCCACAGTCTTCCTAAAAGCATCCTCAGCCTCCTCTTGGGCTTAATACAAGGACCCACAGGCTTCTTAGAAGTTCCCCCAGCCTCCTCTTGGGCTTAGTACAAGGACCCAAAGGCTTCCTAAAGGCATAGGATAGAAATTAGTCATCTCTACTAGTTCAATCCTCAGTAGAGTCAAGAATTCCAAAACATCAGACCATTCTAGGGTTGATCTTCATCCCTTAAACCCAAAGCCTCCTCTTGGGAATCATACAAAGATCCCTCTCTACACCAGAGCCTACCACTTCTTGAGAGACTTGGACAGTCTCATCCTCCTCTTGGGCTTTATTCAAGTAGACTTGGAAAGTCTCATTTCCTCTTAGATCACACAGAGACCCCTTAAGTTTCCTAAAACCACAGGAAAAACCCTGATCATTTCATCAGTATACTAATCTCCAGCAGAGTTAAAACCTCTAAGGTTTTTAAACTAAACTTTAAACTTCCCTGACCCCCAACAAGGTTTAAGCTTTCACCTTGAAAATACCAGCCAAGGTCAGATTGACCTCAATAAAACCCTAGTAGAATTAGAGCCTCATGGCATCCGATGCTTTAACTCTTCCCTGATTCTCAGCAAGAGTAAAACCCTTGGATTCCCCAACATAATTTGGACCTGCTCTTAGATTTCAATAATCCTCAGCAAAAGTCAGCCTCCTCTTAGGCTTCATATATGAACTTTCCCCAGTCAACCTCAATCTTGGGCTTTGTACAAGACAGATAAAACCCTCTCCAGTGGATTCAGTTTCTTTTAGCTTCAACCTTGGGCTTTGATCAAGGCACACATAAAATCAACATCCCCACAGATGAGACCATGAGTCCTCTCTGAAGTAAGATACCTCTTCTATATATCACATATCAAAACAAATAATCAAAATCTTTTTCCAGATAATTGTTGTAAGTGGCACACTTGTTGATCCAAGCTGAAGTCCCTCATTTATCCTGGCTAAAATTCATCTTTCATCTAACAGCTATAAGTGGCAAGCATCTGGATCCCTAACATCCAAGCCAATGTCCCTCTCTTAGCATGAAATACTCATAAGGAAAAAGTGGCATTGCTCTACACTGAGTTAAATCTTTCTTCCTTTATGACATCCCTCTTATAAAGGAAATTATGGAATTGTTGGATTCACATATCCCAGTTAAAGTAATTTCCCTTATAATAAATTTCTCAACATTTGTGATGAATAGGTGAGATATTCTCCTGTCATACCCAAAATTTTGACCACTAATATTTCCCATCATTGTGAAAATCATCATCACAATATGGAGGAAGCATTATATTTCATCAGTCTCCCCAAAGATGGGTGAGCATCCACTACAATCAAAATTAGGGTTTCAAGCCCTCTCAGAGCCTTAGGCAAAGGATCAATCAAGGAATGACATGATCTTCAACTTGTCTAAACCTCTCAAACATACACAAAGGATCAAAAAGGACTCCCACTCCAAGGATTAAGCACAAGGCTGCTCCCTTCTAGGTGGATCAAGTCTCAAGATCGACAGTGTCACCAAATTAGGGTTTTGGTTGACCAGGGCCTCCAGATGGAAATTTTTCATCTGGGCACAAGCCAATGATCCAAAACATAACCTAATATACTCCATGGAACCTCATGGACCCAATCATCAAGTCAATTTTGCCTCAGGGGATGCATTCATCAAAAATCAGGAATTAGGGTTTCTTGACCTAATTCACCCCTAAGTTGACTTTTAGGGTAAATCATGAGCCAAGACCTCAAGAGAGGGTTTGAGGGTCTCTAATGAACTATATTGATCCATTTGTAACAATGGATTAATCCAAGAAGCTTGAGCAACAAGTCTCAATTTCATCTGCACCACAATTAGGGTTTCACGAGGAAAGTCAACTATAACTTTGACTTTTGACCAAGACATGCTCCCAAACCCTAAGACATGATTCAATATACCCTATGACACCCATGGAACATGTCCATCAAGTTTGATTTAGGTCAAGGACATGATTTCCTGAAGAATTGCACAATTTGGAATTCATCTGATAAAAAGTCAACTGTGCACAAAAGTTAACTTTGACTTTTTGAGATTTTTCACCAAAATGGATTTTTAACCCTAAAAAGATGTTAATGTATGATTTGAATCATCATTCATCAAGAAAAATTAAAGAAAGTGGGATAACTTGTAAAAGGGGTAACCATAAAAACTTAGAAAAATTTCTAAGTTATGGAAAAAGTGACACTAATGTGCCAACTTTGGAGGACCATAACTCCTAAACCACAAGGCCATTGTTCCCCATTCAAATCTTGATTTTTAGATCTCATTGCCCTCTACAAAAGCTTCATATTGACCTATGTCCAAATTCCTCATGGATTTTGAGTTATGGAGTGATCAAAATCAAGAAAAGTCACTTTATTCCAACACTTAGTGAAAATTTCACTAAGTCAGATTTTACCCTACTTTTTGCCAAATGTAGGGGGATTTTTCACTTGGATTCAAAAGAGATCAAAACCAAACATGTTCAAACAGTTGTTGTATCATGTAAGGGCTTTCCAAAATGGCCAAGAACATTACGAAATTCAATTTGAGTCATGAGATATGACATTGGCAAGTTACCTTGCTGAAATCTGCCAAGGCAAGGCAGATTTTGCACTTTTGGTCGATTTGCCAAAATCAGCCAAATCCAAATGCTCCTATCCACTTGGACACCTCTGAGGATTGAATCTAAAGGGGACAATCACTGAGCCAAGCCTCCAAAGTCTTTGGAACAAGAAATAGCATGTTGAACCTAGAATTACCAAAATAGGGACAAGACTCCAATTTTGGATTGGAGCATTCAATGGAAGCATCAAGGTGGCATAGACTGAGCCATTCTCAACTGAATTCAGTCAAGACTTATCCAAGACCAAGGGAACCAGCAGCCTGTGCCCTAACCTCTAGTCAATGGCTAGAGGAGACTTGGATTTTCATTTGCCAACATTGGCCAAACCTACTCAGCAGTTGCCATTCACTATTCCTTGCAAAACAAACTTGCTCTACTATAAATAGAGCTCAATTGTGATCAGTTTAAGTACACCAAAGCCATCAAACAGATGCTTTCCTCAAAATCTCTTCTTTCACTCCAATTTTGCCTTCTAAGGCAAGTCACTATCGGGTTTTGAGTTTGAGAGCTTTTCCAACCAAACCAATCACACACACACCTCACATACATCATATAGAAGTGATCCAAACACTCACATAACATCTGGAACACAGATTTCACAAAATCACCAGCCAATTGCTCAAGTTCTTGACAGTTTTGCAGTTGAGGTACCATCTTCAACTCCAAACCATTTTAATCCATTCCAAGCATCCATACACACTCCATGGCACCTAGGGAAGCTATCCAGATCATTGGAACCTAGCTGTAACACCTCCAACACAAATCACGATCACCAGCTGCAAGTGGTAAGCATGAGCTCTTCTAACTCTATGATCCATGCAATTTTTGCTGCACAATAATTTGGCCATATGTTCATAATCATGCATGGAATGTTTCCCCTCAATTAATTGCATTGTTTGAATCGTGTATCAAAAATCCTAGCCTTCATGCAGAAATTAGGGTTCTTGAGGATTTTTCATTATTTCTTATTATATGTTTAATTTAAATGAAATTAATTGTCATAGACATGATCGTGAGGTTAAAACGAGTTGATTGGTATGTGGATTGCATGATATAATCAAGTATTCAGTGAGATTGGAGAGAAAATGCAAATCTGGGCAAACCCAGAACACGCGCGTGTTCTTGGTGTGTTCTTGGCGCCATTTTTTGAAAATTCAAATATTTGAATTTTGTGATTTTATTTAATTGATTCAAAAATTAATTTCTCTCTGAGTTTTAATGATTTTGAGTTGATTATTTTTTTAATAATTCACAAAAATGTTAAAATATTTTATTTTCCCAAAAAACTCCCAAAAATATTATTTATTTTGTATAATTGATATTTTTACAAAGAATTAATGTTTTAATTGTTTTTAACATTTAAAATATTTTCCCCCTTGATTTTGCAACTTTTAATGCCTTCTAATTATTTTGTAGGTCAATACTTAATTTTTGAAGCATTAATCCAAGATCACAATTTGTTTTCCATATGTTAAACAATTTTGATCATTTTAATTGAATTTTTATTCAATTAAATACATTTTTGGAAACAAATTAGGGTTTTGGATTAATTCAACCCTCATAAATCATTTTCAAAACACTTTGGGCCTCTAATAGAGTGTAAGACCCAATCCTTTTTTGACCAAATCATTTTTGGGCCTCAGTATATTGTATAAGTCCCGATACCGTCAAAAACAAACGGCGCGATCGTCGCCTTTTCAAAACACAACCTTGGGCCTACCCTCGAGTAGTAAGACTCATTTCTTTTCTTAAAACTCATTTGGGCCTCTCCTTGAGCTATAAGACACATTCAAAACTTTTGGGCCTCTAATAGAGTGTAAGACCCAATCCCCTTTTAACCAAAACATTTTGGGCCTCAGATATTGTGTAAGCCCCTTCGCATTAAAAGAAAATCTCGGCGCGATCGCCATTTCAAAAACAAACTTTGGGCCTACCCTCGTGTTATAAGCCCCACTCTTTTTCTTTAAACTTTTTGGGCCTCTTGAGAGAGTGTAAGACCCATCCCTTTGTACAGAAAACCTTTTTTGGGCTACAGTCACTTGTATAAGTCCCTCTGTACAAATTCAAACAGTACGCTCACTGATAAAACCCTGGGCCTCTCCCTGAACTGTAAGCCCCAAATCTTTCTTTTTCAAAGCACTTTCTCCTTTGATTTTGAATATACTTTTGTTTTCAATCTTTCTTTGTTGAACAACTAACCAAACAGCATGGAAACTCTACAACCGAGTAAGTGGTTATTGCTTTCATTTACCACTTTCATATACATATAACTGTATTGTGGGGCTGTTTCACTGTAAGTCTTCTTTCATAAACTCATATCAACTGTGTAATAATAGTATAGATATTTCGAGTTTCCCCGGCAACTACGTCTGGAACTAGGTGACGCCGTTTCGTTTCGTAGAAATAGACAACTAGATCCCCAATAGGATCACCAGATACAGTCTTCTCTTCGGCTGTGCTCATTAGGAATTGTCAAGAAATTCTACTCCCAGAGTGAATGTATTCTCCGTGAATGGCATCTTTGAGTTTCTTCCAAATTCTCGAACTTTCCTGACTTGATCTATTCCTTGTGAATAGCTTGCCTTGAATTTTTTGGGGTTTGGGGACCCACGGGCTTCTTAAAAGCATCGGCCTCCTCTTGGGCATCGTACAAGGACCCACAGGCTTCCGAAAAGCACCCTCGCCTCCTGTTGGGCTTAGTACAAGTACCCGACGGCTTCTTAGAAGTATTCACAGCCTCCTCTTAGGCTTCGTATAATGATCTCTTCCTCCGGGAATGATAGCCTCCTCTTGGGCTTCATACAAGGACCACTCGGCTTCTTAAAAGTTTCCAGCCTCCTCTTGGGCTTCGTACAAATTGTTCCGACGACCTCCTAAAGGTATAGGAACAGAACTTAATCATCTCCATAGAACAGTCTTTTCAAGAGCCTACTACTGTTTCTCAAAGCATAGTACAAAAGATGAAACTCTAGACTTGGACAGTCTAATCTCCTTGAGTCTCCAAGACATTCTCAAGTGACCCCTTCGTTAAATAAAAAGAAAACCCGTAGACTCGGACAGTCTCAATACCCTTCAGATTTCCCGCTTCCTTGAAGAACAGGAATAACCCGGATCCTTGAATCAAATCCTTGAGTACAGTGTTGCTCATATAAGAACTGATTTTCTCTTTCAAAATCAGTATACTGGACCTGTCACTCAACTGAAACAGTAACCCTAGCCTCCTCTTAGGCTTTGTATAATGATCCTTCTCCAGTGAAGTCAGCCTCCTCTTGGACTTTGTACAATGATTCTCCCTAGTGAAGTCAAACAACGTTTAGCCTCTCTCTCGGGCTTTGTACGAGACACATAAGAGACTCCCTCGTTGAGTCAATCACCCTTTAGCCTCCATCTCGGGCTTTATACGAGATACAAAAAGGTTCTTATTGAGCCAAACAAACAATAGCCTCCATCTCGGGCTTCGTACGAGATACAAAAAACTCTCTTGTTGAGTCAAATAGCCTCCATCTCGGGCTTTATACGAGATGCCAAAAGACTCCATCGTCGAGTCAAAACCTTTTAGCCTCTCTCTCGGGCTTTGTACGAGACACATATTAGCCTCCTCTTAGGCTTTATATAAGAAAACCACTGGTTGGTCCAATCAACCTTTTAGCATCAAAGTTGTGCCTCGTTCACAGTACACAAACATCAACAACTCTTTCCCCTTCATCTAATCGCTGTAAGCGCCAAGCCTCTGGATCATCTACATCCATGCCACTGTCCCTATTTTAGCATGAGAAATTCCTAAGGAAAGATAGCATTGCTCTACACTGAGTTAAAGTCTTCTCCTTCAGGTTGGAAATCCCCTATAAAGGAAATTATGGCATTGCCGGATTCACAAATCCCGGTTAAAGTAATTCTCCTTTATAAACAGTTATGACATACAAACCCCTCTTTATAGATGACCAATTCTCTCTAAAGTCAAACCTTTAGCTTCATATCTTGGGCTTTGAACAAGATACAAATAGACCCTTCAGCTTCACATCTTGGGCTTTGAACAAGATACAAATAGACCCTTCAGCTTCACATCTTGGGCTTTGAACAAGATACAAACCACCTTTAGCTTCACGTCTTGGGCTTTGAACAAGACACCAAAAACACCCATTTCCTCCCATAGAATAGGAGTAACTACGAACGCTCTGATTTCCCTGTTTCGGTAAACGGGAATACGTAGGCATAAGATTGAATGAAAAAATCTTAGCGAGCACACTAAACAAAAACCCAAAATCCCATACTCTCATATATCTATCAAAAAGCATCAGTCCTAACATCCTAATCCTTGTTCCCCGCCAGAAACCTGTCATTCTGTCAAAATAACACAAGAAAGGCCCCACCACATTGATCGCATCCGTAACCTAACAGACCGCTGTTTAAACTCAGTATGCAAGCAGGGTTAATTGGAGACATCTATTTCCCTTCCTTCATCAGCTCACAATAGGATAAAAAATGAATCGACCTGTAGTAAAATGACTCCAGAGAGCGATCGCGCTTAAGAACCGCGTCCAAAATCGCTCGCTACATCTCCCTTTAGAGATCACAAATTCTCTCTCTCAGTCACCTTTTTAGCTTCAATCTTGGACTTTGAACAAGACACAAATACTTCGATAGCCTCAATCTTGGGCTTTGAATAAGACACCAAACATTTTCCTCCCATAGAACAAGAGGAACTACAATTGCTCTGATTTCCCAGATCTCTTTACGGGAATACGTAGGCATAAGATTATGAAATCTTAGCGAGCACACAAATCAAAAACTTTAGGTCCAGTACCTTCCCAAAAACAATGGAAACCCCGAAAACCACAAAAACATTCTCTCAACACTCCCAAAGGAGAAACTTTCCCAAGCCACAGCAGATAAACACCAGAAAACATTTTAAGTTAACAGAGAAACTTGCAATAAAGAGTTCCTATGGATTACCATAGATACACTGGGTGTTAATAGCTTCCATTTGTATAACCAGACCCCGATCCTCGATCTCTTAGCATTTGTTAAAAAAACATTTGTGTGCAAGGTTAGTTTTAGATATCTTCCCTTTCCTTTCCAGCTTCATAGGCTAAATAAGAAATCAGAAAGTAGCACCCAATTCCAACATTGCGGTAAGGTGGTCGCGTCACCGACAAAAATCGCACTCTACAAACCTCTTTCACAATAAATCTTGACTTTTGTCAAGTGCTTTTTCAAACTTCATTTTCTGTAATAAATTTGAATCAATTTTAAACATACTTTGACCATTTCAAAAAGACTCTAAAAAACACTTAAACGCATTCAAACCTTTTGTGCTTTTATGCACTTTTTCTTTTAAAACTTTTTCAAAAGATTAGACGTGAGTCATTTTCAGGGTTGAGATGTAATTCTCCTATTCCCCATAGTATTAAAGATGTTGACATTTTCCACTTGGATGTTGAGTGATAGACTTGTTGATTTGTATCCAAGCAAAATCCTCCATCTTAAGATGATGCAAATGTTATTTTCTTATACTTGTGGGCGATTAGTCCTAGTTTTCTCCTTAAAATAACGACTTGTCTTTTCATTTAAAATCAACCAAAACAAATCATTTTTGTTATTTGTACCACAAACTACGGGGTTTTGATCCTATATTGCACTTTGTGGGTACATAGACATGAGGCTCAAGAAGTCTCTCCAAACACAAAAATCTAAAAAATACTTCTCTTCTCACCTCCCCAATCTTATTTCAAATCAAAAAGCGTAGATTTTTTCAAAGGTTTCCTATTGAGTACTATAGACATTTTAGGTGCTAACACCTTCCCATCGCGTAACCAACCCCCTTACCCAGTCTTTGTTTATTTTGTTCTTGTTTTAGAACTTATTTAGGTTTTGTTCGCTCTTTTTTCCTTTCCTTTTGGATAAAATAAAAGTGCGGAGGCGACTCTTGTTCTATGAGTTAAGTTAGTCAATAGCTTACACTCACAATTTTTACCACTACAATCTCAAATCTTCGTCCTGATGTTGTTGTTTGGAATCAGATTCTGAATTTAAACTTACTTTCTAAGGATAAGGATTTAGACCTTGTGGACCCTATTGAAAAAGATATGCTTCTACTTCTCAATTCAGACTTGCAGATTGATCTTCCTCAAGTTATGTTTGACTATTTGAAGAAGGCTTTTTCTTCCTTTCAAAAGGGAATAATTTTATTGATTCCTTTTAGACGAGTTCTTTCAGAATTACTTGTTCAGCAGGGAGTTATCATAAGTTTAGATTTTGATTTGTCTAAAATCTGGAGAGACAAGTTTGAAGCTATCACTGAAAGATTCTGATGTTAGATTTCTACATAGTTATGCCTTGTAATTGTTAGAACCTTTGTATTAAGTTATCTTATTATTATATCAAAGTTTGTTCATGTTGTTGTTCAGTTAACTGTTGATTATATTTATTTATGGTTGTTCAATAGAATCAAAAGTAATGGGAGTAAGAACTTAATGTTTGCAACTTTTATCATTAATAAGAAGGAAGGGATTACAAATTATTTAGACATTCTAGTCTGTTGGATTAACCCTAAGGTATTCCCTAGGATCATCTGACATGTCCAAATTATTTAAGTAATCTTGCCATTCATCCTTGGCAAACTCCAATGCCTCATTTCTCAGCTGATTTCTGCGTCTGGACCCAGAAGATCTTCTTCTTCTGTGTGTCTTCACAAAGGATGCTGAAGAGGTGAGAGCTTCTAAAGTCATTTACTTGTTAGTAGATCCTTCAGGTGCTATTTTGCTTTCACTTGCCTGAGTTGCTGCATTCAGTATGGTTGTCTTTCTGAAATCTCTCTTTGGAACCCAGATTTGCTTCTGTTTGTACATCTTGGTGTTTTGAGGATTAAGTGATTATGAAAGTAAGCATGTTATGAGTTCTTATATAGGCGTGTTACATACATTGTTCCAAGTGTCTGTTGTTTTAATATTGATTAAGTCTTATCAATATCTTAAATGATATATCTTGGAAATGTTATCTAACAGTCTAACCTATTAAAGATTCTTTAACAGCTATGAATTTTATACTTGACCCGTTTAACTGTGGTTTCTGGTGTCAGTTTTTCTTCATTAATGTCTTTCAGTAAATCTAAAGGAAATTATTGAGATTATTTGCATGCAATAACTAAAATTTGGTCAAAAATATATTTTTCATTAATTGAAGCAGAGGATTACAAAACATTGATTCATAAGGAATTGCTAATGCTTAGCATAGGTCCCCAGTTGTCATAGCCTATGTCTAGCTCATCTTCATCAATGTCTTCATCTTATGCCTCTGGGATTGGACGGTAGAACAGCTTATTGGACCGTCTTCTCTTCTTTTATCTCTTCATTATTATGGGCTTCATTACAGCTTCTGATGAACTTACTCATGTAGGTTGTGTTGGAGCTGCTGACGTTGCTTCTTCAGAAGTGAGTCTTGCAGAGAGCAAAGTCCCAGTGGTAGATGATTCAGAAACAACTCGTTTTTGAACGTTCTGGACATCTTGTCTTGTAGAGCTCTGGGAGATTTCTATTACTACATAAGTCTTATGTCTCTCAACTGATACTTCTATGACTATGTGTAGCGAGCGATTTTGGACGTGGTTCTTAAGCACTGTCACTTTGGGGTACTACAGGTCGATTCATTTTTTATCCTATTGAAGCTAATGAAGGAATGGAAACAGATGTCTCCAACTAACCCTGCTTGCAAACTGAGGTTAAACAGTCAAAACTGTTGGTTTACAGATGCAGTTCGTGTTCGTGGGCCTCTCTCTGCTTATTTTGTTCAGAACAAAATACCGGGATTGTTCATGGGGAATTTGTTGGGATACTGTGCTAGATTGGCTGGAGGTAGGGGACTTTGATTAGTGTGCTAGCTAAGATTCTTTTTCAATCTTATGCCTACGTATTCCCGGGATAGGGAAATCAGAGCGATCGTAGTTCCTCCTATTCTATGGGACGAAATGGTGTTTTGGTGTCTTGTTTAAAGCCCAAGACATGAAGCTAAAGGTGGTTTATATCTTGTTCAAAGCCCAAGATGTGAAGCTGAAGGGTCTATTTGTATCTTGTTCGAAGCCCAAGATGTGAAGCTAAAAGGGTGTTGACTTTAGAGAGAATTTGTCATCTCTAAAGGGGGTCTGTTTGTCACAACTGTTGGGTGACTGCTTATAAAGGAGAATTACTCTAACTGGGATATACAAATCCAGCAATGCCATAATTTCCTTTATAGGGGAATTTTAACCTGAAGGAGAAGACTTTAACTCAGTTTAGAGCAATGTCATCTTTCCTTAGGAATTTCTCATGATAAAAGAAGGACAGTGGCATGGATGTAAATAATCCAGAGGCTTGCCGCTTACAACAATTAGACGAGGGAAAAGGAGTTGTTGATGTTTGTATGTTGTGACCGAAGCATGATTTGATGCTAAAAGGTTGATTGAATCAAACGGGGATTTCTTTATACAAAGCCTAAGAGTAGGCTATTGACCCAACAAGAGGATGCTTTTGTGTCTCATACGAAGCCCGAGATAGAGGCTAAAAGGGTTGACTCAACAAGAGAGTGTTTTTATATGTGTCTTGTACGAAGCCCAAGACGGAGGCTAAAAGGGTTTGACTCAACAAGAGAGTCTTTTATACTCACCAAGAGAGTGATTTGTATCTCATACGAAGCCCGAGATAGAGGCTAAAGGAGGATTGACTCAACAAGAGAGTCTTTTATACTCAACAAGAGAGTGTTTTTATATCTCGTACAAAGCCCGAGATGAAGGCTAAAAAAATGTTCGACTCAACAAGAGAGTCTTTTATACTCAACAAGAGAGTGATTTTGTATCTCGTACGAAGCCCGAGATGAAGGCTGAAAATGTTTGACTCAACTAGAGATACTTTTATGCTCAACAAGATAGTGTTTTGTATCTCGTACAAAGCCCGAGATGGAGGCTAAAGGTGATCGACTCAACAAGAGAGTCTTTTTATACTCAACAAGAGAGTGTTTTGTATCTCGTACAAAGCCCGAGATGAAGGCTAAAAATGTTTGACTCCACATGAGAGTCTTTTATACTCAACAAGAGAGTGATTTTGTATCTCGTACGAAGCCTGAGATGGAGGCTAACAAGGTTAACTCCGCTGGGGAGAATCATTGTACAAAGCCCAAGAGGAGGCTAGGGTTACTATTTCAGTTGAGTGACAGGTCCAGTATGTTGGTTAAAAGAGAAAATCAGTTCTTATATGGGTAATGTTGTACTCATGCATTTGATCTGAGGACCGGGATTATTTCCTGTTCTTTAAGGAAACGGGGAATCCGAAGGGTATTGAGACTGCCCAAGTCTACGGGTGTTTTTTTCCTATTTTTGAAAGGAACTTGAGAATGTCTTCGAGACTCAAGGAGATTAGACTGACCAAGTCTAGAGTTTTATCTTTTGTACTATACTTAAGAGAAATTAAGAGACAGTACATTCGCGGTAGAAAGATCTAGACTCTTTGAAAGACTGTTCTATTAAGATGACTAATTTCTGTTCCTATACCTTTAAGAGGTCGTCGGGATAATTTGTACGAAGCCCAAGAGGAGGCGAGAAAAACTTTTAAGAAGCCGAAGGGACAATTTGTACGAAGCCCAAGAGGAGGCTATCTTCCCAGAGGAAGAATCTTTATACGAAGCCTAAGAGGAGGCTGTGAAAAACTTCTAAGAAGCCGACGGGTCCTTGTACAATGCCCAAGAGGAGGTGGGGATGCTTTTAGGAAGCCTGTGGGTCCTTGCACTAAGCCCAAGAGGAGGCTGATGAACAGTTCCAGAAGGGGTTTCACTTAGAACATTGGCCTTCTGTATATGAACTGTTCATGGGGGAAATTTCTTAAATCTAGTTATCTAAAATTGTTGTAAAAGAAAATTCTCATGGTTTAGGTTATGTTGAAATATCCGGGAGAACGTTGGGTGTAAGGAGACGAGGTTTTGTCAAGTTCTAGACGTAGTTGCCGGGGAAACTCTAAATATCTATACTAGTATTACACAGTCGATATGAGTTTATGAAAGAAGACTTACAGTGAAACAGCCCCACAATACAGTTATATACATATGAAAGCGGTAAATAAAAGCGGGTAAACACTTACTCGGTTGTAGAGCCTCCATGCTGTTTGGTTAGTTTGTTCAACAAAGAAAACTTTGATAACAATATTATATTCAAAATCGAAGGAGAAAGTGCTTTGAAAGGAAAATTGGGGCTTACAGCTCAAGGAGAGGCCCAGGGTTTTATTAGTGATCGCACTGTCGTTTTGTACAGGGACTTATACAAGTGACTGAGGCCCAAGAAAGGTTTTTTGTACAAGGGGATGGGTCTTACACTCTCTCAAGAGGCCCAAAATGATTGAAAGAAAAAGAATGGGGCTTATAAGACGAGGGTAGGCCCAGAGTTTATTTTGAAAAGGGCAACGATCGCGCCGAGGTTTTGAAAACACCGTGGGTCTTATACAACGACTGAGGCCCAAAATTTTTTGGTTTCAAAAAGGGGATTGGGTCTTACACTCTATTAGGCACCCAAAATGATTTTGAATGGGTCTTATAGCTCGAGGAGAGGCCCAAATGGTTTGATTTTTGAACTGGCGATCGCGCCGGGATTTTTGAAAACGCAGTGGGTCTTATGCAATGACTGAGGCCCAAATGTTTTTGGTTTTCAAAGGGGATTGGGTCTTACACTCTATTAGAGGCCCATGAATGTTTGAAAAAGTTTGATGAGTGTTGAATTAATCAAAACCCTAATTTGTTTCCAAAATGTATTTTAATTGAATAAAAAATTCAATTAAAATGATCAAAATTGTTTAACATGTGGAAAACAAATTGTGATCTTGGATTAATGTTTCAAAAATCATATTTTGACCTTCAAAATGATTAGAAATATTTAAATTTTGCAAAATCAAGAAGGAAAAAATATTTTAAATGTCAAAAACAATTAAAATATTAATTCTTGGCAAAAATATCGATTATATGAAATAAATAATATTTTTGGGATTTTTTGATAAAATAAAATATTTTAACATTTTTGTGAATTATTAAAAAAAGAACCAACCCAAAATCATTAAAACTCATAGAGAAATTAATTTTTGAATCAATTAAATAAAATCACAAAAATTCAAATTTTTGAATTTTCAAAAAAGGCGCCAAGAACAAGGGCAAGAACATGCGCCACCCTCTGTTTCTGCAGATTTTCATTTTCTATCCAATCTCACTGAAAACTTGATTATATCATGTAATCTACATATCAATCTACTCGTTTCAACCTCACGATCATGTCTATGGTCTTTAATTTCATTTATTTTAAGCATGGAATAAGAAATCAAAGAGAAACCTCAAGAACCCTAAATTCTGCATGAAGGTTCAGAAATTCCATACACGATTCATACAAAGCAATTGATTGAGGGTAAACACTCTATACATGATTATGAACATATGGCCAAATTATTGTGCAGCAAAAATTGCATGGATCATAGAGTTAGAAGAGCTCATGCTCACCTCCTGCAGCTGGTGATCGTGTTATGGGTTAGGGGTGTTACAGCTAGGTTCCAATGATCTGGATAGCTTCCCTAGGTGCCATGGAGTGTGTCTGGATGCTTGGAATGGATTGAAATGATCTGGAACTTGAGATGGCACCCCAACTGCAAATCTGTCAAAGGCTTGAGCAATTGGCTAGTGATTTTGTGATTTTGGTGTTCCAGATGTTATTTGAGTGTTTGGATCACTTCTATATGATGTTTATGAGGTGTGTGTGTGATTGGTTTGATTGGAATAGCTCTCAAACTCAAAACCCGATGGTGACTTGCCTTAGAAGGCAAAATTGGAAGTGAGAAGGTGATTTTGAGGAAAGCATCTGTTTGATGGCTTTGGTGTACTCAAACTGATCACAAATGAGCTTTATTTATAGTAGAGCAAGTCTGTTTTGCAAGGAATAGTGAATGGCAACTGCTGCATAGGTTTGGCCAATGTTGAGCAATGAGAATCCAAGTCTCCTCTAGCCATTGACTAGAGGTTAGGGAATAGAGTTGTGGTTCCCAAGTTGTTGGATCATTCTTGACTAAATTCAGTTGCAAATGGCTCAGTCCATGCCACCTTGGTGTATGCATTGAATACTCCAATCCAAAATTGGAGTCTTGTCCCTCTTTTAGGCAATTCTAGGTTTGGCATGCTATTTTTGGTTCCAAAGACTTGGGAGGCTTGGGATCAGAGTTGGTTCCTCCTTGGTCCCCCCTTGAGGTGTTCAGATGGATAGAGTTGCTTGCCCTTTGCAAATTTGGACAAATCGAGCAAAACTCCAAAATATTCCTTGCTTTGGCAGTTTTCAGCAAGGCATATTGCCATTGTCATATCTCATGGCCCAAGTGGAATTTGATGGAGTTCTTGGCCATTTTGGAAAGCCCTCATATGATACAACAACTGTTTGATCATAATTGGTTTTGATATTTTTTGAATCCAAGTGAAAAATGCCCCTACATTTGGAGAAAAGTGAAGGAAGATTCTGACTTAGTGAAAATTTCACTAAGTGTTGGAAAAAAGTGACATTTTCACTTTTCTTGATTTTGATCATTCCATAACTCAAAATCCATGATGAATTGGAATGAGGTGTAGTTGAATCTTTTGTAGAGGGTAATCGGAGCTACAAATCCAGCCTTGGATGGGGAAAAGTGCCCTTGTGGTTTAGGAGTTATGATCCTCCAAAGTTGGTACCCTAGCCACTTTGTTCCATAACTAAGAAAAATTTCTAAGTTTTTTATGGTTACCCCTTTTACAAGTTATCCCACTTTTCTTGATTTTTCTTGATGAATGATGATTCTAATCACACATTAACATCATTTTAGGGTCAAAGAACCAAAATTGTGAAAAATCTCAAAAAGTCAAAGTTTGACTTTTGTGCACAGTTGACTTTTTGTCCGATGAATTCCAAACTGTGCGATCCTCTATGAAATCAAGTTCTTGACCTAAATCAAACTTTATGGACATGTTCCATAGGTGTTATAGGGTGTATTGAATCATTTCCCAAGGTTTGGGAGAATGTCGTGGTCAAAAGTCAAAGCTACAGTTGACTTTTCCCGTGAAACCCTAACTGTGGTTCAGATGAACTTGAAACTTGTTGCTCAAGCTTCATGGATCAATCCATTGTTACAAATGGATCAATGTGATGTATTAGGGACCCTCAAATCATCTCTGGAGGTCTTGGCTCATGATTTGTCCCAAAAGTCAACTTAGGAGTGAATTAGGTCAAGAAACCCTAATTCCTGATTTTTTATGTATGCATCCCCTGGGGCTAAATTGACTTGGTGATTGGGTTTATGAGATCCCTTGGAGCATCATAGGTTATGCTTTAAAGCATTGGCTCATGCCCAGAGGAAAATTTCCATCTGGAGGCCCTGGTCAACCAAACCCTAATTTGGTGACACTGGCGATCTTAAGGCTTGATCCACCTAGAAGGGAGAAGCCTTGTGCTTAATCCTTGAAGTGGGAGTCCTCTTGATCCTTTGTGGATGTTTGAGAGGTTATACAAGTTGAGGATCATGTCATTTCTTGATTGATCTTTTGTCTAAGAGCTCTGAGAGGGCTTGAAACCCTAAGCCTGATTGTAGTGGGTACTCACCCATCTTTGGGGAGACTAATGGTTCATCCATATTGTGATGATGATTTGAAAAATGATGGGAAATCTTAGTGGTCAAAATTTGGGGTATGACAGATGCCCCTATTTAATCTTCTTGGACCCTAAGGTGTGAATGGCGAAGGTATTCGGGCATTCGGGGTGCAAGAGGATTAAATATCGGAATACCTAAAATTTTGATGGTGATTATTAATGGAAGTTTGCGCATCCTTCCTCTTTCGCTAAGCAATGATGCTTAGAAAAGGTAAACTTCCCCTCGATCCTAGTTTCCTACCAAGGAACTGGTCTAAGTTTCTTTTGTAAACTTCCCCTCGATCCTGGTTTCCTACCAAGGAACTGGTCTAAGTTTCTTTTGTAAACTTCCCCTTGATCCTGGTTTCCTACCAAGGAACTGGTCTCAGTTGCTGATGTAAACTTCCCCTCGATCCTGGTTTCCAACCAAGGAATTGGTCTAAGTTTCTTTTGTCAATAAACTTTACTGACAAGGGACGCTATGTGTAGCAGTTTTCCTCAAACTTCTCGCCGAATTTTTATGGGGAGATGCCATTTGATGGAAAAAATTTTGATTGTAGAGAGGCACGAACTTCTCTGTTTGAGACGCCGTTTGTCGACTCTACTGGGGAAAACGAGTCTCTTTGAGAGACTATGTCTTGCTTGGGGTTACCACATCATACTTTTCTCGGGATCTTCTCAGAGAAATGCCATATGATGTGATCCAATTTTGAGGTGCCAATGACCTTTTCGTCAGTGAATATTTCGGAGAAAAACTGTTGTACTACCGAATTTCTGACTAAGAGGGTTTATCTGGGGATTTTCCTTAATCCGGGAAAGCGAAGACATCATCTTCAATGGCGAAGAATGATGTTGGCTGAGGGTTCTCTGGTTTTTCAGAGGTTCAAGTTATCAAAGTGATCAAGGCCGACTTCATCCCAGAAATAAACTGGAGGAGAGAGGTAGTGCAGACGCAACATTTCCTGACGAGGAAAGAACTGACAACTCGATTGAGAGGACTGTTATCACTAGGGGATAAGACCTACTAGAGTGATAGTGATGCAATATGAATATGAATGTAAATCATTAATGCATGATGTATGTATGTATATGCTGACAAAACTGACGCGACATACAGACTAGTAGATGAACATGACTGGATACTCGGCCACTGCGGGGGATGAAAAGTATCACTGGTTAACGATAGCAATTCTGCCTTGCTTAGGAGAGATAATCCCTGTCGGGAGCTATGTTGGTCGGGCTTAGGAGGTAAGAACTATGCCAAGGGTGTCAGATGAAATATTCGCATCTGACACAGCTGATCCTTCATTCATGTGCACTGGTTTAGAAGGAGTACTTTGATTCTGCACTTTGAAGCTTAACCGCCTTTGGGAGAAGCCATCGATATTCTTTTGATGTTCAACAGTCAAAAGAATTTGCCATCTTTATTTTAAAAGCAGAAAAAAGTTTAACAAGTAAATTCATTTTTGTTTTATTTCAAGAATCGTTAATCATATTAAAACGTTGTTCTGTAAAGCTAAAACAAATAAGAATTGCAAACAAAAGCACAAGGGCTAAAATTTTATTGATAGGATGGAAATCAGCCAAACACGTGATTCCATAGAGTATTTACAAAGTTTGAAAATGGTAATTTAAGAGAAAAGGGCTACATTAAAACATAACGACCACTATCCTTCTACCAACTTTGAATTCTGGACATCCTGAGCTTCTGTCGAAGATGACCTTGACTGGCGTTTTTGTGACCGATGGCATTACTGCTGCTGAAGGATTTGCCCCTTTGTTGAACATAGTTACTTGCCATTATCCCTAATTTTTGCCTAGATTGTACTTTAATGTTTCCAATCCACCGGGATGATTTTGCTTATGTCTTTCATTTTTGCCCGGACCGCCCTTTCGGGTTTTCAATCCACCGAGATGTTTTTTTTTTAGTTTAGGCAAAGTATTTCTTGACTACGTCAACATTTGTGGGGTAGGCAAATTCCTCTCCGTCCATGGTTACAAGTCTCAAGGCACCGCCTGAGAAAGCTTTCTTGACCACATATGGGCCGTCATAATTCGGAGTCCACTTGCCCTGAGAATCAGTGAGAAATGATTCTATCTTTTTGAGCACAAGGTCTCCTTTCCTGAAGACACGAGGTCGAACCTTTTTGTCGAACGCCTTCTTCATTCTTTGCTGATACAACTGACCGTGGCATAGTGTCGTAATTCGCTTTTCTTCTATCAGATTTAGTTCATCGTGCCGATTTTGTCACCATTCAGCTTCTGTTAGCTTAGCTTCCATCAATACTCGGATTGATGGGTCTCTACTTTAACGGGGAGCACTGCTTCTATGCCGTATACTAGAGAGAAAGGGGTTGCCCCTGTTGAAGTGCGGACAAATGTGCGATAACCGTGAAGAGCAAAGGGTAGCATCTCGTGCCAATCTTTGTAGGTTACAACCATCTTTTGAACAATCTTTTTGATATTCTTGTTAGCCGCTTCTACCGCACCGTTCATCTTGGGTCGGTAGGGAGATGAGTTATGGTGTTCGATCTTGAACTCTGTGCACAACTCTTTCATCATCTTATTGTTCAAGTTAGATCCATTATCTGTAATGATCTGGCTCGGAACACCATAACGTCAGATGATATTGTTTTTGATAAATCGGACCACCACTTGTCGGGTTACATTAGCGTATGACGCTGCTTCGACCCATTTGGTGAAGTAATCAATGGCTACCAGGATGAACCGATGTCCGTTTGAAGCTTTGGGCTCAATCATGCCAATCATGTAGATTCCCCATATGGAAAAAGGCCATGGGGAAGAAAGGACTTTGAGATGTGTTGGCGGTACATGGATTTTGTCGGAGTATATCTGACACTTGTGACACTTCCTCATGTACTTGTAGCAATCGGATTCCATGGTCAACCAGTAATACCCTGCTCTTAAAATTTTTCTCGCCATTGCGTGTCCATTGGCATGAGTGCCAAAGGATCCTTCATGCATTTCTTTTATCAGCATGTCTGCTTCTGGTCTGTCTATGCACCGGAGCAAGACCGTGTCAAAGTTCCTCTTATAGAGTGTATCACCGCTCAGGAAGAAACTGCCAGCTAGCCTTCTGAGGATTTTTCTGTCTTTCCTTAGTGCCCCAGGTGGGTACTCTTATTTCTGAAGGAAGCATTTGATATCGTGATACCAAGGTTTGTTGTCTATGACTGCTTCAATCGTGAAGATGTAAGAGGGTCGTTCAAGGTGCATTATGTCGATCTTAGGTAAGTCATTCCATTGACCTACACTAATCATGGAAGAGAGAGTGGCTAATGCATCAGCCATGTGATTCTCTTCACGAGGGATATGATGAAACTCGATTCTGTTGAAGAAGGGTAACAACCTTCTTGCGTAATCTTTGTAAGGAATCAATCCTGATTGGTATGTGTTCCAATCTCCTTTGATCTTATTGACGGTCAAATCTGAGTCGCCATATACATCCAAGTTTTTGATCCTTAAGTCGATCGCTTCTTTGAGACCCATGATACAAGCTTCGTATTCGGCCTCATTATTTGTGCAATTGAATGTAAGTCTGACAGTGAAAGGAATGTGGGTACCCTGAGGTGTTATGGTAATTGCCCCAATTCCGTTTCCGTAATGATTGACAGCTCCGTCAAAGATAAGTCCCCATTGGGAATCTGGTTCTGGCCCTTCACTGGGTAGCGGTTCATCGTAGTCTTTAATTTTTAGATACATGATATCTTCTTCTGGGAAGTCAAATCTGACTAATTCCTTATCGTCAATCGGTTGATGAGCCAAATGATCAGCTAAAACACTTCCTTTAACGGCTTTTTGAGCATGGTACTCTATGTCATATTCTGATAACAACATCTGCCAACGGGCAATCCTTCCCGTGAGAGCAGGCTTTTCAAAGACATACATGATTGGATCCATTTCAGAGATTAACCAAGTGGTGTGACGAATCATGTACTGGCGAAGACGTTTGGCTGCCCAAGCTAAAGCGCAGCAAGTTTTCTCGAGCATAGTGTACCGAGTCGCACAGTCTATAAACTTCTTGCTCAAATAGTAGATGGCAGGCTCTTTTCTTTTCGTTTCGTCTTGTTGACTAAGCACACAGCCCATTGTGTCTTCCAAGACTGTTAAGTATATGATCAGTGGTCTTCCTTCCACTGGAGGTGATAGAATCGGCGGGTTTGACAGATATTCCTTGATACTGTCGAAGGCGGTTTGGCAGTCTTCTATCCAAACACAGTCCTGATTCCTTTTGAGTAATTTGAAAATCGGCGCACATGTCGCAGTCATGAGGAATATGAATCTGGAAATATAGTTCAAACGTCCCAGGAATCCTCTGACTTGTTTTTCAGTTTTCGGAGAAGGCATTTCTTGAATGGCCTTGACCTTGTCAGGATCAACCTCAATTCCCTTCTGGCTGACGATGAATCCTAAGAGTTTCCCTGAACGGACACCGAACGTGCACTTGTTGGGATTCAAGCGGAGTTTGTACTTTTGCAAACGCTCGAATAGTTTTGACAGGTGGGTCACATGCTCCTCCTCTGTTTTACATTTTGCAATCATATCATTGACATATACTTCGATTTCTTTATGTATCATGTCATGAAACAGAGTAGTCATGGCCCTCTAATAGGTTGCCCCGGCGTTCTTCAAACTGAACGGCATTACCTTGTAACAAAAGGTCCCCCATGGGGTAATGAAGGAGGTCTTCTCCATGTCTTTCGACGCCATTTTGATCTGATTATAGCACGAGAATCCATCCATGAAGGAAAAAATTTTGAACTTTGCTGTACTGTCTACTAGCATGTCAATGTGTGGTAAGGGAAAGTCGTCCTTTGGACTTGCCTTGTTAAGATCTCTGTAGTCGACACACATTTTGACTTTTCCGTCCTTTTTCGGAACTGGTACGATGTTGGCTAACCATTGAGGATATTCTGACGTAGCAAGGAAACCCGCGACAATCTGTTTTTGTACCTCCTCTTTGATTTTGATGGCCGTGTCCGGGTGAGTCCGCCTCAACCTCTATTTTACTGGCGGACATTCCGATCTTAACGGTAGATGATGTTCCAAGATGCTGGTATCCAACCCTGGCATGTCCTGATAGGACAAAGCAAACACATCGGGAAATTCTCTGAGAAGTTTCGTCAAACTTTCTTTGACAGTTGGACTGAGCAGTGCCCCAATCTTGACTTCTTTTCTCTCTTCTTCCGACCCTAAGTTGACTATTTCCAGCAACTCTTTGTGAGGCTCAATGGACCCTTCCTCTTGTCTGAGTAGTCGGGAGATATCCTCTTGAATTTCGTCGTCATTCTCTTCTTCAGCCCCAAATATCGGGAATTCAAAGTCGGGAGAAGGCATCGGATCGTATGTTTCAATGGGGTTTAAAACAAGCAATCTGTATGACGTGATGATTTGTATTTAGAAGAGATAGAGGGAAAATGAAAAAGTGTGTGCAGTGTATTTTTTTTTACTGCTTGTTTTTTTTATTGAGTTGTTTTTTTAGGATTACCATTTTCTGAGAAAAGCGAAAAGAGAAAACAGCAATTAATGCAAAAATTACAGAACGACGTTATTTTATTAATGAACAAGTCAATTCTTGAAACTTCAGCCCTATAAAACAAAACTCTGTTTCTTTGGGTGAAGCGAAGAGGGAAATTTACAGAAAGTGAGCCCTATCAAAACATCAATTTCACCTGGGCAAGGTGAAAGGTTAAAGACGGCAATTACTTTGACTTATGAACAATCTTCGGAACATCGACAGCAACCCATTGGCGACGAACTCCTCGGTGAATCACAAAGTCTGGTACCTTCCTTGATTTGTCTTCAGAAATGACGCTGATTTCTGGCAGAGCAGGATCATTGGAATCTATCTCCCAAGCAGAGTTGTCGTAGGAGGATTCCTCAGTTGTATTTTGCGTAGTATTTGTACTCTCAGCTGTATCTCCCCATCCAGTTGGCTGGATGTCTTCGAGCCTGATACGAGAGCTTTCAGGAGCGGTGTACTTGACCATGAAGTCAAATTTTCCACTTGGTTGTCCTAAGGTGTCCCACACTTCTTTGGAACTGGAGGAGTCATCCCTTTCGATGACGTTGACCTCGGGAAAAGCGTAGTTGATGAATTCTAGTCCTGCAACCTTTGCCAATTCATCATCGTACTGGATAAGTTCGGAATGACCTGAGTGTTGATCCCATGACATGGCGGGGACACAAGTATTCTGTTCAATGATGCTCAGCTGATTTTCATTGTTCGGCTGATTTTCTTGACCCAAGTCTCTGGGATACGGCTTCCAGATAGGCAAGCCATCCATTGGGTCATAATAGTCGTGGTCAAAGTTGTATTTCATCGGAGTGTCTTTCTCTAATGAATTTGGCGGAGCGCGGCATCCTTCAGGATCATAATTTCTGTATATCATTTTGACATCTGACCTTGGTATAAATCTCGGACTCTGTGCGGGATAGCAAAATGGCATAGGCACCTATTCCTGAGACATATAACCGTCCTCGTTAAGATAGGACTTCCATTCCTCATCTGTATCGGAGGAATCTCCCTCGTTGATAGTATGCACTTCTTGAGTCACTGGTTGAAGGAAGCCTCCACTGTGGAAGAAGTTCTGGATGGGATGAAGACTTTCATCGTTAGCAGCTGTCTGGGTGCAGGTTGCAGAAAAACCAAGACCCTTCTTTGTTTTGTTATCAGTGGAAATGGCAAGTTGTCCCCATCCGGTTGTATTGGTATTCTCGACCGCTTTGATAGCATCTTTGTATGAGGAAATCGAGGTTCCTTTCTCCGATTGATTCTCATTGCTCACCGTAAGCGCTTGGAACTGAGTCCCAACAACCTCATCGGGTTCTACACAAGTAGATGATGATAAGTTGCTTACGAGCAAGGCCTGTTCTCCACAGACTGTGACGAGTTGGCCGTTCTGGACGAACTTTAGCTTTTGGTGGAGGGACTGCCCCAGCCTGATGTATCCAAGGTCTTCCTAATAAACAACTGTATATTGCCCGGATGTCCATGACCTGGAAAGTGACTTTGAAAGTGTGAAGACCGATAGTTATGGGAAGGTCGACTTCGTCGATAACCGTTTTTCCGTATCCGTCAAATGCTTTGACGATGACCTCGTTGGTTTTCATCGAAGGTCCTTTGAATAATAGTCGCATTAAAGTGGACTTAGGCATAACGTTCAGGGTTGATCCTGTGTCTACCAGTATCCAGGCTAAAGCATCGTCCTGGCAGTTGACTGTAATGTTGAGCGTCGTGTTATGACGGCGACCTTCTTCAGGTAATTCCTCATCACTAAATCCCAAGTTATTGCAGGAAGTGATGTTAGAGACAATGCTATCGAACTGTCTAATTGTTACATCCAGTTCCACAAAGGCTTGCTCCAAGACTTTCTGTAGAGCCTCCCTGTGCGCTTCTGAACTAAGTAACAGTGATAATACCGAGATCTTTGAAGGAGTTTGTAACAGCTGATCAACAATGTTGTATTCATTCCTTTGGATGAGCTTCAGCATCTCATCATTGTTTTTTGAACGGTCGGGATTACTGGATTGACTGACTGGTGGATTGGGAACTTCTGTCTGAGGTTCCTTTTCTTTGTTGGGTTCTCCAACTCCTCGGTTGAAGATTCGACCGCTCCGTGTTACTCGACTGATGTTTGCAATATTCACGACGGAGGGTAACGGAATTTCCTTTCCATTCTCAATTGTTGTTGCACCGTATTTGTAAGGGATAGCCTTAGTTGATTTATACGGTAGCGGTCCCGGTAGATAGATGACTATGGGAGCCTTCTGATTTTTCTGACCATCGTAAGTAATTTCGATCCGTTCCCGGTTGGGAACTCTCGATTCGTCAAGTAGAGGGATAATGGTACAAACATCCATAGTCCTCTGATGATCAGAGATTACGACGACATCCTCGATTTGATCAGCGAGATAGTTGACTGATCCAGAACTTGACCATGGTTGAATTTCTTTGCGGTCCAACTGACTTTGAAGGGCTGCTCGCACGAGGTAGCATCCTTGATTATCCACTGAGAAAACTCCACACCGCTCATAGTTGTGTAGTGGCACCTGGCCACGTCCGCTTTGAATACAGTGTAACCTTACTAGATCTGTTTCCATCTACCGAACATCCTGACTTTGATATCTAGTAGGATTCCCGTCAACCACACTGATTTGTTATGTGTCTTCATCCATATAGACTGGAAGCCACCAGTGGTTCAACAAGTGCTGAAGTGTTTCCCGGACAAGGGCACAGCCCTGATCGTCTTTGCAACCCGCTTTACAGCTCTGATAATCATGTGATACTAGGAACCCGAGCCGGACCTGTTTAGCATGTAACTCCACCAGGCTGGTATTCATCAAGCGAATATCGAAGATTTGAATCATGTTGATTTGATAATGATTCCTATCATGGTAGTCTTGAATCCATCCAAGATCCATCTGACGCTGGAGGGCTTCTTGTACAAAAGAGAATCCATGTTTACTTATCGAGCAAGTCAGACAGGAATGGTACTCATGCCGTGGCAGATTATGATACTGGCTTTGCCTTGAGTGCATTACCACCAAGTTGACATTCATCGCACGGATGTCGTGGTTTTGAATGATGTTGGAATTCGTATAAACCATGTTAACTCCATGAAATCGGTGCTCTTGGATCCATCCGAGATCCATCTGTTCCTGTAGAGCTTATTGCACCACAGAACATCCTCGATTGCTTTTAGAGCAGATATCACACTGGTGATAATTATGAGGTGGCACATGGCCATATCCACTCTGTCTACCATGCATCTTGACCAAGTTGGCCCTCAATAAGAGTACATCGTGAATTTGATAGGTGTTGTTAGACTCTCCCTCTATTAAATTGACTGTACCCTTCTCGTGTTGAGGCAGCGGGTTTGTGAGAACATTCGGATTCCTATCTTTGAAAGATAAGACCCTGCTCCTAACAAGCTTTTGCACGTCGGATTTGAAACTAAGACAGCTCTCTATGTTATGCCCTGGTCCTCCTTGATGGTAAGGGCAAGTATGATCCACCTTAAACCAAAAAGGCGGATTTTCCGGTACTGTAAGAGGAGACTTAGTCTGGACATGCCCCTTGGCCAGTAGTAACGAAAATAGTTCTGCGTACGATACGGGTATAGGATCAAATCCTGGTGGCCGCGTTGTACGGTTGTTGTGGTATTGAGGACGAGCCTGCTGAAGAGGCTGAAGTGTCCTTTGCTGAAATTGCTGTGAATGCGGTTGGCTTTGAGCAACCTGAGGTTGATACATAGAAATAGACGCAGGGTTGATAACAGGAGTTACAGCTGCTACTGGTTGGTACCGTCGCCTTTGCTTTCCGAGAGAGATATTCCCAATATCCTGCTCTTTTTTCTTAGGGAGAGCACTACCGTATTTTTTAGTACCGCTTGTCGACCCAGTGTCTTTGACTAGACGTCCATCTCGAACGGCTTCCTCGAGACACACTCCCATACCGACCATTTCGGTGAAGTCGCTGGGCACACTGGCAACCATTTGGTCGTAGTAAAATGAGCTCAAGGTCTTTAAGAAAATCTTTATCATCTCTTTTTGCTGAAGAGGTGGAAAAATTTGAGCGGCAATTTCATGCCATCTCTGAGCGTATTCCTTAAAGGTTTCCTTGTCCTTTTGCAACATTGATCTGAGTTGATCTCTGTCTGGTGCCATGTCCAAATTGTATTTATATTGTTGGACGAAGGCAGTGCCAAGATCTCTGAAAGTGCTAATCGTAGTGCGGTTTAAACCCATGTACCATTTTAATGCAGCACCGGTTAAACTATCCTGAAAGTAGTGAATTAGTAGATCCTGGTTCTCTGTCTGGGCTGACATTCGCCGAGCGTACATCACCAAATGACTCTGAGGGCAAGAATTACCCTTGTATTTTTCAAAGTCGGGCACTTGGAACTTATGCGGGACTTTCACATTGGGGACCAAACAAAGGTCTGCGGCGTCCTTTCCAAATAAATCCTGACCGCGAATAGCCTGTAGTTCTTTCTGCATTTCCAGGAACTGCTCCTGGAATTCATCCATTCTATCGAACATACTTTCCTTTCTACCAGAAGGTATCTGTGGAATCTGTCCTTCCGGGACAGTGTGCACCACAGGGGGTGGTACCGTTACTACGGCAGTGAATCTTGGCATTTCCCAAAGTTTGTAACCTTCAGGAGTCCTCATTATGCCTCTGGCATCCTCGCTTTCCCGAAGTTTGTAACCTTCAGGCCCAGCGGCTTCTGCTATGATTCCCTGATCTTCAATGATCGGCGGAACATATCCTTCCGGGATATAGTTAACAGGCATGCCCCAGGGACAATCTTTCGGCATTTGATACCTAGGATCATACTTCTCTACTATGGGCGTTGAGCTGATCTTTGAGATCACAGTTCTTTGTAGCTGAGCTTCTGCCATGGCTTGCATGTCGTTACGAAGCTTTATCATATCCTCTCTTAGAGTGTCGATCTCTTCTTTCAACTCTCTGTTCTCTTCCTCGAGATCATCCATCTTTTTCTGACGATTGGCCCGAGTATTGTACGAATGAGACAGTTTGACTCTAGAATCGAGATACAAACGTGAGATTCGTAGGTAAGAAGAATACGTGACGTGAGAATGATGAATGCAATGATTATATTAATTGTTTTTTGGTTTAATCAAAACAAACTTCGACAATTAGATTCCAAATATCAAACAGTGGGGACACCCCCATTTTATTAAATTCAAAGGATTGCGGAAATGGAAATACAGTAAATTACAAGGTGCGGAAACAAAAACCTAAGCTAATGGGTCCAATGTCCTCTCTGAGGAGAACTCGGGTGCTGATTTTGGTACTTTCCTTTTCTTGGACCAGGGCTCTTGGGCCGTTGTCGGGTTGTCATTCCTTTGCCAAGTGAAAGGAGCGAGCAAATTCCTTTGGCCATCCTGATTTTCTACAGCATGTTGCTCCAAAATCTCAATTAGAGCATCCTTATCTTTCAGCGGTTGCTGTATTTTGGTACACTCCACATTGAGAATGCGGTACTTGTTCTTCCAAGACCTCCTCTCCTGTTGAACTTTGTTGAGAGTAACCTGAAGTTTTTCCATTTCAGTCATGAAGTACATGACAGATTCCCTTGGCGGAAGAACTTCGTGATGAGGATAAGGCATCTTTAGCTTGAGAGCTCTAGTTTGTACCCAGTGGTGATAAGGCTCCACCGAGACACAGTCCAGTTTTCCTAGAGACTCTCGTCCTTTCTTATGAACATGTTTCCAAGCGTGCACTATTTCCATCTTTAGTGCCCTGTCATTTTCTCCTTCCTTGAAGAAAAGACCTTCCAGATGAGCATTACGTGGGACATGCCTCATCGGGTATCCAAATTGACGACGAATTAAAACTGGATGGTAATTGATTCCTCCCTTAGTTCCTATGAGGGGTACGTTGGGGAAGTTTCCACAACGGTCAATGATCCTGATCCCGTCATAAATTCGATTGTACCAATCGATATCAGAGTTGGTAAGAGACATGATTTTCTGCGACCAACGTAAGGAACTCTTATGATCCCAAAAAATGGAAAACTTAGGTAAATGGGAGATAAATCGTTTATACAGCAGGGGTATACAGCACGTGATCATTCCTCCGCTGTATAAATTCCTTAAGTGTACAGAATGATACACATCTGCGAGCAAGGTTGGTACGGTGTTTCCAATGAGAAAAACCTTAATGGCGTTGATATCGACGAAGTTATCAATGTTGGGAAATAGAAATAACCCGTAGGTGAGTAAAACAAAGATGCTTTCAAAAGCAGTCACGTTCCCTATACTAGAAAAGTACAGAGCCTTCTTTACCAGAAACTTGGCTGGTAAACCTGGGATTCCTCCCTTGGTGGTCATGTGAGTCTTGATTTCTGACTCATCCAAATAGATTGCTCTTGCAATGATTTGATCCTTTGGAATTTCTTCCAGTCCAGAAAAGGGAGCTTGACCAGTAATGGGTAGATCAATCAGATGAGAATACTCCTCCAGCGTTGGTGCGATCTGGTAATCCAGGAATGTGAAACAGTGATAGACCGGATCGTAAAACTAAATGAGTGCCTCCAGATTCCTTCAATTACATGGACCCTTAACAGAGGTAGCAGACCTCCGTACTTGGCTCTGAAAGCGTCAGGGTTAGTGATCATCCTTGCTAATCCTCTCAAATCCCCTAGTTTTGGAACCTTGAAGGTATACTTGTGAGTTTTTCTTCTACCGAAATCCATGAGCGCAATCCTTTTCTCTCTGACATTTGCAATCATTGTCTTAGTTTAATTTGAAAAAGAGAGACTAGAGGAGAAAATTTTTCTTTGCTTAATGTTTTTTTTTAGATGAATGCATGAATGCAGCACACAAAAACATAGAAAAAACATGGGGTCAAAGGGTCGGTGTCATGAAGTCAAGGCTCTACCCATCCCAAAGGATTATACTAGTGATTTTTGTACATGTCTCTCAAAATCATTGATTCTTGTCGAGATAACATCAGCGGGCCAGGAACCGTGCTAGATGATGTATTTCGAAGAATCTCAGAAGAGGGTAGTATCACGTGACAACTATTTCTGATAGCTTCCGCACTACTGAAAGAGGTTTTTCCTAGGTGTATACTCAATCTTTCCACATGCGGCATCACACGCATTCCCATTAGTAGAAAAATAAACACAGATATCAATTAGGAAAAGCAGTATATATATTTGTCCTAATGTCCTAGACTTTTTAAGAGCTATGAATCCTATGATCCTAACAGAAAATGGCTCCCCGGCGGAGTCGCCATTCTGTGGTACCTTCCCAACTTAAAGGTTTTTGACCTAAGATCCTAGTGAGGGCCGATCCTAGCAATAATGACATTCCCCGATGGAACCGTCATTCGGTGATACCTTGTGAACCCAAGGACTTGTCCTAAGATAAGGTTTCAACCAGAGAGATAAGAGAGACAATATTCCTTTGTTTGGCCCCACGGTGGGCGCCATTTTTCTGTGGCGGCCACCGCCATGAAAATGACTTGTCCAAGGTTTTCACCCAAAATTGTAAGAAAGAAAGAAGAGCCCCACGGTGGGCGCCATTTTTCTGTGGCGGCCACCGCCATTTTTCTGTAGCGAGCGATTTTGGACGTGGTTCTTAAGCACTGTCGCTCTGGGGTACGATAGGTAGATTCATTTTTTATCCTATTGAAGCTGATGAAGGAAGGGAAATAGATGTCTCCAACTAACCCTACTTGCAAACTAAGGTTAAACAGTCAAAACTGTTGGTTTACAGATGCGGTTCGTGTTAGTGGGCCTCTCTCTGCTTATTTTGTTCAGAACGAAATACCGGGATTGTTCATGGGGAATTTGTTGGGATACTGTGCTAGATTGGCTGGAGGTAGGGGACTTGGATGGAGGCTGCAAATGTTTGACTCAACAAGAGAGTCTTTTATACTCAAAAAGAAAGTGTTTTGTATCTCGTACAAAGCCTGAGATGGAGGCTAAAGGTGATCGACTCAACAAGAGAGTCTTTTTATACTCAACAAGAGAGTGTTTTGTATCTCGTACAAAGTCCGAGATGAAGGCTAAAAATGTTTGACTCCACATGAGAGTCTTTTATACTCAACAAGAAAGTGATTTTATATCTCGTACGAAGCCCGAGATGGAGGCTAACAAGGTTAACTCTGCTGGGGAGAATCATTGTACAAAGCCCAAGAGGAGGCTAGGGTTACTGTTTCAGTTGAGTGACAGGTCCAGTATGTTGGTTAAAAGAGAAAATCAGTTCTTATATGGGTAATGTTGTACTCATGCATTTGATCTGAGGACCGGGATTATTTCCTGTTCTTTAAGGAAACGGGGAATCCGAAGGGTATTGAGACTGCCCAAGTCTACGGGTGTTTTTTTCCTATTTTTGAAAGGAACTTGAGAATGTCTTCGAGACTCAAGGAGATTAGACTGTCCAAGTCTAGAGTTTTATCTTTTGTACTATGCTTAAGAGAAATTAAGAGACAGTACGTTCGCGGTAGAAAGATATAGACTCTTTGAAAGACTGTTCTATTAAGATGACTAATTTGTGTTCCTATACCTTTAAGAGGTCGTCAGGACAATTTGTACGAAACCCAAGAGGTGGCGAGAAAAACTTTTAAGAAGCCGAAGGGACAATTTGTATGAAGCCCAAGAGGAGGCTATCTTCCTGGAGGAAGAATCTTTATACCAAGCCTAAGAGGAGGCTGTGAAAAACTTCTAAGAAGCTGACGGGTCCTTCTACAACTCCCAAGAGGAGGCGGGGATGCTTTTAGGAAGCCTCTGGGTCCTTGCACTAAGCCCAAGAGGAGGCTGATGAACAGTTCCAGAAGGGGTTTCACTTGGAACATTGGACTTCTGTATATGAACTGTTCAAGGGGGAAATTTCTTAAATCTAGTTATCTAAAATTGTTGTAAAGGAAAATTCTCATGGTTTAGGTTATGTTGAAATATTCGGGAGAACGTCGGGTGTAAGGGGACGAGGTTTTGTCTAGTTCTAGACGTAGTTGCCGGGGAAACTCTAAATATCTATACTAGTATTACACAGTCGATATGAGTTTATGAAAGAAGACTTACAGTGAAACAACCCCACAATACAGTTATAGACATATGAAAACGGTAAATGAAAGTGGGTAAACACTTACTCGGTTGTAGAGCTTTCATGCTGTTTGGTTAGTTTGTTCAACAAAGAAAGCTTTGATAACAATATTATATTCAAAATCAAAGGAGAAATTGCTTTGAAAGGAAAATTGGGGCTTACAGCTCAAGGAGAGGCCCAGGGTTTTATCGGTGATCGGACTGTCATTTTGTATAGGGACTTATACAGGGTAAGACCCGTACATTTTAGTCCGTATGATATTATGATGTTTTATCATTTTAATCTGTTTTTCTACTAAATTTGGAGTAGCGAGCAGATTATACCCGATATTTCTAGGGTGTTCGGTTGTGGTCTGGATTGATCCACGTGGTTTCTTTTTAATTCAATCAGACTTTTTCTATTGGCACGGTAGTTATATTGGATTCCGAATGTTTCTATGTTTTCGAAATATCAAAAATGTGTTTCTGCCGATTTTTGGGAAAACGGGCAAATTATACCCGTCGTTTAAATTTTCACGGACTCCGATTGTCGTCAAAATTTAAATGGGAGTTTTATATATCGCCGATATTGAGAATTTAATCTCAATATATCTTTCTGAGTTAAGGAACAAAAATTTATTCGGAATAAAATTTATTCGAAAATTTTGGGTTGTTTTAATTAAAATGCGACGGTGAAATTTTTCGGTTTTCATAAAAAGTTGTTCGTGAGCGAGTTACGACTCGTCTGAGTCAGAACATTATTTTAAGTGTGAGACATTAAATATCTAGATATTTTTGGGTTATACTATTATTATATGTTTTTAAGATAAGATCTTTTAGATTTTTTGTTGAGATATTATTATTAAATCCATTAGATATTTTGTTGAGATATTATTATTATATCCATTAGATATTTTTGGTGGGTATATTGTAATTTTATTCTTGACTTTTATTTTATAATATATCTTTTCTTCATCGATGTTTTCGTTTGATCGCGTTTTGAGAGCGTTTAGGAGATATTTAGGCGAAAGGGTAAAACGGTAATCTTGCGGATTAGATATTTTAGAAAAGGATATGATGGGGATTAAGTGGAAAGTTTAGATTATATATATAGAGAGATTAGAGAGAAAGAAAGTAAAAGGAAAGAAAAGAAGAGGAAAGAAAGGAGAAGAGAGGAGAAAGAGAGAAAAGAGGGAAAAATGGGGAAAACATCCGAATCGGAGCCGGATCTTCTATTAAATCGGATAAGTTTACTAAACTCGATTATCCTACGATAGTATATGTATATGTAGGTGTTTGTTTGGTTGGTTTTGGGTAGAAAATGTTAGGTTTTACATATTTGAGCAAAATTGGTAAAATCGATAGAAATCGATGTTTTCACGGATGAAATTCGAAATAAATTGCGTAGTTTAGTCGAGGAATGTTAGACCGTAATTATTGAAACTTGTAAGATTGAATTCGGGTGATTTCGTAACTTTGGACATTTTTGAGAAATGAGGGTTTTAAGAATTGAATCGAAAACGGACGTCATAGAAATCATGTTTAATGGTTCTAATTCACTGCTATATGTTAGGTGAGTACGAGTATGTGGTTATTTCGAAGAAAATAATTGAATCGGTCGGATTTTCGGGTGGAAAGGCCAAAACCCGTAGGTTTTCAAGGCAAAAGGGGGGTTTTCGGCGAAAACTTCGAAAATTCATATCTTTTGATCCGTAAGTCGGTTTTGATCCCCGTTCAAAGCGTTGGAAAGCTAACGGGATGTTCTTTCTATTAAAAATGGTTTGGAAGGCAAGAGATGATTTTAGTTTTTGTGATTTTGAAAAAGTGTTGGGTTTTATCACGTAAAGTGTGTGCGGTCGGTGTTTTACTGTGTGTTGTGCTTTTGTTATATAACGTGGAGCCAGTGAGCTGTTATATGATGTACTGTGGGTGGCCTAATGGCGTGAATCCTAGATTTTTGGAATTCAAATTGTTGTTCAAAATAAATGAGTTTAAATTGTGTGGGTTTTTCTATAGAGCGATTAGGTTAGTAATCGGGGAGTGAAAACCTAAAGCCCTAATTGTTTAGGTTAGCGATCAAGACCCAGCCTTATTGTAGATGTATCTGAGTTGGTTTTAACTTAAGTCCTTTGTGTATTTTATAAGGTTGAAAGTGTGAATCGGGTACGAGATTTCATCGTGAGAGACAAATCGATCTTACGTAGCGTAAGTTGTTTGGGTTGGAAGCTTGCTCAGGTAAGGGCACTTTCTAACAATATTATATGTGATTGAATGCATGTGTGGTTGTATTCAGGACTGTGTGCCCTTATGGGGATGTTTGAACGATTGTGTGCCAGTTGAGGTTGTGTGGTTATATTCATGATGGTGTGCCCGGTTAGGGATATGTGTTTACGCTATGATGCTAAACTTGTGATGTGCATTCATATGATTTGTGATAAATATATGTTTTACTGTTGATGTGTATGTCGAGGAGGACAACACGAGGTGTGTCTGAGCCACCTGTTGGTAATGAGAATTAGTCATATGATTCGTGATAAATATATGAATTGCGGTTGATGTGTATGTCGAGGAGGACAACACGAGGTGTGTCTGAGCCACCTGTTGGTACTGAGAATTATTCATATGATCTGTGATAGATATATGAACTGAATTATGAATTAGGAATTGTGTTTATACATATTGTGTTTATATAAACTGTTGCATTTGCATGTGTGAGTTCATGCATACCATAGTTGCGTGTAGGTAGTTGGCGCTGAATGGGCCAGGGTGATGGGTTCTGAATCATCACCTAATCCCGAAGGGAATTCTACTGCACCAGGTGATGTGACTGAGCCGTCATCGATCCTTTGAGATCAAATTGAGTCAGGTGAATGCGAGGGAGGCAACACCGGGTGTCTGCAAGGGCCGCACTTTTGTGTCTGCGAGGCAGCACGGTTAGTGAGGACCCGAGGGGGTATCACGACTCTCTGCGGAGAGGTTAAATTCCGGGATTCATGCATGGTGAGGGTACCCGACGAATTGGGACCACCAAATTCATATAGGTCTGCATTTAGGATGTTTGTGCATTGCATTTATGTGTTAAATTAAAGGTTGTGATTGTTACATATATCATACTGTCACCTCATTTATGTTGCTCTGCATATCATATTGTCATCTTATTCATGTTGTTATGTATATCATGTTCTGCTGGCATGTGTGTATTCTTCCATATATGCTGTTTTTAGATTGTGACCCTCTACTATTATTATGATGTGGCTAACGACCACCCAGGTTTAGAAGTGGTGATAGTTAAGGTATCCAGGTGTCGTGAAGGCTTGTAAGATGCGATGTCTTTGGGCTAGGAATTCAAGATCAGCTTAGGGTCGTGTTTTGAGGTTGTCCATGTTATTATTGCTGTTATTATTAAAGCTGAGTGCTTATTTTTATGTGTATGGACAAATATTTATAACAGTGGGCATTACGTTGGTCATATGTATGGAAAAGACTTAGATCGAAAGCTCGTACTCTGATTAATCATTTTTATTATTTTTCCTGGAGAGACAGTTGTCAATATTATGTATGGCATTCAAAAAAAAAAATACACTCTCGCTGTTAAAAATCGGGGTGTTACAGAAACAACCCCACAATACAGTTATAGACATATGAAAACGGTAAATGAAAGCGGGTAAACACTTACTCGGTTGTAGAGCTTCCATGCTGTTTGGTTAGTTTGTTCAACAAAGAAAGCTTTGATAACAATATTATATTCAAAATCAAAGGATAAATTGCTTTGAAAGTAAAATTGGGGCTTACAGCTCAAGGAGAGGCCCAAGGTTTTATCGGTGATCGCACTGTCATTTTGTACAGGGACTTATACAGGTGACTGAGGCCCAAGAAAGGTTTTTTGTACAAGGGGATGGGTCTTACACTCTCTCAAGGGGCCCAAAATGATTGAAAGAAAAAGAATGGGGCTTTTAACACGAGGGTAGGCCCAGAGTTTATTTTGAAAAGGACGACGATCGCGCCGAGGTTTTAAAAACACTATGGGTCTTATACAACGACTGAGGCCCAAAAGTTTTTGGTTTCAAAAAGGGGATTGGGTCTTACACTCTATTAGAGGCCTAAAATGATTTTGAATGGGTCTTATAGCTCGAGGAGAGGCCCAGATGGTTTGATTTTTGAACTGGCGATCGCGCCGGAATTTTTGAAAACGCAGTGGATCTTATACAATGACTGAGGCCCAAAAGTTCTTGGTTTTTAAAGGGGATTGGGTCTTACACTCTATTAGAGGCCCATGAATGTTTGAAAAAGTTTGATGAGGGTTGAATTAATCAAAACCCTAATTTGTTTCCAAAATGTATTTTAATTGAATAAAAAATTCAATTAAAATGATCAAAATTGTTTAACATGTGGAAAACAAATTGTGATCTTGAATTAATGTTTCAAAAATCATATTTTGACCTACAAAATGATTAGAAATCTTTAAAATTTGCAAAATCAAGAAGGAAAAAATATTTTAAATGTCAAAAACAATTAAAATATTAATTCTTGGCAAAAATATCAATTATATAAAATAAATAATATTTTTGGGATTTTTTATAAAATAAAATATTTTAACATTTTTGTGAATTATTAAAAAAAGAACCAACTCAAAATCATTAAAACTCATAGAGAAATTAATTTTTGAATCAATTAAATAAAATCACAAAAATTCAAATATTTGAATTTTCAAAAAAGGTGCCGAGAACAAAGGCAAGAACACGCGCCACCCTCTGTTTCGGCAGATTTGCGTTTTCTATCTAATCTCACTGAATACTTGATTATATCATGTAATCTACATATCAATCTACTCGTTTTAACCTCACGATCATGTCTATGATCTTTAATTTCATTTATTTTAAGCATGGAATAAGAAATCAAAGAGAAACCTCAAGAACCCTAAATTCTGCATGAAGGTTTAGAAATTCCATACACGATTCATACAAAGCAATTGATTGAGGGTAAACACTCTATGCATAATTATGAACATATGGCCAAATTATTGTGCAGCAAAAATTGCATGGATCATAGAGTTAGAAGAGCTCATGCTCACCTCCTGCAACTGGTGATCGTCTTTTAGGTTAGGGGTGTTACAGCTAGGTTCCAATGATCTGGATAGCTTCCCTAGGTGCCATGGAGTGTGTCTGGATGCTTGGAATGGATTGAAATGATCTGGAACTTGAGATGGCACCCCAACTGCAAATCTGTCAAAGGCTTGAGCAATTGGCTAGTGATTTTGTGATTTTGGTGTTCCAGATGTTATTTGAGTGTTTGGATCATTTCTATATGATGTTTATGAGGTGTGTGTGTGATTGGTTTGATTGGAATAGCTCTCAAACTCAAAACCCGATGGTGACTTGCCTTAGAAGGCAAAATTGGAAGTGAGAAGGTGATTTTGAGGAAAGCATCTGTTTGATGGCTTTGGTGTACTCAAACTGATCACAAATGAGCTCTATTTATAGTAGAGTAAGTCTGTTTTGCAAGGAATAGTGAATGGCAACTGCTGCATAGGTTTGGCCAATGTTGAGCAATGAGAATCCAAGTCTCCTCTAGCCATTGACTAGAGGTTAGGGAACAGAGCTGTGGTTCCCTAGTTGTTGGATCATTCTTGACTAAATTCAGTTGCAAATGGCTCAGTCCATGCCACCTTGGTGTATGCATTGAATACTCCAATCCAAAATTGGAGTCTTGCCCCTCTTTTAGGCAATTCTAGGTTTGGCATGCTATTTTTGGTTCCAAAGACTTGGGAGGCTTGGGATCAGAGTTGGTTCCTCCTTGGTCCCCCCTTGAGGTGTTCAGATGGATAGAGTTGCTTGCCTTTTGCAAATTTGGACAAATCGAGCAAAACTCCAAAATATTCCTTGCTTTGGCAGTTTTCAGCAAGGCATATTGCCATTGTCATATCTCATGGCCCAAGTGGAATTTGATGGAGTTCTTGGCCATTTTGGAAAGCCCTCATATGATACAACAACTGTTTGATCATAATTGATTTTGATATTTTTTTAATCCAAGTGAAAAATGCCCCTACATTTGGAGAAAAGTGAAGGCAGATTCAGTGAAAATTTCACTAAGTGTTGGAAAAAAGTGACATTTTCACTTTTCTTGATTTTGATCATTCCATAACTCAAAATCCATGATGAATTGGAATGAGGTGTAGTTGAAGCTTTTGTAGAGGGTAATGAGAGCTACAAATCCAGCCTTGGATGGGGAAAAATGGCCTTGTGGTTAAGGAGTTATGATCCTCCAAAGTTGGTACCCTAGCCACTTTGTTCCATAACTTAGAAAAATTTCTAAGTTTTTTATGGTTACCCCTTTTACAAGTTATCCCACTTTTCTTGATTTTTCTTGATGAATGATGATTCCAATCACACATTAACATCATTTTAGGGTCAAAGAACCAAAATTGTGAAAGATCTCAAAAAGTCAAAGTTTGACTTTTGTGCACAGCTGACTTTTTGTCAGATGAATTCCAAACTATGCGATCCTCTATGAAATCAAGTCCTTGACCTAAATCAAACTTGATGGTCATGTTCCATAGGTGTTATAGGGTGTATTGAATCATGTCCCAAGGTTTGGGAGCATGTCTTGGTCAAAAGTCAAAGCTATAGTTGACTTTTCCCGCGAAACCCTAATTGTGGTTCAGCTGAACTTGAAACTTGTTGCTCAAGCTTCATGGATCAATCCATTATTGCAAATGGATCAATGTGATGTATTAGGAACCCTCAAATCATCTCTGGAGGTCTTGGCTCATGATTTGTCCCAA
Organism: Lathyrus tuberosus; assembly: GCA_022829125.1. Lineage (NCBI taxonomy): Eukaryota > Viridiplantae > Streptophyta > Magnoliopsida > Fabales > Fabaceae > Lathyrus > Lathyrus tuberosus. The sequence goes on along the minus strand of JALAZF010000021.1, from coordinate 20,419,659 downwards.
AAGTTAACTTAGGGGTGAATTAGGTCAAGAAACCCTAATTCCTGATTTTTGATGTATGCATCCCCTAGGGATAAATTGACTTGGTGATTGGGTTTATGAGATCCCTTGGAGCATCATAGGTTATGCTTTGAAGCATTGGCTCATGCCCAGAGGAAAATTTCCATCTGGAGGCCCTGGTCGACCAAACCCAAATTTGGTGACACTGGCGATCTTAAGGCTTGATCCACCTAGAAGGGAGAAGCCTTGTGCTTAATCCTTGAAGTGGGAGTCCTCTTGATCCTTTGTGGATGTTTGAGAAGTTATACAAGTTGAGGATCATGTCATTTCTTGATTGATCCTTTGTCTAAGAGCTCTGAGAGGGCTTGAAACCCTAAGCCTGATTGTAGTGGGTGCTCACCCATCTTTGGGGAGACTAATGGTTCATCCATATTGTGATGATGATTTGCACAATGATGGGAAATCTTAGTGGTCAAAATTTGGGGTATGACGCTATGATGGATGTTAAAGAAAATGAACTAGGTTTGGACTGCTTTTATAATGACTTCTGAGCAACTCAAACGTCTGATTTAATCCTGCTTGATTCTTAGAACAGTAACGACCAGTAAAAATGTAAGGCATGCACTATACAATCCTTAATGACCCCGTGTTACTTGATTATTTTTCAATTCCTTGGAAACTGATCCTGTAATGATGATATGTGATGCATTTATGATTGTAATTCTTTTTCTTCTTCTCTTTTATTTTCTTTTTTATGTGACAAAAGGGGGAGAAATAATTGTAAGTATTTAATTAGAAGCTGACCCCATTGAGTACCTATTCAGTTGTACATATTGGTCATTTATAATTTTGTTATTTATATTTTTGTTTTTATGGTTATCTTGCCCGGGCGACACATTTTAACTTTCTTGTACATAGAACTAAGTATGAGCTTACAAACCTCAGCCTTAGCCTATCACACTCAGAAGGACCTTTGTATTCTAATGTTGCCAAGGGAAGTTAAAATATTATTTTTGGTTTTCTTAAATATGGAACTAAGGGGGAGCTTACAACCCTCAACCTTGGAACTGTTTGACTCAGGAGGAGCTTACAAACCTTAGGCTCAGATGTTACTAGGAAAATTGAATTACTTTTTCTTGAGAGTGGTACCTAGTATGATGTCTACAGAACTCTGCTTTGGACTATTAGACTCAAGGGGAGCTTAAAAACCTCATACCCTGAGGTTGCAAAGAAAATTATAGCCTCCTAACATTTTCCTTTAAATACTTGTGTTTGTCATCATCAAAAAGGGGGAGATTGTTAGAACAAGAATTGTTCATGACATATTTTCCTTGGGTTTTGATGATAACAAAGTATTGAAAGAACAATGGTTTATTTTGATGTGTGTTACATGTGTGCAGGTTCTTATACTTGTAAATATTATTGTCAGAATCGGTTATACATTAAGCACACTTTGAGATTTGCTGCATTGCTAGCTTCTGGTAGCAGAATCTGAAGAACACTTTCTAAGTGATGTCTGGAAAAGACTCAGAAAGCTGAAGGTCTCAGCATCAGAAGAAGCAACATTATTATCTCTACACTTAGTGAATGCAAATTGGCTTCTAGTACCATTCAAAGTTGGTGATAAAGCTAAAGTTGTCTGTACTGAAGAAAGCAAGTGGTATTGTCAAATCAGTTTGTCAGCTAGAGTCTATAGATTGCAAGGCTCAAGAAAAGCTTAGATGCTTTATGGATATCTACTCTCAACAGCTCAAAGGAGTAACTAGATCAGCAATTATCAACTCAATGTATATGCTGATTTTTCTAATGTATGTGGTAATTGTAAAAGCCTTAAGATTTCTTACACATTGTATAACTTAGAAATCTTAAGAGGTTTAGGTCTTTGTTATGGTGATTTCCCGTGCCTCTGATACTTGTATCATGTACACCTTGTTCTTTATTCTACTGAGCTTGTTCAATAGTTTAGATAAAAGTCTTGTATCGTTAGGATACAAGCAAGTAAGTCTCGAGCTAAGATGCTTGAGCCACGTAAGTCTCTTGCTATGTGCTTGAGTTGTGAAAGTCTTAATCAAGTGGATTAATTGAGCAGAAGTCTTGTATCATTGGGATACAAGCAAGGAAGTCTTGAGCCGGAGGCATGAGCCACGTAAGTCTATTGCTATGTGTTTGAGCAGTGAAAGTCTTAATCAAGTATATTGATTGCGTAGGAAAGTCTTGAGTCAGTGTGGCTTGAGCAGGATAGCTCGGTTCATGAAATTTGGAGCAGTAAGTCTTGACCAGGGAAGGTGCAAGTGAAGGCACATTTCATGGAACCTGGAGCAGAAGTCTTGAGCCTGAGGGGCTTGAGCAGGAATTCTCAGTACATGGAATTAGAGCAGTAAGTCTTGGCCTTGGAGGTGCAAGCGGAGGCTCGTTTCATGGGAGTTAGAGCAGAAGTCTTGGGCTGATAGCCTGAGCAAGGAAGTCTTGGGTTCGTGGAAACTGAGCAGGAAGTCTTGAGTGAGAAGCTTGAGCAGAAGTCTTGGACCTTGGGTCCGAGCAAGTGTAAAGTCTTATGCAGAATGCATAAGCGATTGTAATCAGGTTTTGATTATAGTGAAAATCTCTTGTGAAGCAATGGGACTGGACAACTCTTAATTAAGGGAGGAACCAGTATAAATCTTTGTGTCTTTTGCTATTATTTATTTGATTCTATTAACATTTTGCTGCTAAGAATTAACCAGAATCTGAACACCAGTTTAGATTTTGAACTCTGATCTGATGCAAACTAAGAAAGCAGAAAAGACAATTCAACCCCCCCCCCCTTCTTGTGTATTTTTCTCACCTTCAATATGTACTGCATAAAGCAAACTACAATGTCAAATCAGTTTTTCATCTAGAGTCTATGTTTACATGGCTCAAGGAGAGTTGACATGCTTTACGGATATCCACTCTCAAGGGATCTATAGTACAGCTCACCAGAAAGACGCTACTGTTAAATGTGTTACACAATGGATAAAGATCTTTTGTGTATCTATCTTCAACGTCTCTTAGTATTATGTATTGACAAAGACACTTGTTCAAGTTATCTCTTCCAACGGCTACTCTTTTGTATCTACTATTTAAGTATATGAAGATTCAATCTGAAGAATCAACAAGGAATAAATAAAAAGAACAAAAGGGCCGAGCAGAAAAAGAAGTGTTTTCACGCTTATATCAAAATGGAAGAATAACAAGATCAACAAGATCAACAATAACAACAACATCGAGTATGCAGAGTTTCTGTCATCTGTTGTAAATTGCACAAAGCGTTAATATTTCTTAAACAATCTATATCTTATAAATCTTAAGTGTTATGATCTTTGTTAAAGATATTTCCATGTACCTCTGATTGTATATCAGGTACTCCTTGTTATCTATTATGCTAAACAGGTTGTTTAGTAGTTTATAAAGAAAGTCTTTTGCTATGTGCTTGAGCATCAAAGTCTCTTGCCATATGCTTGAGCCAAGTAAGTCTCTTGTTGTGTGCTTGAGCATGGAAGCCTTGATCAAATTGTTGATTAAGCAGGAAAGAGTTAAACTGTTGAGTTTAAGCATCAAGTCTTTGATCCGGGGGATCTTAGCAGGAAGTCTTTTACTTTAGGATATAAGCAAGGAAGTCTTGAATCTGTGGGATTTAAGCAAGGAAGTCTTGGATTGTGAGTCTAAGCAGGAAATATTGTACTTTAGGGTATAAGCAAGGAAGACTTGAATCCGAGGGGTTTAAGCATAAAGTCTCAATTAGCTGCTGATTTAGCAAGCAGTTCTTAGGCTGTAAGTCTGAGCAAAGGAAAGTCTTATGCTCGATGCCATAAGCAATTGTAATCAGTTTTAATTATAATGGAATATCTCTTGTGCTGCAAGGGGACTGGACTACTCTCGAATTGAGAGGAACCGGGATAAATTATGTGTGTTCATTTGTCATTTACTTGCTTCTGTTTATTATTTCGCTATATTTATATCATCAAAATCTGAACTATTGTTTAGAATCTGAACTCTGTTCAGAAGCAACGCAAATTGGAGAACACAATTCAACCCCCCCTCCCCCCTTCTTGTGTATTTTTCTCACCTTTAACCTAGTTGGGTGGAATTGGATGATATTAATAGGGATTGTTCAATACACTTCATTTATCTCTCTCAAACTATATCGAAATTCAAAATTATCCTTTTGCACTATCTAGAAATTGAAATCTGGACGCAACAAAATACAACAATTCGAGACTATATTAAATGTGTATTATGTATGTATGCAGAGGGTAAATTCAGATTCCAAACTCCTGATACACTCTTGGGACACTATTGTTTGCACATTTCCTTTGTATATGTGATAACAATTGGATGAATTTGGGTTACAATCTCTAGATACACCTCTGGGACAATATGTTTGACACATTTCCAAGTATATTTGATGACAAATAGGTGAATCTAAATTCCAATCTCTCGATGCACCTCTCAGGCACTATCTTTGGCACACTTCCTAGTACATTTTATAACAGTGGAGTGAATTTGGATTTCAATCTTTGGATACACCCACAGGACACTCTCTTTAGCCTATTTCCTAGTACATTTGAAAACATGGGATAAATCTAGATTCAAATCTCTGAATACACCCCATGAGACAATATTGTTGGTATAAGCTACGGTGCAGCTTTGCATAACATAAATCATAAGTCATTCATAAACTAAATGTCATTTCTAACAAAAAAAAGTGAATTTTCATAAGTCATTCACACATCAGTCATTTATATAAGTCATTCACATATCAATCATTTGCATACACTGGTCTTGTGGCTCATTATGTTTTATATTACCTTCTTGTTGATCATCCCCTCCCTTGCCCGGTTTTGTATCCAAAATATTAGTCCAAGATTCATTTTAACCGATCTATTTCCTCCTACTATACCAAGCCAGATTCTCTTTCTCCGGATGATGTGACAGTGAAGAAGTAAATACAGTTCTAGTTTTAAGGGTTTGGCTATAAGAACGAGTTTATTCCTGGTGATGTGCCTTCTTCCAATGTGAGGAAGGGGCAAATTGATACTCATGCTATCTTGAGTGTAATTGATTTTGAGGAGAGGAGGGAAATCTTTGGTGAGAGAGCTCGGGAGGAGGAACATTCATCTCTCCAGACTGATGTTTCTCCAAAACTGACTCGTGTCGCTGAGGACAATGCTTCTGGGGAGGTGACCCCTTTTGTAAAAGTAGCAAATATTTTTTCTTCTTGGCTTCCTTGCACTCCTGAGGGGGATAAGATGGAAATAGATTATGAGCTTGTTTATAGTATGCTTAAAATTGCTTCTATTTTTTCTGTAATCTCTATTGGACGGGGTGATTTCTTAGACCCGAGTAGTCCCATCAAGGAAAGGGATACTTAGAGGGGAAAGGTCGAAGCCATGGAACTGAAGTGCATTAATCTTCTGAAGAAGCTCCTTGCCCTGCAAGAGGACGTTAAAGATATTAACTCTTTGTAAGAAATAATGAAAGTGCGTGGCTCCCCTTCTACCCTGACGCCTTGTTTGACTGAACCAGAGGTTTCCCTCTAGGATGTAAAGAAGCGATACAAGTTTGGTTCTGATTTCGTTGAGGAAAAAGCTCGCCAAGTGAAAGAGTACCAAAAATATGTGGAGGCCTTGAAAGCTCTTCAGAATGAGGTGGCCGGCTTGAGTCGGGTGCTTCATGATGCTCTTCAACAGACTTAGTAGGACGTGCTCGGAGTTTGATAATGAGTTATGGAGCAGGCAAGGAAGTTCTTCCCTGATGATGTGATTTCTGCCGAGGTGCTTGACCCATTTAAGTTTGTTTCTAGGGTGAAACAAGGAGGTGATCTATGTCCCTAGCTCCGACTTGATTTACTTTTCTATTATTTCTTCTTTCCTACAATGTTTCCTAGACTTTTGTACCTTGGGTATAATAATTTTTCATTTATAATGAAAAATTTTACCTTTGTGGTAAAATATTGTTAGCTTTATAGCATTGTGCCGACTTTCGCTTTATCCATATATTTGTTTAGGAATTGTGGTAAATCCAGGACTATTTTTTCTACCCTACAGAGTCTTTATTCACTTGAGATTTTAGGTCGGAGCACCGATGTTCATCGGTGATGGTGGAATATTTGTTGTGGGTGTGAGAGCCTTTACTGTTTTTTACTTTATGAAAGAAACGATGCACTTGAGTGTAATAAGATGGCGAGAGTGCCTCTAGAATTTTCATGCTTTTTGAAAATCAGTGCATTGAATGATGTTGGCTACCAATCTTGATTATTGTGTTTGCTCGCTGTCTTTAGTGTTTTTCGTAATAGTGTATTGATTTATATATTGTATTTGGCGACTTGTTTGCTTTTCCCGAAAGATGTCTGGGACCGATGAAGTCAGATTTATGTAGTCATAGATTGTATTGTGCTCTACGTCACAGAGGACCGTTCCCCGTACAAGGGTAGGATCCTCATCCCTTCCCCTGAGGCTTGGTTTGGGTCGAGCTAGACGTCTCCAAACTCCACCACCTATGCCCTTGGATTGGCTAGATTTGAGGGGGGGTGTTCCACCTATGCATAAGTGTGTTTAATAATCCTTGGAAGCGAGGAGTGTGTTTGAGTCGTATTAGAATTGCAAAAGTGCGTTAAGTTTGTATCGGATACGTGATTGGGTGTAGATATGCCTTAAGCCGTACCGAAATCACATAAATGCGTTAAGTCTGTATCAAATACACAGTTGGCCACGGAATGTGTTTATGTTGTATTAGAATCACATAAATGTGTTAAGTCTGTATTTGATACACATTCATGCAGAAAGTGTTTTTTAATTTGTATCAAAATCATATAAATACTTTAAGCCAGTATTCGACACACAATTGGACATAGAATTTGCTTAAGTCATATCAGAATCGCATATATACGTTAAGTTTCTATCGGATATAGATTCATGCAGACATTGTGTTTTAAGTTGTATCAGAATTGCATAAATGCGTTAAGTTTGTATCGAATACGCAATGAGCTCAGAATACGTTAAAGTTGTATCAAAATCGCATAAATGTGTTAAGTATATATCGGATACGTATTCACATATTTTATCTCGGTTTCCTGTTTCGGGCATTCTAGTAGAAAGAATCATGGAATATATATATATATATATATATATATATATATATATATATATATATATATATATATATATATAATTTTAATAATTAATTGAATTCTTTATAAATAAATAAAGGACAATCAGGGTTGATAACCCCTGGCGGTTACTTCGAAGTAGTCGGACGACGTTCGGGGTCTTCTTTGGTTGGATGAGGCGTCACAATATCCCTCTTTGAACGTTTTTGTTGACATTTAGTCGGGTGATCGGTGGCTTCGGGGATGTAGCTTGACGTCGGTCGTAGGGGCCCTAGAGTCCCCGAGACTTCTTTTATTGAATATCTTGGGCTTGACAACCATCCTCGGATATTATTCCCTCTTATAGTCTTTCCTTGGGTGCGATAACACTGTTCAAGACTCTAGGACCACTGCCAATTGATCTTCTTTCTATCCAAATATTGGGTGCATTTCCTATGGTCTCATGTCTGGTCCCTTCCTTCTTCTTTTGTTAGCCTGGCTTCGGGAACTCAATATTCAGGTTGTTCAAGGAAATTAGGGTTATCCGTTGAATGTCGTTTACAATCATCTTTGTCTGTACCCTGGCTCTGGTGCAGTTGTTGTGCTCACTCGAGGGTCAATATTTGAGCTTGGACGATCTTACTCTCTGTCGGGGGAAGATCTTCCCGCGGGTCGGAGATCCTTTAGTACCAATAGAAGGTGTTTTCGTGTTGGATTCACATCCGACTTTAGCTACGAACTTGTGGTACCTTGATGACACGACCTAGAAAAGTACCCGGACAGTGGTGGGAAGCAAGAGTGTAGTCAGGTCAAAGAGTGGATCCTGAGGCTTCACCCCTTCCCTCATGGAAATTGTCTTCAGACCCCACCCCAATCCTAGATCTAAGTCAAAGACTCTTTCTCTTATTTTCCGTGGGGTTTTCGAGGAAATCAGAGATCTCGACGTTGAAGATTTGAATTAGAGACAACGACTAACTGAATCAGTTACATCGAATCTCTGTGTTTGCCTTTGAGTGCTCTCGATTTTGAGGTTTAAGGGAGTTGTATGCAATGAAATTGAATAGCGAATACAATTGATGGAAAACATTGGAATCAAAAGTTAAACATGTTTTGGATTTGGTAATCTAAGAAGGCTTACGAACTGGTGAACTAAAAATTGGATTTGAAAACACAAAAATCGTGGGAATCAAAAGTTCATTCCTACAGGCGTCGCCATTGTTCCCTTCGAGAACCAAAAATGGATGTTCCAGCTTCTCAAAGGAACCAGAAACGGTGATAATATGATAATTGTTGATCTCTAACTGTGGGTCTGATCTATTTTATAGTGGTGCGGATGAACTTGCATGGTTAACACTCAAACGCCCAAGTCAGTTCAAAATTTGAGATGATTAAAGTGAAATTGAAGATCAGAGATTTTTTACCTCTCGTGGCATGTGAACTGTTTTTATATATTAGGACGAGTATAGTGAACTTGGATTAGACCTTGGTCAATTTGGTCTTTGGCCGGTCCAAAACAAATTTAAAATTATAAAAATTTATATTTAATGAGAAAAAAACTTGTGTGTTTTCACTAAAATACAAAATTGTTGTTTCTAAGATTCGAACTTATGAGCAGTACAATTTTTTCCTTGATAGCTCTATAATTATGGAAAAAAGTGACAATTTTTCACGACGCCCTTATTATATTACCTATAAAATCAAAGTAAAATTCATTTTTCAACCAAGATAATTAAAAAAAAAATCATAGTAATAAACCTTTCTTTAATCTTATGGTTAGATAGATTAAAAGAGAGAATAGGAGGTTGCAATGGTGGTTGTTCACTTGTATCTTGATTTTTAATTTCATGCGCTGTAAGATTCGTCAAAACTTCCTCCCTTAATGCTTGACACCCTAACTCCAAACTTGTTCTTAAATTTTCAATTCTCTCCAACTTCTCCCGATAACTTAGGAAGAAGATGATAGCCCTAATAGAAATTACACTTAGGTGATCTTTATGCAACTACTATATATGGACTTGCAAAGCTTCTTCTTTGCCTTCCTCCTCTCTAGTTTATAAACTTCTAAAAACATAGTTTATTTTGAATTAAAAAATATTAATAAATCTCAAATACTAAATCATAACTTGAGAAATTATAAAATATTCATATTTAAAATGACCAAACTACCCTTCTAAGATAAAATGCCTATTTTACTCTTATCTTTCTTATGCCAACATTTATGAAATAGTTTAGTTTCTGAATTACTTCAGAATATTACAATCTCCCTCCTCTTAAAAAAAAGGCACTTTCTTATCACACCACCCTTGTTTCTTAGGCACCATCTGAATTTCCGGTTTTGCCCCCTGATTCCGGATGTGCACATCCGGACGCACCAATTTTTTTAAAATCGCTGATTCTTTCCGGAAGTGCACATCCGAAAACATTCCTGATCTGCGGATCCGGAAAAAGGCAGAACATTATTTTTTTTTTTTAAATCGGTTTTTTTGCTTGGTCGCATATGTTAATAAATCGTCGCAATTTAATATACATTTGACAACATCCATATATAAAATAAAATGATATATATATATATATATATATATATATAATAAATCTCTGTCAAAATACAGTGCATACATCTAATATAAATATAATACATCAAACAAAAAACTACTGCGTATGGCGAAGGATCTCTCCTGGCTCCCCTGCTCCTCTGCCCCTACCCGCCATCCTGGATCGATGTCTGCGGTACTGAAGTGCCCCCTGAGCAATCGCAATAATCCTGTCCACGGCAAGTCTGGCACCAGAGCCCTCAGGGAGGTGACCGTCCGCAATGGCCTGCTGCGCTATCTACTCTATCTGACGACAGCGTGGTAGGACATCCTGAGTGTGGTCCAGCTGAGACTGCCGCTCCTCTAATATCTCCTGATGAGCAGGTCTGGGTGGCGATCCCTCAGCAGTGGGCACCATGCATGGGTGTGAGACGGTGTAGAACCACACGATGTACCCGGCAGCAACACTTCAGTCTGTCTCCGCTCTGGTCACCCGAGCCTCCTCCGATACCAAGTGGGACTGGTAGTCAGCATATAGCTCATTTATCTGCCTGCGGGTCAAGCCTAGAGGAGCAGAATCATGAGGCATCCTGGGGATCGTCTGCGTGTAACCGAACTGACGCAAGACGCGCTCTGGCAGGTATCGGGCAGTAACGGTCGAACTGCATGCCAACCATCCTGAGAACAAACAAACCTCATCGAACGGGCGCGTCACACGGTGAGCGGCATAGGGGCAATACAAAACGTCCTCAGCAGCCATCCGATCTAGATACACTCTGAAGGGGTCTGGCGCCTGGTTCCCTCTGAGCAGGACAAATGCAGCAGCACGTGGCATATCCTCAGTGTACCCCTGGGCACTCCCCAACCAGTAATATAGGGAAAGTGTTGTAAAATCCACGCCTGAAATGGAAAACATAACATGGGTGTCAAACATTATAATGAATACAGAAAGAAAAGAAATGAAAAAATCACTTAGAATATTAAATTGTTACCACATATAGCGTACAGCTGCCTGCCACAGTCTTGGCTGCCCAGCGGCACCCATCAGAGAGCCTGGAATAGGTGAATGCCAGCGCAGCCGCCCCCCAGTTGTACCCATGGATCTCTGTCTGATCCGAAAGGTACCTGAGGTAGACGATATCAACATAATAGGCGCTGGTGTCCACAAACACCTACGTGCCTAGCAAAAATAAGTAGTAGCACCTTAGGGCATGCGTCCTGTGGATCGCCACCTCAGCTGGATCACCATCTGCCCGTCCTGCCTCTGCAAGCGCCTCAGTAAATCTATCCATCAAAAATGAGAACCGGACGTGTGCGCCCCTCAACTGGTGCACCTCCGCATGTGTCTTCTCTGGGCTAGCCCTAAGCTCTGTAACCAACAATTCTATGCCGTCCGCCTTCGCCATCCTACCGTGACTCAGAAGGGTACCCGTGATCGGTAGATGTAAGAGGCACGAGATGTCGTCTAGTGTGATCGTGATCTCTCCGTACGGTAGATGGAATGAGGATGTCTCAGGGTGTCATCTCTCAACAAATGCCATCAGGATACCGTACTGGATCTGGGAATACCCAATCCTAGACAGGCCTCCAAGACCAGACTCCGCAAGTGCAGACGTGAACCACTCAGCCTCTGGCAGCATCTCAATCGTGTCCATAACCTTGCCTCGATGGTTATAGAACTTCTGTGAATCCTTATCCTGAAAATTTCCAAATAAAACAATGTTACAAATGAACATATTTTCAACGAATACAATTCTATAAATAAACCGAGAAAGGTCACCTGTCCTAGCCAGATATATCTGGCAGTATGCTCAAAGTACCCCGCGAATAGGGACATATTAGACAGTCCCCCGGGGTAACCGCCCAGCTCATCGAAATCGTCATCATCGTCAACACCCTCATGTGTTGGGTGATCACCCTCTGGAACTGGAACAGCAACAGGGGAACGAGGAGGAGCAGCTGATGGAACTGTAGTCTCCCGACGACGCCTGCGTGCGGGTTGGGACCCTGATGAACTAGCAGTAGAATCCCGACGCCTCCGAGATGTAGAATTGGCGGCTGACGAGGGAGTGGCCTGAACCTGTGATGTGGATGGCTGTGGTGTAGGATGTGGTGTAGGATATCCCTCAGCTGTAGGGGCTACCCCAACTCCCTCTGCGTCGGAAGCCTCGGTTGTAGACTGCATCCGCCCACGTCAGACAGATGCGTGCTGAGCTGTCCGTCCATGTATGGTACGATCGTCTCTGCCAGCCATCTAATCTGCAAAGCATAATAAATAAATTAAATTTTGTTTAAAAATAATTAAACAAAAACAAACAAACAAGCAAAATTAAAAAAGGAAAAAAAATAGTCTTCCGGATGTGCACATCCGGAAGGACTCAGAATTTTAAACGTTAGGTATTCCCGGATGTGGAAGGACGCAGAATTTTAAACGTTGGGTATTTCCGGATGTGCACATCCGGAAACACTAAACGTTTCAATATTTCCGGATCTGTACATCCGGTACGTATTTTGAAGTTTAAAAACGGCAGCTATGGCCACTGTAACAACCAAAAGGGCATTTTTATGCCCTGATCGTCCGTTTGAAGCAGTAAAAATGACCTACATTGTCTCTAACCTATGTTATTCATACAACCTAATAATTTCTACACCTAAATGTCTACTCTAAATCGATTACTCGAAAATTACTCCGAAACTCTAAAATTTGAAAACTTACCGATTAAAATGTGATACGGAGGATTTGGAGTGTGTTGATCATTGTAGCAGTTGCTCTACGCCGAACTCGAGTGGAAAAAATTGAGATTTGTGGTGATTGAAAATTTGAGAGTTTGAGAGATTTTGGAAATGGAAAGGTGAATAATGAGGGGGGAAGAACGTCTGGCGCGAACTAATAAGAAATACTTCCGGATGTGCACATCAGAATTCTTTCCGGATATGCATATCCGGAAAATCTCTACGATTTTTAAAAATTTGGTGCGTCCGGATGTGCACATCCAGAATAGAGGGGCAAAAAATAATTTCACGTGGTGCCTAAGAAACTTGGGTGGTGCATTAAGAAATTGCCAAAAATATATATATATATATATATATATATATATATATATATATATATATATATATATATATATATATATAGTCTCCGAAAGACATACTTGGCCTCTACTTCTAGCAAAATTTGCTTGGATACAAAACTCAATTTAGTACACATACCACATAAATTAGAACTCTCGATTTTGATTTAGAATTATATGAATAATTCACTACAACTGTCAATGGTCAAGATTCTACTCAATTTGTTTTCTAACAATAAATATGATGAAAATTGTGATTTCTTTTAAAACAAAAATATAGTTCACACATCCAATGTGAATCAACTTATTGATCACCCTCACCCATCAAGAAGTCAAGAACTACACAGTGTATCCTCTGGAATTTCCAAGATTTCCTTCTTGTTAGGTGTTGTTTGTTTTTCATTCTAACTAACTTCCACTTATGAAAGTGTCATCCTTCAAAATTTACTTTAACCTAAACCTTCAAGGCAATACTCCTTAAGTATCAACTTACGATTATCTTAAAATTTATCTTAGGGAACTCCTTCTACGTTGCTTTGACGAGAAGAATTCTACCTCAACCAATCATTCTGGCTATTATATGACACTCAATGTGATCATCAACAAGGAAATATGGATAGTTAGCGAGTTCAAGATAAAGGACTTAAATAATTTAAAATATTTTGTTGATAAGATTGTTATATATCAAAGAAAGTATTGTTTTGATCTTCTACAAGAGACCGGTCTGATAGGATCAAGTTACATCAAGATTATGCAGTGACTTAAAAAAATAACGATGAATATTTTTGCCACACAATAGTTGAGTCAATTCCTTTCTTCTCCAACCATAGTTCATTATGAGATACTTTGCAATAAGTACCTAACATAAACACCAGGTAGAGGCTAGTTTTTATCACTGTAGATAGTTGAATTTAATAAGCTAAGTTTGGACACCATAAGATCCATATTTGATTATTGCTTCTTGTTAGAAACATTTTTCGATTTCATGGAGAACTAAGAAGCAACAAATACTCAACAAATACTCTCAAGGAGATTATCAAAAGCTGAATACAAACCGTTATCTTTTGCTTCGTGTGATTTACAATAATTATTGTATATAATTAGAGAATTTCTTAATGCACCCCATATGTTTTTTACGCACCATACAAAAATACATAAATACCCTCAGATTTCAGACATGCATCTTCAGACGTGATCAAAGGTCAGTTAACGTTAAAATATTCTGGAGATGCATCTCTAAAATAATTTGGAGGTTAAATCACGTCAGACCATTCTCCTTCATTTCTCATTTTCCTCAAAATCATTCTTCAAACACTCTCAAAGTTTTCTCTGCACCAACTCAAAGCTCAATCATTAAGGTTTAGCGGAACTTCAATCATCATCTCTAACATCATAAACAACATGTGTAACGTCAATTTCTTGCAAGTTTTTTGAATTTTTGATAAATTTTTGAGATTTTGAGTAAATGAGTAGAAATCAATTATTAGAGTTAAAAATGAGTAGAAATAGCATTTAAGATAGTTTAGACATAGTAGTGTATTAGATGTTTGTTGGTTGAAAATGATGATCAAGACAACTTTTTTTGGGATTGCATGGGGTGCATTGAAGTCATTAACGCGACTTCTGAGTTGCGGGAAATTCCAGAGATGCATCTCCAGAATTTTTCACCGTTTTAGTTTCCCAGATTTCGAAGATGTATCTTCGGAATTGTCTCAGTAATTTTTTTTTTTTTTCTTACTTGTGTGTTGTTTGTTTGCACTAATGGTCTGATTTACTTTAATTTATATGCATAATGGTTGATAGACAGGATAGACTGAGGCACGGGAAGGTTGCTCAGCACGCATCAACGCGGCGGAGAAGATTCAGCAAGTTCCGGATGAGCCTGGTTCCTCCAGTTAGGCAAAGATGTCTACTTCTGCGGCTCGTGCTTCTCCTCATACGACTTCATCTTCTTCTTCTTCCCGTAGGAGACGGGATTCACCATCTGACGCATCACTCCCAACATTCTCCCGCAGGCATCAAGTTTAACCAGTGTCACTTCCTACTGTAGATGTTGTTGATCCAGTCCCACCTCCTACTGTTGATGTTGTTGATCGAGTCTCACCTCCTACTGCTGATGTTGTTGATCTAGTGCCACCTTCAGAGGGTGAGGCTGCTGCGAATGGTGAGCCAGAGACATTTGTAGGTGGCCTAGTTGATTTGTCATTACTGTCTTTGTATCCAGACCATACTACCAACCATATATGGGACAGAGAGGTAGCATTAGTCTGCTTCATTATTTTTTATTTATGTTAATTTTAATTGACAAATTTATGACATTGATTATTATTTTTTCAGGAGCGTGATCCGTAGAAGTTTCTTAACCACAGGAGAAAGATTGTTGTCTTACCTCAGTTAGATGAGGATTGGTTTCAGTCAGCTTTGTCCTTATTTGGCCTGAAGGACTTGTGAATGACCGTTTATACTACGGTTAATCACGGGATGCTTAATGCATTCGTGGAGAGATGACACCCGGAGACCTCGTCGTTTCATCTCTCGCATGGTGAGATATCTATCACACTCAACGATATCTCGTGTTTGCTACATCTTCCGATCAGGGGGGATTCCTAGATCATGGGAGGATTACCAAAGACGAGGCACTCGAGATGATAGTAGACTATCTAGGGGCTGACCCAGGGAGGCGAAGATGGAGTTGAACAGAACCAGGGGTGCTCGTGCTATATTTGAATACCTGAGACGATATATGATGATGAGATCCTGAGAGCACAGGAGGCTAATGGTGATGACGAGCAGGTGGAGCTCCGCAGGTCACATGCATTGAGAGCATATCTGCTTTATTTGGTTGGCACTGCGATTTTTATGGACAAGAGTGCCACTTATACAGACGGACGTCGTCTACCTATGATACATCGTGGATTTCGAGCGGATCCATGAGTATAACTGGGGGCGGCTTATTTTATCTACCTATATTCGAAGTTGAGAGAGGGTTGTATGTGGAAGACAAAGCCGGCAACAGGTAGCGTCACACTATTGATGGTAATAATTATTGGTCTTTAAATATTTTTTTGTCATTTTCATTTCATCTTTGCAATGCCATTATTGATAATTTGTGTGTTCCAAACTTTTCATTTCAAGCTTGGAACCTCCAGCACTTCCCGCGCATATATGGTTGGATGAGTGTACCTGAGTACACTGAAGTATGGCTCATGCTACTGCTTTTTCCCGGCTCAGAAGGAACCAGGCAACCGAGCCTTACAAAGTCTCTCTTGATCGTTTGATTGTTGAGTACATGCACTTCAACAGCTATGTTGATCATCGTGATACACAGCCATTTGACGAAATAGTTCTATACTATGGATGGTTGGACTGTGGATCGTGTCTCACTGCTCCTTACTTGCCCGAGCGCGTCATGTGGAAGTTCGGCTACACTCACACCATTCCCAGACACCCTGTTGTCTCTGCCCCTCCTGCCTTGACACGTAGACAGATAGAGGACATGTTTGATGATTATGAGAGTCATCTGGCACCTGAGGAGGTACGGGCTACCATAGCTGAGAGCGACTAGAGCTACGTCGAAGGGTACATCAGATGGTTCTTCAGGGTGTCACATTCGTACATGGTGCATGCTGCTCAAGGAGATCCGCCGAGACCAGCTCATCAGGAGTTACTATGGGGACAGGCACAGCTAGATCATGTTGAGGATGTTTTACCTAGGTGTCGTTGCATAGTGGAGATTGCGCAGGCAAGCATTAACACGTGTATTTTCCCTGATGGATCTGATGTGAGGCAGGTCCTAGATGGCATCACGACGGAGGCACAAGGGGTATTGTTGTACCGGAGACATCGCTGGAGGACAAAGGGTCGAGGAGGTAGACGAAGCAGAGGAGGTAGAGGAGAAGTAGTCAGATACACACAATAGTCTCTTAGTATATAGTAGTAATATCATGGTATGTATTTGGAATTATGTATGTAGATTTTTTATCTTCGATTCTATGGTATAGTTTAAATCTTCATCTGAACACAGATCAACAAAATATAACATGAAATGCACAGTTCTGATGCGTTACGAGCATGTATCTCCGAAATATTCACGGAGATGCATCTCTGATACAATTCAAATGTATAATGGCTTATGAGAGGGATGTATTAAATGTTTTAAATTGTTCCGGATGTATCTCCAAAATATTTCAACGTTCATTCAGAATTTGGTGCGTCCGAAGATGCATTGAAAACTAAGAGCATTTAAATAATTTTGCATGGCGGTTAAAAAACATATAGAATGCATTAAGCCTCAATAATTAAAGACCTCAAAGTTTCATTCATAAAACAACCAGTTCTGTTATTTTTTTTATGAAAAAAGTTCAACAATGATTGTTCAAATAACTTCATATTTCTACTAAGGCCCGGTTGGCAAATTTCTTCAAAACAACATCACCACCTAAGGTATTCAACTCTCAACTATTATGCTTCAGCTTTTGTGGCCCATTAAATGACATTCAACAAGATCGACAAGGAAATGCACTTGAACAAAATAGCAAAAGGAAAGATGCCTTGCTGATCAAGTTAAGAGGAAAGCATTGTGATGGTGCTACAAGTTGCTGTTGATTATAGCTCAAGGAGTTAGTTAAATCAATCCCAATTTGTTGAGTTAGTTAGACGCTAGAAAGCCATTAGATCAATAATATATTCAGTTAGATAATTGGTTCTATATATTGTAAAACTAAGCCTATTTGAACTACAATTCAATCAATATACAAGAGTTCATAAACTTCCCTAAACTTCTCAAAGTGTTATCTTTTGCATCAATGGATGCCATGCCATCTTCAAGAGTTACTTTGATGTTTAATCCAGATTATAGTGCTACATTCTGCATGATAAGATGATTTCTCTGCATGATCAAAATTCATTTGATGTGGATCCGGACATTTTTGTAACTGAATATCTCTTTTCTCTATCTGTATTGTTCAAGATCCATAACGTAATTACAAAATTTCCAAAACATGTTCTCGAGTAAAAATGCCTCAAATGAGCGCATTATAAGATGCATGGAAACAGACACGGTGGTCAGACTATGATAAACAAAAGCGTCTTCCAATAGAACTCTACATCAGAACCATTGTGAATTACAATGTCAGTTAAAAGTACTATCATCATAAAACCAGTTACAATAACAATAGCTGTGACTTGTGATCAATGCCATTGAATATGTAGGTCCCAGATATTGGTACAAATTGTCTTGTTATGAGCTGCAAGGAACAAAAATAATGTGGTTACTCCCCAACTCAAAGACTTACTCTTAAATATGAGAAACAAAATGATAACCTATTCTTTACACATTCATTTGAGAAATTGAGACGATTCTGTCATGTATCACATTAAGGCATAAAAAGTTGAAGTCCCTCAAAATGGACTTTATTAAATTCTTGTAATGCGTTAATTACAGACAACACTAAGCTTATTCTCCATCTTTTGTTCACTGCGTAAGCGTGGAAATTTAATTATTGATGAAAACTTTCTTAAAGCCATTTCACATTGTCTCCCTCTCCCTCCTTACCCAATCCATTTTATCTTTGACATGTTTCCATAGAATATTCACCTTCACAAGCACCTTACCAAGCCATATAGACTCCCTCGCATTAATCTATATCAATACCGAATTGACTTGCTTTTGAATTATTGAACAAACTAACGCATCTTAATTCCACCAAAAGAATTTCTGTTGCCGATAATCTACTACTGATTCTGGGTGTAGACATACTTACCACACAATTTTTATGTGGAGCTTCTATACAAGTAATTACTATTTTCTAGGAAACAAAACATGCATGTTTACATATAAATGAGTTTGAATAGAATTTTATAATAATGGGTCAGCAGCAAAAACATCAAGTGTCATAGTTTAGTTGACTTCTTTTTACATGTTATTTTCTTATAAGTATTCCTGCTGTGATCTTGCAAAAGCTCAAAAGTGACTGAACGAAACCAAAAGGACCTAAAAAAATTTCATGTTACCAATAAAAGGTTTATACAAGTAAACCCAAGAAAATAAGAACAGAAAAAAGAACTATTCGAGATGAGTTAGAATTGCAAACCTTGATCGCTTCTTGTGATGCAATTCCTCCAACCAAAGCAGCAACAGCATGAAGCTCTGCAGCACCAAATCGACACATTTCATTGATAAGGTCCTCAGCTAAAGTAGCACTATTGCATCCCAAGTCATTAAGTAGGCCAACTGCTGTGCTCTTTAATCGAGATATATCCTCATCCATTGCACTGCAACATATAAACAATACGAACCTCAATCATAGGTCAGATTAAAGTGCTAGCAAAGCAACACACATTATCAAACGAACTTTTCAGCACACTCCCTCCTATTATTTGAAATTTATATGGGTCCTCCAAAATTTATATGGAACCCACAGAATATAGTGGGCCTTATTTAAATTTCGAAGAATGATATACTGAAATTAAGTGTACTGTCAGCAGTGCTGTCGACGGCGGAATAGGTGGCAAGCCAAAAATCTGCCCTATAAATATGGTGCATGGGGTAAGGGGATATTACAGAAGCATGATAGTATGTTGAAATAAAAAAGGGGAAATAAATAGTTTAAAAAAAGAAGAAATCTATAAATATGGCCATCGCAAGATGGAAGTTTGTCATGCGGCAATGGTGGTCACGCAGGAATAAGGTTGTCATGCAACGGTGTGGTCGCCGCTGGATGGAGGATGTCATGCAATAAGAGAAGAGAGTTAAGATGTAAATTATTAAAACAGTAACCAGTAATCACCTGTTACTTTTTGTATGGTTTTAAAATGGGCCTCCCCGTACACAACATTTGGGTTTGGGTGGGTTCAGATTCGGGTCACGGCAAAACCAATGTTTTCTTAATGTTATTCGGCCATGACCAGTTTTCGACAACACTAGCCACATGACTCGAGTCGTATACATAATCACAAGGAGAATCAACTAGTAGTTATATAGGATCAAACCAAATCCTTGATTTGTCTAACTTTATCATCATCTCCCAACGGTTACGATTTAAATGATAAACATGTTTTAAATATGTTTTCCAGCACAACCCTTCAAGCTAGAGTATATTCGCCCGGTGATCCAATCTTGTTACAAATTTAGTCAAACAGAGAGCCTTTGAGGGACTTGCTGAACATGTCAACAACTAATTACTAGAATTGACAAAATTAGTCGTGATTTATCCTAGAAACAGTATCTCAACACTAAAACAATTGTGAAGAGCAGCTTGAGTGTCACATAAGTTTGTGACCAAATTTTAGTTGTTGTAGTAGCCTAAGCCAAGTAAACATGACCGAAGCTACTGCCATAGCACAGTATTCAGCTCCCACACTGGATATGGCCTCTATGTTATATTTCTAGCACCTCCATGAAATCATATTTCTTCCATTAAGAACATAATATCCAGATATAGACCTCCTATGTGATGGTAATCTTGCCCAGTCAATATCAGCGCAAAAAGTGAATTTGACATAACCTTTATCTTTATAAAGATATAATAGTCCTCATCCTAGTGCATTTTGTATCGAAGGATACATATGACGACATCCCAATGTCGATCATAAAGGGCATTTAGAAATTAGCTTACTCTGGTCACTGCAAACGTGATATCAAATTTGGTGATATAGTTACGTCGATACCTTTCCAGGTTTTTCTACGGTTTCCCCTGACCCCGACGAAGCATGAAATTAGGTCCATACGAGTATCAATGGCACGACAGTCAAGCATACTGTTCTCGGTAAGAATATCCAGAGCATACTTTTGTTGATTGATGGCAATGCCCTGAAGAGGAATGGGCAACTTCAACTTCAATCCCTAAGAAGTATTTGAGAAGCTCTGAGTCTTTTGCTTGAAATTGTCTTAAAAGGTGGGCTTTGAGTCACTGGATAGTCTTCGTGTCATAACCAATAAGAATGATGTCATAGAAATGTACAACAAGATAAATGCACAGTTCAGAAAGAGAATGAATGGAAAAAACAGTTATCAATTTCATTCCTGGTCATGGCAAACCATATTAAGGCAGCGCTAAAGCATCAAACCAGGCACGGTGAGATTGTTTCTACTCCACCTCCTTTGTGTACTTACCACTGGCGGACACAAATTCCATTGGTGTTTCCTTCAACTAATCCTCCAACTACCCCTCCACCTAAACTTCCCATTGCATTAAGGAAAGGTATCAATCCTGTTAGAATATTATTAAATACTCCTTCCGTCTCATAAAAAGTGTCATATTTGAACAATGTGCGGTTCGTAAGAAAATGATTAGATGCGTTGGTTTTAGTGGAAAAACTAATGTCATTTACTAGAATACCCCTATTAAATGTAGTTAATAAAGTAGTTGAATAAAGTGAAAGCTAATGAATAGGGGTATAGTAGTAGGAAAATAATAATAAATGCTACATTGGTAATGTAAATGGACAAATATTTTGAGACACTTTTTATGAGACGGAGAGAGTATCTTATATTTAGGGGTGGAAATAGACTGGGCCGAGCTAGGTCATGCCAAGCCTGAGCCTGGCCTGCTAAAAACTACAAAGCCTGAGCCTGGCCTGTAGTCTATCATAGGCTTATTTTTAGGCCTAAACCTGGCATTTTCGAAGGCCTGATTGGCCTAGTAGCTTATTTAAAAGCCTACTTCATTTGAACATTTGTAAATAAGAAATTCAACTAATGTTAAATAGACTAACAAATTAAAAGATCAATGAGATTAAATGTTTGTTTTCATTATCTCATTCAAGTTTACCTATTAGCATAAGTTTGATGATACTATTTGTTGGAGAGAACTTATGAGAAAAACTTTTGACAACAACTTATGACATTGTTTATAATGTTTTTTCAACTTATTTTCATAAGTTCTTCAAGATAACTAAGTTTTATTTTCGTATTTTAATTAAAAGTACAAAATAGAATATAATAATAATAAATTTATTGAGTTTTTTTAAAATAGGCTTGAAAGGCTTTTCTTACGGCCTGTGGCCTAGCCTCTTTAGCTAAATAGGCTTATAAAAAAGTGTCCTATTTGAGCAATGTTTGGTTCTTAAAAAAATGTGTCCTATTTGAGCAATGTTTGGTTCTTAAAAAAATGATTAAATATATTAATTTTAATGATAAAACTAATATCATTTACTAGAATAACCTTATTAATTATAATTAATAGAGTAGTTGAATAAAGTGAAAGTTAATAAATAGGAGTATAGTAGTGGGAAAATAATAATAATAATAATAATAATGCTGCATTGGTATTATAAACGAACAATTATTTTGAGACAGATAAAAATTGCAAATGAGACATCTTCTCTACCATGAACATCCGCCAACAGCGCACGTGTCGGCGCTTACAGCGTGGTTATTTAGTCGCTTGCGTTTGTTTTTTGTCTCGGTTCTAGATTTGTCATCAGTTTTCGATTTCGGGACATGTCAACATAGGTTCTTCAAACAGCCCTTATTTCTTGGTTTTTGACGTGTTTTCTCATTCCATTCTCCGATCATGGCTTCTTTTCCGCTGTGTTCGGATTAATTTAATTTCAGGTTCAGTTTTGCCCCTGATTTGGTGTTTTGGCATTGGTTTGGTTCTTGATTCGAATTGTGTTTTTCTGGTAAAATTAACTGTTTTCTGCCTCAGATCCGGCGTAATTATATGTCAATACGTGTGCAAATGTGACAGGCTCTCTCGCAACTTCCGCGAGTCCTCTCGCAGCACACATCGGTCAATTCCATGAAGAATGACATGCTGAAATGTTGTGCGTTGTCTTATGAGACTGCACATCATTCACAAGGGGATTCATCTGGTAAATTATATAAAGGTCAAATAAAATCCTTGATTTGTGTAGCTATGTGTTAGGAACACAAATTCAAGAGAAATAGAAATTGTATTATTAATACAAACAGTAACTATTACAGAAGATGAACTCCTGCAATCCCAGAGCTAAGCTCCTCAAAAAAGAGACAATTATCTCTCTGCCCAAACCTTTACGGTTCCTAACTGAATAATTCTCAATGCCCTCTCTCTTGCTATTTGTATCCTTTATATAAATATCACTCCCCTCGAACAAACTAGCCACATCAGCAAATATAAATCATTCCTCTATTTGACACATTTGTTGGGTTTAGGCTCAAACCAAGTACCTAACACTATGTCACTACTTTTTAGCAATTACTGTTATTTACAACAAATAAAAAAAACATGTTAAATATGTATTAATTAAAAGTGAGACTTACCTGTCAAACTGCCCCGGAAAACTGTTGTAGTTAGCAGCAAACCGGTCAACAGCCCGAAGCAAAATATAAATTCCCATAGCAATGCTGCCATGTATAAAAATAGGAAACCATATTCTCAGAAAGCTAGTCCCTGTTTGTAGATTATATCTTGAAACAAATAAAAGACCCAGAAAGATAAAATTCATACAGAAGCATTAACTATAAAACGGGCATAACCTGTAATCCTCATCAGTTAGGTACTTCTGTAATTCCGGTAGGTTTGGAGAATTAAACTCATCTTCAATCAGACGATATCTGCAAACCTACAAAATAAAGGTTAGCATCTACCCAGTAGCTAGTTTTAGAAAAAGGGGTGGGAACAAGTACTTAGGGGTGCTGGGAATAGCCATTTCCAATCGCCTACTTGAAATATACTAAACTTACATGATATAAAAGCCATTAATGTTAGGAAATAGGATCCCAAGAATTGAAAAAAAAAATGAAGAATTTTGGTGAGAAAATAGGAAAAAGGAATAAAAGAGAATCTCTCCACCAAGGGTTTCCCTTTTTACATTAGAGTTGCTACTTTATACACAAATGATTACAAGACTCAATAATAATCCACTCTACTGTATTCCCCTGTTTATACAAAAATTCTCTAACTACACAAATAACTAACTAATTCTCCCTATTGTATACCCTAACAACTAATCATAACAAAAATGATAAAAATCACCAAAACAAACATCAACAATAAGTATAACATCAATGATAATGACAGAAGCTCGCTACTATGAAAGGAGTTTAATTTACATGCACTGTCATTGTAAAAAGTATTACACTGTCAGCACCAATGGCAGATCTTACAGAAATATTTGGGGGTGTCAAATATATTATCTGTTATATAGAATGGTTTCACTTGAATATTAAGAAAGTTTTAGTGGCAAAGTGGTTAAGAATTGTAGCTTTTAACTTGAAGTTTTGTGTTTAATGCTTACTTCCAGCATTTTTGCAAAACTGGGTGTTAAAATTAAGACATTGCCACTGGACCACCCCAACAACAATGCATTTTTAAGGGAAAAACTATCTCTATGTATGAAGTAAACTAAATTTTTGGGGTACCTCCCTACCCCAACCAAGCACCTCCACTGGTCAATCATAACTATTCATGTGTGTGACTTTAGAAACATGTATGATAAAGGTCAAAGATTTCTAATCATCTGACAGTTATGATTGATTGGCAATGTAAAAGTTACATACATCGACAGTGTATATGAATTAAATTCTTATGAAAGAGAGCTCAGCAGTTTTCGACCCATTTGTTTGGTCCCCAAAACTCAAAAGTAGTGTATTCCTTTTGAATGATTGTTATATATTCTATAATAAACAAACATAAAACCCTTATGAATTTCAATTATTTGTTTATCAGCTCAACGGAAATCTTAATTTTAAACAAACATAAATTTTTGTGATGCAAACATTACTGCAGCCACAGAATGAGTAACTCTAATAGGAATATCGAGGCTGTGCATTGTAAACAAACAAAATAAGACTACTGCAACTACAAGATGAGCAACTCTGTTACGAATATTGAGGTTGTGTGTTGTATTTGCATAACCAAGCACCTTATGAAACATTTAGATTTGTTCAAAAACCGAATAAAAGCAAACCGTTGTTAAAAACAGGAGAAGATTGCACATTGATTATTGGCAATCTAAATTGAATTTGACTCACAACATCACATGCTTACTTTGAGTTTTCTTGCATTTTTACAGAAGCTTTTAATTGTTGCCCTTGGAATGCTATTTGGATCTCTACCAATTTTCTTCAAAGTATTTCTCGCCACTCGTTCTATTGCAAGAATGTCAGCCTCAGCCTTAGCCTGATATATATTTTGTAAATTCACATATTGTCTGTAGGTGGGTAGATACACATAGGATAAATAAGTTAATGATATTTCTTATCCAAAGTAAATCAACTTATTCTGAAAAGTATGTAAAGATGTGATTACTAACTCAGTGGAAGAAGTCATATCTGGTATAGATCCTTCAAGAGGTGCCTCCCCACCACCTTTATTTGTAACAAAATCCTGTAAAATGATGCGAAATGTACCAACAAATAACTAAAGTATAAGTAAAAAACAGAACACTGATATGAATATCATTTTGCAGCCCAAAATGTAACAATGTGGTTCAAAAGTGCCAAAATATGAAAAAAAATTTAAGTACTTTTGATTGCTCCTCTAATCTTTCAAACACAACATTTTTTTACATTCAGAAAACATTTTTTAAAAATTAGGAAAACATTAAATATCAAATGACATAAGTCTTAGGTTTTTTAAAAGAGTAAGACATCCTTACAAAACCAAATGTAAGGTGAGGTATGTCTAAAACTTATAAAAACTTTTTCTGGCCATATCCCGTCTGCTTGGGATTCTCGCCACCTCCACCACCACCCACACACGCATGTGCCCACCCCTAGAACTAGACATCTAGAGTGTTGTTGGAGAGAAGGTGGCTCAACGACTCTTCGATAACCTCTGCTGCCAAGATGAATTGTTTAGAATAATTGAGTTGTATTTCACAATGGGGCTAGACAAATATACATATACACAAGAGAGAATCTTCCTAAGAAAAAAATAGGAAACTATATCAACGATAATAAATAGAGAGAATCACCCTAAGTATGACTATAATCAACAATTACAAATTTTTTAAACACCAAAGTAGAGCAAACGGTATTTGAAGGAAAGGTCAGAAATGCAGTGTGAGAAGCACTGACCTTAAGAGCTGCCACCAACACCCAAAAATCCGATGAACTAGAATCTACTTCCGCAGAACTATCATTTAGCATCTGTTGCAACTCTGAACCTTTGAAGGTAAACAGCATTAGAGATTACATAAAGCGTAATAGTTTTGATTGGTGTGAGTATGTTAACACAACACAAAGTTATATATAAAAAACAATTTTTTAAATAAAATAATTTATCATAATGATTCCACCTTTAACATTGACATAGCAAGCAAATTATAGTTTGGTCAATTGTCAGTGACAAGCTAACAAAATTTTCAATGAAAAAGTTTACAGTAATTTTGTTGAAAAGGTTAAAAGATTCAACAGTTTTCTTTGATTTCATCACCAACCCTCTCCAAAGGTCCTATGAAATTTAAACTAGTTCACAAAAGTCAATTTATTTTTATGCTCCTTGTACGATAAAACAAAAGGATAGAGTGACTCATAAAATGAAGAATGTCAAAAGCATCTGTTACAATAATAAACTTTTATAAACTTACTAATTCCTCGGGGGGCAAATACTTTGAATGAGGACTCAATAGCTTCTTTATAATTATCTTCATCTTGTGCCACCATCCCAGCCTTAAGAAGCTCCTACATTGTACACATCCAAAGTTAATCACCTAACTAGAACAGAAGCAGAAGAAAAAGCTCAAACACAAACCTTGAACTCCTTTTTTTCTTCTCTAGTTGATGGAAGCCTACCACCATGGCTTTTGGCCCACTCATCAGCCATCTTGACAAGAATGACAACATAGGGTATATGTTTATGAACAACAGGGTCTTGAACGTTCAAGTCAAACCCCTCTGCAAACCTATGGGTGTACACACATGCATGAGAACATAAAGTGAAACAGCAGAAGGACCGTGCCTATGCCATGGTCTCTCCTTTTAAACAAGTAATTCGTTGACAAGTGAAATCAATGAAGCAGAACAGGATCATATATTATACAAATGAAATAAATAACAAAAAGAAGAAAAAAAATTACTCTATACCTCTTGAGTTCAGGCCAAGGATTATTTAACCGAAGATCATCCAGAAAATGCTCAGGCTTTGATTCAATCACAGTATGTTCCTATCAGACCCAAAAAGAAAAAACGGACTAATCACCCAGAGGATATTATTCAATATTCTATAACTCATCAGTTCATTGAAGTAATGTATTTTCAGTTGTCTAGTCCATACTATTGCATTTACATCCTTTATTTCCCTTCTCTATTTAATACCATTTTTCTATTAACCACATTTCTTTATTTTATTCTCTTTTATGGGTCAACTATCATATTAGGGTTACGTAGGTGATAAAAATAATATTATGTTTCCTCAGACATTAGAGTATTCCTTGAACTTGCATTGTAAAAAAATATAGCGAAGTACCTTCAAACTGATTCGTACAAACCCGGTAAGGCCATAGGAGCGGGCAAATATCAATATAACATTTGCATTCCTGCAGATTCGGTCAAGCTTTACCATTGAACTTTCCACCAGCTGAAAGTTCATATAAAAAAAGTAAATTAAATGAGATAGCAATTGAAAAGAATGCCTAAAGTAATGTGCTCTTTATAAGGTTTCATTTTAAAAATTATCAAATATATACTACCAATTAGCTGGTATCTTTCATGTGAAAAGTTAGATAAAAATAGCATGGTTTTGAATGGAGGCATGTAATCTACTTTTACAACAAGTCACTCTTAAATGAAAAATCATTGTCTTGCAGAAGCTGTAAGAATCATAGAGCACACCTGTGTGGCAACAACCAAAGTAAATTGAGAAAAGAATGATGGATTAGTCTCAATCAATGCATCTGGATACTCTTCTACATATTTTGCTTTAACTGCATCATTCAGCTCCTGGAGAAATGAGCACACACATTTTGCCTTTGACTGCCCAAGGCTTGATTCATCCACTGCAAAAAAAAATAAGAAACAAATTGAAGACCAAATACGAGGCAAAACAAGACCAGAACACGAGAAGATAATGTACCCAAAAAA
Organism: Lathyrus tuberosus; assembly: GCA_022829125.1. Taxonomy (NCBI): domain Eukaryota; kingdom Viridiplantae; phylum Streptophyta; class Magnoliopsida; order Fabales; family Fabaceae; genus Lathyrus; species Lathyrus tuberosus. The sequence goes on along the minus strand of JALAZF010000021.1, from coordinate 20,391,942 downwards.
TTATTTCCAAGGTCACCAACTTCAACTTTAGATCCATCAACTACAGTGATGCTTCCAATCCCACCAAGAACAAGATTCTTAAGTGTCTCGGAGCCAGTAGGACCACAGTTAAGCAAGCAAATATTAGATTTCTCAAGGGCTGCCTGTCCTTGGTCACCCCATATTCTGCATTTTCAAGAAGAAAAAAAACATTTTACCCACAACTGAGATCAGAGAAGTCATAAATATTACCCAAAGAAAGAACAGTAAGACAGACATATATAGATGGTAATTTAAATCTTTATATCAGAATACATTACATTAAACAGAAACTCACTGCTTAACAGCAAACGAAGCAGAGCATGACCAATAGTATCTTACAACAAAGTTTTAAATATTGGTCTGAGAAGTAGTTGTGCCACAATCCTTGATAAGACGGTCAAATGCAACCAATGAGGCCTCAACCGCAATCAAGTTGCATATTTGGCGACATCCAAAACCATAACATCGCGGCCAGTGCGGTCAAATAGCCGATATAGCACAGCAAAATATGAACAAAATACTATTGTTCTGCGTTAAATAATTTAGTACAGCACAAAATTTTGTCAAGCAGACTATAACAGTAATGTTGGCATAGGATTTGAACAAACCACAATCAGGTTGCGCATTGGGTGACATCCAAAACCTTAGTATCGCGGCCAGTATGATCATATAGCCAATATAGCATAGCAAAATTTGAACAAAATGCTACTGAACCGCGATATGCAATTTAGTACAACACAAACTTTTGTCAAATAGACTATAACAGTAACCGCCTAGATTAGGGTCACAGTAGAAGACATTTATCTTAAACCCTGATTACAGCTACTATGAATAAGGAAAATTGACAAAATGTAAATTAACAAAGATTACAATAACAACATTAAAGCAATTCAGTTCCACATGAAGACACGGAAAAGTAAACTCATATCGATCATCAATAGTTCAATCAAATCAACTCCACTAAATCTGATCTCGCCATACAACAAAACCTACAGGACCACAAACAATCAGCACTAGGTGAACTTACCATCAATCTTATGCTACAAACACACAAAATGCTGGAGTCAATTGGTAATCGAAAATTGAACTTGTTGCGTACATGAAGAAATAGTAATTTCTGTTTATTGTTAGGTTTTAGAAGGGAAAGGAAAGAAGAAAGGTTAGGGTAAAGAGAGTGAAGTGTGTGTTACCTGAGTTGGCGATCGTATTTAACTTTGGGTTCTGCCATTGTTGAGTTGAAGAATCGGAAATGGTTGAGTTTATAATTATGGGAGTTGCTCGCTTGAGAGTCACGCACGGTGTTTTTGTGTTGTGTGGGTATCGGATTGTGATTACTCTCAGTGAGGGAAGACGAAGAATTCAGGCGAAATATGTAAAGAATCTATGAGATTTCACGTCATAACTTTTTAGGGGACAGCTTATCTACCCACCACAAAAAGTTGGATAGTGTACCTTCAATCAATCAATGTCATATCATTTTATTATATTTAATTATTTATTTAATAGTTTAAATTTTGTAGTTTTCCAATGCAATATACTTTAATTTATTGTATGGGCAATTCTATCTAACTTTTTGAAGTGAATAGATAAAAATTCACCAAGTTTTTTTAAATAAAATAGTAAAGTTAGGATTAGGATCTGCTACCTTGGCTTTGCTGTCTTTGGTAACTTTGGTGTTATTTTTCTTAATTAAATTATTTTTTATTATTTTATTTATTTATGTATGTTATTATAAGATATCAAAGGCATAGAACACTAAAAGTAGGCAATTCTAGTAATGCTGACGAATAAAAATTTTGTATTGAAAAAACAAATGAAAAAATTAATTATCAAATTTTAATAAAATCAATGTACATTAAAAATAATGTTTACATTTAACTCTTACTTCCTCTGTCCCAAATTATAAGACGTTTTGCGCATTTCACACCGTTTAAGAAAAGTAATCAATGTTGTATGTGTTTATTGATAAAAATGGTAAACAACCGTTGGTCTATCAATTTCACGTAAAACTGAGTAACTTGCAGGATCGATCACACAATTCCTAAGACATGTGCTAAATTGATTTCTTACATAAACTTCTATGTTTCGACTAAGTAAAGAAGTGAAAAAGGATTTCTTCAAGAAATTTAAAGCAATCGAAAAGTAAAAGACTTTGAGAAAGGTTAAAATCGAAGAGACTGGTAAATGCAGGAATTTAACTTGTGTGAAATTAAAAGATACTTTTAACAAAAAAAACTTGATAAATTGCATTGAATCATAAAAAATGGTGTTACTCCAACATACATTTTCACACGCTCGTTTCTCTACACTGGTACTTTGAGCACACTGCATTTTATATACAAATGGAACACACCCAAAATTATTCTTAAAACTTGCTATTTATAATGGTAGAAAATAACTTCCCACTAACGGGTCATCAAGCAGGACGAAACACTTGGCGTTTTGCATGCTTTGGGCTCTTGGATGAACGCCACACGTTCCACTTCAGAATTGGATATGAATAACTGTTCCCTCTTGTTTTTGAATTCAAAAACCTTCGCGTCGAACGACCCTTTCTTGAACCTTGGTCGAAAATTCTCCTAAACTCTTAGAAATATTTCTAAATCCTTGAAACCTTCTTTCTTCTGCAAAAAGCTAACTTTCTACCAGCTTTCCTCGCAGCCACACTTCTGTCGAAGCTTCACAAAAACTTCACCTATTCTTTCTCTTGGGAGAGATTTTTATCCCAATGTCAGGCGTCGAAATTAACAGCTAACAAATTGCCCCCCAAAAATGTATTTTTCGACATTACTGAAGAAAATGTCATTTTTTTATCGCAGCATTCGACGCCTTATTTCCAACTTTCATGGATCTTGATACAATTAGAACTCCCACGTTCTAACTGTTCAGTTTCTTCTGAACCACTCCATGACGTCATGGTCATCATGACAATTTCTGAAAACTATTCCTTCAAAGCCCATCAAATCACTAGCCATCATCATACCGCCTAAAACCTAGGAGATAGTGGGGTATAGGCAGTAACTGCCACCGTCTCATCCATCATCCCCAAGGAGACATGTGTCCCACTACAGCATTAGTCACTTAATGTTGATTTGAGGTCTGTTGATATTCTACAACCTTTAAATAGTTTTTTCCAAATCATTTTTCTTTTTCACGCTTCCAAAACTCTTTGCTTTCTTTTCAGCTTCCTAACTCCTTAGAAAACAAAACCCCAAACTCCTTGTTCTTCAGTCATGGCATCCTCAACCTCAAACATTCAAGACTCCAAGAGAACCCAGAAACCCAAAGGGCCCAAGACCCAATCTCTACTTCCGCCTTTCGCCACACTCGTTGTGCCTAAGATAGTGAGAAACTTGCAATGCATCCCAGAATCACTTGAGAAGGAGAAGAGGGCCATCTACGAATCTCAGGTATTAATTGTGAGAGCAAGAATTGTCTCTACAATCAATCTATGTTTTGACGATAACAATACGTATTTGTGAAAGAACCATTTTATGTTCTAACGTGTGTTGTGTGCAGATCATATTCATAGAAATTATCAGATCCAACAAGCACCAGCCTGATGAGTGAAATTGATAATATGCGAAGTTACTATGTGTGACACAAGTCACAAGAAGCAAGAACGCTTTTGTATCTGATCGTGATCAGTCAGATCCAAGGATGTCGATATTGCTAATGCAATGCTCTTGTGGGTGCTCTCTGAAAGTAATCGAGATTCTGAAGATTGTGAAGCTCCTGAAGAAGAGAACCAAAGTGTTGAAGACTCTCATGACTTGAAGTTCTGAAGGCGGAAGGCTCTGAAGACCAAGTGCATAAAGACTCTGAAGACTTATGTGTTCTGAAGATTAGGGTCCTGAAGATCAAGTATTGAAGACTCTGAAGACAGATTCCTAATGGACAAGTTCTGAAGTTTCTGAAGACTTGAAGAAGTAAAGGATAACGTGCTCAAAGACAAGTGCTGAAGTTTTGAAGACTGATTCCTAATGGACTTCTTCAAATAACTGAAGACTTGACATATCAGATATCCTGTTAAGAATACTCTACTCATGCTTCATCCATTAACCATCAGAAGCCTCTGAAGTTCAGAAGTCACATGTTACCGTTGTGAGTAACTGTACACGGTGCCCAAGAAAGATACATCCCGTCACTTCTCCCACAGCAAAAAGGAGATGTGTCAGTACAGCTAATTATTACACAACGTATCTTTTCCAACAGCCAACCGTATTTCAAACGGATATATTTCTACCGGACTATTTAAAAGGAAAAAGTATTTGCTTCTAACTGACAATACAGTCCACAGATCGATTTAGCCATGAATGGGGAATTGATCAAGTCATTGTGTAAAGATAGCAACAACGATGAGTTCTTATTTTAACACTTAGAATATCCAAAGCTATCACCATTTGCACATGGCCATTGTTGTTGAAGCTCAAAGATCATCATTCAACACAACAACAATGAATTGGTATATAAGTTGTTGATGAAGAAGACAACATTGTAAATCAGTCAAGCCATCAACCACCTTCTCGTCAGCGCTACATTGAAGATCTGAAGCAAGGAGTTGTTGCTCAAAGCTTGCTCACCCCGAAGACAAAGAAGAAGAAGATCTACAAGATGTCAACATCTGTCAAATCATTATACATCTCTGTAGTTTCTTAGAATAGTAAGGAGTTGTTGCTCACATCTTGCTTGAACACTTGTGTGTTCTTTGTACTTAAACTTAGGAGTAATCTGCTTGTTAAGAAGCATCTTTATAATCTCATGTATAACTAATTCTTGGTGAATTAGGATTCCTTGAGTGGTCAGTGTGACCGGAGACTCGAGAAGACAATGGCGAGATGTCATTATGGGAAAAGCCTGAAATAGGGTCAGTAGCGTTATATTCATTGCGATGAATCCCTGAACGTCTAGCTGTGAAAGCCTAGCAGTAGATCTTGCGAGATTGGAACCTGCAGGTCAATGTTCGTTATATTCATTAAGTTCAATCCCTGAACGGTTCATTGTATGTTAGTCACAGTGCGGTTGTACAAGTGGTTAGTCACCGGCTGTTGCTCGTGCATCTGTAATCGAGATTGATTATAGTGGATTAAGACCTTGTGTTCAAGGCGAAATCACCTGAGGAGGGTGGACTGGATTAGCCTTTGCGGTGAATCAAGATATATCGTGTGTCCTTTACTCTTATGTTTAATGTTCTTATTTATGTTTCTATATAGAGTATCAGAACCCTACACAAGTAAGTCAGAACCTTGCAGCTTAACTCTAATAAGCTTCCGCACTGCAAGTTCTAAGAAATGGATCTTATGTTCATACTCTTGTTAGTTCTGAAGCCTCATGCTTAGATAGTCTGAATGTAACGTTGCCAGTCAGAGTGTCTCAACGAACTCTGATGTAATCCTAAGTGATTCAACAACAAGAAATGAAAAGTAGTCAAAAGAGAAAATACACAATTCAAACCCCCTTTTCTTGTGTCTTTCTCGCACCTTCAATTGGTATCAGAGCACCGGTTATGTTATTGATGGATATCAAACACCTAACTGTGTCAGAAAAAGATCCGGATGCGATGCGTAGAAATACTCTGGGTAAGACTGAAATCCACTTACAATTTCTGTAACAGTTCAGAAGTTGATTGTGTACAAAATTGTAATCAATCTGAAGTACTTGAGCAAATCATTGATTCTGTAAGTTTTGTAGTTGTCAAACAACTAAATCTTCCTTACTTAAGTTTTAATGAAGATTGAAGAATCAGCTGATAAGATAGACTCATCATATAAGAAGTGGTATTTGTTGAATGCCTATCTTGGAAGATACGTGTGGATGAACCACGTATGTGCTCAAAGTTAAATCATCAGAAAATAAGAAGTCTTGTTTGCTGAAGATCAATTCTTTATGAGTTTTTGAGATGTTTTCAAGAAACGGATTAGGTTCACCCTTGACTTTCTCGTTTAAAGCTCATTCAGAACTTCTTCATGTAAAGAAGAAAGATTGTTGTTCTATGATTTTGAATTTCAGAGTGAAGTCTGTTGAAGTCAGAAAATCTGAAGAATTCAAACTCTTAGAAATGATTTAACATTTGAATCTTGAATGATCTAGAAGTTAAAAGATTCATAGAAGAACTGAACATTGTGTTCATTAAAATCTATGCAAAAATCTGAAAGAAATTTCAGGAAGAAGAATGTCAAGGATTCATCAAATACTTGATCAAGAATGAACTCTTAAGCTTTGCTTGAATCAGCATAACTAAGTTCTGATTACTTGAAACCATCTCTCAGGTGAATCAAATGTTAGTGATCATATCACTATATGATAAGTTGTTCAGAACCCTTCAAGCACTGGATTCAGAAGAGCTAAACCAGACACTTAAGTTTTTCACTTAAAATCAAAAGAAACTTAAGCTACTGATGTTCTTCAGAATGAAGAAATCAGTTAACATTCTCCTCAGAAGTAGATATGTTGGACCAACCTCAAACAAATTAAATCAGCATTAAATCCAAGTTCAGAAGACACCTCTTCTTCAAACATCAGAAGGAAGCAGAAGCAAAAAGATGATGATCGGAAGCACAGAGTCAGACTGGAAAGCACTCAGACTAGCCGTAAAAAGATTTCTGAATCTCTAAGGCATGTTATCGCTCATCCTCATTATTTGAAATAGTAGCAATAATTTAAACATTAGTCATATTAGGATTATTGAAACTATAATAATACTCTCATGCATTTATGATTATACAATTTTCAAGAATTAAATAAGCAGTCATAATCACGTAGTGTCACGACCTACTGCTATAGATATACGACGATTAAAGTCCATCATACGTCGTTTCACTGACTACCACAACTATTTATAGCTAGTCTTGGAAATGATGAACCCCGCGTGCTCCAGATTGATAAATAACTATTAAATCTCAAAGTCCTTTTCACTCCATTATCTAACTAGGTAGAACCTCATCTCTCAAACAATTCAACTTTGCTCAGAATGTCTTCCCACAACATCAGAGGAGAAACATCCGATCTATAACTCCTAAAGGAATTCACTATGAATTTAAACCTTCTGCCACAGCTCAACAAAACAAGCGTTCTCTCTGGAATTATAGTTCAGAACTGGGAAAATTATTTCTCCATGCTTGTTGGACCTATATTCCCTGAACTGGTGACTGAGTTTTGGGCAAATGCACGAACTCTAGAATATGATCTTGGCAAGAATGTTATTCTATCTATTGTGGCTGGTTGTCCAGACTTGATCAACCCCACCATCATAGCTAAAGCCATTAGGTGTGTCGAAGATGGTGTGATTGTGGAAAGAAACATCAACAAACATAGTTTCGACAGGCATTTGCACATCATTTTTGAAACAGAGGGGCATCCCACTCAACCTTGCACCCTCACTCCATTTGCTAAAGATTGGTACAAGCTTATGGTGATTAATCTAAGACCAAGAGAAAGAGGAGGAGGTTGGTTGTCTGACCAAGAAAGATTATTCATTTTTTTTAGTATCTAGGATCAAAATAAACCTACCTCAATCCATGTACAACCATTTAACGGAAGAAATTAATCTGTCTAGGGAAGACACAATCTACCAAGTTCCCTACTGCAGAGTTATCTCCCACATTCTTGACCTCCAGGGTGTAGTTGGTCATTGCAGAAGAAATGGAATGACTGAGAAGGTCCTTCCTGAAGTTTGTTCACCGATAACGTTTTTAGTCTAAGATAGGATTTTAGTTATTTCTATTTAACTAAGCTTATGTTACATCTTAATCTTTTTGTGATTTGTGTGAATATTTCAAATGATCAAAATGCACTAATTATCTAATTAAAATAATGAGTGCTGCTTAAAATTCACACGAAAAGGCTTGGGATTGTCTAGAGACCATAAATCCCCCATAGGTCATGATTAAGTAACGGTTCCATTACCACTTATTAAGATCATGTCACGATTCTTGATTAAAGGAATTAATCATTAACCTACCTTCCCACGATACTTAGTGCTTCTAGGAAAATCAAACGTTGCGGTTTCAAACTCTCCACAGAAATAACCTTACTTCTTAATCTATAAAATCATCAAACCTAAGACATCAACATACTCTTACTCATCTAAATCCTCAACCTAATTACCATTTATTCTCCTCATCAATCCCTAAAGATGGCCTTCGTCTCACAAAATGCTTCAACTCTCACAACCATGCAAAATCCAGTTGATCATCTTGTCGTTTTGTCAGAAACGATTGTAAACTTCAACAATCTAAAGGCGAACGGATGTAATATTACTCCCTCAATGAAAGCATAAGGATGGAGTAACTACTTCAAAGGTTGGAAGGACCAACCTATGGATGTTTGGTTAAAGAGTTTTGGATTCATGCTAATGCAGGCTCGATTCTCATTAGTTCTTCGGTCTTTAGAAAAAGAGTCTACATGTCTGAAAAGACTATTGCAGATCTCTTGGAGCACGAGAATAATGGATTCAGAATTACCAAGGATCTACTTAATGAGGAGAGAGAAGTAAAAGTCATAGCCTTTATTTTCAATTAAGGAATAGCAGTTGAGAACCAAGTATTCTCAAACCTGAGAGAACCACTACAAGTTTGGTTCAGAATCTTGCAGGGAAGCATTTTTCATCATTTTCCTATGAATCAACTCAATGACACTCAGAAGTGTGTCATGTTCCTTCTCCTTAAAGGAATTAAGATCAATCTTCCCTCCGTTCTCTTTAAACTTCTGAAGGAAACCATAAGAAACTCCATAAGTGGTTCTAATCCGGAGATCAAACTTATTCCGTACGGAAGACTCATCTCTGACATTTTGGTTGAATCTGGAGTAGTTGATGACATTTTAATCGATGAAGGTGAATCAAGAAAGCTGCTTAAAAGCGCTGGGAAGATTCTCAAGTTTGAGGATCTTATGAAGGAAGACACCACTCTGGACAATACATTCTTTAGGGAACTAACTCTGACTCCCAGGGTCCCAGTTAAAGGTTTTCCAAAATTTGCCACTTACAATCAGGCAGAAGTCATAAACTATCTGAGGAGATTTAAGGATGAAGATATCAGTGTTTGGATCAACATGAAGAATATTACTGATGTACTTCAAGAACTCACAAATTGGAAAGAAGGAAGTAAGAAGCAGAAAATGGTTGATGATGAGGAACCCCCATCTAAAAGATCAAAAACCATGAGTGATGCATTAAAATCCTTTAAGGACAATGTAATCACAAAAATCCAAAGCTTAGTAGAAGCTTCCAGTTCCTGTGTGGACTCCATGGAAATAAGTAATATCTGGACTGAGTTCCATGAATGGATCTCAGTAGAAATTGTGAAGAGCAAGAGGCTGACAATTACTCAAGTAGAAGAAAAGTTGCATGTCTCAAGAAATGATGACTCTGAAAACCTTCTTTCATCTTCTTCATCATCTTTAGGCTCGCTCTAGTCTAACTCAATAGGACCCATGAAAACCCAGCTTTATTAGGACTACGATTACTTAAAATGTTTCTCATTAGGAATCTGCGTTTAAATTATCTATGTTTTGATTATCTTGAACTTTTCAAGATTAAGCTCAACCTATGCTCTGCATTTTAAAACCATTTCATGTTGGTGCTTCTATCTGATTGTTCATAAATAAAATGCTATAATTAATCTCTACAGATGATCTAAAACCTTCAATTGGTAATCAGATAATTCCATCTAATTGTACTTAAAATGAATATGATATGGTTAAAGATGGTTATCACTAAATGATGCGGATTGTTCTTAACTGCTCAAATGTTGGCTCTATGATCTATGTTGTTTAACATATCCAGAATATATAATGATTTTGATATGCTTAAATGCTTAAATGCTCATATGTTCTAGCACTTTTTGATAATGTCAAAAAGGGGGAGAAATATAATGATTTTGATTGAGAAAAGGAAATCTGAAAGAATGCAGAACTTAAACAAAGTACTCACATAAAAATGCGTTACTACTAACGTTTGTGTTTGATGTTATCCGAGGAACTCTAAACAAGTTCACTAGACATTCTAAGACAGGTTAAGAAAGAAGAACAGTGAAGTACACTTCGTGAATATGTGTTCAGAATCAGATCTACCCAGTACTGTTCAGAAGTTGAGAACTGTCTGAAAGTCAAAGTTTATCGTGATCTCTGTCTCACTTGGTTCAGAAGCTGTAAGCTGTCTGAAAATATGAAATTCAGAACACAAGAATCAGAAGAAGAAAACTCTGAAAGCAATCAAGATAAAGTATACATCTAAAGATGCTTACTCAGAAGAACAATGCAAATCAGAAGACAAAGAGTTGTCTGAAGATTCAGATTGAAGATCCAAGAACAAGTAGTTCTAGTGCTTACCAGGAACCAACTGAAATGAAAACGATTTGGTATCAGACTAAAACAATAATTGATAATCAGACTCAATACACAAAGATTAGTATCAGACTCATCAATCAGAGCAAAGCTGTGAATTATTATCAAATACCTTCACTGGTATTAATTCAGCACATTAAGGAAATACCTCTCAAGTGGTATGAGAAGAAATTCTTCACTTGGTATCAGACTCAACATACTCTGGTATAAGACTCAGCACATCACGTGATATCATACCAGAATCAAATCATGAGTACCAGATTCAGAATCAACCATTGATTGTTCACAAATATTAACCTTCAATTGGTATTTGATCAAAAATAAAGCTTTGATGAACCACTGAGTTGTGACAATAACAAGGTTCTGAGATGAAGACCTGTGTTCAAAAGTTAAACTCTGAAAAGTCATGATCTTTATTGGTGATTAAAACTTAATATTCCTGAACTACGTTCTGAAAGATCCCAATATCTGACTTATAGAAATTTGGGGGAGACTACTCAGAAGATTCAAATGATAAATCCTATAATCTTCACAAAGTCTGAAACTCAGGGGGAGTTTCTTGAAAGACAGTGTCTGTCTCTGATGAATAGCAAGACTATGTTATCAGATAAGAACTGATATGTTTGTGCTCAAATGAATCTGCTGAAAAGTAGAAATGCTTCAGAAGATTCTGAAGATTACAAGCTCTGATATGACCACAAAGGAACTGAGTTCTGAAGATCTGAAGATGGAAGTTCTAATGAGCTAGTCCAGATGCTGAAGACTCTTTGTTTTCTTAAAGACAAGATAGAGAAGTAGTACTTTTCTATTCTTCGTTTTGGCAACTCAAGTTGTTATTCTGTATGTCTTTGGATCATATAAGATTCTAGATGATCACAGATAAAACTTTGAGAATAACAAATTCAGGGGGAGCTGTTGTTCCAGACTCTGAATATGTTTGTTTTGGTGATTACCTTGTATAAAATGTTTAATCAAAATACTTGGTTTTGTCATCATAAAAAATGGGGAGATTGTGAGAGCAAGATTTGTCTCTACAAGTCAATCTATGTTTTGATGATAACAATACGTATTTGTGAAAGAACCATTTTATGTTCTAACGTGTGTTGTGTGCATATCATATTCATAGAAATTATCAGATCCAACAAGCACCAGCCTGATGAGCGAAATTGATAATATGCGAAGTTACTATGTGTGACACAAGTCGCAAGAAGCAAGAACACTTATATATCTGATCGTGATCAGTCAGATCCAAGGATGTCGATATTGCTAATGCAATGCTCTTGTGGATGCTCTCTAAAAGTGATCGAGATTCTGAAGATTGTGAAGCTCCTAAAGAAGAGAACCGAAGTGCTGAAGACTCTCATGACTTGAAGTTTAGAAGGCGGAAGACTCTGAAGACCAAGTGCAGAAAGACTCTGAAGACTTATGTGTTTTGAAGATTAGGGTCCTGAAGATCAAGTATTGAAGACTCTGAAGACAGATTCCTAATGGACAAGTTCTGAAGTTTCAGAAGACTTGAAGAAGTAAAGGATAACGTGCTCAAAGACAAGTGCTGAAGTTTTGAAGACTGATTCCTAATGGACTTCTTCAAATAACTAAAGACTTGACATATCAGATATCCTGTTAAGAAGACTCTACTCGTACTTCATCCATTAACCATCAAAAGCCTCTAAAGTTCAGAAGTCACATGTTACCGTTGTGAGTAACTGTACACGGCGCCCAAGAAAGATATATCCCGTCACTTCTCCCACAGCAAAAAGGAGATATGTCAGTACAGCTAATTATTACACAACGTATCTTTTCCAACAGCCAACAGTATTTCAAATGGATATATTTCTACCGGGCTATTTAAAAGGAAAGAGTATTTGCTTCTAATTGACAATACAGTCCACAGATCAATTTAGCCATGAATGGGGAATTGATCAAGTCATTGTGTAAAGATAGCAACAACGATGAGTTCTCGTTGTAACACTTAGAATATCCAAAGCTATCACCATTTGCACATGGCCATTGTTGTTGAAGCTCAAAGATCGTCATTCAACACAAGAACAATGAATTGGTATAGAAGCTGTTGATAAAGAAGACAACATTGCAAATCAGTCAAGTCATCAACCACCTTCTCGTCAGCACTACATTGAAGATCTGAAGCAAGGAGTTGTTGCTCAAAGCTTGCTCACCCCGAAGACGAAGAAGAAGAAGATCTACAAGATGTCAACAACTGTCAAATCATTATACATCTCTGTAGTTTCTTAGAATAGCAAGGAGTTGTTGCTCACATCTTGCTTGAACACTTGTGTGTTCTTTGTACTTAAACTTAGGAGTAATCTGCTTGTTAAGAAGCATCTTTGTAATCTCCTAATTCTTGGTGAATTAGGATTCCTTGAGTGGTCAGTGTGACCGGAGACTCGAGAAGATAATGGCGAGATGTCATTATGGGAAAAACCTGAAATAGGATCAGTAGCGTTATATTCATTGCGATGAATCCCTAAATATCTAGTTGTGAAAGCCTAGCAGTAGATCTTGTGAGATTGGAACCTGCAGGTCAATGTTCGTTATATTTATTAAGTTGAATCTCTGAACGGTTCATTGTATGTTAGTCACAGTGCGGTTGTGCAAGTGGTTAGTCACCGGCTATTGCCCGTGCATCTGTAATCGAGATTGATTATAGTGGATTAAGACTTTGTGTTCAAGGCGAAATCACCTGAGGAGGGTGGACTGGATTAGCCTTTGCGGTGAACCAGGATATATCGTGTGTCTTTTACTCTTATGCTTAATGTTCTTATTTATGTTTCTATATAGAGTATCAGAACCCTACACAAGTAAGTCAGAACCTTGCAGCTTAACTCTGATAAGCTTCCGTACTGCAAGTTCTGAGAAATGGATCTTATGCTCAGACTCTTGTTAGTTTTGAAGCCTCATGCTTAGCAAGTCTGAATGTAACGTTGCCAGTCAGAGTCTCTCAACGAACTATGATGTAATCCTAAGTGATTCAACAACAAGAAATGAAAGTAGTCAAAAGAGCAAACACACAATTTAAACGCCTCTTTCTTGATTCTTTCTCGCACCTTCATTAATTCATATCCTTCATTAATTCGAGTTCATCATGAACTTTTTTTTCAGCTCAAACTCGACTCGTTAAGAATTGGCCGAGTTCGAGTTCGAGTTCGAGTTCATCACGAACTTTTTTTTCAGGTCAAACTCGACTTGTTAGAAGTTCACGAATATCTCGGTTCAACTCGTTAGGTTTATCTTGTTAGGTTCAATTCGCTTATTTCACAGACTTAAAAGTAATTTTTTAAAGTCTATTTTTTATATATATTTGACATTTTAAATTAATATTTTTTAAATAAAAAATATAGAAATAAAATAAAAGTTATAAGATTGGAATTTATACGATGTTAATTTTATTTGTATAATTATTCGTAGAAATATTTTACTCACTTGAGAATATAAATTATTAATTAAAACCGTTAGATTAAAAGAAAACATGGGACTAAGATTTAGAACAAATCTTTAAACCTACTCTTAAAGACAATATAATCTATCTCATATATAATCGAATTGACTCATGAACCTAACGAGTCGAACTATGTATAGTTCAAGTTCAGATCATTTAGTTAACGAACTTAATTTTTAGCTCATATTCAGCTCATTTGGTTCATGAACCTAGTTCAACAATTTAATTTTCGAATCGAATTTCGAACTATTTTCGAGTTGGTTTGGTTCATTGTCAGCCCTAGTAGAAACTGACGCCCCTGATGTTGTAGCTCTTAACATCATTGACTTGCGGTACATGAACGATGAATCTAAAATTTTTAGGGCAACTCCGTCATTCAAAGATCCTGATCTCTATTTGAGTTGGTTGACAAAAATGGAAAAATTAAGGCTCAATCTTGGAAAGACTTGGGAATTTATGACCTGATCATGCTGTTGAAAACAGGACCCACATATTGTTCAACCATGTTGGTCTCATCTCTTTACTTCTGGGACAGTACCCATTATACCTTCCATCTCCCTTGTGGGATGATGACCCCAACTTTATTCGACGTAGCTGCTATCACTGGGCTGAAACCAACTGGAAAACCATATGACCCAGAGTTAGATTCTGAGGACCAGATAGGTTTTACATCTGCCAAACCTACTTACACAAATTTTATCAAGCTTTACTATGACCCCAAAACAACTACTGTTACTGATAGGGAACACATAGCTTTCTTGACTGTCTGGTTGTCGCACTGTGTTTTTTACTCGAAGTCATTGCAAGTGGCCAGAAAATTTCTCACCCTTGCCACCTAACTCCATTATGGTTGAGACATTTGTCTGAGTGAGATGATTTTAGGGCACCTCTATGAGTCCTTGAGTGAAGGTGTCACTCAACTCAAAGGACTAGCTGCAGGAGGGAAACTGTTATTGTCAGGGCCCTTCTGGCTTCTTCAACTTTGGTTGAACGCTTCTTTCGAAGCTAGTCTTCCTAACAAGGGTCTTGTTGAAGAAGAAGCCCAGGAAATCAAAGAAAGGCGCGTCAAATGGACCCGCTTAGTTCATTTAACCCCTACTGAAGAAGGTCAGTTGCTCAGGCCAACATTCCTCAGCTTCGTCAAAATGTTCGCCAGGCGCCATGAGTTTACTTCGAACATGGCCCCTTTTACCCAAAGGAAATATGGTCCTGAATGGTTCATCAGACCCTTCCCCCCATCTGACAAAGCCCAGGAAGAAGAATTAAAATCAATCTGGGAGGCATTTTTGATGCCTCGACTTCTGCCCCTTTGACTTAACTTGGGAAGAGGTCTAGTCTCTTTGATTGCCTACCAACCTAATTTGGTTTCTCGCCAGTTTGGTTTGATTCAAACCCTCCCTAAATGTTTGTATGAGAAGAAATGACACATCCTTCTCCATCACACCTGCTACACTGAAGAGCTGGCATTAATATAAATGGCGTGTTATGCACACAGAGCATTCCTCACTCCAGTCGATTTTGAACCTCTTTATCTCTGCACCTCAGAATTTTACCAGTGGTGGTCCAAGTACTACACTAAGAAGTTCTTTGACGTTGCTTCCTTCACACAACTGATTGACAAAGCTTTTCTCTCTGTGCAGGAGAAAACCAAGAAAGGTAATTCTACCCATGTCAAAGAAATCCAATCATTCCAGAAGTACTTTAAAACTATTTGTTGCCCAACTGGTCTTAGTTGAACCGTCCGCGAAGCCGCTGTTACTTTGAAGGAATTTTTTTTAAAGAAAATGGAGAACTTACAGATCCCTTCGTACGTTCCTCTTGAGAAACGCTACGAAATGACTTTCAATATGTTTCCTCCCAAATTTCCTCGACTGCCATCTGCTAATTTTGGAGTGGCCTTTGCCCCTCCATTTCCAGACTGGTTCATCTGTGGGGATTCTATAAAGATCCTTTGTCAGTAGTTGAAACCAAAGGCTCAGCGGGTGGTTCCGACTAAGTACACTCTAGATAGTTTCAAAGGACCACTTCATATTGGTATCGAAGATGTTCGTATCGAATCCGAGATCTATGAAGGTGTGGAATACAAATTGTTGAACTTTATGTTTTCCTGTCTTAACTGTTCTTACTAACGTGTTACTATTTTCTTTATCTGCAGCTGTAAAAATAAAGAGACCTGCAGCAAAAAAATACCTATCGAAGAAGAAACTGAGCAATCCACAAGAGTAACCTTCATTCCTTAACATTTATTGTGCCGTATATGATTATGCCTTCTTATACTTTGATTTTTCTCAGGGTTCCCGAAGACCACCTCCGACCCCTCAAAAGAAAAAATCCAGAAGGGCTACCCCTCAAATTATGCTTGAGTCAGATGATGAGGATCAATCTCCTCTTGATGATCGACTAACCAAGAAGAGAAAGAAGTAACTCTAGATTCCTGAGACTTCGAACCAACCTAAAGTAAAGGTAGCAAAAGTCTATGAGGCATCCACGACTCGCAGGATCTTGGAGTCTTCTCCTTAAGGCACCTCAAAGGCAACCTTCACTCAACCCGAAAGTGATAACTCCAGTCCTGGAGTCGAAGAGCTTAAGGTAATTGTAATTTCTCTTAAACTATTTACTTTCACTGACATTTTTTTATATTTCACTTCTAACCTCAATTACTTATCATTTTAGGGTACAAGTACTTCGACCCGACCAACATCTAACTCTCCTACTCCAACTACTACTCTTCCTGCCCCAGCCAACAAGCCTGCTTTAAAAGAAGTCCCAACTTCCCCTGTACAACAATCTCAAACGAGTGACTCTGAGCAAGAAAATTAGGAGCAAGAAAATCCTGAAGCAATGAGTAAAGAGACAGTGGCTATGGATGAAGGCCACACTCTGGGTGAGAACCCTTCTAACAGTGGCTCCCCAGTGGTCGAACTCACGGGCGACCAAGACCTAACCAACGCTGATCCAGATGCTACTGTCCAAGAGGAGGAAATAGAAGAAGAGGAGGAAAACTCAATGTTCCAGATTGAGGTGTCATACCCTAAATTTTGACCACTAAGATTTCCCATCATTGTGCAAATCATCATCACAATATGGATGAACCATTAGTCTCCCCAAAGATGGGTGAGCATCCACTACAATCAGACTTAGGGTTTCAAGCCCTCTCAGAGCTCTTAGACAAAGGATCAATCAAGAAATAACATGATCTTCAACTTGTCTAGCCTCTCAAACATCCACAAAGGATCAAGAGGACTCCCACTTCAAGGATTAAGCACAAGGTTTCTCCCTTCTAGGTGGATTAAGCCTTAAGATCGTCAGTGTCACCAAATTAGGGTTTGGTCGACCAGGGCCTCCAGATGAAAAATTTCCTCTAGGCATGAGCCAATGCTTCAAAGCATAACCTATGATGCTCCAAGGGATCTCATGAACCCAATCATCAAGTCAGTTTAGCCTCAGGGGATGCATTCATCAAAAAATCAAGAATTAGGGTTTCTTGACCTAATTCACCCCTAAGTTGACTTTTGGGACAAAACATGAGCCAAGACCTCAAGAAGGGATTTGAGGGTCTAAAATACATCACATTGATCCATTTTCAACAATGGATTGATCCAAGAAGCTTGAGTAACAAGTTTCAATTTCATCAGAACCACAGTTAGGGTTTCGCGGAAAAAGTCAACTGTATCTTTGACTTTTGACCGGGACATGCTCCCAAACCCTAGGACATGATTCAATACACCCTATAACACCTATGAAATCAATTCATCAAGTTTGATTTAGGTCAAGGACTTGATTTCATAGAGGATCGCACAGTTTGGAATTCATCAGATAAAAAGTCAACTGTGCACAAAAGTCAAACTTTGACTTTTTTAGATTTTTCACAATTATGGTTCCTTAACCCTAAAATGATGTTAATGTGTGATTGGAATCATCATTCATCAAGAAAAATCAAGAAAAGTTGGATAACTTGTAAAAGGGGTAACCATAAAAAACTTAGAAATTTTTCTAAGTTATGGAAGAAAGTGGCTAGGGTACCAACTTTGGAGGATCATAACTCCTAAACCACAAGGCCATTTTTCCCCATCCAAAGCTGGATTTGTAGCTCTCATTACCCTCTACAAAAGCTTCAACTACACCTCATTCCAATTAATCATGGATTTTGAGTTATGGAATGATCAAAATCACAAAAAGTGAAAATGTCACTTTTTTTCAACACTTAGTGAAATTTTCACTAAGTCAGAATCTGCCTTCACTTTTTTCCAAATGTAGGGGCATTTTTCACTTGGATCCAAAAAATATCAAAACCAATTATGATCAAACAGTTGGTGTATCACATAAGGGCTTTCCAAAATGGCCAAGAACTCCATCAAGTTCCACTTGGGCCATGAGATATGACAATGGCAATATGCCTTGCTGAAAACTGCCAAAGCAAGGCAGATTTTGGAGTTTTGTTCTATTTGCCCAAATTTTGCAAAGGGCAAGCAACTCTATCCATCTGAACACCTCAAGGAGGGACCAAGGAGGAACCAACTCTGATCCCAAGCCTCCCAAGTCTTTGGAACTAAAAATAGCATGCCAAACCTAGAAATCCCTAAAGAGGGGACAAGACTCTAATTTTGTTTTGGAGCATTCAATGCATACACCAAGGTGGCATGGATTGAGCCATTGCCAACTGAATTCAGTCAAGACTTATCCAAGACCAAGGGAACCAGCAGCCTGTGCCCTAACCTCTAGTCAATGGCTAGAGGAGACTTGGATTCTCATTGCTCAACATTGGCCAAACCTATGCAGCAGTTGCCATTCACTATTTCTTGCAAAACAAACTTGCTCTACTATAAATAGAGCTCATTTATGATCAGTTTGAGTACACCAAAGCCATCAAACAGATGCTTTCCTCAAAATCTCCTTCTTCACTCCAATTTTGCCTTCCAAAGCAAGTCACTATCAGGTTTTGAGTTTGAGAGCAATTCCAATCAAACCAATCATACACACACCTCATAAACATCATATAGAAGTGATCTAAACACTCACATAACATCTGGAACACCAAAATCACAAAATCATCAGCCAACTGCTCAAGCCTTTGACAGATTTGCAGTTGAGGTGCCAAATCAAGTTCCAGCTCAAATCAATCCACTCCAAGCATCCAGACACACTCCATAGCACCTAGGGAAGCTGTCCATAACCTTGGAACCAAACTGTAACACCTCTAACACAAAACACGATCACCAGCTGCAAGTGGTAAGCATGAGCTCTTCTAACTCTATGATCCATGCAATTTTTGCTGCACAATAATTTGGCCATATGTCCATAATAATGCATGGAGTGTTTTCCCTTAATCAATTGCATTTTTTGAATCGTGTATAGAATTTCTGAACCTTCATGCAAATTTTAGGGTTCTTGAGGTTTCTCTTTGATTTCTTATTCGATGTTTAAAATAATTGAAATTAAAGACCATAGACATGATCGTGAGGTTGAAACGAGTAGATTGATATGTAGATTGCATGATATAATCAAGTATTCAGTGAGATTGGATAGAAAATGCAAATCTGCAGAAACAGAGGAAGGGCGCGTGTTCTTGCCATGTTCTTGGCGCCCTTTTTCAAATATTTGAATATTTGAATTTTGTGATTTTATTTAATTGATTCAAAAATTAATTTCTTTCTGAGTTTTAATGATTTTGGGTTGATTCTTTTTTTAATAATTCACTAAAATGTTAAAATAATTTATTTTACCAAACAATCCCAAAAATATTATTTATTTCATATAATTGATATTTTTTGCAAAGAATTAATATTTTAATTATTTTTGACATTTAAAATATTTTTTCCTTCTTGATTTTGCAAATTTTAATAACTTCTAATCATTTTGTAGGTCAAAACTTGATTTTTGAAACATTAATCCAAGATCACAATTTGTTTTCCACATGTTTAACAATTTTGATCATTTTAATTGAATTTTTATTCAATTAAAATACATTTTGGAAACAAATTAGGGTTTTTGATTAATTCAACCCTCATCAAACTTTTTCAAACCCTTTGGGCCTCTAGTAGAGTTTAAGACCCAACCCTTTTAGAAAACCAAAATAATTTGGGCCTCAGTGTATTGTATAAGTCCCGATACCGTCAAAAAATTCGGCACGGTCGTTGCCTTTCTAACAAATCAAACCTTTGAGCCTACCCTCGTGTTATAAGCCCTATTCTTTTTCTTTAAACACCTTTGGGCCTCTAATAGAGTGTAAGACCCAACCCCCTTTTAACCAAAGCTATTTTGGGCCTCAGATATTGTATAAGTCCCTCTGCGTTAAAAGAAAATCTCGGCGTGATCGCCAGTTCAAAAACCATTTTTTGGGCCTCTCCTTGAGCTGTAAGCCCCACCACTTGTACAAAAATAAACCTTTGGGCCTCTTGAGAGAGTGTAAGACCCATCCCTTTGTACAAAAAACCCTTTTGGGCCTCAGTCACTTGTATAAGTCCCTGTACAAATTTGACAGTGCGATCACTGATAAAACCCTCGGCCTCTCCTTGAGCTGTAAGCCCCAATTTTCCTTTTCAAAGCACTTTCTCCTTTGATTTTGAATATAATATTGTTATCAAAGCTTTCTTTGTTGAACAACTAACAAAACAGCATGGAAGCTCTACAACCGAGTAAGTGTTTACCCGCTTTCTTTATCCGCTTTCATATATATATAACTGTATTGTGGGGCTGCTCACTGTAAGTCTTCTTTCACAAACTTTTATATAGTTGTCAAATATCAACTGTGTAATACTAGTATAGTTATTTAGAGTTTTCCCCGGCAACTACGTCTAGCACTAGGTAAAGCCCCGTTGATCGCTCTTAGATACAGTCAAAACTAGGTCCCCATAGGATTACCAGACACAGTCTTCCCTCCTCTTGGGGTTAAACAATATGGAGACGTGAAAGGCAGCATTCTCGGTGAACCCTTTCTCAGACTGTCACCCTTAGAAGTTGTCAAAGAGACTCTACTCCCCAGAGATGATCTTTTCTCCGTGAATGGCATCTCTTGAGTTTCTTCCAAATTCTCGGACTTTCCTGGCTTGATCTATTCTCTGTGAATGGCATGTCTTGAACTTCTCGGGGTTTGGGGACCCACATGCTTCTTAAAAGCACCCTTAATAATTGTCAAAGAAACTCTAACTCCCCATAGATGGTATTTTCTCCGTGAATGGCATCTCTTGAGTTTCTTCCAAATTCTCAGACTTTCCTGGCTTGATCTATTCTCTGTGAATGGCATGTCTTGAACTTCTCGGGATTTGGGGACCCACAGGCTTCTTAAAAGTATCACCGCCTCCTCTTGGGCGTTGTACAAGGACCCTTCGGCTTCTTAGAAGTTCTCATGCCTCCTCTTGGGCTTAATACAAGGACCCTGACGACCTCTTAAAGGTATAAGATAGAACTTAGTCATCATTTGCTAGAGCAGTCTTTCCAGCGTCAAAACTCCGGCCATTTGAGGGTTAGTACTCATCCCTTAACGCCCGTGCCTTATTTTGGGCATTGTACAAAAGATGAAACTCTAGACTTGGACAGTCTCAATACCCTTTGGATTTCCCATTTCCTTAAAGAACAGGAAATAACCTCAATCTTCTGATCAGTACAAAAGTACAACCTCACCTGGAATCAGTCTCTTTATAAGAATTGATTTTCTCTTTTAACCAACATACTGGACCTGTCACTCAACTGAAACAGTTACCGGCACCAATAGCCTCCTCTTGGGCTTTGTATAATGATTCTCCCCAGCGGAGCTAACCTTTTTAGCCTCTATCTCGGGCTTCGTACGAGATACAAATCACTCTCTTGTTGAGTATAAAAGACTCTCTTGTTTAGTCAAACATTTTTAGCCTTCACCTCGGGCTTTGTACGAGATACAAAAACACTCTCTTGTTGAGTATAAAAGGACTCTCATGTTGAGTCGATCCTCCTTTAGCCTCTATCTCGGGCTTTGTATGAGATACAAAATCACTCTCTTGTTGAGTATAAAAGACTCTCTTGTTGAGTCAAACATTTTCAGCCTCCATCCCGGGCTTCATACGAGGTACGAAGACTCTCTTGTTGAGTCAAACCCCCTAGCCTCCGTCTTGGGCTTCGTACAAGACACATATAAAAGCACTCTCTTGTTGAGTCATCCGCTTTTTTAGCCTCCTTCTCGAGCTTCATACGAGATACAAAAGAACTCTCTTGGTGAGTCGGTTACTTGTTAGCACTCTCTTGTTGAGTCAACCCTTTTAGCCTCTCTCTCGGGCTTCGTACGAGACACATAAAAACTCCCTCTTGTTGGGTCAATAGCCTCCTCTTAGGCTTTGTATAAGGAAACCCCGGTTGAGTCAATAAACCTTTTAGCATCAAAATCTGTGCCTTGCTCACAATATACAAACATCAACAACTCCTCTTTCCCTCGTCTAAATGCTGTAAGCGGCAAGCCTCTGGATTATTTACATCCACGCCATTGTCCCTCTTTTAGCATGAGAAATTCCTAAGGAAATATGGCATTGCTCTAAACTGAGTTAAAGTCTTCTCCTTCAGGGTTAAAAATCCCATATAAAGGAAATTATGCCATTACTGGATTCACATATCCCTGTTAAAGTATTTCTCCTTTATAATCAGTCACCTAACAGTTGTGATAAGCAGACCCCTTTAGAGGTGACAAATTCTCTGAAGTCAAAACCTTTTAGCTTCACATCTTGAGCTTCGAACAAGATACAAATAGACCCTTCAGCTTCACATCTTGGGCTTTGAACAAGATACAAATAGACCCTTCAGCTTCACATCTTGGGCTTTGAACAAGATACAAACCACCTTCAGCTTCACATCTTGGGCTTTGAACAAGATATAAACCACCTTTAGCTTCACGTCTTGGGCTTTGAACAAGACACCAAAACACCATTTCCTCCCATAGAATAGGAGGAACTACGATCGCTCTGATTTCCCTATCCCGGGAATACATAGGCATAAGATTGAAAAATCTTAGCGAGCACACTAATCAAAAACCCAAAATCCCATACCTTCATACATCAATCGAAAAGCATCAGTCCTAACATCCTACCAATAGTCTAGATCCTGTGTTCTTAACAACATAACCTAAGAGAGACCCACAATCTTTGTAGCATCTGTAAACCAATAGTTATCTGTTTAAACTCAGTTTGCAAGCAGGGTTAATTGGAAACATCTATTTCCCTTCCTTCATCAGCTTCAATAGGATAAAAAATGAATTGAATTGTAGTACCCCAAAAGCGATAGTGCTTCGCAACCACACATAAAACTCGCGCTACAGAAAAATGGCGACTCTGCTGGGGACGTCTTGTCCTTATCAGATGTTCCCATCTCTTAGGTAGAGACCTTGAGTTCACCTTCATATCACAGAAATGACTGCTCTGCTGGGGTGTCATTGTCTGTATAGGATCATAAGACTAGAGGTCTAGGATGATTAAGACAAATATATATACTGCTTTTCCTAATTGATATCTGTGTTTATTTTTCTGTTAATGGGAATGCGTGTGATGCCGCATGTGGAAAGATTGAGTATACACCTAAGATAGGTGATGGAAATGCGGGTAATCTTATTGGGAGTGAATTCCAGTTAAGAGCCCCCGATCGACCATCAAACTCAGTGGAGACTCCCTTTGCAGATACATTGCCTATACGACTTCGGTTGTTGAAAGTAGTGTGGTCAACTGGGTTATCTGAGAAGCTGAGGTTTTTAGCAGACCTAAGCTATTTTATAGTGCGGAAGCTATCGAAAATAGTTGTCACGCAATACTACCCTCATCTGAGATCACTCCAGGATACATCAGCTCGCTGGCGATCCGCTTGCTGTTGTTATCCCAGAGGGGTCAATGATTTTGCGGACAGGTACAAAAAATCACCAGTATAAACCTTTGGGGGGGGGGGTAGAGCTTTGACTTCATGACACCGACCCTTTGACCCCATGTTTTTTCTATGTTTTTGTGTGTTGCATTCATACATTCATCTAAAAAACATTAAAACAAAGAAAATCTTCTCTTCTAGTCTATCTTTTTAAAATTAAACTGAGACAGTGATTGCAAATATCAGAGAAATGAGATTGCGCTAATGGATTTTGGTAGAAGGAAAACTCATAAGTACACCTTCAAGGTTCCAAAGTTAGAGGATTTGAGAGGTTTGGCGAGAATGATCACTAACCATGAGGCTTTCAGAGCCAAGTATGAAGGACTACTGTCCTTATTAAGGGTCCACGTAATTGAAAGAATCCTGTCCACGTTAATCCAGTTCTATGATCCGGTCTATCACTGTTTCACATTCCCGGATTATCAACTAACACCAACACTGGAGGAGTACTCTCACTTGACTGATTTACATATCAATGATCAAGCTCCATTTTCTGGACTGGAAGAAATTCCAAAGGATCAGACTATTGTACGAACAATTTATTTGGACGAGTCAGAAGTCAGGACTCACATTGTAACACCCCATTTTAAATTATTTGGTCGTCAGTGCTATTTTGTTTGTTTGGCCTTGTTAAGGGTGTGTGTGGTTGAGCGCGTAGGCGTAGTGTCCTCAGCGGAACCGGTAAATGGAGATGTCGGGATAACGATAATGTAATGTTGGATTATGTGTGGGCATAGTTAATAACGATAGTAAGGTGATTATTATTATTAATATGGCTAAGATTATTAATATTATTATTACTATTATTATTATTATTATGGTTATTATTATTATTAATATTATTAGTGAATTAAAATCTGATTTTTAATTAATTTGATAATGGGCTAGTGAATGAATTAAGGGCAGTTTAGTAATTAAGCTAAGATTAGTGAGGGTTAGTGGAAGAGTTAGCCATAATCAGAATTGGAAAAGAGAAAGAGGAACAAGGGAAGAACAAGGAAGAACTAGGGCACTCATCTTCATCAATTTCGCAGGAATTTGATCAGGAAATTCGAGGTAAGGGGGGAGAATGGGTTCAATACAGGTGATAATAACATGAAAGGGTAGTGAGGGGTCCTTTCCCTCGTAGGATTTTCGTATGCTTATTGGTTGATGAAATTCTGAGTATGATATGAATGTTTGATGTCTGGTATGTATTGAATCTTTGATGATAATATGGTTTTCGTGTATAAATCGTATTGTTGCTGCTGTATAAATGCATTTGGTTGCAGATCTGTTTTGATGCAGGTTGAGGGCACGAAATTAGATCTAAGACTGTATTTCGATTAGTCATAATAGGTAAAATATGTAAGGTGAAATTGTAGGTTATAAAACTGATATAGAACTAATTTTAGGACTGAATTAGAGTGGAAAAGTGAGGATCCCATAGCAGAACCCAGACTGGTGTGGGGAAACTGAGTTTGCGTAATAAATCTGGCCATACGCGTATCAGGTAAGGCAATACGCGTACGGCTATGGTCATTACGCGTATGGGAGGGCCAAAAGGAGGATTGGCACGACCCTCTACCCATACGTGTAACGGTACGTGTATGGAGCTTGGGCATTACGCGTAAGGGAGAGGCATTACGCGTATGAAAAGGGGATACGCGTATTGGATCTGAGAATGGGCTTTTTGATGGAAAATAGGTCTCTGCCCATACGTGTAATAGGTAGGGCAATACGCGTATGGCAGGGCGTAAGGAGAGGTTGTACGCGTAGGATACGCGTAGGGATGGGCGAGCGGGCTGGGCAATACGCGTATGGCACAAGGCAATACGTGTATGGCCAGCGAGGGTGCAGAATTTTGCCGTTTCGCGATTTCTTTCCCGTTTTCGCGTCCGAAGTGGTTTCTTTTGGTTTGAGAGGTTGGGGATAGATGTCAGACCTTGAGAAATGTAGGATTGGTGATAAAAATAATGTATTTAGTAGTTTTGGTGAATTAATTAGTAATTAGCTAATTAGTGGACGAGTACCTTGTGAGGCGTGCAGAATGTGTTGTGTGGCACTGTTTGTGCGAGGTGCGAGCTGTCTTGGGGTAGCAGAGGTAATTCTTGGTGAATTGCGTTGAACGCATGACCCACTTGGGATCAATGAGGATCATGTATTTTACTTGAGGATAGTCTCGTGTGCGTAATTTGTGTGTGATGATGTTCTGTTGTAGGTGAGGTAATTCCGGTGAGAATTACGGTAAGCGTATGGCTTACGCGTGATCAGGAGGATCGTGTAAATGTATAACTGATTATTATACATGTGTTTTGTGTGTAAATTGTGTTGTGGTGAATGGCTATTTTATGTGTGATCAGAATTGGAAAAGAGAAAGAGGAACAAGGGAAGAACAAGGAAGAGCTAGGGCACTCATCTTCATCAATTTCGCAGGAATTTAATCAGGAAATTCGAGGTAAGGGGGGAGAATGGGTTCAATACAGGTGATAATAACATGAAAGGGTAGTGAGGGGTTCTTTCCCTCGTAGGATTTTCGTATGCTTATTGGTTGATGAAATTCTGAGTATGATATGAATGTTTGATGTCTGGTATGTATTGAATCTTTGATGATAGTATGGTTTTCGTGTATAAATCGTATTGTTGCTGCTGTATAAATGCATTTGGTTGCAGATCTGTTTTGATGCAGGTTGAGGGCACGAAATTAGATCTAAGACTGTATTTCGATTAGTCATAATAGGTAAAATATGTAAGGTGAAATTGTAGGTTATAAAACTGATGTAGAACTAATTTTAGGACTGAATTAGAGTGGAAAAGTGAGGATCCCGTAGCAGAACCCAGACTGGTGTGGGGAAACTGAGTTTGCGTAATAAATCTGGCCATACGCGTATCAGGTAAGGCAATACGCGTACGGCTATGGTCATTACGCGTATGGGAGGGCCAAAAGGAGGATTGGCACGGCCCTCTACCCATACGTGTAACGATACGTGTATGGAGCTTGGGCATTACGCGTAAGGGATAGGCATTACGCGTATGAAAAGGGGATACGCGTATTGGATCTGAGAATGGGCTTTTTGATGGAAAATAGGTCTCTGCCCATACGTGTAATAGGTAGGGCAATACGCGTACGGCAGGGCGTAAGGAGAGGTTGTACGCGTAGGGATGGGCGAGCGGGCTGGGCAATACGCGTATGGCACAAGGCAATACGCGTATGGCCAGCGAGGGTGCAGAATTTTGCCGTTTCGCGATTTCTTTCCCGTTTTCGCGTCCGAAGTGGTTTCTTTTGGTTTGAGAGGTTGGGGATAGATGTCAGACCTTGAGAAATGTAGGATTGGTGATAAAAATAATTTATTTAGTAGTTTTGGTGAATTAATTAGTAATTAGCTAATTAGTGGACGAGTGCCTTGTGAGGCGTGCATAATGTGTTGTGTGGCACTGTTTGTGCGAGGTGCGAGCTGTCTTGGGGTAGCAGAGGTAATTCTTGGCGAATTGCGTTGAACGCATGACCCACTTGGGATCAATGAGGATCGTGTATTTTACTTGACGATAGTCTCGTGTGCGTAATTTGTGTGTGAGGATGTTGTGTTGTAGGTGAGGTAATTCCGGTGAGAATTACGGTAAGCGTATGGCTTACGCGTGATCAGGAGGATCGTGTAAATGTATAACTGATTATTATACATGTGTTTTGTGTGTAAATTGTGTTGTGGTGAATGACTATTTTATGTGTGATCAGGAGGATCGTGAGAATGTGTAATTTTATTATGCAGGTGTTTTGTGTGCATATTCGTTATTGTGCATTTCATGGTGTCGGTGGTGATGAATCATTGCTCAGGAGGAGTGTATGTGATTCATCCGAACTCCAATATGGAGTGTGGTGGGATAAATCATTGCCAAGTAGGGGTGTATGTGATTTATCTGGGTTCGATTGAATGAACCATGGTGATTTTGGTACCACATGCATTGTGTCTGTTGTTGAGTCACATTGCATTATTATTATATGTTGATTGAATTATGGTTGCGAGTGACAAGTAGGTCGTGATTATGTGATTGTATGATTGGGTGTGAGTAGCTACCCTTAATATGTATTATTCACCATTTATTATTGAATGTAGTTCTCACCCCTTTGTTGTTGTTGTGTATGTGCTTCTTCGGAAGTACAGATAATCCAGGTACTTGAGTTGCTTGGAGTGTGTGTTGTCTGTTCGAGTCGTAGGAGTCGCTCTGATACGTAACACGGGAATTTTGGGGATTTTATTAATTGTTATTTTGTAATGAATTTTGTTACGTATCTCTTTTAAATTCAATAATTTTGAGGACCACGAGTTTAATGTGGAGTTTTGGAGTATGTTGGCAAGTGTGCCGTGAACTTATGAAATGATTATTTCTGCTGTTTTATTTCACTTAATGAAAAGAAGTTTTGATGTTGATTTTATTGGTGTAGCATCCTACTTGTAAAAGTTGAAAACTCTGATTTTATCTGTAATATTCTTAGATTTTATAAAATGGGAAAGTGGGGTGTTACACACATGACCACTAAGGGTGGCATCCAAGGTTTGCCATCCTAGTTCTTGACAAAGAAAGCCCTGTACTTTGCTAGTATAGGGAACACGGCCGCTTTCGAGAGCATCTTTGTTTTGCTCACCTACGGGTTATTTTTGTTTCCCAACATCGATAACTTTGTAGATATCAACGCCATTAAGATTTTCCTAATTGGAAACCCCGTACCGACCTTACTCGCAGATGCGTATCATTCGGTACACTTAAGGAATTTATACAGCGGAGGGATGATCACGTGTTGTGTACCCCTGCTATACAAATGGTTCACTTCCCATTTGCCCAAATCTGCTGCATTTTGGGATCAAAAGAATACTTTACGTTGGTCGCAGAGAGTCATGTCTCTTACCAACTCAGACATCGATTGGTACAATTGAATCTACGACGGGATCAGAATCATTGACCATTGTGAAAATTTCCCAAATGTACCCCTTATAGGAACTAAGGGGGGAATCAACTATCATCCGGTGTTAGTTCATCGTCAATTTGGATACCCGATGAGGCATGTCCCGCGCAGTGCTCATCTGGAAGGTCCTTTCTTCAAGGAAGGAGAAAATGACAGTGCACTAAAGACGGAAATAGTGCACGCTTGGAAACACGTTCACAAGAAAGGACGAGAGTCTCTAGGAAAGCCAGACTGTGTCTCGATGGAGCCTTATCTCCATTAGGTACAAACTAGAGCTCTCAAGCTGAGGATGCCTTACCCTCGCCAGGAAGTTCTTCCATTAAGGGTCTCTGCCCTTTATTTCATGTCTGAGACAGAAAAACTTCAAGTTACTCTCAGAAAAATTCAGCAGGAGAAGAGGTCTTGGAGGAACAAGTACCGTATTCTCAATGTGGAGTGTAAGAAAATACAGCAGCTATTAAAAGAAAAGGATGCTCTAATTGAGATTTTAGAGCAACATGCTGTAGAAAATCAGGATGACCAAAGGAATTTGCTCGCTCCTTTCACTTGGCAAAGGAATGACAACCCAACAACGGCCCAAGAGCCCCGGTCAAAAAAGAGGAAAGCACCCGAACCAGCACTTGAGCCCTCTTCAGAGAAGACTCAGGATCCATTAGTTTAGATTTCCTTTTCCAGCACTTTTTAATCTACTGTATTTCCATTTCCGCAATCCTTTGAATTCAATAAAACGGGGGTTTCCCCATTGTTTGATATTTGCAATCCAATTGTCAAAGTTTACTTTGAACAAACAAAAATAATTAATAATCATTGCATTCATCATAAACGTATTCTTCTTACCTATGAATCTCACGTTTGCGTCTCGATTCTAGAGTCAAACTATCTCATTCGTACAATACTCGGGCCAATCGTCAGAAAAAGATGGATGATCTTGAGGAAGAGAACAGAGAGTTGAGAGAAGAGATCGACACTCTGAAAGAGGATCTGAGGAAGCTTCATAATGACATGCAAGCTCTTGTAGAAGCTTAGATGCAACAACAAAGGACTGTGATCTCGGAGATCACATCAAT
Organism: Lathyrus tuberosus; assembly: GCA_022829125.1. Classification (NCBI taxonomy): domain Eukaryota; kingdom Viridiplantae; phylum Streptophyta; class Magnoliopsida; order Fabales; family Fabaceae; genus Lathyrus; species Lathyrus tuberosus. The sequence continues at coordinate 20,362,244 of JALAZF010000021.1, read as the reverse complement.
GCCCATAGTGGAGAAGTATGATCCTAGGTACAAGATGCCTAAAGATCGCCCCTGGGGCATGCCACGTAACTATATCCCAGAAGGATATGTTCTGCCGATGTATGAGGATCAAGGAACTACAGCAGGAGCTACTGGGCCTAAAGGTTACAAACTTCGAGAAAGCGAAGATGCCAGGGGCATGGCAGCAACTCCTAAAGGTTACAAACTTTGGGAGGCACCGAGAGTCTCGGCCATAATGACTATACCACCTCCTTGGTACATACTGTCCCAGAAGGACAGATTCCACAGATACCTTCTGGTAGAAATGACAGCATGATCGACAGAATGAATGAATTCCAGGAACAATTCCTGGAGATGCAGAAAGAACTGCAAGCCCTTCGCGGTCAGGATTTATTTGGAAAGGATGCCGCAGACCTTTGCTTGGTCCCCAATGTGAAAGTCCCACATAAGTTCCAAGTGCTCGACTTTGAAAAATACAAGGGTAATTCTTGCCCTCAGTAAATGTACGCTCGGCGAATGTCCGCTCAAACAGAGAACCAGGAGCTACTGATTCACTACTTTCAGGATAGTTTAACCGGTGCTGCATTAAAATGGTACATGGGTTTAAACCGCGCTACGATCGACACATTCAGAGATCTTGGCGCTGCTTTCGTTTAACAATATAAATATAATTTGGACATGGCACCCGACAGAGATCAACTCAGATCGATTTCACAAAAGAACAAGGAAACCTTTAAGGAGTACGCTCAGAGATGGCGTGAAATTGTCGCCCAGATTTGTCCACCTCTTGAGGAAAAAGAGATGACAAAGATCTTCTTCAAGACCTTAAGCTCATTTTACTACGACAGAATGGTCGCCAGTGCGCCCAGTGATTTCACCGAGATGGTGGGCATGGGAGTTCATCTTGAGAAGCCTGTCCGAGAAGGATGTTTAGTTAAAGATGCTGGATCATCGGGTAGTACAAAATGATACGGTAGTGCTCTCCCTAAAAAAAAAGAGCAGGATATTGGGAATATCTCTCTCGAAAAGCAAAGGCGACGGTACCAACCAGTAGCAGCTGTAACTCCTACAATCAACCCTGTGCCTGTTCCTATGTATCAACCTCAGGTTACGCAGAGCCAACCGATTCAACAGCAATATCAGTAAAGGACAGAACAGCCTCTTCAGCAGGCTCGTCCTCTGTACAACAACAATCGTGCAACGTGACCACCAGGGTTTGACCTTATACCTGTGTTGTACGCAGAACTATTTCCGTTACTACTGGTCAAGGGGCATATCCAGACTAAGTCTCCTCTTAAAGTACCGGAAAATCCGCCTTTTGGTTCAAAGCGGATCAGACTTGTCCTTACCAACAAGAAGGACCAGGGCATAACATAGAAAACTATCTCAGTTTCAAATCTGATGTGCAAAAGCTTGTTAGGAGCGGGGTCTTATCTTTCAAAGATACGAATCCGAACGTTCTCATGAACCTGCTGCCTCAACACGAGAAAGCTACAATTAATTTGATAGAGGGAGAGTCTAGCGACAGCTATCAAATTCATGATGTACTCTTGTTAAGGGCCAATTTGGTTAAGATGCATTGTAGATAGAGTGGATATGGCTATGTGCCACCTCATAATCATCACCAGTGTGATATCTGCTCTAAAAACAATCAGGGATATTCTGTGGTGCAATCAGCTCTACAAGAACAATTGGATCTCGGGTGGATCCAAGAGCATCGAGTTCGTGGAGTTAACATGACCTATATAAATTCCAACATCATTCAGAACCACGACGTCCGTGCAATGAATGTCAACTTGGTGGCAATTCACTCAAGGCAAAGCCAATATCATAATCTACCGCGACACGATTACAGTTCCTGTCTGACTTGCTTGGTAAACAAATAGGGATACTCTTTTGTACAAGAGGCCCTCCTGTGTCAGATAGATCTAGGATGGATCCAGGACTACCATGATAGAAGTCCTTATCAGATCAACATGATTCAAATATTTAATATTCATCTGATGAATACCAGATTGGTGGAATTACATGCCAGGAAGGTCCAACTCGGTTTTCTCATTTCGCATAATCATCAGAACTGTAAAGGATGTTATGAGAGTAACCAAGGGTGCGCTCTCGTTCAAAGAACTTTACAACACTTGTTAAACCATTGGTGGCTTCCAATCTATATGGATGAAGACACGCAACAAATCAGTGTGGTTGACGGGAACCCTACTCGGCATCAAAGTCGGGATGTCCGATCTACGGAAATAGATCTAGTGAGGTTACATTGTATTCAAATCGGGTGTGGCCAGGTGCCACCACACAACTATGAATGTTGTAGAGTCTGTTCGGAAAGTAACCAAGGATGCTACCTTGTGCGAGCAACCCTTCAGGGTCAGGTGGATCGTAGAGAGATTTGCCCAGGTTCGGGTTCCGGACCAATCAATTGGACGCCAGACTACTTCACAGATCAAATCAGGGGCGTGGTTGTAATCTCTGACCCTGAGAAGAACAAGGATGTTTGTACCATCATCCCTCTACTAGACGAATCAAAAGTTCTTAGCAAGGAACTAATTGAGGTTAATTACGACAGTCAGAAAAATCAGAAGGCTCATGTAGTTATCTATCTGCCAGGACCATTATCGTATGAATCAGCTAAGGCGATCCCTTACAAATACGGTGCAACGATAATTGAAAACGGAAAGGAAATTCCATTACCATCCGTCATGAATATTGCAGACATCAGTCGAGTAACACGGAGCGGTCGAATCTTCAACCGAGGAGTTGGAGAACCTAACAAAGAAAAGGAACTTCAGACAGAAGCTCCTGATCCACCAGTCGGTCAATCCAGTAATCCCGACCTTTCGAAAAACAATGATGAGATGCTGATGCTCATCCAAAGGAGTGAATACAACATTATTGACCAACTGTTACAAACTCCTTCAAAGATCTCGGTGCTATCACTTTTACTCAATTCCGAAGCCCACAGAGAGGCTCTACAGAAAGTCTTAGAGCAGGCCTTTGTGGAACAGGATGTGTCAATACGACAATTCGACAACATCATCTCTAACATCACTTCCTGCAACAACTTAGGATTCAGTGATGAGGATTTGCCAGAGGGGGGTAAAATCCACAACATGGCGCTCAATATCACAGTTAACTGCCAAGACGATGCTTTAGCCAGCGTACTGGTAGACACAGGATCGACCATCAACGTTATGCCGAAGTCCACTTTAATGCGACTATCATTCAAAGGATTCCCGATGAGGGGCAGTGAGGTTATCATCAAAGCATTTGACGGGTCTCGGAAATCAGTTATCGGCGAAGTCGACCTTCCCATAACTATCGATCCTCACACTTTCCTAATCACTTTCCAGGTCATGGACGTCCGGGCAGCGTAGAATTATTTATTAGGAAGACCTTGGATACATCAGGCTGGGGCGGTTACTTCAACCCTCCACCAAAAGCTAAAGTTCATCCAGAACGATCAACTCGTCACAGTCTATGGAGAACAAGCCTTGCTCGTGAGTAACTTATCATCATCTACCTATGTAGAACCCGAGGAGGCTATTGGGACTCAGTTCCAAGCACTTTTGGTGAGCAATGAGAATCAATCAGAGAAAGGAACCTCTATTTTCTCATATAAGGACGCCCTCGAGGCAGTTGAAAGTAACAATATGCAAGGATGGGGACAGCTTGTCATTCCTACTTATAATAAAACAAAGAAGGGTCTTGGTTTTTCTGCAACCTGTACCCAGACAGATGCTAACGATGAAAGTCTTTATCCCATTCAGGATTTCTTCCACAGTGGAGGTTTCCTTCACCCAATGCCTCAAGCAGTCCATACTATCAACGAGGGAGATCCTTCCGATACGGATGAGAAATGGAAGTCCTATCTCAACGAGGGCGGTTATATGTCTCAGGAAGAGGTGCATATGCCCTTTTGCTATCCCGCACAGAGTCCGAGATTTATACCCAGGTCAGACGTCAAAATGATATACAGAGATTGTGATCTGGAAGGATGTCGTGCTCCATCAAACTCATTAGAGGAGGACACTCTGATGAAGAACAACTTTGACCACGACTATTATGGCCCGATGGATGGCCTGCCTATCTGGCAGCCGTACCCAGGAAACTCGGGGCAAGAAAATCAGCCGAACATTAAAAATCAGCTGAGCATCATTGAACAGAATACCTGTATCCCCACCATGTCATGGGATCAACACTCAGGTCATTCAGAAAATATCCCGTACGAAGATGAATTGGCAAAGCTTGCCGGACTAGAATTCATCAACTATGCTTTTCCCGAGGTCAACATCATCGAGAGAGATGACTCCTCCAGTTCCAAAGAAGTGTGGGACACCCTGGGACAACCAAGTGGAAAATTTGACTTCATGGTCAAATACACCACTCCTGAAAGCTCTCGTATCAGGCTCGAAGACATCCAGCCAACTGGATGGGGAGATTTGCCTGAGAGCACAAATGCTATGCAACATATAATAGAGGAATCCTCCTACGACAACTCTGCCTGGGAGACAGATTCCAATGATCCCGCTCTGCTATAAATCAGCGTCATTTCTGAGGACAAATCAAGGAAAGTACCAAACTTTGTGATTCACCAAGGAGTTCGCCGCCAATGGGTTACTGTCGATGTTCCGAAGATTGTTCATAAGTCAAAGTAATTGCCGTCTTTAACCTTTCACCCTACCCAGGTGAAACGAATGTTTTGATAGGGCTTGCTTTCTGTAAATTTCCCTCTTCGCTTCGCCCAAAGCGACATAGTTTTATTTTATAGGGTTGTAGTTTCAAGAATCGACTTGTTCATTAATAAAATAACGTCGTTCTGTAATTTCCGCATTGATTGCTGTTTTCTCTTTTCCTTTTTCAGAAAATGGTAATCCTAAAAAACAACTCAATAATAAAAACAAGCAGTAAAAGAAATACACTGCACACACTTTTTGCATTCTCTCTATCTCTTCTAAAACACAAATTATATCGTCATGCAGATTGCTTGTTTTAAACCCCATTGAAACATACGATCCGATGCCTTCTCCCGACTTTGAGTTCCCGGTATTTGGGGCTGAAGAAAAAGTTGACAACGAAATTCCAGAGGAGATCTCCTGATTACTCAAACAAGAGGAAAGGTCCATCGAACCTCACAAAGAGCAGTTGGAAACGGTAAACTTGGGTTCAGAAAAAGAGAGAAAAGAAGTCAGGATTTGGGCACTGCTCAGTCCAACTGCCAAAGAGAGTTTGACAAAGCTTCTCAAAGAATTCCTCGATGTATTTGCTTGGTCCTATCAGGACATGCCAGGGTTGGATACCAGCATCGTGGAACATCATCTACCTTTATAGTCAGAATGTCCGCCGGTAAAACAAAGGTTGAGACAGACTCACCCGAACATGGCCATCAAAATCAAAGAGGAGGTACAGAAACAGATTGACGCGGGTTTCCTCGCTACGTCAGAATATCCTCAATGGTTAGCCAACATCGTACCAGTTCTGAAAAAGGACGGAAAGGTCAGAATATGTGTGGATTACAGAGATTTAAACAAGACTACTAGTACAGAAATGACTTTTTACATCGGGCGAAAATGACTTTTTACATCGGGTCTGGGTCCGATGTAAAGTCAGGCGATGTAGTAAATCAAAGACATTTTACATCGGGTTATGGCCCGAACTAAAAAAGTCATCAACCACATCGGTTAACTTTTTAAGTCTAATGTGAAAAAAAAATATAATTGTAATTTTTTATATATAAAAGAGTGTTTTTACATCGGTTGTAACTAGAAACCGATGTAAAAGGTTGGTTCGGTTACATCGGTTGTAACCTGAAACCGATGTAAAAAGTATTGCATAAAAATATCAAACGCGCCAGGTATGCCTTTTTACATCGGTTTTGTTGTTTGCCCGATGTAAAAATGTTGTGTGTTACATCAGTTTTGCTAATAACCGATGTAAAAAGTACTGTAATAATTCTAAATAATTTGACTATTTTTTAGCAGTTTCCTATAACTTTTTTGGTACCTAATTTTTCATATTTTTCCAACATCACACAGACCATAATTAGGTCGCTATTTTCCATAGTTTCCCAACATCACATAGACCACATTTAGGTCGCTATTTTCATATTTTTTCTCACAAATCTAATTTCATTGCACCAAATATCTAGTATACACATATATATATTCTTCAAATTCCATAATTAATTTACAAAAGTACTAATATAGGATACACACAAATGTACTAAATTATAAGGAGGTTTACACGATGGACTACTACAACAACAAAAAATACAAAAATATCCAACCATTTATAAGTTCTTTCCCACACTTGAATTACCAACTTGCAATCCACAAGAAGATGAATTACCAACCAAGCTTAACCTTTATATAACTCAAAGAAACATGTTGCCCAACGGAGTCGCAAATCATACAAATCATCTTGTGTTAATTCTGTTGGGTCATCAAATACCTACAACACGTAAATAACAATAGAGTTATTCTTTGAAAATTCACATTAAGTTGCAAAACGTAAAGTAAATAACAAATTAAAGTCATTTTTATTACCTTCATCCAAGACCTGGTTATCATGGCAGAGACAATATCCAACATATTCTTCATCACATAATACCCACAATCATTAGAGTTATGTTGTTTCCTTGTCTACAAATGAATGACATAATTAGTGAATACTTATATGATAAAATTAAATATATAATTATAATTTACACCACGCTTACCTTGGATTGAAGCCATGTAGCCTTTTTTCTAATGCCATTTGCTGCTTGATGAACCCCAAAAGCACTAATTCAGAAGAAAAAAATCCATATAAAGCCACATAAAATATGAAATTACTTTTGTAACAAATTATGTATATAGGATGAAGTGAACATAAAAGATAAACTTACTTTGTAATAATTTTCGTCATGGTTTGATTAAGTTCCCGATGAAGTGAACAAAAGACGACCATAGTATTATCTTTTGGACACATGACTATTAATTGCCAATGACCTCTGTACGTGTGTGTAGAAACACAAAAGTCACAATTTCATGTTACCAAAATTGAAATATCTATGTTACCAAAATTAAAAAATAGAAAACACAATTTCATACAAACTTACCCATGAATAAATGGTAGCAAGTGACACTCTCTCTTTTCGTCACGTAACTTATCTTGTATGTATTTTTTGACATTTGCTTCAGTTTTCGGCACATTATCAATGTACGAACACATAGTAGAGTCCATAAATCCATATACTTCTGATTGTGAATTATCAATACACACACGATGAATATACCTGAAAAATTTTAAAATCAACATTATAATAAAAGTGATGAGAGATATAACATATTAATAGATATTGACACTAATAAAATAAGAAAATATACTTACGTGCACCAAACTTGCAGAGTAGACACATCAAGCCAATGAAAACCCATCAGCAGCTCTCTGATACACTTAGCTGACATATGAAAATTAGTGACGCTCGCACAATGACTTAATTCTATTTCCAAATGTGCTTCACCCATTCTTAGAACCATTTTCATTAATCTCTCAACATTGTCTTCCCCTTCTTTTGTGCTTACTTTTGCAGCTGAACAACTTCCTTTTCCGCTTCCATCGACAACTTCCCTTTGTTCAATGCATTTATTATTATTTTCAGTGCTTTGCGAGAGACCCATAGACCTAAGTGTCTCCATGAAAGATTGTTGCATCACCTTACGCTCTTCAACCAACTTTTGATCAAAATCAGCTCTAAGCTTTGCTTCCAATTCAGATGAAAACTGTGCAAATTGTTCTCTTATATCTTTTCGTTGACGTGAAGACGATCTTCCAAAGAAAGTGCTTTATTTATGGTGTTTTCCAACACCACGAACACGGCCGCCATGCTCAGATGTTCCAATGGCTGCTGTTAAGATATCGTTACGTCCATCCGGAACAAAGGCACCTTTTTGAGCTTCTTCAACCAGAGAATCCTACAAAATGAAAAAACCATATTTTTTTATCAATCACAACTATAATGATACTGGAAGTATTTTCTAAATTTTACTTACAATTTTCTCAGCAACAACTTGTGTAGCCTTTGATGTGTATTCTCCCCCTTTCTTTTGTCGTGCTCTCTTCCATAATTCATGGCGTGACGGTGGAGATGGACTACCATTATTATCTAATGTGGAATCATCTCTCGATGATATCCTTTCATTTATCATTTTCTCCTCAAGCAAGCGATACCCTCCACGAGATAATACGTGTGGGTATACATTCCTAGCCACATTTTCCATACCCTTTTGACTTTTTTCCTATTATAAATCAAAAAGTTATTTATCACTAAACATAATAAAAATGTTATGCACAAACAAAAAATTATAACTCCTACTAACCTTAAATTCAGGGGTATCTCGAGACTTCAGAAAATCCTTCCACACTTCTTCTTTAATATAATTATACCTGATATGTGCAGGAGCGAGACCTTCTTTGGGCTTTCTAATATACTCGCTTGTGAGTTGTGTCTTAAAACCTCTCCATCGCTCTCCTGCATATTTAATCCATTCTTTCTTTAACGGATCCTTCTTTGGATCATGAGGTTCTGGAATAGTGAAATGAGCCTACACATATAGTATATGGCATATGTTGTTAGTATATGATTATAAAATATAATAAAGTGTAGCAGTTAAAAATACCTGAACATCAGTCCAAATAGCCTCTTTTATGCCTTCATCTATGTCTTTCCACTCATCTTTCAAAATACTACATCTCTGTCGAGCAAGAGACGCTATGTAACTCTTAAAATTTGAAGCATTTTTACCCGTACATCCATGGGTTCTTGGATCAAACTCGACCTTTATCTTTTCACCCGTTTGATGAACTTTGTCAATTTGTGCCATCAAAGTGGGACCTCTAACTCTTCTTTTTTTAGGGTCACTAGATGAAGAAGGGTTGTCGGTTGAATCAGCCATGTATCTGTTAACACAAAATAAAAATAATTAGAAATCAAATTAAGCACAAAATATAAACAATTAGACATCAAATTAAGCACAAAATAAAAAAAAATAGAAATTAAAGTAATGTCGAATTAACGTATAAAAAAAACCTTACTAGTCCTCCCATATCCCTTCTTCATGATCTATGCGAATAGCGTGCACATCATCCTCTTCGTTTTCTTCAACGAAGGTAGGCACATTTGTTGAGAAAGGAGGAGTTTCGGAAATATCAAGGTTCACATCTTGATTTTCATCACTATCATGCACCTTTCCTTGTATAACCACTGACCACCTTTTATTAGAAGGATCTGTGACATAAAACACTTGTTTTGCTTGAGACACCATGATGAAAGGTTCGTCCGCATAAGCTAACTTGCTAAGATCAACCAATGTAACTCCAAATTCATCGATTCTTACACCACTGTTGATATCAATCCATTTGCATTTAAATACAGGAACTTTAAACACAACATAATCAACTTCCCAAATCTCTTCAATCACCCCAAAGTAGGGTGTAGATACCATAACCGGGTTTTTATCTTTAGCACTAGAGAAATGCATGGACTTGGCCACAATCATAACCCCACTATTTTGTGTGGTACTGTGACGCCCCCGATCTATACCCCCAAAACACGCAATTAAGGCGGTAAAAGAAAATTCGAAAATTGATCAGAGTATATTTGAAACATCATGGCATAGAAAGGGAGAATCACATCAAAGTAACCAAACAACTAAACATAACATGCAACACCTGCTCATTTAGATATGCAACGTGGGGTAACAATCATACAGAGGAAAACACCAACTTTTCAGAAATTAGAATTAAAGCGGAAAGATCTAAAATCTGAATAACACATATACATATATACATATAAACTTGTCCGTCATACATCAAGTTATACATGTACAGCCAAAATATATCATCAGATAAACAAAACAATCACACACGGCCACCCTATGCTACCCGGAGTCACATATCAGAGCCGACCGACCAAAATAATGAAGACGCAACTCTTCACAAAAGAATACCTCCAGCAACTCTAATCTGCAACGCCTCATAGAGCGTTATAAAACAGCAGAAGGGTGAGAAAAACAACCATAATATAATTACATAAGATTATATATTAACACCAAAAAAATGCACAATAACGTATTCTCACCACCAAAACACACAGATCAATTATAACAACACACAGTACAATTCACAAGTGTCAAATACCACTACCCATCAATCATTTACAATACAATCACACATATTCCATCTCATTAAGTCACATTCACAAATTCATGCACAAATGACTCATAATTTAATGCAATGCACATAGACCGACACAACGACTCTATGCACATGCCATGCGGTACCGACTTCCAATGTCTCATGTCTCATCATCAGTTCACTCAGGAACTATTGGAACCATCGCTCGTTACTGAGAATCTCAAGTAACTCCCCGTCGGGCCTACGATGTTCACCCGTCGCTTTAAGTCCTCAGGCAACGCCTCATATTTTCGAGGCACACGACGTTAAGGATTGCTTTAAGTCTCCAAAGGAGCCCACAATCGTCTATACATATCGCTTTAAGTCCTCAGGCAACGCCTCGTATTTTTGAGGCACACGATGGTATAGTGGATTCCCTCAAGAATCAAATCGTCACTCAGGACGTTTCAACAATGCACAATATGATGCTTGGCATACAACGACTCATGACTTTCACATTGCATGCTCACACACATCAACAATCATGCATATATCATCAAATATCACACATAGCATTTTCTTGCCTTTCGGCCACAAATCATCATCACAACATCTCATCAAAAACAACTATTCACGATTAATCGGTAAAGTCGGCCAAAAGTCGGCTAAAAATAATATATTTCTTCACCAAATCATAGAACGTATTTTTAGCTTCACATCCATATAAAGAACACTTAAATCGGATAACCAACGAAGAAGATATGAATATTTCAAAATAACGTAAAAACATAAACCGTACACCCGACACTACGATACGATTCGAAAATACTGTACCAATTGGACTAGATTCAGACCTCAAAACTATTTTTCCTAGAAAGAACATCTCGTTAGCTTCCCAACGCTTCGAACGGGGACCAAAACCGACTTACGGTTCAAGAGATATGAATTTCCGAAGTTTCCCGACAAACCAAAATTTTATGGTTCAGCACAGTATGTATCGATACATAGGCTTTATGTATCGATACAAAAAGACCTTATGTATCGATACATAGCACGCATGTGTCGACACATGCTGTAGTGAAAATGCTGTTTTTCCCAATTTTCACAGTACGTATCGATGCATAGGGGTTATGTATCGATACATAAGCCATTTCGTATCGATACATAGCTGTTATGTATCGATTCATACTCTGTTTTTCCCTAAAAAACCAGAATTTCTCAAAATGCACCTTTGCTGTCATTTTTCCAAAATGCCCGGAAACTCGACTAAATCGAACATTTTCACCGAAACAAACATATACGCCCAACCACCAAATACATAAGAACAATTTAGAACACATAAACGAAATTTCTACGACGTTCGATTTTTCGATTAAATTTCCACCTTTCAAAAACCAGATTTTTCAAACCTCACCGAATCGAATAAAAAGCACGCTATACGACGACCTAACCTTGCTCGATACAACTACGTAATTTATTTCGAATTCTAACCGTGAAAACATCGGTTTCTATCGATTTCCTATAATTCGACCTAAACGGACAAAACAACGGAAACATAACGAAAACTAACCAAAACATAACCGAACTTCATGAAACTGTAAACAGCAGCTCACATACATATAACCAACCAACACATGTATTTATACGACTTTTCGACCGTAAAAACATTGGTTTCTATCGATTCCGTCAAATACGGCATAAACGGAAACATATGGAAAAACCAACCAAAACATCCACACAAAACATACATAATCATACACAATCATAGTATAATCGAGTTTCGCACCCTTACCCGATAAATTCGCGTTCAAGAAAGTCGGGAGATTGATTTCTTCCTTCACAAGTTTTTTTCTCTCTTTTCTTCTTTCTCTTCTCTTTTCTTCTTCTCTATTTTTCTGATTTTTCTTTCTTTTTCTTTCTATACTTTCTATTTATTCTAACTTAATCAAAATACACCCAAATGCCCAAAATACCCCTACACTCAAATTTCTCGCAAACGATCCCAAAATGCGATAAAATATATTCACGACGAAAAATAACATATTTTCACATAAAAGTCGAAAATACAATAAAATAATAATAAAATAATCAAAACGACTCAATAAACAAAATTGGCAAAACGGGGCGTTACAATTCTCCCCCACTTAGAAATTTTCGTCCTCGAAAATCTTACCTGATACAAACAACTCCGGATACGACTCCCGCATCCTACTCTCCAATTCCCACGTCAGATTACCATCAGCAGCGCCTCCCCACGCCACTTTCACAAGTGCAATCTCTTTACCCCTCAACCGCTTCACCTCGCGATCCAAAATACTAACTGGTAATGCCTCGATCGTAAGGTTATCCCTTACTTCAACCTCGTCCATAGGAATCACATGTGAAGGGTCCGGAACATACTTCCGAAGCTGTGAAACATGAAAAACGTCATGCAAATTCGACAGATTCGGCGGTAACGCCACACGATACGCTACAGCACCAACTCTCGCAGATATCTGGTAAGGACCAATAAATCGAGAAGTAAGCTTCTTAGATTTCAAAGCACGACCAACACCCGTTACCGGCGTAACCCTCAGAAATACGTGATCACCCTCTTGAAACTCAAGATCCTTTCGTCTCCGATCATGATAACTCTTTTGTCTACTCTGAGAAGCTTTCATTTTCTCACGAATAAACTTTACCTTTTCCGTCGTCTGTTGCACCAATTCTGGTCCAACTACAGAACTCTCACCAGTTTCGTGCCAACACAACGGCGTTCTACATCTTCGTCCATATAAAGCCTCAAAAGGTGCCATTCCAATACTAGAATGGAAACTGTTATTATACGTGAACTCAACCAAAGCAAGATAACTGTCCCACGCACCACCTTGTTCCAAAACACACGACCTCAACAAATCCTCCAACGACTGAATCGTTCTTTCGGTCTGACCATCTGTCTGCGGATGATAAGCCGAACTCAACCTCAATTTAGAACCCAAAGCCTTCTGTAAACTTTCCCAAAATCTCGATGTAAACCTAGGATCTCGATCAGAAACAATACTCAAAGGAACTCCATGCAATTTCACCACCACACTGATATAGATCTCAGCTAACCGTTCCAAAGAAAAACTGATGTCAATCGGAATAAAATGCGCCGATTTAGTCAGCCTGTCCACAATCACCCAAATAGCATTATGCCCTCGCTGAGTATTCGGTAACCCCGTTACAAAATCCATCGAAATGCTATCCCATTTCCACTCAGGAATATCCAACGGTTGCAACAAACCACTAGGTCTCAAATGTTCCACTTTCGATTTCTGACAAGTCAAACATGCATACACAAACTGAGCCACATCTCTTTTTAAACCAGACCACCAGAAAATCTTCTTCAAATCTTGGTACATCTTATTCGCTCCCGGATGAATACTTAAATTACTTCGGTGTCCTTCCTCCAAAATCATTCTTTTCAACTCCGCATCATCAGAATACAAATACGACCACGAAATCTCAAAACACCAAAATTATCCACCTTGAAATCCACATTCTCATTCCTCATCAAATCAACAAATTTCAAATCCAGCTTTTGTTTCTCACTAACCGACAACAAAAATTCATTAGTAACTTTCAACATTCCAAGCCTCACACTAACCGATGTCACTTCACATACCAAACTCAAATCTCTAAACGATTCCAAAAGTTCCAACTCTTTCACCATCAATGCGGACATATGCAACGATTTCCGGCTCAATGCATCGGCTACCACATTAGCTTTACCAGGATGGTAATTCAAGCCAAAGTCGTAGTCTTTCAAGAATTCCAACCATCTCCGCTGCCTCATGTTCAACTCTTTCTGATCAAATAAATATTTCAAGCTTTTATGATCACTAAAGACCTCGAACCTCGCACCATAGAGATAGTGCCTCCAAATCTTCAACACAAAAACTACAGCCGCTAATTCAAGATCATGAGTAGGATAGTTTTTCTCATGAACTCTTAATTGCCTTGAAGCATAAGCTACAACCTTACCTTCCTGCATCAGCACACCACCCAAACCAATTAAGGACGCATCACAATACACAACAAATGGTTCATTAGGATTCGGTAAAATAAGAATCGGAGCTGTCGTCAATCTTCTCTTCAGCTCACAAAAACTCTCTTCACATTGAATATCCCAAATGAACGCTTTGCCCTTACAAGTCAACTGCGTCAAAGGAAGAGCTAGCTTAGAAAAACCTTCAATGAACCTCCGATAATAACCAGCCAAACCTAGAAAACTTCGAATTTCAGTAACGGATCTAGGAGCCTCCCATTGTAGAACTGCTTCTACTTTAGATGGATCCACAGCAATACCATTACCTGAAATTACGTGCCCAAGAAAACTCACCTCAGACAACCAGAATTCACACTTGGACAATTTGGCAAAAAGCTTCCTTTCCTTCAAAACCTGCAAAACAATACGCAAATGCTCTGCATGTTCTTCCCGAGACTTAGAATAGATTAAAATATCATCAATAAACATCACCACAAAACGATCCAAATGCTCGTGGAAAATCCGATTCATGTATTCCATAAACACACCAGGCGCATTAGAAACCCCGAACGGCATCACCGAATATTCATAATGACCGTACCGTGTTCTAAAGGCCGTCTTCTGAATATCCTCTTCTTTCACTCTTATCTGATGGTACCCCGATCTCAAATCGATCTTACTAAATACACAAGCACCAACCAACTGATCCATCAGATCATCAATCCTTGGAAGCGGATACTTATTCTTAATCGTCACTTTATTCAACTGGCGATAATCAATACATAACCTCATACTCCCATCTTTCTTTTTCACTAACAAAACTGGAGCACCCTAAGGAGAAACACTTGGTCTCACGAACCTCTTTTCCAACAACTCATTCAACTGCTTTTTCAACTCCACCAATTCAGATGCCGACATTCTATAAGGTGCCATAGAAACAGGTCTAGTACCAGGAACTAGATCTATCGAAAATTCCACCTCTCTCACCGGCGGCACATCTGAAATATCCTCAGGAAACACCTCAGGAAATTCGCACACAACAGGAAACACATCAAGTGAAACTTGACTATCCACCGATAACGATGTAAACACTCCAAACAACTGAGCTTCATCCGCTAAAAGTTTCTTCAACTCTTTAGTAGACAAGAAACTCGAGTCTTCATCTTCCTCAAGAGAAGGAAACCTTACAAGCTTATGATAACAATCAATGTGCACCCTGTTAAATTGCAACCAGTTCATTCCCAACACCACATCTAATCCTTCCAACGGTAAACACACTAAATCCATCATAAAATCTTTGCCATAAATGGCCAAAGGACAACTTAGACACACCAAAGAAGTAGTTACTGACCCCATCGCTGGAGTATCGATAACCATCTCAAAATCCATTACGGACAACACAAGATTCAAACTCTTCGCGCACTCAGACGAAACAAACGAATGAGTCGCTCCAGTATCAATAATAGCAATTAAAGGCATATTATTAATAAAGCAAGTACCTCTTATCAGACGATCTGCCTTTGAAGTCTGAGTCCCTGCCAACGAAAACACTTTCCCACTAGTCTGAGCCTTCTTCGGATTAGGACACTTCGAACTAATGTGACCAGGTTATCCACAATTGTAACACTTCACGACATTCTTCCTTTTACAATCAGCTAAGACATGCCCAATACCACCACAATTAGAACACTTAATCACATTCCTCCTACACTCATGCTGGCGATGACCCAATTCACCACATTTAAAACACCTTGGAGAATTAGACATACCACCTCCACCTGACCTACGATCAAAGGTACTCCTTTGTTTACCTTTATCAGCCGGTGACACATACGGTCCACCACGGAACTGTTGCTTCCCTTTCCTGTCACTTACACTTTTATAGTGAGCAGAACGAGCCTTACTGTCTTCATCATAGATCCTACAACATTCCACCAAATCAGCAAACCTTCGAATCCTCTGATAACCAATCGCCTGCTTTGTCTCAGGACGCAAGCCACTTTCATACTTTACACACTTAGAAAATTCAGCAGTCGCTTCCACATAGTGAGGATAAAACTGCACAAGTTCCACAAACTTAGCAGTATACTCAACAACAGACAAATTACCTTGTTTCAGTTCCAAAAACTCAATCTCCTTCTTTCCTCGGACATCTTCCGGAAAATACTTCCTTAGGAACTCTCGACTAAACACCTCCCAAGTAATCTCTTCTTCCTCCTCCTCAGCTTCCAACACTTGACGAGTACTGATCCACCAGTCGTCAGCCTCTTCATGTAACATATGAGTGCCCAGCCTCACCTTATCCTCCTCGTCACAATCCATTACCCTGAAAATCCTCTCAATCTCCTTTAACCACAACTGTGCACCATCCGGATCATGTTTCCCTTTAAAGACCGGCGGCTTATTCTTTCTAAACTCATCATTTCCTGCCGCATTCGGTGCACCCTGCACAGCTCGTGCCATTGCCTCCATTGCAGCAGCCAGAGCAGCATCATTACGACCAGCCATATTCTGTTCGTCCAAATACAGAACTATGGTTAACAACAACTCGCTCAACACAACTCGCCCAATATGCCAGACATAACAGCCACAAACGACACAACTGACACGGACTAGCTCTGATACCACTTAATGTGACGCCCCCGATCTATACCCCCAAAACACGCAATTAAGGCGGTAAAAGAAAATTCGAAAATTGATCAGAGTATATTTGAAACATCATGGCATAGAAAGGGAGAATCACATCAAAGTAACCAAACAACTAAACATAACATGCAACACCTGCTCATTTAGATATGCAACGTGGGGTAACAATCATACAGAGGAAACTTCGTTCCTTACACCCACTTTTCAGAAATTAGAATTAAAGCGGAAAGATCTAAAATCTGAATAACACATATACATATATACATATAAACTTGTCCGTCATACATCAAGTTATACATGTACAGCCAAAATATATCATCAGATAAACAAAACAATCACACACGGCCACCCTATGCTACCCGGAGTCACATATCAGAGCCGACCGACCAAAATAATGAAGACGCAACTCTTCACAAAAGAATACCTCCAGCAACTCTAATCTGCAACGCCTCATAGAGCGTTATAAAACAGCAGAAGGGTGAGAAAAACAACCATAATATAATTACATAAGATTATATATTAACACCAAAAAAATGCACAATAACGTATTCTCACCACCAAAACACACAGATCAATTATAACAACACACAGTACAATTCACAAGTGTCAAATACCACTACCCATCAATCATTCACAATACAATCACACATATTCCATCTCATTAAGTCACATTCACAAATTCATGCACAAATGACTCATAATTTAATGCAATGCACATAGACCGACACAACGACTCTATGCACATGCCATGCGGTACCGACTTCCAATGTCTCATGTCTCATCATCAGTTCACTCAGGAACTATTGGAACCATCGCTCGTTACTGAGAATCTCAAGTAACTCCCCGTCGGGCCTACGATGTTCACCCGTCGCTTTAAGTCCTCAGGCAACGCCTCATATTTTCGAGGCACACGACGTTAAGGATTGCTTTAAGTCTCCAAAGGAGCCCACAATCGTCTATACATATCGCTTTAAGTCCTCAGGCAACGCCTCGTATTTTTGAGGCACACGATGGTATAGTGGATTCCCTCAAGAATCAAATCGTCACTCAGGACGTTTCAACAATGCACAATATGATGCTTGGCATACAACGACTCATGACTTTCACATTGCATGCTCACACACATCAACAATCATGCATATATCATCAAATATCACACATAGCATTTTCTTGCCTTTCGGCCACAAATCATCATCACAACATCTCATCAAAAACAACTATTCACGATTAATCGGTAAAGTCGGCCAAAAGTCGGCTAAAAATAATATATTTCTTCACCAAATCATAGAACGTATTTTTAGCTTCACATCCATATAAAGAACACTTAAATCGGATAACCAACGAAGAAGATATGAATATTTCAAAATAACGTAAAAACATAAACCGTACACCCGACACTACGATACGATTCGAAAATACTGTACCAATTGGACTAGATTCAGACCTCAAAACTATTTTTCCTAGAAAGAACATCTCGTTAGCTTCCCAACGCTTCGAACGGGGACCAAAACCGACTTACGGTTCAAGAGATATGAATTTCCGAAGTTTCCCGACAAACCAAAATTTTATGGTTCAGCACAGTATGTATCGATACATAGGCTTTATGTATCGATACAAAAAGACCTTATGTATCGATACATAGCACGCATGTGTCGACACATGCTGTAGTGAAAATGCTGTTTTTCCCAATTTTCACAGTACGTATCGATGCATAGGGGTTATGTATCGATACATAAGCCATTTCGTATCGATACATAGCTGTTATGTATCGATTCATACTCTGTTTTTCCCTAAAAAACCAGAATTTCTCAAAATGCACCTTTGCTGTCATTTTTCCAAAATGCCCGGAAACTCGACTAAATCGAACATTTTCACCGAAACAAACATATACGCCCAACCACCAAATACATAAGAACAATTTAGAACACATAAACGAAATTTCTACGACGTTCGATTTTTCGATTAAATTTCCACCTTTCAAAAACCAGATTTTTCAAACCTCACCGAATCGAATAAAAAGCACGCTATACGACGACCTAACCTTGCTCGATACAACTACGTAATTTATTTCGAATTCTAACCGTGAAAACATCGGTTTCTATCGATTTCCTATAATTCGACCTAAACGGACAAAACAACGGAAACATAACGAAAACTAACCAAAACATAACCGAACTTCATGAAACTGTAAACAGCAGCTCACATACATATAACCAACCAACACATGTATTTATACGACTTTTCGACCGTAAAAACATTGGTTTCTATCGATTCCGTCAAATACGGCATAAACGGAAACATATGGAAAAACCAACCAAAACATCCACACAAAACATACATAATCATACACAATCATAGTATAATCGAGTTTCGCACCCTTACCCGATAAATTCGCGTTCAAGAAAGTCGGGAGATTGATTTCTTCCTTCACAAGTTTTTTTTCTCTCTTTTCTTCTTTCTCTTCTCTTTTCTTCTTCTCTATTTTTCTGATTTTTCTTTCTTTTTCTTTCTATACTTTCTATTTATTCTAACTTAATCAAAATACACCCAAATGCCCAAAATACCCCTACACTCAAATTTCTCGCAAACGATTCCAAAATGCGATAAAATATATTCACGACGAAAAATAACATATTTTCACATAAAAGTCGAAAATACAATAAAATAATAATAAAATAATCAAAACGACTCAATAAACAAAATTGGCAAAACGGGGCGTTACAGGTACTACGATCATCCTTTGACTTTGTATAAAAGCAAGTTTTATTAATATCATATCCACTCCAAGTTATTATGTTACATTTAGGCTCATAGGACAACCACTTAATTGTATTAGAAGCACTATCCTCATTAGAAATTTTTTCTTTAAACCACTCAGAGAAACTCTTATTATGCTCTTTTAACAACCATCTTTCATTCATCTTGGGGTACTTTTTCTTTATGATGCTTTTGTGAGCAGATAAGTAAGGTTGAACTTCATCCGTGTTATTCAATATATACAAATGCGCTTGAACAACCACATCAATACTTAAGCTCTTGACCTTTAAACCTTGTGTACCCACACCCTCACATCTTCCATCATGACGAGACTTGGGAACCCCTACAACATCCACTTCTGACAAATAGTTTGAACAAAACTCAATTGCTTCTTCTGCGATGTACCTCTCAACAATCGATGCTTCCGGACGGTGTGGGTTTTTTGTATACCCTTTTAGGATCTTCATGTATCGCTCTGTTGGATACATCCACCGTAAATAAGTTGGACCACATAATCTAATCTCACTTACTAGATGAACAATCAAGTGAACCATAATGTCAAAAAATGAAGGAGGAAAATACATCTCTAATTGGCATAAGATAACTGCAGCCTCATTTTCCAAATTGTTTAACTTTAATGGATCAATGGCTTTACAACAAATTGCATTGAAAAATAAGCACAACCTAGTTATAGTCTTCCTAACATTGTTAGGCAATATCCCACGAATAGCCACTGGTAGTAGCTGTTGCATTAAGACATGACAGCCATGAGATTTTAATCCAATTAATTTGAGATCTTTAACTGATACAAGCCTATTGACATTTGATGAGTAACCATGCGGCACTTTAATACTTTGTAAACACTCACAGAAGGTTTATCCTTGTCACTGCATAAAGTATCATACGCATGTGCCTTCTTAAACGAATCTTGTCCAATATCACGCATCATGTCTTCCAGACGATCATCTATTTCTGCACTAACATTATCTCTTTGGGACACATTTGACTTTGCTACTACCTCACCGTGCCATATCCATTGTGTATAACTTTGACAAATCCCATGACAAATTTGGAAACAATAACCTAGTTTTTCTCAAAAAAGTTTTTATTTAGTTTCATTCACAATTTATTTTTTATTTGTGTAGATGTGATTTTTAAAAAGAGAAAACTCCAATAATATTAGGTTGTTCAATTTGGTTGGTTGAAACATGTGTTATGTTGGGTTGTTTGTTCCAAAGGATATTATTTCAAACACAAAAAAAACTTACTCATATTAAAATGTGTAATTATATTTTCTAATTAAATTTTATAATTTTGACAAATTATCAATTGAAATGTCATGTCATTAAAAATTAAATTCAAATTGAATGATATTAAAATCAAGAAAAAGTTAAATATAGAGTTTAAATAAACGATTTTTAAAATGAAGATCAATGGTTTCATATATCAGATAATCAAAAGTGCATTTAAGTAAAAATATATTATGTTTGAAGTTATAATTAAAAACTATTTTAGAAACATAATATAGGAATTTGATTTCCCTTATAATTAGAACGCCTTGATACTACCACACTTGACATAAATATTTTTCTTAACACTGAAGTTTACTGTCTTGTTTTGTTTTTTATTTAGAAAGTACAAGAGAATGTATTACAACATTGTAAAGAATGTATAAAAGTGCATAAAAGAAATAAAGAGAAGAAAAAAACTAACATGAAAAACTTTGCATATTTGCTTATACCTACATAAATTATATTGTTATAAAATCTAAACAAGTATAATAACAAAAAAATATTAAGATAAAAATTAAAATATTTTCTTTTTTTTTTCAAAATAAATTTTTCAAAAAACTAAATAGAAAACACAAAATGTAATGAAATATTTATATAACATAAACTCCAAACACGATTTTTATTAATTGAAGTATTTCATAATTTATGCTTTATCTTTATACAACCTAATAATTAGTACATGTGATCATATTTTGCATGAGTGTAAAAAAACAAATAATAAAGTATATGTAGTTTGCATAATACTTATGCTTGCCATGAATTCGTTATTTTCTAGTGGTTATACCATATAGTGTATATGAGTTAATATTAATAGAAATACATGATTATTTTATGTCAATAAATTGAAATACCATAAGATACATTATCAATTAAATATAAAGAAGTTTAATGCAATTGCAAGAGAATTTAACCACTAAAGTACTTAACATAAATAAGATGAAGAAGTTTTTCATAAATATAATATGAAGGACAATAGTTTAATTTTTTTTATATATTTACGATTGAAATGAATACTTAAGAAAATCATGCAAAGAATCGTTAGATGATTGTTAAATTAAAATAATAATTTAAAATTTAAACGGAAAAGATTTCCACTTAAATATATTTTTGTCTCTTAAATACTATTTGTTATTTTGGACTTTAATAAAAAAAAATTATTTATTTTTATGAAGAAAAAGAGAGATCTGTAATATGGAAAATATAAGGTTTTTGCAAGATTGATTTGTTTACGATGCTTTTTACCATGTTCGTTCAAATGAGAATTTTTTTTATGAGGAAATTTCGATCTTGTCTTTTTCTACAACATTTTTTAACAATACTTTTAGAATGTTCTTTAATATGGGGTATGGGGAATTTGTTCATGTGCTTTTTTACAATGTTTATTGTTCGTTCATACGGGGAATGCTCATTTATGTGTTATTTTATAATACTTTTACAATGTTCATTTGTATAGGGATTTAAAATTCCTAAGCTTTAAAATAAATGGAAAATTATATCGAGTATGAACCCAAGTTGACCCTCTCTCCCTTTCTTTCATATTATAGCTTAAGGTTTTACAACATAAGCACAGTGAAGGTTTATAAGTTTTTGCAAACTTTGTTCGTTTAAGATTTTTTTACATTGATCTTTTGTATAGGGATTGTGCGAATTAAAAATGTTCATTTATGTATATTTTACGATGTTTGTTTTACAATGTTCTTTCGTATAGTGAAACACTGTTGTGTTTTTACGAGATTTTTTTTACAATGTTTTTAAAATGTTTGTTCCTATGGGGAATGCAAAACCTTATAACCCAAAACAAATAGAAAAATCATATTGAGTTAGGGTTTTTGGTCGTGAAGCTTCAGACGGTGACGAATCGCAACAAATACTCAGACAGTGACTTATCACAATAAATAATCAAATCAAAGGTAAAAATACTTACCGGCGGTGACGAATTGGCAACCTTAGGAGTTTGCCCTCTCACTTTACCGGCGGTGCACGAGCCAAAGAACGTTTGTCAGATTAATAAAATACATAATGACGAGAGGCGCGACGGAGGGAGGCAGGCCGCGACGGAGTGATTCGAAAGAGGCCGCGACAGAGGGAGGCAGGCCGGACGTGACAGAGTGATTCAGGCTGAGAGAAAGAAAAGGTCGGACGTGACAGAGTGATTCAGAATGAGAGAAAGAAGAGGTTTGGAAATAGGTTTGGAAACAAATGAAGAGAGAAAGAAGGTGGAACAGGATTCGTTTTGTTTTAGGGTTTAAGTGAGAGGAGGTTTTCACATCGGTTAATGAATTGGACCGAAATAAGGTGCTTTTGTTTTTCACATCGGTTAATTACATGGACCGATATAAGGGCCCAAATAATAAGCCTTTGCATCGGTTGAAATTAATGCCCGATATAAAATCCCTTATAACAAAATTTTTATTTATTTACGAAACTGCCACCGCGTTATTTTTTACATCAGTGGAAATAAATACCTGATGTAAAATCCCTAAATCCCTTATTTTTTACGAAGCTTTTACATCGGTTGGAATTAATGCCCGTGTGAAATCCCTTATAACAAAATTTTTAATTATTTACGAAACTGCCATCGCGTTATTTTTACATCAGTGGAAATAAATACCTGATGTAAAATCATTTAACCAAATGTCATTTTTCTAGTAGTGTCCAAAGGATGACTTTCCTTTACCACACATTGACATGCTGGTAGACAGTACAACAAAGTTCAAAGTCTTCTCCTTCATGGATGGATTCTCGGGCTATAATCAAATAAAAATGGCGCCGAAAGACATGGAGAAAACTTCGTTCATTACCCCCTGGGACGTTTGAACTACATCTCTAGATCATATTCCTCATGACCGCGACATGTGCGTCGATTTTCAAATTACTCAAAAAGAACCAGGACTGCGTTTGGACAAAAGACTGTCAAACCTCTTTCAACAGTATTAAGGAATATCTGTTGAACCCACCGATTCTATCACCTCCAGTGGAAGAAAGACCACTGATCATCTACCTCACAGTCCTAGAGGACTCCATGGGTTGTGTACTTGGCCAACAAGACGAAACCAAAAGGAAAGAGTCTGCTATCTACTATTTGAGCAAGAAATTCACCGACTACGAGACTCAGTACACTATGCTTGAGAAAACTTGCTGCGCTTTGGCTTGGGTAGCCAAACGTCTTTGCCAGTACATGATTCGTCACACTACTTGGTTGGTCTCCGAAATGGATCCAATCAAGTATGTATTTGAAAAACCTGCTCTCACGGGAAGGATTGCCCGTTGGCAGATGTTGTTGTCAGAATACGACATCGAATACCACGCTCAAAAAGCCGTTAAAGGGAGTATTTTAGCCGATTATTTGGCTCATCAACTGATTGACGATCAAGAATCAATCGGGTTTGACTTCCCGGACGAAGATGTCATGTATTCGAAAATGAAAGATTGCGATGAATAGCTACCCAGTGAAGGGCCAGAACCAGGTTCCCAATGGGGACTAATTTTCGACGGAGCTGTCAATCATTACGGAAATGGAATTGGGGTAATCATCATAACACCTCAGGGTACCCACATTCCTTTCACTGCCAGACTTACGTTCAAGTGCACAAACAATGAGGCCGAATACGAAGCTTGTAAAATGGGTCTCGAGGAAGTGATTGATTTGAGGATCAAGAACTTGGATATATATGGCGACTCAACTTTGGTCGTCAAACAGATCAAAGGAGATTGGAACACATACCAATCAGGATTGATTCCTTACAAAGACTATGCAAGAAGGTTGTTACCCTTCTTCAACAGAATCGAGTTTCATCACATCCCTCGTGATGAGAATCACATGGCTGATGCATTAGCCACCCTCTCTTCCATGATTAGTGTAGGTCAATGGAATGACCTACCTAAGATCGACATAATGCGCCTTGAACGGCCCGCTTACATCTTCACGATTGAAGCAGTCATAGACGACAAACCTTGGTATCACAATATCAAATGCTTCCTTCAGAAACAAGAGTACCCACCTGGGGCTCTAAGGAAAGACAGAAAAACCCTCAGAAGGTTGGCTGGCAGTTTCCTTCTGAGCGGTGATACACTCTATGAGCGGAATTTCGACATGGTCTTGCTCCGATGCGTAGACAGACCAGAAGCAAACATGCTGATAAAAGAAATTCGTGAAGGATCCTTTGGCACTCATGCCAACGGACACACAATGGCCAAAAAAATTCTTAGGGCCGAGTACTATTGGTTGACCATGGAATCCGACTGCTACAAGTACATGAGGAGGTGTCACAAGTGTTAGATATACTCCGACAAAATCCATGTACAGCCAACGCATCTCAAATTCTTTCTTCCCCATGGCCTTTTTCCATATGGGGAATCGACATGATTAGTGTGATTGAGCCCAAAGCTTCAAACGGACATTGGTTCATCCTGGTAGCCATTGATTACTTCACCAAGTGGGTCGAAGCAGCGTCATACGCCAATGTAACTCGACAAGTGGTGGTCCGATTTATCAAAAACAATATCATTTGCCGTTATGGTGTTCCGAGCCAGATCATTACGGATAATGGATCTAACTTGAACAATAAGATGATGAAAAAGTTGTGTGTTGAGTTCAAAATTGAACACCATAACTCATCTCCCTACCGACCCAAGATGAACTGAGCGGTAGAAGCGCCTAACAAGAACATCAAAAGGATCGTTCAAAAGATGGTTGTAACCTACAAAGATTGGCACGAGATGCTGCCCTTTGCTCTTCACGGTTATCGCACATCTGTCCGCACTTCAACAGGGGTAACCCCTTTCTCTCTAGTTTATGGCATGGAGGCAGTTCTCCCCATAGAAGTAGAGATCCCATCAATCCGGGTATTGATGGAAGCTAAGCTTACAGAAGCTGAATAGTATCAAAGTCGACGCGACGAACTAAATCTAATTAAGGAAAAGCGAATCACGGCACTATGCCACGGTCAGTTGTATCAACAAAGAATAAAGAAGGCGTTCGACAAAAAGGTCTGACCTCGTGTCTTCAGGAAAGGAGACCTTGTGCTCAAAAAGATACAATCATTTCTCACTGATTCTCGGGGCAAATGGACTCCAAACTATGACGGCCCCTATGTGGTCAAGAAAGCTTTCTCAGGCGGCGCCTTGAGACTTGCAACCATGGACGGAGAGGAATTTGCCTACCCCACAAATGTTGATGTAGTCAAGAAATACTTCGCCTAAACTAAAAAAAACGTCTCGGTGGATTAAAAACCCGAAAGGGCGGTCCAGGAAAAAATTAGAGACATAATCAAAAATCATCCCGGTGGATTAGAAACATCACAGTACAATCCAGGAAAAATTAGGGATAATGGCAAGTAACTACGTCCAACAGGGGCAAATTCCCTAGCGGCAGTCCTGCCATCCATAAAAAAACTCCAGTCACGGTCATCTTCGACGGAAGCTCAGGATGTCCATAATTCAAAGTTGGTAGAAGGATAACGGTCGTTATGTTTCAATGTAGCCCTTTTCCCTTAAATTACCATTTTCAAACTTTGTAAATACTCTATGGAATCACGCGTTTGGCTGGTTTCTATCCTATCAATACAATTTGAGCCCCTGTGCTTTTGTTTACAATTCTTATTTGTTTTAGCTTTATAGAACGACATTTTAACATGATTAACGATTCTTGAAATAAAACAAAAATGAATTTACTTGTTAAACTTTTTCTGCTTTTAACATAAAGATGGTAATTCTTTTGACTGTTGAACATCGAAAGAACATCAATCGCTTCTCCAGAAGTAAGCGAGCTTCAAAGTGCAGAATCAAAGTACTCCTTCTAAACCAGTGCGCTTGAAGGAAGGATCGACTATGTCAGATGCGAATACTCCATCTGACATCCTCGGCAGAGTTCTTACCTCCTAAGCCCGACCAACAGTTGTTCCCCGCAGGGACTACTTCTCCTAAGCAAGGCATAATTACTATCTTAAACCAGCGATACTTTTTGTCCCCTGCAGTGGCCGAGTATCCAGTCATGTTCATCCACTAGTTTGTATGTCGTGTCAGTTTTGTTAGCATACACATACATACTTCATGCATTATTGATTTACATTTGCATTCATATTGCATCACTATCACTCTAGTCGGTCTTGTCCCCTAGGGATAAAAGTCTTCACAATCGAGTTGTCGGTTCTTTCCTCGTCAGGAAATGTTGCGTCTGCACTACCTCTCTCCTCCAGTTTATTTCTGGGATGAAGTCGGCCCTTGACCACTTTGATAACTTGAACCTCTGAAAAACTAGAGAACCCTCAGCTAGTATCATTCTTCGCCATTAAAGATGATGTCTTCGCTTTCCCAGATTAAGGAAAATCCCCAGAGAAAGACTCACAACTAAAGACTTTCAACAACACATTGATTTTGCTCTCTGGAGAGTCGATGTTAATGAAGTCATCAGCACCTCAAAATTGGATCGCATCATATGGCATTTCTCCGAGAAGATCTCGAAGAAAAGTATGATGTAATATCCCCAAGCGACAACAGTCTCTCAAGAGACCTGCTTTCCCCAGTAGAGTCGACAAATGACGTCTCCAACAGAGAAGTTTGTACACCTCTACAATTCAGACAGATGGGTTCCCCAGCAAGTCTGACATCAAAATTTTTTCCATCAAATAGCATCTCCCCAGGAAAATTCGGCGAGAATTTTGAGGAAAACCGCTACGCATAGCGTCCCTTGTCGATAAAGTTTATTGACAAAAGAAACTAAGACCAGTTCCTTGGTAGGAAACCAGGATCGAGGGGAAGTTTAAATCAGAAACTGAGACCAGTTCCTTGGTAGGAAACCAGGATCGAGGGGAAGTTTATTTTAGAAACTAAGACCAGTTCCTTGGTAGGAAACCAGGATCGAGGGGAAGTTTACCTTTTCTAAGCATCATTGCTTAGCAAAATAAGAAGGATGCGTGAACTGCCATTCATAACCACCATCAAAATTTTGGGTAT
This sequence comes from Lathyrus tuberosus, assembly GCA_022829125.1. Classification (NCBI taxonomy): domain Eukaryota; kingdom Viridiplantae; phylum Streptophyta; class Magnoliopsida; order Fabales; family Fabaceae; genus Lathyrus; species Lathyrus tuberosus. The sequence goes on along the minus strand of JALAZF010000021.1, from coordinate 20,334,425 downwards.
TCCGATATTTAATCCTCTTGCACCCCGAATGCCCGAATGCCCGAATACCTTCGCCATTCACACCTTCGGGTCCAAGAAGATTAAATAGGGGCATCTGTCATACCCCAAATTTTTACCACTAAGATTTCCCATCATTGTGCAAATCATCATCACAATATGGATGAACCATTAGTCTCCCCAAAGATGGGTGAGCATCCACTACAATCAGACTTAGGGTTTCAAGCCCTCTCAGAGCTCTTAGACAAAGGATCAATAAAGAAATGACATGATCTTCAACTTTTATAACCTCTCAAACATCCACAAAGGATCAAGAGGACTCCCACTTCAAGGATTAAGCACAAGGATTCTCCCTTCTAGGTGGATCAAGCCTTAAGATCGCCAATGTCACCAAATTAGGGTTTGGTCGACCAGGGCCTCCAGATGGAAATTCTCCTCTGGGCATGAGCCAATGCTTCAAAGCATAACCTATGATGTTCCAAGGGATCTCATGAACCCAATCATCAAGTCAATTTAGCCTCAGGGGATGCATTCATCAAAAAATCAGGAATTAGGGTTTCTTAACCTAATTCACCCCTAAGTTGACTTTTGGGACAAAACATGAGCCAAGACCTCAAGAAGGGATTTGAGGGTCTCAAATACATCACATTGATCCATTTTCAACAATGGATTGATCCAAGAAGCTTGAGTAACAAGTTTCAATTTCATCAGAACCACAGTTAGGGTTTCGCAGAAAAAGTCAACTGTATCTTTGACTTTTGACCGGGACATGCTCCCAAACCCTAGGACATGATTCAATACACCCTATAACACCTATGAAATCAATCCATCAAGTTTAATTTAGGTCAAGGACTTGATTTCATAGAGGATCACACATTTTGGAATTCATCAGATAAAAAGTCAACTGTGCACAAAAGTCAAACTTTCACTTTTTTAGATTTTTCACAATTATGGTTCCTTAACCCTAAAATGATGTTAATGTGTGATTGGAATCATCATTCATCAAGAAAAATCAAGAAAAGTTGGATAACTTGTAAAAGGGGTAACCATAAAAAACTTAGAAAATTTTCTAAGTTATGGAACAAAGTGGCTAGGGTACCAACTTTGGAGGATCATAACTCCTAAACCACAAGGTCATTTTTCCCCATCCAAAGCTGGAATTGTAGGTCTCATTACCCTCTACAAAAGCTTCAACTACACCTCATTCGAATTCATCATGGATTTTGAGTTATGGAATGATCAAAATCACAAAAAGTGAAAATGTCACTTTTTTCCAACACTTAGTGAAATTTTCACTAAGTTAGAATCTGCCTTCACTTTTTTCCAAATGTAGGGGCATTTTTCACTTGGATCCAAAAAGTATCAAAACCAATTATGATCAAACAGTTGTTGTATCATATGAGGGCTTTCCAAAATGGCCAAGAACTCCATCAAATTCCACTTGGGCCATGAGATATGACAATGGCAATATGCCTTGCTGAAAACTGCCAAAGCAAGGCAGATTTTGGAGTTTTGCTTGATTTGCCCAAATTTTGCAAAGGGCAAGCAACTCTATCCATCTGAACACCTCAAGAGGGACCAAGGAGGAACCAACTCTAATCCCAAGCCTCCCAAGTCTTTGGAACCAAAAATAGCATACCAAACCTAGAAATCCCTAAAGAGGGGACAAGACTCCAATTTTGTTTTGGAGCATTCAATGCATACACCAAGGTGACATGGACTGAGCCATTGCCAACTGAATTCAGTCAAGACTTATCCAAGACCAAGGGAACCAGCAGCCTGTGCCCTAACCTCTAGTCAATGGCTTGAGGAGACTTGGATTCTCATTGCTCAACATTGGCCAAACCTATGCAGCAGTTGCCATTCACTATTCCTTGCAAAATAAACTTGCTCTACTATAAATAGAGCTCATTTGTGGTCAGTTTGAGTACACTAAATCCATCAAACAGATGCTTTTCTCAAAATCTCATTCTTCACTCCAATTTTGCCTTCCAAAGCAAGTCACTATCGGGTTTTGAGTTTGAGAGCAATTCCAATCAAACCAATCACACACACACACCCCTCATAAACATGATATAGAAGTGATCCAAACACTCACATAACATCTGGAACACCAAAATCACAAAATCACCAGCCAACTGCTCAAGCCTTTGACAGATTTGCAGTTGAGGTGCCAAATCAAGTTCCAACTCAAATCAATCCACTCCAAGCATCCAGACACACTCCATAGCACCTAGGGAAGCTGTCCATAACTTTCGAACCAAGTTGTAACACCTCTAAACAAAACACGATCACCAGCTGCAAGCGGTAAGCATGAGCTCTTCTAACTCTATGATCCATGCAATTTTTGCTCCACAATAATTTGGCCATATGTTCATAATCATGCATGGAGTGTTTTCCCTCAATTAATTACATTGTTTGAATCGTGTATGGAATTTCTGAACCTTCATGCAAATTTTAGGATTCTTGAGGTTTCTCTTTGATTTCTTATTCCATGTTTAAAATAAATGAAATTAAAGACCATAGTCATGATCATGAGGTTGAAACGAGTAGATTGATATGTAGATTGCATGATATAATCAAGTATTCAGTGAGATTGGATAGAAAATGCAAATCTGCAGAAACAGAGGAAGGGCGCGTGTTCTTGCCATGTTCTTGGCGCCCTTTTTCAAATATTTGAATTTTTGAATTTTGTGATTTTATTTAATTGATTCAAAAATTAATTTCTCTCTGAGTTTTAATGATTTTGAGTTGATTCTTTTTTTAATAATTCACAAAAATGTTAAAATATTTTATTTTACCAAAAAATCCCAAAAATATTATTTATTTCATATAATTGATATTTTTGCAAAGAATTAATATTTTAATTGTTTTTTACATTTAAAATATTTTTTCCTTCTTGATTTTGCAAATTTTAATGACTTCTAATCTTTTTGTAGGTCAAAACTTGATTTTTGTAACATTAATCCAAGATCACAATTTGTTTTCCACATGTTTAACAATTTTGATCATTTTAATTGAATTTTTATTCAATTAAAATACATTTTGGAAACAAATTAGGGTTTTTGATTAATTCAACCCTCATCAAACTTTTTCAAAACCCTTTGGGCCTCTAGTAGAGTGTAAGACCCAACCCTTTTAGAAAACCAAAATAATTTGGGCCTCAGTGTATTGTATAAGTCCCGATACCGTCAAAAAATTCGGCGCGGTCGTCGCCTTTCTAACAAATCAAACCTTTGGGCCTACCCTCGTGTTATAAGCCCCATTCTTTTTCTTTAAACACCTTTGGGCCTCTAATAGAGTGTAAGAACCAACCCCCTTTTAACCAAAGCTATTTTGGGCATCAGATATTGTATAAGTCCCTCTGCGTTAAAAGAAAATCTCGGTGCGATCGCCAGTTCAAAAACCATTTTTTGGGCCTCTCCTTGAGCTATAAGCCCCACCACTTGTACAAAAATAAACCTTTGGGCCTCTTGAGAGTGTGTAAGACCCATCCCTTTGTACATAAAATCTTTTTTGGGCCTTAGTCACTTGTATAAGTCCCTGTACAAATTCGACAGTGCGATCACTGATAAAACCCTGGGCCTCTCCTTGAGCTGTAAGCCCCAATTTTCCTTTTCAAAGAACTTTCTCCTTTGATTTTGAATATAATATTGTTATCAAAGCTTTCTTTGTTGAACAACTAACAAAACAGCATGGAAGCTCTACAACCGAGTAAGTGTTTACCCACTTTCTTTAACCGCTTTCATATATATATATATATATATATATATATATATCTATATATATATATATATATATATATATATATATATATATATATATATATATATATATATATATAACTGTATTGTGGGGCTGCTCACTGTAAGTCTTCTTTCATAAACTTTTATATACTTGTCAAATATCAACTGTGTAATACTAGTATAGTTATTTAGAGTTTTCCCCGACAACTACATCTAGCACTAGGTAAAGCCCCGTTGATCGCTCTTAGATACAGTCAAAACTAGGTCCCCATAGGATTACCAGATACAGTCTTCCCTCCTCTTAGGGTTAAACAATATGGAGACGTGAAAGGCAGCATTCTCGGTGAACCCTTTCTCAGACTGTCACCCTTAGAAGTTATCAAAGAGACTCTACTCCCCAGAGATGATCTTTTCTCCGTGAATGGCATCTCTTGAGTTTCTTCCAAATTCTCGGACTTTCCTGGCTTGATCTATTCTCTGTGAATGGCATGTCTTGAACTTCTCGGGGTTTGGGGACCCACAGGCTTCTTAAAAGCACCCTTAAAAATCGTCAAATAAACTCTAACTCCCCAGAGATGATCTTTTCTCCGTGAATGGCATCTCTTGAATTTCTTCCAAATTAATGGCATCTCTTGAGTTTCTTCCAAATTCTCGGACTTTCTTGGCTTGATCTATTCTCTGTGAATGGCATGTCTTGAACTTCTCGGGGCTTGGGGACCCACAGGCTTCTTAAAAGTATCTCCGCCTCCTCTTGGGCGTTGTACAAGGACCCTTCGGCTTCTTAGACGTTCTCATGCCTCCTCTTGGGCTTAATACAAGGACCCTGACGACCTCTTAAAGGTATAAGATAGAACTTAGTCATCATTTGCTAGAGCAGTCTTTCCAGCGTCAAAACTCTGGCCATTTGAGGGTTAGTACTCATCCCTTAACGCCCGTGCCTCCTCTTAGGCATTGTACAAAAGATGAAACTCTAGACTTGGACAGTCTCAATACCCTTTGGATTTCCCATTTCCTTAAAGAACAGGAAATAACCCCGATCTTCTGATAAGTACCAAAGTACAACCTCACATGGAATCAGTCTCTTTATAAGAACTGATTTTCTCTTTTAACCAACATACTGGACATGTCACTCAACTGAAACAGTTACTGACACCAATAGCCTCCTCTTGGGCTTTGTACAATGATTCTCCCCAGCGGAGCTAACCATTTTAGCCTCTATCTCGGGCTTCGTATGAGATACAAATCACTCTCTTGTTGAGTATAAAAGACTTTCTTGTTGAGTCAAACATTTTTAGCCTTTATCTCGGACTTTGTACGAGATACAAAAACACTCTCTTGTTGAGTATAAAAGGACTCTCTTGTTGAGTCGATCCTCCTTTAGCCTCTATCTCGGGCTTCGTACGAGATACAAAATCATTCTCTTGTTGAGTATAAAAGACTCTCTTATTGAGTCAAACATTTTTCAGCCTCCATCTCGAGCTTCGTACGAGGTACGAAGACTCTCTTGTTGAGTCAAACCCCCTTAGCCTCCGTCTTGGGCTTCGTACAAGACACATATAAAAACACTCTCTTGTTGAGTCATCCCCCTTTTTATCCTCCATCTCGGGCTTTGTACGAGATACAAAAGAACTCTCTTGTTGAGTCGGTTACTTGTTAGCACTCTCTTGTTGAGTCAACCCTTTTAGCCTCTCTCTCGGGCTTCGTACGAGACCCATAAAAACTCCCTCTTGTTGGGTCAATAGCCTCCTCTTAGGCTTTGTATAAGGAAACCCCGGTTGAGTTAATCAACCTTTTAGCATCAAAATATGTGCCTTGCTCACAGTATACAAACATCAACAACTCCTCTTTCCCCCGTCTAAATGTTGTAAGCAGCAAGCCTCTGGATTATTTACATCCACGCCACTGTCCCTCTTTTAGCATGATAAATTCCTAAGGAATGATGGCATTGCTCTAAACTGAATTAAAGTCTTCTCCTTCAGGTTAAAAATCTCCTATAAAGGAAATTATGGCATTACTAGATTCACATATCCCTGTTAAAGTAATTCTCCTTTATAATCAGTCACCTAACAGTTGTGACAAACAGACCCCTTTAGAGGTGACAAATTCTCTCTAAAGTCAAAACCTTTTAGCTTCACATCTTGAGCTTCGAACAAGATACAAATAGACCCTTCAGCTTCACATGTTGGGCTTTGAACAAGATACAAATAGACCCTTCAGCTTCACATCTTGGGCTTTGAACAAGATACAAACCACCTTCAGCTTCACATCTTGGGCTTTGAACAAGATATAAACCACCTTTAGCTTCACGTCTTGGGCTTTGAACAAGACACCAAAACACCATTTCCTCCCATAGAATAGGAGGAACTACGATCGCTCTGATTTCCCTATCCCGGGAATACGTAGGCATAAGATTGAAAAATTTTAGCGAGCACACTAATCAAAAACCCAAAATCCCACACCTTCATACATCAATCGAAAAGCATCAGTCCTAACATCCTACCAATAGTCTAGATCCTGTGTTCTTAACAACATAACCTAAGAGAGACCCACAATCTTTGTAGCATCTGTAAACTAACGGTTATCTGTTTAAACTTAGTTTGCAAGCAGGGTTAATTGGAGCCATCTATTTCCCTTCCTTCATCAGCTTCAATAGGATAAAAAATGAATCGAACTGTAGTACCCCAAAAGCGATAGTGCTTCGCAACCACACATAAAACTCGCGCTACATGAGGCTGGCGGAAATGATAATGATGATGAAGGTAATGACAATGATGATGATGATGGTGACCAAGAAGGTGATGGTAAGGGCGTTGAAGATAAAGCCAACAGCGAACCTGCTAAGGAGCAAGTCCAAGAAGAACATACTGCTGCCCCCAAAGTTACTATAACTGCAGAGAGTGCCAAACTTTCGACAGAAACACTTTTTGCTTACTCTGAGGAAGATCTTAAACGCCTCAAGGCCACCAATCCTCGTGAGTACCTAAAAATTGTTCTCAGCAAACGGGGCAGTTCCTCTGATAGCAGTGTGAGCGCTTCGACGGCTTCTGGGGGTTATCCTTTGAGCAACCCTCCAAATGAGGTCCTTTTAAAGATCAAAGAAAAAATCTTCAAAGGTAACCTCTTCAATCTTTTGGAATCTGAGGCCACTACATCGCTTGAATTGAAGACCCTTCTTAAGCAAGTCAATCTTCAAACTGTTTCTCCTGAAATCGCCACCATCATTTTGAAACTTGGCACTATGATTGATCAAATTGCTACCGACCTAAAATAACTGCCTCAAATTAATGATGCACTGGAAACTAAGTCTGGGAGTGAGGCTGCTGCATGGACGGCGGCTGCTGAGTCAGAAGCTAGGGTAGGAGAATTGGAGCAGATAAAAAAGTAACATGCTAAGGAGATCGAGGGCAATAAAGCAGATATTGCTAAATGGAAGAAACAAATTAAAGAACTGTAAACCAAAATATCCAAGGCTGAACAACGCAACACTGAACTGGGAGACTCTAATGAATTTGAAATAGTCAAAGAACTAAAGTTCGCTCTAAACTTTCTTGATAAGGCTCGACAGTTAGAGGGAGAGGTTGCAACACTAAAGCTTGATAAAACTTTATGCGAGAGACGCCTTGAGCTCCAAAAGTCGGAGTACCTTGAGATGAAGAAAAAAACTCCCCTTTTAATTTGCAGTTTTAATTTATTTATTACTAGCATAATGTTTCTCCGCCTTCTAAGGCGTTTATGTAATGAATTGAGCCATTCTGACAATGTTATACCATGTTGGCTTTGACTTATTTTTTCTGCGATTACTCATAGATAATTTTTAGTTCTTGAAGCATAGGTTTATATTTTTTCAAATACTTACCATTAACTTTCAAGACTCTCATATATTGGCCTAACTCTTCAACCTCATAAGCACCATTTGAAAATACTTGTTTGATCTGAAAAATGCCCTTCCCACTTAGGGGACCATTTCCCTAAGGACCTAACCTTTCGATCCATAGGCAAAATCAATTTCCAAACCAATTCTCCAGGAGAGAAAGTCTTAATTTTAACCTTCTTATTATAAGACTTTTCTACCATTTTCTTCTGCCTTTTTAACAACTCCAAGGCATTAAGTCTTTCTTTATCCATATCTACTAACTCATCCGACATCATATTCCAATAAGATTCTGAAGGGATCTCGTGATGCCTTTGAATCCTTGTTGATTGTAAGTAGATTTTTACAGGTAAAATTGCATCATGGCCAAAAGTCAGACGAAAAGGAGTAGTGTTAGTTGCATCTTTGGGGGAGGTTCGACATGCCCAGAGAACCTGGTCTAATGTCTTATGCCAATTTCTCGGCCTTTTTCCCACATGTTTCTTAATCAACCCAATCACTACCTTATTCGCTGCTTCTACTTGACCATTAGCCTGAGCATAATAGGGTGTAGAGGTTAACAATTTGAAACCCATTTCTTTAGTAAATTCCTGGATCTTTCGACCAGTAAAAACAAATCCCTGATACGTTGTAATACTCTCTAGAATTCCAAATCTATAGATAATGTGCTTCTTAATAAATTCGATTACATCCTCTTGGTCGACATTTGGTAAAGGTATAGCCTCAATCCATTTTGTAAAATAATCAATACCTACCAAAATGTATCTTTGACTCTTAGATGATGCTGGCCGAATCTCACTAACCAAATCCAAAGCCCAACCTCTAAAGGGCCATGGCTTGACTATAGAGTGTAATTCACTTGTTGGGACATGTTGTATGCCTGCATACACTTGACACTCTTGACAGCCTTTAGCAAATTCGATACAGTCTTTTAACATGGTAGGCCATTACATGCCTTGTCAAAACAAAAGTCATTTCATCTTATGGCCTACCTGATGTGCCCCACCATGGACAGTCGAAAGGGCTAAATATGCTTCTGATTCACTAAGTCACTTAAGCAAGACTCCTTCAGGAGTCTTTTTAAACAATTCATTACCCAAAAGAACATAGCTCAAAGCACGATACCTTGTTTTCCGCTCTGTGGGTGATATTGGATTTTGCAAGTATTCCACTATTGGCTTCCTCCAATCTTCGTTCGTCAAATTATCCACAACCAGGATTTCAAAATTTTCCTTATCAGCGTATCCTAACTTTGTAGCTTCCAAGTCTGATAGGGATAATTTGGTCGATACAACCCTACCTCCAACCTCGATTACGTCTTGCAACTTTTCCTTCGAAATTTTGTACCCAGATGCAATTTGAGCCAAGTCATTGGCCACATGGTTCTCCAGTCGAGGTATATGTCGTATGCTCACCATCTCGAATTTTTTCAGTAGTCTATTGACTATAACAAAGTACATGATGGGATTCTCTTTTACACACTTGTATTCCCTTGTAATCTGTTTGATGACTAACTCTGAATCTCCCATTATTTCGACTCGAGTCGCCCCCAATTCCAACAAAATTTCAAGTCCGGCTATTAAGGCTTCATATTCAGCCTCGTTGTTTGAACATACGCCTTCAACTTTATATTTGAATTTTGTTGGGATTTTATTAGGAGAAATAATTAAAACTCCTACACCTGTGCCATCTTTATGACTTGAACCATCAAAATATAATTTCCAAGGTTCAAGTTCAAGGTAATTCGACACATTCTCATTTATAGAGTGGTCGACAATAAAGTCTGCTACCACCTGTCCCTTGACGGCCTTTAAAGGTCTGTACGTTAGGGAGTATTCAGTTAATGCCAAGGCCCATTTACCAATTCGACTATGCAAAATAGGTTTGGATAACATATGTTTAATAATATCGAAATGAGACGAAACATAAACATCAACTAGCTTTATGTATTGCTTTAACTTTGTACAAGAGAAATACAAGCATAAACATAATTTCTCAACCATGCTATACCTAGTTTCCGCATCATTCAAAACCCGACTAAGGTAATAAATGGCTCTTTCGACGACATTTTCATCCTCTTGAGCCAACATGCTCCCTAAGGTTTTGTCCGACGCAACTATGTACAATCTCATACTCCTTTTTCTCTAAGGTGGTGCCAATATTGGAGGATGACTCAAATATTCTTTGATTTTGTCGAAGGCCTCTTGTTGGGCTTGCCCCCAGTCGAATCCTTCCTTGTTCAACCTGAGTAGAGGTGAAAAGGCTTGAGTCTTCCCGCTGAGATTTGATATAAACCTTCTCAAAAAGTTAATCTTTCCCAACAACAACTGTAGTTCCTTTTTTGTTGATGGCGCTTTCGCTTCCATGATGGCTTTGGTCTTATTTTGATTGATTTTGATCCCCTTCTTGTGGACCACAAAGCCTAAAAAGTCTCCCGCCTACACACAAAAAGCGCATTTGAGAGGATTCATTTTAAGACCATGTCTTCGTATCCTTTCGAATGACTGTCGAAGATGGTCAATATGGGTCTCCCCCGAAATAGACTTCACAACAATATCATCAATGTAAATTTTCATAAAAGTTTCTATGAAGTCATGGAAGATTGTATTCATCGCTTTTTGATATGTTGCCCCAACATTTTTTAGGCCAAAAGGCATAACCACCCATTCGTAGGTGCCTAAGGCCCCAGGGCATCGAAACGCCGTTTTAGGGACATCATTTGCAGCAATAAATATTTGGTTATACCCAGAATACTCGTCGAGCATACTTAGGTATTCGTGGCCAGCGGCACAATCGACTAACATTTTCGCCATAGGCATTGGGTATTCATCCTTTGGGGTCGCAGCATTCAGATCTCTGAAGTCTATGCAAACCCTCAAAGTCCCATTCTTTTTATAACAGGTACTATGTTTGCAAGCCATTCGACATACCTGGCCGTTCGAATAAATCTGCAACGAAGAAGCCATTCGACTTCCACTTATATCTTCAAAAGGATCACTGGTGCACACCTTCTGGGATTTTGTTTGATCGGCTTTTTCCTAGACTTGATTGGTAGCTTCAGTTCGACCAACTCCCTGCTTAAACCAGGCATCTCGTCGTAATCCCACGCGAAACAGTCTCAGAACTCTTTCAATAGTTGGATTACTTCGACTCTGAGTTGTGGAGCAATGTTGACACTGATGTAAGTAAGCCTTTTCACTGCCCCCTCTTCCAGGTCGATTTCTTCAAGAGGATCTTGCGCTAGCATTCGAACATTGTTTGCCAATAAATCCTTCTCAAAACCCAAAGGCTCATCATCATAAATAGCATCGAGCCTCTGTTCTTCATCCTGAACCTGATCAGGCGGTTCTGGGTCGAAATCCTTGCCAGGACCTCCTTTGCTTGAATTAATGATGGCCTTATCGGCCATGTTTTTAACTTCAGCCTCTAAGGCCGCTTGTAACTTGTTCTCGGCTATATAAGCCGAAATCTTTCTCATTACTTTGAGCTCAGACATCATCACTGAACTCACTTCCCCAACCTATTGGGGTCATCCCAGGTACAGGCGCAGGATATGCGAAATCATCCTCACCTACTACTTCCTTATCCCATCGAAATCCATTGACAGGGTGCAGATGTAATGAGCAATATGCCTCATCATCTGGGGTAAAAGAAAACTCGGCAGGACTACATAGAGCAATATTTACCAAGTGCTTATCAAACTGGCGCCTGTCGAGATAATTGATTGGGGCCTTAAAATACCCTTGATCAGCTTCAATGTTCTCAACAATACCACCTGTCCTCTATATGGTGATCCTTTGGTGCATAGAAGATGGTATAACCCCAATTCCATGTATCTATTCGCGTCCCAAAAGCAGATTATAGCTTGCCTTTGTTTCGACCACCATAAAAATTGTAGGTCTTGTCACCGTCCCAACAGTTAGGTCAACCTGCATAACACCCAAAGTGGTGCCAGTTTTCCCTTCATAATTCGATAGAAGCATGTTATCTGGTTTGGTGTCCATATCATATTTTCCTATTTTTCTCAAGATATGGTGCGACATCAGATTCGCTGTAGCGCCGCAATTAACGAAGATCTTGTTCACTGGAATATTCTCGACTTTCCCAGTGATGAATAGAGGCTTCAGATGGTTTTTCATAGCCTCATCTGGATGTTTAAAGAAGGCATTCTGCTCTTCGACGCAGCCATTGTTCATTATATAGTAGCACACTGGTTTGTGTACTGCCATCTCAGCTTCAAAATAATCATCACCTTCCTCAACCTCTGTGATTTGGTCAAATTCCCTAGGCAATACTGAGACCACATTCATGATGATGTCCAACGAAGCATTAGAATCCGAGTCGAAATTGTCTGTCATCATCTCGTCTTCCGCTATGGCCTGATCATGTTTTTCTTTAGCCATTTCGACTTCAGTTTTAAATAATTTTAGCCCAATGGGCAACTTCTCGACAGTTCCTCCCATTCCGTTGTTTCCAGCAGGTAGGTGTGTGCTTGATTCAGCCTTATCCTTCGACTCGGCCTCCCTCTGGGCTTTCCTCCTTCGTTGCTCCCTCCTCCACTGTGACCTTGGCATAGGATTTTTCCCTTTGTAGTTCTCAGAAATGTGGGCAGTTTTGTTGGAGGATTGAAACTCCTTGCGACAGGTGATCGAAGAGTCCCTGTTGACATTGAAGTTTTTCCACTTCTGCTGACCTTTCTGCCTGTTCTCATTTGGTTTTACCCATTTGCCGTTAGAAAGTTCAGCAAATGGTTTGAAGGTAGCAGACCTTGCTCCTGGTGCTCTAGCCTTCGACTCAGACCTTCTTGGGTCAAAACTTCTTGGGCCATGATTGGCCTTCTCCCACTTTTGGTTAGCCTTTCGTACCCCTTCAAGATTCTGTGCCGCTTTTTTGTCAAACACAGGGCTGCACCTAGGGCAAAGCATTACTTCAGATCCCTTTCGTTGACATCTGTGTATGAAATCAACCAAATTTTCTTCCTCTTTTGGGAAGGCCAGCTTATTGTATTCTTCCTGTCGTCGTTCCTCGCCGACTTCCATTGGTGCCTATTCAGAAATTTCCACCATATTAACTTCCATTTCGACATCCTCAATGATGTCAAGCTTGCAGAATTTCATCTGTAGGCTCTCAGTAGCCTTATCCATCTGGATGAAACCATCAGCGGTTTCCTTGGTTACCATCATCTTCTAGGAATCCGCAGCAACTCCCTTGTCAGCGCCTTCAATAATCTCAACACCATCAGTAGCGTTGTTGGTGAATCCTTTGACAGCACCAATAACCAAGCTCCTTAGGAATTTCTGGTCAAGATTTTCAGTAACCCTGGCCATGACTGTTTCATTATTAAAATCATCAGCGATCTCAATCACATTGAAATCATTGTTGAGGCCTTCAACAACCTCAAGCATATGGACCTCCGTTTGCCCAGTATAATGAGCATCAGCTACTTGCAGGGGGCCTGAATCGATCTTCATTTGACTTTTGGACTTCTCTCCAAACTTCAGCCTTCCTTCCTGAATTGCGTTCTGAACAAGATCCCTAAAAAAAACATTGAGAAGTCTTATGGCCCAAGAAATTATGATATTTACAAAACCCTCTTTTTTTCCTTTGTTCTAAAGGAGGCAATTTAGCACCGCGTGGCACTATCATCTGACCATCCGTAACTAACAAATCGAAAATTTCGTCACATTTAGTAACATCAAAAGTATAAGTTTTCTTGGGGAATTTGTCATTTTTCTCAGTTTCGATAGGATTTTTCCCATTCGAAGGTACCAGCAACCTACAAGAGTAAGGTGGACCTTGTTTCGACTCAGCAAGATCGATCTCGCCTTCGTCAAAACTAACTGGCTCATCATGATATTTTTCGTCGTCGTTATTAACTTCGACGTAAGACACCCTCATGTTCTTATTTACCCTTGCATTTTCCTCCTTCAGACGTTCTAACTGTCGAACCCTATCGGCTTGTTAGGCCATATATCTAAGATACTGCGTATCCAACTTCTTTCTAATAGAATAATCTAGGCCTCCAACAGCCATTTCAACTGACTCGTACTCTGGTACTTGTGTAAAGCATCTAGCTTTGAGCAGTCAGAATCTATTTAGGTAGTCATCAATTGGCTCTGTGAATTTACGTTTAATACTAGCCAACTCTTTCAAACTAATCTTAGTTTGTCCCATATAGAACTGTTCGTGAAACAACCGTTCTAATTGGGTCCAATTGTGGATTGAATTAGGTGGCATAGTTGTAAAACACATGAAGGCATTCTTCGTCAGAGAACTTGGAAAGTATTTTATCCAAGGTTCTCATTATTTGCGATTTCCCCAACCTCTATCACGTATTGAGCCACGTGTTCGACGGTGGATTCAGTGGTATCCCCAGAGAACTTAGTAAACTTAGGGACTTTTGTTCTAGGGGGTAACTCTGACTGGAGAATGTATTCTGACAATGGGGATGTGTAATTTGGCCTTTGCAAACCCACATTTACCCCATTTTGGACCATTATCCTTTCGATCATAGCTGCCAGATTGTTATTTGCCGCCATATCGTTACGTCGAACTTGTTGTACGACATCATCAACATCCTGATTTCTATTCACCAAAACCACCCTTGGTTGATCTCCTACAGGCACTGGCTGTTCAATCCTAGGGGGTTCAACTGCTACCTGATTTGGTGCGTTTACTTGAGGAATATTCCTTGGATTTTGTTGATTTTGGGTAATAGTGAGGTCCTCTTCGAATACCACCCCTTGGTTCGCTGCAATATACTCTCTTTAAGGGTGTCAAAGAGGGTTAGAAACACCAAAGAAATATGCAAGACGCGTCATCTGCGCAGCCATTTGCTGATTGGTCTGGTTAGTATTTTGGATTAGAGGCTGAAAGATTTCCCCGATGGTTTGAGACATCATTTGGACCATTTGGTGGTTACTTTCATCCATTTGCTGCCTTAAATAGGCTGCCGTGGTATTCGTCAAACCTGGCACTTGGGTTGAACATCCTACTCCTAAGGATTAGTTTCGACCCATATTTACTCCAGACCCCAGCCCTTGTAAAGGTGATGTCATTACGGGTTCAGAATACACTAGGGGGGCATTTTGTAAATTCATCATCATGGAAGTTGGCATCCCATAAGGCTGCTCTCGACCATTTAAGGGCATTGAAAAACCTGGTGGTGGAAACTGTCGATAAGTAGACGTTCTGATCGGAGGAGGAGTTACTGGGGGTCCCCTTGGCCCCACATATGTCAAGACTGGTTCAGTATGGGGTATGGAATATGTTGGTGTCGAACTAGCCATAAAAGGCATAGTTTCGGATGCAGACGCAAGAACGGTGGGTCCTCCAGTCGAAGACATGGGGGTTGGTTCTACATTGACACCAGATGTAGTTTGAGGATTTGAACTATTTGGCTGACTTGCCATTTTCCTCGTATATTTTCTTTTTGGTCTCTCTTCGTTTGTGGTGGCTACCTTTCCACTCCTTAATAACATACAACGAAGTACTTGACACAAAAAGGATATTCAAATCACAGAATTCTAAGTTTTGCCAAAAATGTTATTTAGCACTGTCCCACCGGGTGTGCCAATTTGTTTACTGGTAAAAATGGTAAACAACCGCTGGTCTATCAATTTCACGTAAAACTGAGTAACTTGCAGGATCGACCACACAAATCCTAAGACATGTGCTAAATTGATTTCTTACGTAAACTTCTATGTTTCGACTAAGTAAAGAAGTGAAAAAGGATTTTTTTCAAGAAACTTAAAGTAACCGAAAAGTAAAAGACTTTGAGAAAGGTTTAAATCGAAAAGACTGGTAAATGCAGGAATTTAACTTTTGTGAAATTAAAAGATACTTTTAACAAAAAGAACTTGGTAAATTGCATTGAATCATAAAAAATGGTGTTACTCCAACATACATTTTCACACGCTCGTTTCTCTACGCTGGTACTTTGAGCACACTGGATTTTGTATACAAATGGAACACACCCAAAAGTATTCTTAAAACTTGCTATTTATAATGGTAGAAAATAACTTCCCACTAACGGGTCATCAAGTAGGACGAAACACTTGGCATTGTGCATGCTTTGGGCTCTTGGATGAACGCCACATGTCCCACTTCAGAATTGGATAGGAATAACTGTTCCCTCTTGTTTTTGAATTCAAAAACCTTTGTGTCGAACGACCCTTTCTTAAACCTTGGTATAAAATTCTCCTAAACTCTTAGAAATATTTCTAAATCCTTGAAACCTTCTTTCTTCTACAAAATGCTAACTTTCGACCAGCTTTCCTCACAGCCACACTTCTGTCGAAGCTTCACAAAAACTTCACCTATTCTTTCTCTTGGGAGAGATTTTTATCCCAATGTCAGGCGTCGAAATTAGGAGCTAATAGTATGGAAAAGAGAAATTATGTATGACTTTACAATATTGTCCTTCATTAATTACAGAGGAAAGAGAAATTAATAGAATTAAAAGAAGAAAGAGAAATAAATAGTTAAGGGTATATTAGGAAAAATGCCATTAATGTTGTATTGGGATTATAAAGTGACTTATAATTTGGGACAGATATTTTTTGCAAAGTGACTTATAATTTGGGACAGAACTTCTTATGACACATATATTAACATTATTCTAAAGTTTATTATATCATTAAGGTTATTTTTAAATTATGACTAGCTCGGTTTTGGATCCTAAAGTTAAATCTGATGCAAATTACGATTTCATTTTTATGGCCCAATTTCGGCCGATAAAATATTGGTTTTCATCAGATTCTGTTAAATCAATTTAATGGTTACGTCAGGTCGGTTTAGTCGATTTAATATTTATTAGAACAAACTTATAGAAATGACTATTTTTTATTTTTTATAAAAAATATCAAATTTTTAGAATAGTTAAATAACTATTTTCTTATTATTAAAAGAAAAATTAATATTACGTGATGATATTTTCAATATTATTTGACATTAATTTTGATCATTATCATACTTTAAATCATAAATTAAACAATATTTAAAATTTTATATTGTATGTCTTGTATTTTTGTGAGTACACAATGTCATCATTAAATTATAAAAATGATAATATCCTGCAACATTATGAATTTCATTTTTATAGTGAGTAAGGTATATAGTAATAAAAATAAATAAAATATATATTAATTAAAATTGATCGGTTTCGATTTTCGACGGATCCAAAATAAGTATTTTAGTCCGACCGAAGAAACTTTATACTATCTAAATTAACCAACCGAATCAACCCGACGCCCGACCCTACCTGATCCATTTGTACAAAAAGACAACAGGTAAGTCTGTTTCAATCGGACGGTTCAAATTTGTCCACCCCTATGGAGAATGATCTAAGTAGTATTAATTAGAGAGTAGAATTAAAAATATTCAATGAAAAATGAAATAGATCCTTCATTTTGAAACATTGTTTTATTCCAAATAAATTATTTATTGTGAGACTGAAGGAGCAAGCAAGTACAAAAAGTGAGAGTAAGAATGAGAATAAAATACCTGACCCTCTCATGAGAGAGGGTATTTATATTGTGCCCCCAGCGTTGGGAAAACGGTCATCTGCACTGGGTTGGGTTGCTAGGCCCAATGCAGATAACTGCCAGGGCTTACATGGCGTAGAGAACACCAGCACGTGGTCTTCGCCCTGGAATACCTGTCCCGAGATCTCCGGCAAGTGGGCAAACCGACTCTTTCGGAGGTGGGTAGTTACCTGATGACGTGTCCCTGCGGGAGGAGCACGTGGAGTACGCAGAGGGGAGAGCCTTGACCTCTCCTCGTGTCATGAAGTCTCTGCTCGACACCAATGGGATCTGAGTGTGCCAGACGAGAGAGGATTGGGCCTTAATGGGCCGCTTAGTAGTATTGGGTTGGGCCTGTTCGACTGATGGGCAGGCGCCGGCCTAGTCCAAAACAGGAGCCCCCCAAGCCGTTGCTCCGAAGTATCGGAGTAATGACTTAAGGGTCAGCCCATTCGTTGAGGAGATAGAGAAATTCGTGCTCGAATGATCAGGTTGGCGGTGGACGTCGACTTCCACGGGTCACCCTTTGTCGGGGAGATGGAAAGAAGTGGACGCGTTAAGGTCTCGAGCACGTAGGGAGCTAAAGGGGTGTATGCGGGAATCCATGGTGCCACGTGACACAAGTCATCAATGCCTAGGGCGGCTAGTAGTAGGGGCACTCAAGTGCCTAGAGGCACCTCGAGTCCTGTGTTAGGATTATAAATAGGTAAAGAGTCTGTGTCATTTGCACGCTTTCGTCCCACTGATTAGTCTTCTTCAAGCTCCTTCTTGTGCTCGACATCACCGTCGCCGCCGCCGTTGTCAACCACTCCCTGACATTCTCACTCCTAACCGTCAAGTAAGTTTCCTCGTCCCCTCTATTGCAGTTTGATTTTACCGTTCATTTTCTGGAAAAGGGACGTAGATCTTAGGGTAGCGTTTAGATATTTCGGTGACTTTCGTGAGTTTTCCGGCAAGTATATGAGTTTTCAGGCTTCACTCGTTGATAACCCCAAATTCCACTGTATATTTGACTCTGATTTCACATGTTTTTAGTGGTTTATTTGTTATTTCCCTTTTATTATTATGGTATTTTGTTTTACTTTCAGATATATTGCCTGATTCGAGCTTACAGTGAGAAAACGACGCAAAACGAAGCTAAAATGGAGATTTCCTGTGTAAACTATACACTAGCCGTTTCACCCAGCGAACGCCATAGAGGGCGCCAGCTGTGTTATGGGTTTCACTTACATACCAATGGTCATATAAGACGTTTCATTCCTCAGAAGCACTCGGCGGACGCGGAGCAGGGGTCGGCGGGCGCCGACTGTTGTAACGAGGAAACGGTCAGAAAAGTCTGAAGCAGTTACACTAGAAGAAATTAGTTTTTAAACGTTTTTCATTATGATTAGAGGCAGTTACAACTTTGAGTTTTCTATATAACGACTTGTATTTTCATTTTTTGGATATCCAATCCTAGTTTCCAACCTTAGGCATAGAGTTCACTTTGTAGAGCAATAATCCGTCACATCGAGGGGCTATTGCACTATAGTTGTTAGTTAGATTAGAGCAATCATAGTTAGAAGTTATTTACTTTCTCGCAATTTACTTTCCAGCTTTGTACCAGATTCAGTCTCTGCTTTGGAGCAGGTTTCTTTTATAAAATTGCATTTTATTATATTCCGCATCGCTTTTATATTAATTTATTTTCCTGCACTGCTTTATATTCGTTTATTTTCTGTCTCTGCCATTACCTTATTATTTTATTTGTCGGTGTGATTTGTGTCCTTTGGAACTGAACTTAAGCGTGACACTTGTGTTCACTCTCTCAAAATACACTCTCACACTTCGCACATTTTTTTATCTTAAAAATGTTTTACTTTGCAATTCAATTTATCGTTATGTTTTCAATTACTATGTCTAGCTAAATCCCTCTTGCTGGGATGTGAGGATCTTCATTCTGACGGTACTCCATATGTCATCTCTTTAGAAATACTTTAGGGGCTGTTTTTGATTTTAATTAAACTCTTCTAAACTTCAATTGATCGGTCATTACGTAAATGAGACCGTGTTTTTATTTGCGTAATGATTGTGACTAGATCGGGTAAGATCGAAAGCCGTCCGACATTTTAGAAAAGAGTTTGTTAGTTTTTAATCAGTAAATACAGCGGAAGCACTTTATTGATTAACTAGGAAAGTTTTATATTATTAGAAAGAGGTTTTAAACTATTTTCGGACGCGTTTATAGATTTAGGATCCGGTTGGCCGAGCATATGCCGGAAACCCTTTGGTATAAAATATTTTCAGTCGAAAGCACTTTTTAACTAAGTCTTAGAGGTAATTACATAAAAAAGGACTTTATCACTTTAACGCAAGGAGCGACCGGTGCAGCTTGAGCGACTGGTATAGATTAAAGGTTAGGTCTGTTCCGATCATGCTAACGCGGCGGATCCTTTTTAATTAACTCTTTTTCAAAGAAGAAAACATTGCCCCGTAAATATTACTATTTAGATGATAGGAGTATTGTTTGATTGATGTGAATTACATTCCAGTATAATATTTATCTGATTTATTTCTATTTTATTCGTTCTGTGGAAAACTTTTACTCTGATTTATTAGCCTTAGATAAACAACGTAACAATAGTAATCGATAGATTGACATTGGTCTCTGTGGGATCGATAAATCTTTTATATTACTCTGATGTAATTTGTATACTTGCCGATAACACGCATCACTCGCGAGGTTTTCGGCGTATGTGTCGGAGATTTTGGGGGACTCCGCTAGCTTACTGAAGTTTGCGATGAATGCCCCGGGGACATGCGATGAATGTCCCGGGAAGCTGATGAATGTCCTGGGGATCCGATGAATGTCCTGGGGAGCCTACGATTGTCCTGGGGAGCCGATGAATGCCTTGTCGAGGGGCCCCGTGCCCGTTGGATCACGTCAGTTGGGCATTTCCTTCCTTTTTTGCCGGGGAGAGTCACCTGGGCTGCTCGGCGCCCTCCACGCCCTTTCACTTGACTTACGGTGGAAGGGTGGATTTGATTTCAGAAGTCGAATTCACCGTGCTCCTCTGCTTTTCAGGTAAAATGGCGGTGAGGATCGCGGGCATTATTTAGATATATACCAAACCCAACCTGCCCGAGCCCGTACAGCAACCCGGGGAGGAGCCAAAGCGTACGCCCGCAGATTGGGCAGGGGAAGAGCCCTTAAGAATTAGGTCGCGGTTTGCCCTCAACGACAGTGATGCCTTCATTATTGTCGAGGACATCACCGTAGGCGAACAAGCCAACTAGACGGTCTTTAAACCCAGAGAGCATCACCGTATATGCTCGAGCTATCGGGGGATAAGGTTTCCCATGGATGAGTTCGCGTTCAGGGAGGCTGGCATCCGTCTCCCTTTCAACGACTTCCAATGGGGGGTGTTTGACTGGCTGCGTCTGGCGCCCTCCCAGCTCCACCCTAACGTGATGGCCTTCATGCGAACGTTCAAACTCGTGTGTGACTACCTTAGCATCAGGGCCACTCTCCCCCTGTTCTTCCGTATGTTCCATCTACAAAGATCAACTGACAATGGGCGACATAGTTTGGTTTCCTTGAAGCAGCCGAGGAAGCTGTTCAAGGCGTACTTAGATTCCGTCTGGTGCTTCAAGGACAGGTTTTACTATGTCATGCCCGCCACGCATGAAGCCGTGGGGTCACTCTACACCATCGTGATCGACGATATTGGGGAAGAAAGATTTGAGTCTAAGTGCCCCCTAGAGTGGGAGGAAGCGCACTTTGAGAGTGGCACGGAGGCCTACATTGTAAAGCCCAGTGAATTGGATGTTGTAACACCCTTTTTCTACCCAACAAACATCACTAATAAATACGATTATTTTATCAGAGTACATTCCCAAAAGGGCATCACACATCATCACAAAACATCAAGTAATCACCTGCTCCGTAACATGGGTTTTACCATCATGAATTTATTTAAACATCTCGCAGCGGAAATCAAAGTTTAAAAGAATACTTTTATAAATCCAAACTCCATAACATTAAACATCATGAAACATCATGCCAACAAAACAAAAGCACATAAATCGTTCGACTCAAACGACCCGACCCGATGTTACATATCAGAGCAAGACCCTCTAATTGACGGAGAAATCAAAATACTTCAAAAGCTAAATCTTCGAGCACAAAGAGAGCTAAGCCTGATCACCTGCACGTTACCCACGTGGATGCAACATTCAAACAGGCAGGGTGAGTAATCACGAATCGATATATAAGATATAAGCAAAAGATAAAGCATAAGCACAAACATCATCAAATCATTCACAACGTCATTCATGCATCAATCACGTCAATATAATGCAATTCCACACAATATGCAATGCAACATCATAGACTCATGCATGTGGTACCAATTCGTCATAATTAATGGGCACTGGGCCATCACCCTCTAAAGATCCCCACCAATAGGATCGATTCTACACAAGAACTGGAGCACGTCACAAAACACTTCAATCCACACAATGGGATTGAAGCCACCAAATGGACCGAAGTCCTAACTATGCCATGAATGCATGATGCAAATCGTCATAATAATCATCATCACAAAATTGTCATAATTGCATCATCATTCATGAATCATCATCAAACAAACATCATTATACAACACCAAGCCGCACTCATCACAATTCATCACTATACCTCACAATTCGTCATATTATGCTCGTCACTAAAAAATCCCCGATTTTATCCCATTCATGCTCATTACTAGTTTACTCATGTTTTATTACCCCATCATAGCCTTACGTCTCAAAGAAACTGCATCACAAGCGAAATCGGGACAGAAATCGCAAAAACGGGAAAATCTGCCAACAGCTCTGTCCATACGCGTATGACCATGCCTCATACGCGTATGGCTTAATTCCTCGCCCACTGGCCTGCGTATCATACGCGTAGGGCCCCTTGCCCAGGCCTCCCTTACGCGTAATGTCATCCTTGTTACGCGTATCACCAGAGCGGTTTCCCTATCAAAGATCCCCTTCAATCTCCCATTACGCGTAATGGCTAATCCATACGCGTAATGCACCTTTCCCAAGGACCCCATACACGTAATGGCTTCCCATACGCGTATGCCTCTTCTTTTCAGCTTCCCATTCGCGTATTACCACCCCCTACGCGTATTACCACCCACTTCTTTCTTGACATGTTGAGTTTGGTTTTGCATTTATCATTTTACATTTGCTACTGCCCCTTGGATTCACATCATGTTTCCATCTCATATGATCATTATGGTTTGATTTGTATGATGCATATCATTATCATTTGTTTGTTGCCTCTTTGGTTCTTAATGCATGTCAATGTGAAGCATTCTTACATGTTTGGATTGGATGATTATGACATGGATTGAATTCTGATTTGTTTTCATCTTCATCTTACTTTGCTCATTCCTTCTTTGTGTGAGGTTTAATGATGTTTAATTATGCTTCTTATGCAAGTTTGCTTGCATCCTTTCTTGTTTGGTCTTACTTGCTTACTTGAGTTTTCTTGTGTGAATTTTTGGAGCATGATTAATGATGTGAATTGAGTATGATGTGAATGATGTGCTTGCTGCCCCATCTTTGCTTCTCATCTTCTACCTATCTTTTTTCTTCATCTCTTTCACTCTTTCTCTTCCCTTGAGTCTCAAGACTTGTTTAAGTCTTGGGTTCGCTCCTTTAGAGCTACCTAGTCCAACTTAATTTTCGATTAAGCTTGGAGTAGGATTAGCATTAGGATTCCCTTTGCATGCTAACTTAGGTAGATGTTTCTGTAACACCCCCAATCTATACCCCCAGCTATTAGAGCGATAAATAAAATTCAAAATTTCATCAGAGTATATTTAAAACATTCACGGCATAGACCGAGGGGTCACATCAATTTGAAACAAAATACACATAAACCTGCCCATAAAGATATGCAACAATCAGGTAGCAATTAACAGAGGAACTTAGTTCCTATTACCCACAATTCAGATACAAAATAAAGGCGGAAAATCTGTACTGTAATCTCATATATATATATATATATATATATATATATATATATATATATATATATATATCATACAAAGTGTATATGTCATATACAAAGCCACACAAGTACAATCCAAAACAAGTGTATACATAATACAAATAATCACACTCGATCACCCCGACTACCCGGTGTCACATATCAGAGCCGACCGACAAAAGAATGAAGACCTAAGCTTCACAAAAAGACCTCCAGCAATCTAATCTGCAATGCCTCATAGAGCATTATAAAACAGCAGAAGGGTGAGAAACACAATCATAATATAATTGCATATAATTATATATTAACACAACATTACACACGTAAAATATTCTCACCACAACGCACAACAGAATCCAAATACAACACAACACAATACATATCTCATTTATCCATCACTAATGCATATCAATCATACGTAATACAATTATCACCAACATATATCAATTCATTCACAATTCTCACACATAGTCAATCATATTCATGATTTATGCAAATGCAAAGAGACCGACACAACGACTCTATGCAATGCATATGCGGTACCATCCGTCCATCATCTCAACACTAGTTCACTCAGGAACTATTAGAACCATCACTCGTTACTTAATGTAACTCCCCGTCGGGCATACGATGTTCCCCATCGCTTTCGGTCCTCTTTGTATAAGGCTCATGACGTTTATGGATCGCTTTCGGTCCTCTTTGTATAAGGCTCACGATCCGATCGCTCACACCCCACACGGGCACACGGTCGTCTATAATCATCGATCACACCCCACATGGGCACACGACGTTATAGCGGATTCCCTCTGGAATCGATTCGTCGCTCACACCCACTAGGGCACACGATATCACAAGAATGCATATCATGATGCTTGGCATACAATGACTCATGACATTCAAATGCACACATACATGCAATCATCTCACTCAACATTAATCATGCTTTGCAATTCAAGCTCAAAACAATGCATTTATACTATACAACAACACGCAAATCATACCATATCCATATCAACAGCACATTGCATGATACACACCAATTACACATAATTATAACGACAAAAGTCGACAAAACGATACTATTCCAAATTCCCGACATAATTAAACAGGCTAACAATCTCAAAATCATTATCATAAGAAAGTACAATTCAATAGCTACTCAACGATACCAAGAATGTTAAAAACAGATAATCGGAACACAAGTTACGGACTAAACAAGAAAAGACATCGCGAAAAAACCACGTTTTGCAATTCTCCTGGCCATACGTGTATTGCCCTGCTACCTCGCCCATTCCATACGCGTATTGACCAAGGTCGTACGCGTATGGGCAGAGACCCATTTTTCCCAAAATTCCCATTAAAAATCCAATACGCGTAGTGTCCTACTTCATACGTGTATTGCCCTAAAGTCTTACGCGTACCATTACGCAAAAGGGCAGATGGCCGAGAAAATGAAGCTCCATACGCGTATTTCCCACATTTCTTCAATGCCATACGCGTATGGGCAGTGGAAAAACCAGAATTTTCTGTAGAATTTTGTTCTGCGTTTTCAAACCAAATTCAACCCAATTTTCACCTATACACCAGAAAAATTACCAATACAATGTCTAACAACATGTATCTATCATGTATCAACAATAAGGAACACTAAAACATGATTTCAGACACATTTGGATCAATCTCTAACACTTTCAACATTTATGGGTTTTACTCTATATTTCCATTTCAATCCAATAACAACAAAAAACATACATACATAATCATACACAAGTATATAATAATCAAGTTTCGCACCCTTACCCGATTTAATCGTGTTTAGAAAGTCGGTTGTTTCGATTTCTAGATTTCCCAAGATTTTCTCTCTTTCTCCTTCCTTTCTCTTTTCTTCTCCTTTTCCTTCTTCTCTTTTTCTTTCTCTCTATTTTTCTCTCTTTCTATTTTCTATTTTCTTAACTTAAGAAAAATAAAGGGAAATGCCCAAAATACCCCTACACTCAAATATCTCGCAAACGTTCCCAAAACGCGATAAAATATCACAACATTGAAAAATAACATATTTCCAAATAAAAGTAAAAAATAAAATAATATAATAATAAAATAATCAAAACGACTCGATTAAATAAAAACTGACAAAACAGGGGCGTTACAACTCTCCCCCACTTAGAAATTTCCGTCCTCAAAAATATACCTGAGACGAACAACTCTGGATACGACTCCCGCATCCGACTCTCTAACTCCCAAGTCAAATTGCCCTCAGCAGCGCCTCCGCATGCTACTTTCACAAGTGCAATATCCTTGCCTCTCAACCGCTTCACCTCGCGATCCAAAATCCTAATGGGTAATGCCTCAACCGTAAGGTTCTCCCTTACCTCAACCTCGTCCATCGGAATCACATGCGACGGATCCGGAACATACTTCCGAAGCTGTGAAACATGGAACACATCGTGCAAATTCGACAGATTCGGCGGCAACGCCACCCTATAAGCCACAACACCAACTCTCGCGGATATCTGGTAAGGACCAATAAACCGAGAAGTAAGTTTCTTCGATTTCAATGCATGACCCACACCCGTTACCGGCGTAACTCTCAAAAATACATGATCGCCCTCTTGGAACTCAAGATCTTTCCTTCTCCGATCATGATAACTCTTTTGCCTACTCTGAGAAGCCTTCATTTTCTCACGAATAAGCTTCACTTTTTCCGTAGTCTGTTGCACCAACTCTGGTACAACCACCGAACTCTCACCAGATTCGTGCCAACACAATGGTGTTCGACATCTTCGTCCATACAGTGCTTCAAAAGGTGCCATTCCAATACTCGAATGGAAACTGTTATTATACGTGAATTCAATCAATGCAAGACAACTATCCCACGCACCACCTTGTTCAAGAACACAAGCCCGCAACAAATCTTCCAACGACTGAATCGTTCTCTCCATCTGTCCATCTGTCTGCGGATGATAAGCCGAAATCAATCTCAATTTAGAACCCAACGCCTTCTGTAAACTTTCCCAAAATCTCGAGGTAAACCTCGGATCTCGATCCGAAACAATACTCAACGGAACGCCATGCAACTTCACAATCACACTGATGTAAATCTCCGCTAACCTCTCCAAAGTAAAACTGATGTCAATCGGAATGAAATGAGCCGATTTAGTCAGCCTATCCACAACCGCCCAAATAGCATTATGCCCTCGCTGTGTATTCGGCAACCCTGTCACAAAATCCATGGAGATGATATCCCACTTCCACTCAGGAATATCCAACGGTTGCAATAAACCACTAGGCCTCAGATGTTCTACCTTTGATTTATGACAAGTCAAACATGCATAAACAAACTGAGCCACATCTCTTTTTAATCCAGACCACCAGAAATTTTTCTTTAAATCTTGGTACATTTTATTCGCTCCTGGATGTATACTCAAATTACTCCGGCGTCCTTCCTCCAAAATCATCCTTTTCAACTCCGCATCATCCGGAATACAAATTCTACCTCGGAATCTCAAAACACCATTAATATCCATTTTAAAATCACTATTCGCATCTTTTTCTCCCACCAACATCAAATCCACCAATTTCACATGCAGTTTCTATTTCTCACTAACCGTCATCAGAAAATCATTAGTAACCTTCAACATTCTAAGCCTCACGCTATTGGACGTCACTTCACATACCAAACTCAAGTCCCTAAAAGCTTCCAAAAGCTCCCACTCCTTAACCATTAAAGCGAACATATGTAACGATTTCTGACTCAAAGCATCGGCTACCACATTCGCTTTACCAGGATGGTAATTCAAGCCAAAGTCATAGTCTTTCAAAAATTCCAACCATCTCTGCTGCCTCATATTTAACTCTTTCTGATCAAACAAATATTTCAAACTTTTGTGATCACTAAAGACTTCAAATCTTGCACCATAGAGATAATGCCTCCAAATCTTCAACACAAAAACCACAGCCGCTAATTCAAGATCATGAGTAGGATAATTTTTCTCATGCACTCTCAACTGCCTTGAAGCATAAGCCACGACCTTACCTTCTTGCATCAGAACACCACCTAGACCAATCAAAGACACATCACAATACATCACAAATGGTTCATTAGGATCCGACAAAATCAAAATCGGAGCTGTCATCAATCTTCTCTTCAGCTCATTAAAACTTTACTCGCACCGAATATCCCAAATGAACGCTTGCCCTTTACAAGTCAACTGGGTCAAAGGAAGTGCTAGTTTAGAAAAACCTTCAATGAACCTTCGATAATATCTGGCCAAACCCAAAAAGCTTCGAATTTCAGTAACAGATCTCGGAGCCTCCCATTGTAGAACTGCTTCTATTTTAGATTAATCCACAGAAATACCATTACCTGAAATCACGTGCCCAAGAAAACTCACCTCCGACAACCAGAACTCACACTTGGACAACTTGGCAAAAAGCTTTCTTTCTTTCAATACCTGCAAGACAATACGCAAATGCTTCGCGTGCTCCTCCCGAGACTTAGAATAAATCAAAATATCATCAATAAACACAACCACAAAACGATCCAAATGCTCGTGGAAAATATGATTCATGTACTCCATAAACACACCTGGCGCATTAGAAACCCCGAACGGCATCACAGAATATTTATAATGACCGTAACGTGTCCTAAAAGCCGTCTTCTGAATATCTTCCTCTTTCACCCTAATCTGATGATACCCTGACCTCAAGTCAATCTTACTAAACACACATGCACCAACTAACTGATCCATCAGATCATCAATTCTCGGAAGAGGATACTTATTCTTAATCGTCACCTTATTCAACTGGCGATAATCAATACACAACCGCATACTTCCATCTTTCTTTTTCACCAATAAAACTGGAGCACCCCAAGGAGAAACGCTTGGTCTCACAAACCTCTTTTCCAACAATTCATTCAACTATTTCTTTAACTCCACCAACTCAGATGCTGACATACGATAAGGTGCCATAGAAACAGGTCTAGTACCAGGAACTAGATCTATAGAAAACTCCACCTCTCTCTCTGGCGGCAAGTCTGAAATATCCTCAGGAAACACTTCTGGAAATTCACACACAACAGGAAACACATCAAGTGAAACTTGACTATCCACAGTCAATGATGCAAACAACCCAAACAACTGAGCTTCATCCGCCAAAAGTTTCTTCAACTCCTTGGTAGATAAGAAACTCGAGTCTTCGTCTTCCTCAAGAGAAGGAAACCTTACTAGCTTATGATAACAATCAATATGAACCCTATTGAACTGCAACTAATTCATTCCCAGAACCACATCTAAACCCTCCAATGGTAAACACACCAAATTTATCTCAAAGTCTTTACCATAAATGGTCAAAGGACAACTTAAATAAACCAAAGAAGTAGTTACTGACCCCATTGCTGGAGTATCAATAACCATTTCACCACCCATCGAAGACAACACAAGATTCAAACGCTTCGCTCACTCAGACGAAATAAATGAATGACTCACTCTAGTATCAATAATAGCAACTAAAGGAGCACTATTAATAAAACAAGTACCTCTGATCAGACGGTCTGCATTTGAAGTCTGAGTTCCCGCCAAGGCAAAAACTTTCCCACCAGCTGGAGCTTGCTTCGGTTTCGGACACTTTGTACTAATATGACCAGGTTCACCACAGTTGAAACACTTCACCACATTCTTCCTTGCACAATCAGCTGCAACATATCCTAAACCTCCACAATTAGAACACTTCCTCAAATCCTTCCTACATTCAGACTGACGATGTCCCACATCACCACATCTATAACACCTCAGAGGACTAGACATTCCTCCTCCACTTGGCCTTCGCTCAAAATTCCCCCTTTGTTTACCCTTATCAGCTGGTGTTACATACGGACCACCACGGAACTGTTGCTTCCCTTTCCTCTCGCTCACACTCTTATAGTGAGTAGAACGAGCCTTACTATCCTCCTCATAAATCCTACAACAATCCACCAAATCAGAAAACCTCTGAATCCTTTGATAACCAATTGCCTGCTTTATCTCAGGACGCAATCCGTTCTCAAACTTTACACACTTAGAAAATTCCACAGTCGCTTCAGCATAATGTGGATAAAACTGCACAAGCTCTATAAACTTAGCAGTATAATCAACAACAGACATATTACCTTGTTTTAATTCCAAGAACTCAATTTCCTTCTTTCCTCTTACATCTTCAGGAAAATACTTCCTCAGAAACTCAACGCTAAACACAGCCCAAGTGATCTCTTCCTCTGCAGCTTCCAACACATGACGTGTATTAACCCATCAATCATCAGCTTCTTCCAATAACATGTGAGTACCCAGTCTCACCTTCTGATCCTCAGCACAATCCATCACTCGGAAAATTCTTTCAATCTCTTTCAGCCAAATCTGAGCACCATCAGGATCGTATCTTCCTTTGAAGAAAGGCGGTTTATTCTTCCTGAACTCATCATTACCTGCAGCATTAGGTGCACCCTGCACAGCCCGAGCCATAGCTTGCATAGCAGCAACCAAAGCAGCATCATTCCTACCAGCCATATTCTGTTCATTTCCAATAACAGCAACTATGGTTAAACAAACAGCTAATCCAAACACCAAAACCGACAAGGATTGACACAAACTGACACGGACTGGCTCTGATACCACTTTATGTAACACCCCCAATCTATACCCCTAGCTATTAAAGCGATAAATAAAATTCAAAATTTCATCAGAGTATATTTAAAACATTCACGGCATAGACCGAGGGGTCACATCAATTTGAAACAAAATACACATAAACCTGCCCATAAAGATATGCAACAATCAGGTAGCAATTAACAGAGGAACTTAGTTCCTACCACCCATAATTCAGATACAGAATAAAAGCGGAAAGTCTGTACTGAAATCTCATATATATATATATATATATATATATATATATATATATATCATACAAAGTGTATCTGTCATATACAAAGCCACACAAGTACAATCCAAAACATGTGTATACATAATACAAATAATCACACTCGATCACCCCGACTACCCGGTGTCACATATCAGAGCCGACCGACAAAAGAATGAAGACCTAAGCTTCACAAAAAGACCTCCAGCAATCTAATCTGCAATGCCTCATAGAGCATTATAAAACAGCAGAAGGGTGAGAAACACAATCATAATATAATTGCATACAATTATATATTAACACAACATTACACACGTAAAATATTCTCACCACAACGCACAACAGAATCCAAATACAACACAACACAATACATATCTCATTTATCCATCACTAATGCATATCAATCATACACAATACAATTATCACCAACATATATCAATTCATTCACAATTCTCACACATAGTCAATCATATTCATGATTTATGCAAATGCACAGAGACCGACACAACGACTTTATGCAATGCATATGCGGTACCATCCATCCATCATCTCAACACTAGTTCACTCAGGAACTATTGGAACCATCGCTCGTTACTTAATGTAACTCCCCGTCGGGCATACAATGTTCTCTGTCGCTTTCGGTCCTCTTTGTATAAGGCTCACGAAGTTTATGGATCGCTTTCGGTCCTCTTTGTATAAGGCTCACGATCCGATCGCTCACACCTCACACGGGCACACGATCGTCTATAATCATCGCTCACACCCCACACGGGCACACGACGTTATAGCGGATTCCCTCTAGAATCTATTCGTCGCTCACACCCACTAGGGCACACGACATCACAAGAATGCATATCATGATGCTTGACATACAATGACTCGTGACATTCAAATGCACACATACATGCAATCATCTCACTCAACATTAATCATGCTTTACAATTCAAGCCCAAAATAATGCATTTATACCATACAACAGCACGCAAATCATACCATATCCATATCAACAGCACATTGCATGATACACACCAATTACACACAATTATAACGACAAAAGTCGACAAAACGATACTATTCCAAATTCCCGACATAATTAAATCGGCTAACAATCTCAAAATTATTATCATAAGAAAGTACAGTTCAATAGCTACTCAACGATACCAAGAATGTTAAAAACAGATAATCGAAACACAAGTTACGGACTAAACAAGAAAAGACATCGCGAAAAAACCACGTTTTGCAATTCTCCTGGCCATACGCGTATTGCCCTAAGCCATACGCGTATTGCCCTGCTACCTCGCCCATTCCATATGCGTATTGCCCAATGTCGTACGCGTATGGGCAGAGACCCATTTTTCCCAAAATTCCCATTAAAAATCCAATACGTGTAGTGTCCTACTTCATACGCGTATTGTCCTAAAGTCTTACGCGTACCATTACACAAATGGGAAGATGGCCGAGAAAATGAAGCTCCATACGCGTATTGCCCACATTTCTTCAATGCCATACGCGTATTGCCTTGACCAATACGCGTATTGCCTTGAGTGATACACGTATGGGCAGTGGAAAAACCAGAATTTTCTGCAGAATTTTGTTCTGCGTTTTCAAACCAAATTCAACCCAATTTTCACCTATACACCAGAAAAATTACCAATACAATGCCTAACAACATGTATCTATCATGTATCAACAATAAGGAACACTAAAACATGATTTCAGACACATTTGGATCAATCTCTAACACTTTCAACATTTATGGGTTTTACTCTATATTTCCATTTCAATCCAATAACAACCAAAAACATACATACATAATCATACACAAGTATATAATAATCAAGTTTCGCACCCTTACCCGATTTAATCGTGTTTAGAAAGTAGGTTATTTCGATTTCTAGATTTCCCAAGATTTTCTCTCTTTCTCCTTCCTTTCTCTTTTCTTCTCCTTTTCGTTCTTCTCTTTTTCTTTCTCTCTATTTTTCTCTCTTTCTATTTTCTATTTTCTTAACTTAAGAAAAATAAAGTGAAATGCCCAAAATACCCCTACACTCAAATATCTCGCAAACGTTCCCAAAACGCGATAAAATATCACAACATTGAAAAATAACATATTTCCAAATAAAAGTCGAAAATAAAATAATATAATAATAAAATAATCAAAACGACTCGATTAAATAAAAACTGACAAAACTGGGGCGTTACAGTTTCCCTTTTCAAACTCAACCATAGGGCCACCTTTGCATGACAACATTAGGAACATTTAGTTTCCCCTTAGTGTTTTCTTTTCCTTTGAGTCTTCTCTTCTCATCTCATAACAATCCTAAAACACTTAATAAAGGATTAACATGTATTGCGCACGAGCCTTAAACGTGGGAAATGAGGAATGAGGGGTTTCCTCTCATTCTTCTAGAGTGTGTAGTGGGCGTCCTGTCTTGGGACGATTCACTATGCATTCGTTCCTATGTCATGGACTTGGGTGCAATGCAAGTTATGAACTAACTTAAAACACTTCTGTCTAAAAAACACAAAAAAAATTCAAAATCTTTTTATCCTTCAGGATTGTTTGGTTCCAGACAAATTTTCAGAAAAGAGCACGTTACTTTCCGTCTAAGTCGCAAACAGGCGTCGACCCTAACTGCCGGACGCGAACTTGACGTCGCTCATAAAAAACACTAACCGACTCCATTGAGTCGAACTACGACTGCTCTGATTTCCTCTCTCTCGTCTGATTGAGGATACGTAGGCACAAGACGACGATGTCTTGGCGAGCAATCTCCCCCTTAGTTCGTGTCCGAACTATGTTGACTCTGATTTTCCTGTTCCCGAGGGAATACGTAGGCCTAGGACTCCGAGGACGTCCTATCGAGTCACTTCTTTTTCTTTTCTTCTTCGTTTCTTCATTCCTTTCCGTTCCCGTTCCTTTCCTTTCCAGTAGCAGTGGAGCTCCAAACGACGACACCCTTTGATCGAGACAACAAGCGTGGATCCCATCGAGTACGATGGACGTGTTGGGTGCTAACACCTTCCCTTCACGTAACCGACTCCCTTACCCATTTCTCTTGGTCGTGAGACCATGCTCTTTCCCTTCCTTCAGGTTTACGCAGTGTTTCCTTTCCCTCTCTTAGGATAAATACACATTGCTGGCGACTCTGTGTTCTGCGCCACTTTCGCGTTTGTACCATGGATGAAAATCCACGGGAGCGACAGTGGCCTTATGGAAAATAAATGCATTGTTTTGGGTTTGATTGCAATGCATGATTATTGATGTTGAGATGGTTCACATGGTTATATATGTATGTGCATTTGATTGTCATGAGTCATTAGTATGCCATGCATCATGATATGCACCTTGTGATGTCGTGTGCCCTTGTGGGGTGTGAGCGACGAAACGATTCCAGAGGGAATCTGCTGTAACAGTCGTGAGCCTTATACAAAGAGGACCTAAAGCGACGTTATAAACGATCGTGAGCCTTATACAAAGAGGACCTAAAGCGATCGGATCGTGAGCCTTATACAAAGAGGACCTAAAGCGATCCATAAACGTCGTGAGCCTTATACCAAGAGGACCTAAAGCGACGGGGAACATCGTTTGCCCGACGGGGAGTTACACTAAGTAACAAGCGATGATTCCAATAATTCCTGAGTGAATTAATGATGATGAGAATGATGGATGGAATGGTACCGCATGCATAGAGTCGTTGTGTCGGTCTCTGTGCATTTGCATAAGTCATGAATGGATTGATTATGTGTGGGAAATTGTGAATGGGATTGATGATTTGATATATATATATTGGTGATAAATGTATCGAGCATGATTAATATGCCTTTGTGATGGATGCATGAATTATGAATTGTTTTGTTTTGTATGTGAATTATGGTATACGTTGTGTGAGAATGTTTTGCCTGCGTATTTCATGTTATTACATAATTGTATGCATCTATATTATAACTGTGTTTCTCACCCTTCTGCTATTTTGAATGCTCTATGAGGCATTGCAGATTAGATGCTGGAGGTCTTTTTGTGAAGATTATGTCTTCATTCTTTTGTCGGTCGGCTCTGATATGTGGCACCGGGTAGTCGGAGAGATCGTTATTTGATTATGTGTATATATATCTTTTTGGATTGTACATGTATGACTCTGTATATGACAGACAAACTTTTATGTTTATACATGAGATTTCAGTTATCAGATTTTCCGCTTTTATTCTGTATCTGAATTGTGGGTGTTAGGAACTGAGTTCCTCTGGTTATGTTGCTACCTGATTGTTGCATATCTATATGAGCAGGTTGTTATATTTCATCACTTTGATGTGACGCTCCCGTCTATGCCATGAATGTTTTAATTATACTCTGATTATTTGTTATAGTTTTAATTGCTCGGGGTATAGATTGGGGTGTCACATTAGGTGGTATCAGAGCCAGTCCGTCTAGTCCGTGTCGGTCAGTTTGACTAAGTTATTTGTTATGCGACAGTTGTGTTCTGGCGAGTTGATTGTTTAACCATAGTTACTGTTATTGGATATGAACATAATATGGCTGGTAGGAATGATGCTGCTCTTGCTGCTGCTATGCAAGCTATGGCTCAGGCTGTGCGGAATACACCTAATTCTGGTGGGAATGATGAGTTCAGGAAGAACAAACCGCCTGTCTTCAAAGGAAGACATGATCCTGATGGTGCTCAGATTTGGCTTAAGGAAATTGAAAGAATCTTTCGAGTGATGGACTGTGCTGAGGAACAGAAGGTGAGACGGGTACTCACATGTTGCAGGAGGAGGCTGATGATTGGTGGGTTAGTACGCGTCATGTGTGGAAAACTACAGGTGAAGTTGTCACTTGGGCTTTGTTTAGCAGTGAGTTTTTGAGGAAGTATTTTCTTGAAGATGTTAGAGGAAAGAAAGAAATAGAGTTTTTGGAGTTGAAACAGGGTAACATGTCTGTTACTGATTACACTGTTAAGTTTGTGGAGCTTGTTCAGTTTTACCCACATTATGCTGAAGCAACTGCGGAGTTTTCCAAATGTGTGAAGTTTGAGAACGGGTTGCGTCCCGAGATCAAACAGGCAATTGGTTATCAAAGAATTAGGAGGTTTTCAGATTTGGTGGATTGTTGTAGAATTTATGAGGAGGATAGAAAAGCTCGTTCTAATAATTATAAGAGTGTGAATGAAAGGAAAGGAAAGCAACCGTTTCGTGGTGGTCCTTATGTGGCACCAGCTGACAAGGGAAAGCAAATGGCTAATTTTGATAAAAGGCCAAGTGGGGGAGGTATGTATAATCCTCTAAGATGTTTTAAGTGTGGTGACTTAGGACATTGTCAGTTTGAATGTAGAAAGGATATGAGGAAGTGTTCCAATTGCAGAGGTATATGACATGTAACAGCTGATTGCAAGAGGAATGCGGTGAAGTGTTTCAACTGTGGTGAATCTGGTCATATTAGTACGAGGTGTGCGAAACCAAAGCAAGCTCAAGCTGGAGGGAAAGTATTTGCATTAGCAGGAACTCAGCCTGCTGTCGCTCCCGAGGATTTGCATCCATGGTACAAACGCGAAAGTGGCGCAGAAAACAGAGTCTCCAGCAATGTGTATTTATCCCGAGAGAGGGAAAGAAAACACTGCGTAAACCTGAGGGAAGGGAAAGAGCATGGTCTCACGACCAAGAGAAATGGGTAAGGGAGTCGGTTACGCGAAGGGAAGGTGTTAGCACCCTACGCGTCCATCGTACTCGACGGAATCCACGCTTGTTGTCTCAATCAAAGGGTGTCGTCATCTGAAGCTCCACTACTACTGGAAAGGAGAAGAAATGGGAACGGAAAAGAGCGAAGAAATGAGGAAGAAAAGAAAAGGAAGTGACTCGATAGGATATCACTCGTCCTATGCCTACATATTCCCTCGTGCAATGGGAAATTCAGAGTCAACATAGTTCGGACGCGAACTAAGGGGGGAGGTTGCTCGCCAAGACATCGTCGTCTCATGCCTACGTATCCTCAATCTAACCAAAAGGAGGAAATCAGAGCAGTCATAGTTTGACCTAATGAGGTCGGTTTTTTATGAGCGAAGTTAGATTCGCGTCCGGCAGTTAGGGTCGATGCCTGTTTGCGATGAGACGGAAGTAACGTGCCCTTTTCTGAAAATGATTTGAACTTAACGATCCCGAAGGATGAAAAAGGTTTGAGTTTGTTTTTTTGTGTTTTAGACAGAAGTGGATTGAAGTTAGTTCGTAACTTGCATTGCACCGAAGTCTATGATGTAGGAACGAATGCTTAGCAAATCGTTCCAAGATGGAACGTCCACCAAACACTCTAGAAAAATGAGAGGAAACCCCTCATTCCTCATTTCCCACATACAAGGCTCATACGCAATACACGTTAACTTTATTAAGTGTTTTAGAAGTGTTATGAGATGAGAAGAGAAGACTCAAGGGAAAGAAAACACTAAGGGGAATTATATCCTAATGTTGTCATGTAAAGGTGGCCCTATAGTTGAATTTGAAAGGGGAAACATCTACCTAAGTTAGCATGCAAAGGGAAGCCTAATGCTAATCCTACTCCAAGCGTAATCGAAAATTAAGTTGGACTAGGTAGCTCTAAGGGAGTGAATCCAAGACTTAAACAAGTCTTGAGACTCAAGGGAAGAGAAAGAGTGAAAGAGAAGAAGAATGTGAAAAGAAAAGAACAAAAATAGCAGCTACCACAGTGCACCTGCACCAACACAACAGTAAAATCAAGCAAACACACCAAACAACATTCAACAGCTCATATTCAGCACATAAATGGGTGTAAAAAAAAAGCAGCAGCACATACAACAGCACATGTGTATATAGACAGCAGTAGAAACAGGGCAGCATGCGATGCATTGAAAAATGATGCAATCATGGCATAACAAACACACATTAAACATCATGCATTTCTCGATTAAAGATGATCACAATCACGCCACATACCATGTTGAACAAGCTTGAAGATATCATGAAAGAATGTACATTACATCGTGAAGGAATGCATAACATTTAGCACATGAACAAGTCCAATCAAATATGCATTTCATGAGGTTAGATGCAAGCACACATATGCATCATAACAACTCCAGCAACACCAGCAATAATTCACAATTAACATGCTCAAGGAGTGTGTGCAAAGTGTTCGCTATATTAAAAAAACATCCATGCAAACATGAACATTTAAAAATACAAGTCCAAGAATCGCGAGTCAGAAAATTGTGTTCATGCAATAGTGTGAGGTGTAACAGCTCAAGAATGATCCACAAATCATCATCATATCAATCCATAAAGTTTAGACATGAAAAGGATCTCAAACAACCAAGAAAATGCAAGAAAAACAAGTTCTGCTTCAGTGGTAACCGGTTACAGCATAACTGCTAACCGGTTACACAGTTCAAAATAACCTGAAAATTACACAGAAAACAACATGGTAACCAGTTAGCAGATATGCTGTAACCGGTTACACAACAACATAATTCAAAAAATAAGTGTTCAGAATCACTTTTCAGCAGCTTATCACTTCTCCAATCACCTGCATGTTAGGGTATCTCAATATGCACGGAAATTACATCTCAAAACCAACAAACACGCATCAATCAACCAGCAACAACAATCAAATCCACAATCCAAAGGATCAAACACAACAAATTCAAGATCTACATCATAAACGAGCAAAATAAGCTAAAATGAAAAGTAGATCTAAAATTCACCAACCTACAAAGCTGAGAATTGCTTTGGAGAATGTTGATAAGCTGCAATTGATGAATCTAAGCAAGAAATTCAGAGATCCAATGCAATCTTCAAGAGAAAATGCAAAATAAATGCAATGATGAACTTGCTTCAAGCTTCTCCAAAATCACTTCCAAGAAGTTAGATCCAAAAGCAAAACAGTAGCAAAATCAGAATTCCTTCAAGAATTAGTGAATGGATGAAGGTTTAGTTCCAAGATCAACAAATTTCAATGCAAAATTTGTTGAACTTTGATGGTGGAACTTTGAGTGAGGGTTTTGGAATGAGAGAGAAGTTGAGAGAAAATTGGAGTGAAATGTGTAGAAAATTCAGAAAATGGATCAAAGTTATGTGAGGTTTGGAATGAATTGATTTAAATAGAAGCTAGGTTAGGAATTCAAATGTGGTTTGGAGTGAGGTTTAGTGGGTGAAAATTGGGGTGAAAAGTGGATTAGGAAAGGAAATGAGGAATTAGAGTGGAAAATATTGGAAGGAATTTGAATTTTGGGTGGAAAATGATGAAAATATCAATTCTAGATCCTTCCCACACGTGCACATGCCAAGCACATGATCACAAATGATGCAAACTAAAATTTTCAAATTTTGCCTAGTGTAACCGGTTACAGCATATCTACTAACCGGTTACTCAGTTCAAAAACTGAAGAAATGCGCAGAAAAACCAAAGGGTAACCGGTTATCAGATACACTGTAACCGGTTACACAGTGCAAATTTTGAATTTTGGTGCCTTTTGGAGGGAAAATTGGAGAGTGGTATGATTCCACCTGTTCTGAGCCACATTAGATCTCTAAAACTTGCCGTTCGATGTCACCACTGATACACCTTTGAAATATGCTGTGAACTCCTTTTCGCTCGGAATACTGCTGAAAATGACTGCCCGGTGCCAAATCACTGATCAAAAAAGACTGCCGGAGCTTCTGATTATCAAATCATCTAATGACCAAAATAAATGCTCAAAAAGACTTTGAAATCTATTTGCTTGGCTCTGAATATTGCTGAAAATCAAACTGGGACCGATAACGCCATGAGCTGCTGATAGATATCTTGATCCCATGCTCAAAGGAAACATGCAAAAATGCAAAAAAAAAAAGAACGATGCTAATGAAATGAAGCATAAGCAAAAAGGTTAGAAACAAAGGGGCAAATTTCGAGGTGTTACAGCTGCCCCTATTCAAACCTCTTTGGATCCGAGGGTATGGAAGCAAAGGCTTTCAAACAATCGGGATACACGGAGGTTGAATACCAAAATAACCTGATAATTTGCACCCTGTGGGGAATATGAAAGTATCTACCAGCTAAATCTGGATTTAAAGATAGAGGGTACCTACCAAAAGTTGGGAAAGCAAGGAATACCAACCAAAAGTTGGGATAACAAAGAAAGTACCAACCAAAAGTTGGAATTCAACCAAGGGTACCAACCAAAAGTTGGGATAGAAGATACTAACCAAGAGTTAGGATGGACGAGAATGCCGACCAAAGGCGAACACAACAAAGTAGACCAACCAAGAGTTGGGATAAAGCCGAGGAGACCAACCAAAAGTTGGGAAAGCAAGGAATACCAACCCAAATTTGGGATAAAGCATACCAACCAAAAGTTGGAATGAAGCAAAGGATACCAACCAAAAGTTGGGAAAACGAGGACGCCGACCAAAGGCGTACTCACCACAAGCAAGATCAACCAATAGTTGGGTAAAGAAAAGGATACCAACCAAAAGATGGGATAACGAGGACTCCGACCAAAGGCGTACTCACCACAAGCAAGACCAACCAATTGTTGGGATAAAGGAAAGGATACCAACCAAAAGTTGGGATAATGAGGACGCCGATGAAAGGCGTACTCACCACAAGCAAGACCAACCAATAGTTGGGATAAAGGTACTAACCAAAAGTTATAATAACAAAGGAGACCAACCAAAAGTTGGGATAAAGGTACTAACCAAAAGTTAGAATAACGAAGGAGACCAACCAAAAGTCTGGATAAAGGTACTAACCAAAAGTTAGAATAACGAAGGAGACCAACCAAAAGTTGGGATAAAGGTACTAACCAAAAGTTAGAATAACGAAGGAGACCAACCAAAAGTTGGGATAAAGGTACTAACCAAAAGTTAGAATAACGAAGGAGACCAACCAAAAGTTGGGATAAAGGTACTAACCAAAAGTTAGAATAACGAAGGAGACCAACCAAAAGTTGGGATAATGGTACTAACCAAAAGTTAGAATAACGAAGGAGACCAACCAAAAGTTGGGATAAAGGTACTAACCAAAAGTTAGAATAACGAAGGAGACCAACCAAAAGTTGGGATAAAGGTACTAACCAAAAGTTAGAATAACGAAGGAGACCAACCAAAAGTTAGGATAAAGGTACTAACCAAAAGTTAGAATAACGAAGGAGACCAACCAAAAGTTGGGATAAAGGTACTAACTAAAAGTTAGAATAACGAAGGAGACCAACCAAAAGTTGGGATAAAGGTACTAACCAAAAGTTAGAATAATGAAGAAGACCAACCAAAAGTTGGGATAAAGGTACTAACCAAAAGTTAGAATAACGAAGGAGACCAACCAAAAGTTGGGATAAAGGTACTAACCAAAAGTTAGAATAACGAAGGGGACCAACCAAAAGTTGGGATATAGGGGACGCCGACCAAAGGCGTACTCACAACAAGCAAGACCAACCAAAAGTTGGTATAAAGCAAAGGATACCAACCAAAAGTTGGGATAAAGCAAAGGATACCAACCAAAAGTTGGGATAAAGCAAAGGATACCAACCAAAAGTTGGGATAACGAGGACGCCGACCAAAGGCGTACTCACCACAAGCAAGACCAACCAAAAGTTGGGATAGATGAATACGTTTGCTGAGGAAAAAAGAGAAATCTAAACAGACAACTCTGTAGGGGAGTATAATAATAAAAGGACGAATCCACTAGCTACGGTGTAATGTTGAACAACATTTCCTGAATTGTGTTACTTTCTGCTGGGGAAAGCAAATGGAAAAAGATATCAAACCTGGCTTATGCTTCGAATGCATATGTTTGAATTTCTATGGCGTAATGCTCCATACGAAATGGAAATGCTACGCATTTGGGAGAATGCCATGCAAGAATGCTTATGCAATGCAAAAAGAAGCGCCTCAGCAAAATAAATGCTAAAGACAAAGGCAACTCCACCGGGGATGACAAACTAAATTGTCTTCTGAAATAAGAGACCCTGCTGAGAAAGACTTCACTCTGCTGAGGAAGATCCTGATCACAAACTCTGTTGGAGATGAAAACTCCGAGAGAACATCCACTCTGTTGGGGAGGGACAAAGGCGAATATTGGAGGTGGAACCCGAAAGAGAAACTCTCTCCGCAGGGGATTACCAATGACTTCTGCCGAAGCTAGAATCCAAAACCTGGATTTGAAAAATGCCAATAACAATTGGACTTAAGACCTGCTAGGGGTATCAGCCGCTGTTGAACAATCCACCGAGAAGATCACCACCAAACTCTGCTTGGGGAAATAAATTGATAACACCGAACCTGCTTGGGAATATTACCGAACTCAACCTATTGCTGGGAGATGCTCTTACCTTTACCCTACTGGGGAATATCATCCAATACCAACAAATCTACTTGGGGAAGGGTGATTGACAACATCAACTCTGCTAGGGTATACCACCAAGCTTACTCATCTGCTGGGGATTAAATCAAACCGTTGCTGATGGGAAAACATTTCCTGACTAGCTGAGGAAAAGGAATGCCAAGACTCTGTGGGGGAAACCAACCTCTTTGTCCCAAGAAGATATTCCATAAGTCTCTTGCTAGGGATGCAACAACGTCAACTTCTGACTGTTCACTGAGAAAGTGATAAATCAATCACGACTATAGCTGGGGAATTAATCTTCTGTACTCTGCTGAAGAAAATAATCCTCGACACCCTGGCTGGGGAAAATAACAACCTGCTGAGGAGGATGAACTTTTCAATGTCGAGGAGAGTATCTCTATTGGGGAAGAACAAACTTGTTGCCCTGCAAACAAAATCAACAGAAAGTTCTATATGCAAAAAGGCTACTTCGATTACCATCACAACGACCGTTGCCAAAGCAATTTCCACTGTTTTCTGATATGCTTCGCAAAGCTTAACATTTTCGCATGCAATGTTTTATCAAAATATCGGACGTTTTCACAAACAAAACAGCAAAAGTAAAAACACAAATGGAAAGCTTGTGAGTGAAATGAAAATTTTATTAAATGAATTGGCCTATAAATAGGCGTTTACATCTGGAAGCAATTCCTGAAAAGAGGTAATTGCGCAAAAAGTAAAAGAAAATACACATGTCGGCAATGTGGGGAACAGATATCCACCATGATTCAATTCAGCTATGACCCAATATGCCTCGCTTATCCGCAGATGCTTTGGCCTTCGAAGAGACTAACTGGACTGATTCCTTTCCTTTGAAACT
The DNA here is from genome assembly GCA_022829125.1 of Lathyrus tuberosus. Classification (NCBI taxonomy): domain Eukaryota; kingdom Viridiplantae; phylum Streptophyta; class Magnoliopsida; order Fabales; family Fabaceae; genus Lathyrus; species Lathyrus tuberosus. The sequence continues at coordinate 20,292,189 of JALAZF010000021.1, read as the reverse complement.
TCCAAGTATCAAAAGAATGCTTGCAGATCATAGCCTTTTGCTTTTAAATCCCTAACTTTTGTCTGGATCGCCCTTTTCGGGTTTTCAATCCATCGGGATACCCCTTTTTGCCAAAGTTTCCTTTTCAGGTTTTCAGCCTTGCGGGTTTATTCCTTTTTCCTTTTTATCCCTAACTTTTTCCCGAACCCTTTTCTTTTTATGGTTCGACGGGATGCCCCTTTTTTGCCTGGACTTTCTTTTTGTGTCCAACGAGTATTTTTTATGCAAAGTATTTTTTTACTACGTCTGCGTTCACAGGGGACGTAAAATCTTTGCCATCCATAGTTGAGAGTAATAAGGCTCCACCAGAGAAAACCTGTTTTACTACATATGGCCCTTCGTAGTTTGGAGTCCATTTGCCCCTGTGATCTGTTTGAGGAGGAAGAATCTTTTTCAAAACCAGTTCACCAGCCTGAAAACACCGAGGACGCACTTTCTGATCAAAGTCTCTCTTCATCCTGCTCTGGTACAACCGACCATGTGCAATGGCTGCCAATCTTTTCTCTTCAATAAGGTTCAGTTGATTCAGTCTGGAACGCACCTACTCAGCTTCATCAAGCTTCACGTCTGCTAGAATTCTTAAAGAAGGAATCTCAACCTCTAATGGTAGAACTGCTTCCATACCATATACCAGTGATAAAGGAGTTGCCCCAGTTGATGTGCGTACCGAAGTACGATAACCATGCAAAGCATAAGGCAATATCTCATGCCAGTCTTTATAGGTCACTACCATTTTCTGCACAATTTTCTTGATGTTCTTATTTGCTGCTTCAACATCCCCATTCATCTTCGGACGATAGGGAGAAGAGTTGTGATGTTCAATCTTAAAGCTCTGACATAGCTCCTTCATCATCTTGTTATTCAAATTTGAACCATTATTAGTAATTATTCTCTCCGGGACTCCATACCGGCAAACGATGTCCTTCTTGATAAATCTGGCTACCACTTGTCTGGTGACGTTGGCAAAGGAGGTTCCTTTCACCCATTTCGTGAAATAGTTGATGGCAACCAAAATGAAACGATGCCCATTGGAAGCAGTAGGTTCAATCTTTCCGATCATATCAATGCCCCACATAACAAAAGGCCAAGGTGATGACAATGCATTCAGAGGAGTAGGCGGTACATGCACCTTATCTGCATATATCTGGCATTTGTGACATTTCTGGGCGTATTTAAAATAATCAGACTCCATAGTCATCTAGTAATACCCCGCTCTCAACAGTTTTCTGGCCATAGCATGCCCATTGGCATGGGTACCGAAAGATCTTTCATGAACTTCCTCCATTAACAGGTTTGCCTCGTGTTCATCAACACAACGTAGCAAGATCATGTCAAAATTCCTCTTGTATAACACATCATCTCTATTCAAAAAGAAATTTCCTGCCAACCTCCTCAGAGTCTTCTTATCTTTGGTGGATGCACCCTCTGGATACTCCTGACTCTTCAGAAAAACCTTAATATCATGATACCAAGGTTTGCCATCTGACACATCTTCAATTGCAAACACAAAAGCTGGCCTATCCAAGCGCATAATTATGATCGAAGGAGTTTCATTCCAACGATTCACCTGATACATTGAATACAATGTTGCCAACGTATCGGCCATCTGATTTTCTAACCGGGTATATGATGGAAGTCAACTTTGTCAAAGAAAGGTAACAACCTTCTGGCATAGTTGTTATAAGGCACCAAATTCGCTTGACGAGTTTCCCATTCACCTGTGATCTGATTAACTACCAACGTGGAATCACCATAAACATCGAGGTTCTTGATTCTCAAATCAATTGCTTCTTCTAGCCCCATGATGCATGCTTCATACTCCGCCTCATTGTTGGTGCATACGAACGGTAACCGGGAAGTAAAAGGTATATGAGAACCCTTTGGAGTCGTAATGATCGTCCCATTCTGTTACCGTATGAATTAACAGCCCCATCGAAGACCAGCTTCCACTGGGATCCAATTTCTGGTCCTTCATCAGGTAGAGGCTCTTCACAATCTTTCATCTTCATATACATAACGTGCTCATCAGGAAATTCAAACTTCATTGGTTGATAATCCTCAATTGGTTGTTCCGCGAGATATTCTGACAAAACACTTCCCTTGATGGCTTTTTGGGAAACATATTGAATATCGTATTCTGTCAGAACCATCTGCCAACGGGCTATCCTTCTAGAAAGCGTCTGCTTTTCAAACACATACTTGATCGGATCCATCTTCGAAATCAAGAGGGTTGTGTGGCTTAACATATACTGCCTCAAACGCTTAGCTGCCCAAGCGAGTGCACAACATGTTTTCTCCAGTATTGAGTACCTCAACTTACAATCAGTAAACTTTTTACTCAAGTAGTAGATGGCATGCTCTTTTCTACCTGACTCGTCGTGTTGACCGAGCACACACCCCATTGAATTCTTAAGAACCATAAGATACATAATCAATGGCCTTCCTGGCACTGGCAGCATAAGGACCGGAGGTTCCTGAAAATATTCTTTTATTTTTTCGAACGCCTTTTGACAGTCTTCGTTCCACCTGACCGCTTGATCTTTTCTTAACAACTTGAATATCGGTTCACACGTGGCTGTAAGATGAGAGATGAATCTAGCAATGTAGTTCAACCTCCCTAGAAAACCACGAACCTCTCTTTATGTTCTTGGCTCAGGCATTTCTTGAATGGCTTTTACTTTAGCAGGGTCAACCTCGATACCTTTTTCGCTGACAATAAAACCCAGTAACTTTCCAGATCTCACCCCAAAGGTGCACTTGTTCGGATTCAACCTCAGTCTGAACTTTCTCAACCTCTCAAACAGTTTCTGAATGTTCTCCAGATGCTCTTCCTCCGTTTGTGACTTCGTAATCATGTCATCAACATAGACCTCGATCTCTTTGTGAACCATATCATGAAAAAGAGTCACCATCGCCCGCTGATAGGTTGCCCCAGCATTTTTCAATCCAAAGGGCATCACCTTGTAACAGAAAGTTCCCCACGGTGTTATGAATGTCGTTTTCTCCATGTCCTCTGGGGCCATCTTGATTTGGTTATACCCAGAGAAGCATCCATGAAGGAAAACACAGAATATTGAGCAGTGTTGTCCACTAACACGTCAATGTGAGGAAGCGGGAAATCGTCTTTTGGGCTTGCTCTATTCAGATCTCTGTAATCAACACACATCCTGACCTTTGCATCTTTCTTAGGTACAGGTACAATATTAGCAACCCACGGAGGATAATTTGTTATAGCAAGAAACCCAGCATCTAACTATTTCTGAACCTCTTCTTTAATCTTGACAGACATTTCCAGTTTCATCCTTCTCAGCTTCTGCTTAACCGGAGCACATCCTTCTTTGAGTGGCAGCCGGTGTACCACGATGTCAGTGTCGAGCCCAGGCATGTCTTGGTAGGACCAGGCGAAGATATCTACATACTCTCAGAGCATTTCAATCAATCTTCCCTTGACAGTGTCTTCCAAAGCAGCCATAATCCGTACTTCTTTCTTTGCGTCCTCGGTTCCCAAGTTAACAACCTCGATTTCCTCCTGATGAGGCAGAATGACCTTTTCCTCCTGTTTTAACAGCCTGGCCAATTCCTCTGGTAAGGCGCAATCTTCATCAGTCCCCTCTTCAGCCTGATATATGGGATTATCGAAGTCATATCGAGCCATAGCTGAATCATGATGGGTGGAATCTGAACAAGAAAACCTGCATGATTGATGATTTATGTTTATTATAGATGCATCAAACAAAAACACATTGCCAATTTGCTGTGGTTTTAATGCAAAAATAAAAAATAGAAAAACAGGGATCAAAACATTTGAATGCGAAAACGTCCTTTATTAATGATAAAGAAAAAGCATACAAAAACATTCAAGCCCTACAAACAAGAATCACTACATCTTGGGCAGAACGTAGGATTAACAAAGATGACAAACAGGAGCAATTAATCTGGTCCGGTCACTTGAATGGCTCTCTCTGACGACCAGTTACGAAGACTTTGACCTGGAACACAGAGGTGGATCCAACTCTCCATATCACAATCACTATCCCCATCCTCATCAATAGCATTGATTCTATCAAAGAACACACCAGCACTGGTGAAATGAACTGGACCATAGAACTTGGGAGGCTCTTTAGGACGCCTGGGTGGCTTATAACCTAGTCCATGAGTATTCCGCTTTTCCTAGACATCAATAATCTGGCCCCACTTTTGCGAACCGCCGGCTTCAACCACGACCCGAGCATCCTTGAAGGAAGACATAGAAATCTCCGGCTAATGTACTGCTGTAAGCTGTTCCACTACTTCAGGTTGGCTGACTTCCTTGAGAGATTCCTCAGGGATCTTTACTGCTTCAAAAGCCTGACATAAAGTTTCATGTATTTCGCCATCTACCTCCACATACTTGAAAGTAGATAGCTGGCTTATCATGATATCCTCTTCTCCACAAACTGTCACCACTTGTCCGTCTACCATGTACTTTAACTTCTGATGCAATGTAGACGTCACAGCCCTAACACTGTGAATCCATGGACGACCCAGTAGACAACTGTAAGCAGGCTGGATGTCCATGATATAAAAGGTAGCATCGAAAACCTCTGGCCCAACCTTAATTGGTAACACAATCTCTCCAAAAACAGATCTCTTCGAGCCGTCGAAAGCGCGCACCACCAAATCACTTGGTGTGCATATCAACCCACGAGTGTCCAGTTTCATCAAGGCTTTCTTAGGCAGAACATTCAAAGAGGATCCGGTATCCACAAGCACATGAGACATCAACGATCCACGACACTCAACAGAAATATGCAAGGCATTATTATGGTTTCTCCCAGCTGGAGTCAAGTCAACATCAGTAAAACCCAAACCATTGCCTGCATTAACATGGACCACTACCTGTAACGCCCCGGGTTTTGTTAGATTTATTTAATCGAGTCGATTTAATTATTTTGGTCTTTATATTATTTTATTATTGGTTTTTATTTGGTAAATGTGTTATGTTTATCGTTATTATATTTTATCGCGTTTTGGGAACGTTTGCGAGAAAATTGAGTGTAGGGGTATTTTGGTCTTTTTGGCTTGGTTAGATATTGTTTTTCATTTAAAATAGAAACATAGAAAGAAAAAGAGAGAAAAAGAAGTTAAGAGAAATAGAGAAGGATAAGAATTAAAAGAGGAAAACTTGGAGTATAAGAAACCGATTCAACCGACACTTCGAAGCGCGATTAATCGGGTAAGGGTGCAAAACTCGATTATGCTATGCTTATGTATGATTGCGTATGTGTGTGTTAGAATGTTTGCTGGTTTTTACCTAGCTTTTCAATTTTAGGTTGAAATGAGAAAAATGAATAGAAATTGATGTTTTCACGGTTGGAAATCGATATGAATCACGTAGTATGATCGTATTATATGTATGAGCATTGTTGATACTTGTTTTAATTGATTGGAAATGTTTGGGTTGGAAAATATGAACTTTTGGGAGTATGGAACCCCAAAAACGCAGCAGAAATTTTTGCTTCTGGTGCAGAGCGTCAGGCGACGCTTTGGGCGTCGAGGGATTCGTTCTTGCGCCGGGCGAAAGCCAAGGGGCGCATCATATCATGTTTCTGTAACTCTTGAGCTTTGGGGTAGGGGTTTGATGCCACTACTTCGCGGGGCAAAGCACAGGCGAAGGGGGCACCGCCGGGAGAAACCTTGACCGCCGGGCGCTCCTGGGAATTTTCAATAGTTCTGCTTTCTTTGAAAATTCATAACTTTTGATTCGTAACTCGGATTGAGGCACGGTCGGATGCGTTGGAAAGCTAATAAGATATTCTTTCTTATAAAAATGGTTTTGGGGCTAGTGGCCGATTTAATTATGTCGGTAATTGGAAATGTGTCATTTTGTCGACTTTTACCGTCGTAATTATGTGTAATTGATGTGTTAACATGCGATACGCTTTTGATATATAACGTATAGCTTGTGTGCTGTTATATGATGTGAATGTATGTGATGAAATGTTGTGATGATAGTTTGTGTCCTTATGGAAAATAAATGCATTGTTTTGGGTTTGATTTCAATGCATAATTATTGATGTTGAGATGGTTTACATGGTTGTATATGTGTATGCATTTGATTGTCATGAGTCATTGTATGCAAAGCATCATGATATGCATTCTTGTTATGTCGTGCGCCCTAGTGGGTGTGAGCGACGAAATGATTCCCGAGAGGATTTGCTGTAACGGTCGTGTGCCTTATACAAAGAGGACCTAAAGCGACGTTATAGACGATCGTGTGCCTTATACAAAGAGGACCTAAAGCGATCGGATCGTGTGCCTTATACAAAGAGGACCTAAAGTGATCCATAAACGTCGTGTGCCTTATACAAAAAGGACCTAAAGCGACGGGGAACATCGTTTTCCCAACGGGGAGTTACACTAAGTAACAAGCAATGATTCCAATAATTCCTGAGTGAATTAATGATGAGAATGATGGATGAAACGGTACCGCATGCATAGAGTCGTTGTGTCGGTCTCTGTGCATTTGCATAAGTCATGAATGGATTGATTATGTGTGGGAATTGTGAATGGGATTGATGAGTTGATATATATATTGGCGATAAATGTATTGAGCATGATAGATATACCTTAGCGATGGATGCATGAATTATGAATTGTGTTGTTTGAATTTGAATTATGGTATATGTTATGGTGAGAATGTTTTTGCGTGCGTATTTCATGTTATTACATAATTGTATGCAACTATATTATAATTGTGTTTCTCACCCTTCTACAGTTTTGAATGCTCAATGAGGCATTGCAGATTAGATGCTGGAGGTTTTTTTGTGAAGATTCTGTCTTCATTCTTTTGTCGGTCGGCTCTGATATGTAGCACCGGGTAATCGGGGAGATTGTTATGTGACATTATGTATATATATCTTTTTTTTGGATTTTACATGTATGACTCTGTATATGACAGACAAACTTCTATGTTTATATATATGAGATTTCAGTTGCAGATTTTCCGCTTTTATTCTGTATCTGAATTGTGGGTGTTAGGAACTGAGTTCCTCTATTTATGTTGCTACCTGATTGTTGCATATCTTTATGAGCAGGTTATTTTATTTCATCATCGTGATGTGACGCTCCGTATATGCCATGAATGTTTTAATTCTACTCTGATTATTTGTTATCGCTTTAATTACTCGGGTTATAGATTAGGGGTGTTAAATTAAGTGGTATCAGAGCCAGTTTTTGTCAGTCTGTGCCAGTCCGTGTCGGTCGCTTTGACCAAGTTGTATGTTGTGCGTCAGTTGTGTTCTGGCGAGCTGATTGTTTAACCATAGTTACTGTATTTGGATATGAACAGAATATGGCTGGAAGGAATGACGTTGCTCTTGTTACTGCTATGCAAGCTATGGCTCAGGCTGTACGGGGTGCACCTAATGCTGGTGGGAATGATGAGTTCAGGAAGAACAAATCGCCTATCTTCAAAGGAAGACATGATCCTGATGGTGCTCAGATTTGGCTTAAGGAGATTGAAAGAATCTTTCGAGTGATGGACTGTGTTGAGGAACATAAGGTGAGATTGGGTACTCACATGTTGCAGGAGGAGGCTGATGATTGGTGGGTTAGTGTGCGTCATGTGTGGGAAGCTACAGGTGAAGAGGTCACTTGGGCTTTGTTTAGCAGTGAGTTCTTGAGGAAGTATTTTCCTGAAGATGTTAGAGGAAAGAAAGAAATAGAGTTTTTGGAGTTGAAACAGGGTTACATGTCTGTTACTGATTACACTGCCAAGTTTGTGGAGCTTGTTCAGTTTTATCCACATTATGCTGAAGCAACTGCGGAGTTTTCCAAATGTGTGAAGTTTGAGAACGAGTTGCGCCCCGAGATCAAGCAGGCAATTGGCTATCAAAGAATTAAGAGGTTTTTGGATTTGATGGATTGTTGTAGAATTTATGAGGAGGATAGAAAAGCTCGTTCTACTCATTATAAGAGTGTGAACAAAAGGAAAGGAAAGCAATTGTTTCGTGGTGGTCCTTATATGTCACCAGCTGGCAAGGGTAAGCAAAGGGCTAATTTTGAAAAAAGGCCAAGTGGGGAAGGTATGTATAATCCTCTGAGATGTTTTAGGTGTGGTGACTTAGGACATCGTCAGTTTGAATGTAGAAAGGATGTGAGGAAGTGTTCCAATTGTGGAGGTATAGGACATGTCGCAGCTGATTGCAAGAGGAATGTGGTGAAGTGTTTCAACTGTGGTGAACCTGGTCATGTTAGTACGAAGTGTCCGAAACCAAAGCAAGCTCAAGCTGGAGGGAAAGTATTTGTATTGGCAGGAACTCAGACTTCTAGTGCAGATCGTCTGATCAGAGGTACTTGTTTTATTAATAGTACGCCTTTAGTTGCTATTATTGATACCGGAGCGACTCATTCGTTTATTTCGTCTGAGTGTGCCCAGCATTTGAATCTTTTATTGTCGTCGATGGTTGGAGAGATGGTTATCGATGCTCTAGCAATGAGGTCAATAGCTACTTCTCGGGTTTGTTTAAGTTGTCCTTTGACCATTTATGGTAAGGATTTTGCTATGGATTTGGTGTGTCTGCCGTTGGAGGATTTAGACGTAGTTTTGGGAATGAATTGGTTGCAGTTCAATCAAGTTCATATCGATTGTTATCGTAAGTTAGTAAGATTTCCTTCTCTTGAGGAAGACGAGGAATCGATTTTATTATCTACCAAAGAGTTGAAGAAACTTTTGGCGGTTGAAGCTCAGTTGTTCGGGTTGTTTGCATCGTTGACCGTGGATAGTCAAGTTGCAATTGATGTGGTTCCTGTCGTGTGTGATTTTCCAGAGGTGTTTCCGGAGGATATTTCTGATGTGCCGCCAGAAAAAGAGGTGGAGTTTTCTATAGATCTAGTTCCTGGTACTAGACCTGTGTCTATGGCACCATATCGTATGTCGGCATCTGAGTTGGTTGAGTTGAAGAAGTAGTTGAATGAATTGTTAGAAAAGAGGTTTGTGAGGCCGAGTGTATCACCTTAGGGTGCTCCAGTGTTATTGGTGAAGAAGAAAGATGGAAGTATGCGATTGTGTATTGATTATCGCCAGCTGAATAAGGTGACGATTAAGAATAAGTATCCTCTTCCAAGAATTGATGATTTGATGGACCAGTTGGTAAGTGCTTGTGTGTTTAGTAAAATTGATTTGAGGTCAGGTTATCATCAGATTAGAGTGAAAGAGGAAGATATTTAGGACACGATACAGACATTACGAATATTCCGTGATGCCGTTCGGGGTTTCTAATGCGCCGGGAGTGTTTATGGAGTATATGAATCGCATTTTCCATGAGCATTTTGATCAATTTGTTGTTGTGTTTATCGATGACATCTTGATTTATTCTAAGTCTCGGGAGGAACATGCAGAACATTTGCGTATTGTATTGCAAATCTTGAAGGAAAAGAGACTTTATGCCAAGTTGTCCAAGTGTGAGTTCTGGTTGTCAGAAGTGAGTTTTCTTGGGCATGTGATTTCAGGTAATGGTATTGCTGTGAATCCATCCAAAGTAGATGCAGTTCTATAATGGGAGTCTCCTAGATCTGTTATTGAAATTAGAAGCTTTTTGGGTTTAGCTGGATATTATCGAAGATTCATTGAAGGCTTTTCCAAGTTAGCACTTCCGTTGACCCAACTGACTTGTAAAGGTAAAGCATTTATTTGGGATATTCAGTGTGAGGAAAGTTTTAGTGAGCTGAAGAGAAGATTGACTACAGCTCCGATTTTGATCTTACCGAATCCTAGTGAACCGTTTGTGGTGTATTGCGATGCGTCTTTGATTGGTTTAGGTGGAGTATTGATGCAAGAAGGTAAGTTTGTGGCTTATGCTTCGAGGCAGTTGAGGGTTCATGAGAAAAATTACCCTACTCATGATTTGGAATTAGCGGCGGTGGTTTTTGTATTGAAAATTTGGAGGCATTATCTCTACGGTGCAAGATTCGAAGTCTTTAGTGATCATAAGAGTTTGAAATACTTGTTTGATCAGAAAGAGATGAATATGAGGAAACGGAGATGGTTGGAATTTTTGAAGGACTACGATTTTAGCTTGAATTACCATCCTGGTAAAGCTAATGTGGTAACCGATGCGTTAAGCCGAAAATATTTGCATATGTCCGCTTTGATGGTTAAAGAGTGTGAACTTTTGGAAGCATTTAGAGATTTGAGTTTGGTGTGTGAATTGACAACTGACAGCATGAGGCTTGGTATGTTAAGGGTCACTAATGAGTTTCTATTGACTGTTAGCGAGAAACAGAAGCTAGATGTGAAATTTGTTGATTTGATGACGGTTGGAGGTAAAGGTGAGAATGGTGACATTAAAGTGGATGATAAGGGTGTTTTGAGATTCCGTGGTAGAATTTGTATTCCTGATGATTCGGAATTGAAAAAGATGATTTTAGAGGAAGGACACCGGAGTAGTTTGAGTATACATCCGGGAGCTAATAAAATGTATCAAGATTTGAAGAAGATCTTTTGGTGGTCCAGATTGAAGAGGGATGTGGCTTAGTTTTTTTATGTGTGTTTGACGTGTCAGAAGTCAAAGGTAGAACATCAGAAGCCTAGTGGATTATTGTAACCGTTGGATATTCCCGAGTGGAAATGGGATAGCATTTCTATGGATTTTGTGATAGGGTTGCCGAATACTCAGAGGGGGTATAATGCCATTTGGGTGATTGTGGATAGGCTGACTAAATTGGCGCATTTCATTCCGATTGACATCAAATTTTTCTTTGGAGAGGTTGGCTGAGATTTATATCCGTGTGATTGTGAGATTACATGGTGTTCCATGTGTATTATTTCAGATCGAGATCCGAGGTTTACTTCCAGATTTTGGGAAAGTTTGCAAAAGGCGTTAGGTTCCAAGTTGAGATTGAGTTCTGCTTATCATCCTCAGACGAATGGTCAGACCGAGAGAACTATTCAGTCATTGGAAGATTTGCTGAGAGCTTGTGTTCTTGAGCAAGGTGGTGCTTGGGATAGTTATCTTTCATTGGTTGAATTCACGTATAACAACAGTTTCCATTCGAGTATTGGAATGACACCTTTTGAAGCGTTGTATGGAAGAAGATGTCGAACACCTTTGTGTTGGCATGAATCTGGTAAGAGTTCGGTGGTTGGGCCGGAGTTAGTTCAACAAACTACGGAAAAGGTGAAACTTATTCATGAGAAAATGAAGGCTTCTCAGAGTAGGCAGAAGAGTTATCATGATCGAAGGAGGAAAGATCTTGAGTTTCGAGAAGGCGATCATGTATTTTTGAGAATTACACTGGTGACGGGTGTTGGACGTGCATTGAAGTCGAAGAAACTTACTTCTCGGTTTATTGGTCCTTATCAGATATCCGCGAGAGTGGGTGCTATGGCTTATCGGGTGGCGTTGCCACCGAATCTTTCGAATTTGCATGATGTGTGTCGCTCCCGAAAGATTCGCATCCAACGGTACAAACGCGAGAGTGGCGCGGAAAACACAGAGTCGCCAGCAATGTGTATTTATCCCGAGAGAGGGAAAGGAAACACTGCATAAACCTGAAGAGAAAGGAAAGAACAGGGTCTCACGACCAAGAGAAACGGGTACGGGAGTCGGTTACGCGAAGGGAAGGTGTTAGCACCCAACACGTCCATCGTACTCGACGGGATCCATGCTTGTTGTCTGCATCAAAGGGTGTCATCGTCTGGAGCTCCACTGCTACTGGATCGGAGAAGAAACGAGAACGGAAAGAACGAAGAAGAAAAGGAAAAAGAAGTGACTCGATAGGACGATATCGTTGTCCTAGGCCTACGTACTCCCTCAGTGCAATAGGAAAGTCAGAGTCAACGTAGTTCGGACGGGAACTGTGGGGGAAGGTTGCTCGCCAAGACAATCGCTGTCTTGTGCCTACATATCCTCAATCGGACGAGAGAGGGGAATCATAGCTGATGTAGTTCGTGGGTACGACCACGAATGGGTAAGTGTTTTTTACGTGAGCGACGAGCTCTTTTCTAAAAAAAGAAGTTTGAAACCCAACAATCCCGAAGGATAAAAAGATTTGAATTTGTTTGGTGTTTTTTAGACAGAAATGTCTTTTAAGTTGTTTCGTAACTTGCATTGAACCCAAGTCTTAAATATAGGAACGGATACTTCGCGCATCGTCCTCAACAGGACGTACACTAGGTATCCTAGAAGAATGAGGGGAAGCCTCTCACTCCCCACTTCCCACATAGAATGCTCAAGCGCAATACACGTTAACTTTTATTACGTGTTTTCAAGAAGTTTTGAGATGAGAAGAGAGAAGACACAAAGGAAACTCTAAAAGGGAAACTAAGAGTCCTAATGTTGTCATGCATGGATGGTCCTATGGTTAGTGAGGCTTAGGAGAGACGACTACCTAAAACCTAATGCTAATCCTACTCTAAGCTTAATAAAAAATTAAGTTGGACTAGGTAGCTCTAAAGGGAAAGGAGTCCAAGACTTGAACAAGTCTTGAGACTCGAGGGAGTGAAATGAGTAAAAAGAGAAGGTACAACACCTACAACATCACATTTGCTTCAGAACAGTAATGAAAACATGTACAAACACCAATCAGTATTTCACAGCATACAATCCAGCATGAAAATAGGTGTAAAAGATCACAAACAGCATGTGTATACATGGACAACACATATGACAACACTTTATGCAAAAATCAGATGTGAAATCAGGACATCATGCATCACAACTTGATTTATCATGGCAAAACGATCATGCACCAAATATCATATGTATCAAGCAATTGATCATGACCACAAACACATTAGAACTCACATGAAATAGACTTGAAAGCATTGAAGAAGAATGCACCACACTATGAAAGAATGCACAATATCAAGCATATGATCAAGTTAAATCAAGTATGCATATCATGACATCGAAAGCAAAAGAGCATGTACACAACTACTCCAGCGACCACCATCAGCAATTAGCAATTAACAAGCTCCAAACATATGCATTACATGATCAACATAACGATTAATCAACCACACAAACATGTTCATAAACGATGAAATTCAAAAGGTCGCGTGTTGAGAAATGTGATCATGCAATGGTGTGAGGTGCAACAGCTCAAGAATGGTCCACAAAACATCAATGCATCATTCCATGAAGTTTAGGCATGCATCGGATCTCAAACAACCAAGAAAATGTAAGAAAATATCACTCTGCAATAGTGGTAATCGATTACTCACTTTGAGTAATCGGTTACTTAGTTGAAATTTGGCCAAAAACGTGAAAATTAGGCAGAGTAATCGGTTACTCTGTTAGGGTAATCGATTACCACTGAAATAGAGGCATAAAATCAACTTTGAAAAGCACTTTTCAACATCCAATCACTTATGCAAACATCCAAATGATCATGCAATCAATTAATCACGAAATTCACATCAAATATCAGTAATCAAGCACCAATTTCACCAATCAAACAACAAGATTACAAATCAAATCAAGCAAGTGGATCAAATCACATCACAAACCAAAGATCTACATAGTATAAGTTGAAATTAAGCTAAATCAAACATAGATCTAAGGAAAACCAACCTACAAGGCTGAGATTTGCCTTGGTGATTGTTGAGCACGAAAATTGGTGAATCCAAGTAAGAAAACCAAAGTTCTATGTGATGAACTTCAAGATCCAAGCAAGAACAACCAAGATCCAAGCTAAAACAACTCAAATGATGAAGAGCTGCTCCAAAAGTGATTCCACACTCCAAAACAGTAGCAAATCCAAGATTCTTTCAAGAATTGATGAATGGATGGTGGTTTAGTTTCAAGATCAACAAATTCCAAGGTGAAATTTGATGAACTTTGATGATGAAACTTTGAGTGAGGGTTTTGGGAAATGAGAGAAAAGTTTGAGAGAATTGGAGAGAGATGTGTAGAAAATTCAGAAAATGGATCAAAGTTATGTGAGGTTTGGAATGAATTGATTTAAATAGATGCTAGGTTAGGAATTCAAATGTAGTTTGGAGTGTGGGTTAATGAGTGGAATGGAGATTAAGAGAAAAATTAGGGAGAAAAAGTGTGGAATTGGAGTGGAAAAATGATGGAGAGAATTTGAATATGGGTAGAAAATGATGAAATCTAGATCCTTCCCACACATGCACAAGCAAGGCACATGATCACTAATTATTCAAAAATTCTGCAGTGCTGGAAATTGCCAATTTTTTGCAAATTCGCCCAGAGTAATCGGTTACTCACTTTGAGTAATCGATTACTCAGTTCAAAAATTCAAAAATGGCGCCAAAAGGAGGGAAACTTGGATATTTGCCCGGTTCCACCTGTTCTGGGCCATAATATGCCTCTGAAACTTGTCTTTGAACCTCGTTACTTGAGTGCACTTGAAACATGCCGTGAAATATTTTCCGGGCCCCGATTAAATTGCTGAGACGGTTGTTCGGTGCTGAATTGCTGATCTTCAAATCGCTTAATGAGGAAAATAAATGCTCAAAAAGACTTTGAGAATTAAATGCTTGGCCTTAACTGCCGATAAAGATCAAACCGGTGCTGAGAACATCTTGTACTGCTGAAGAAAATGCCCTGATCCCATGCTCACAAAAACATGCAAATGCAGCAATGCTAATGCACATGAAAAGAAACATAAGCCAGTTAGCACTAAAATAAAAAGGCAAATTTCAGGGTGTTACAACTGCCCCTATTCAATCAACTTGGTCCTGAAGGTATGATAGCAACGGCTGTCATGCGTTCAAAGGATTCACGGGGATTGAATACCAAAAGAAACCTGAAATTTGCAATCCTCAAAGGAGGGACGACTCCACTGGGGAACAGGCAATAAATGACGCACTGTCACAACACGTACGAGTGTTGGAAATCAATACAAACAATGTATTGAAAAGTCTTGAAAGAAACACAAACGAGTGTTAACTATGCTGGGGATAAACACGGACGGGTGTCAAGGAATCAAAGATACCAGATACGGACGGGTATCAAAAAGGTACACGGACGAATGTAAAAGGTTTCAATACGGACAGGTATTGAAAAAGTACACGAACGGGTGTAAAGAGGTTCAATACAGACGGGTACTGAAAAGGTACACGGACGGGTGTAAAATGATTCAATACGGTCGGGTACTGAAAAGGTACACGGACGGGTGTAAAGAGGTTCAATACGGACGGGTACTGAAAAGGTACACGGACAGGTGTAAAAGGATTCAATACGGACGGGTACTGAAAAGGTACACGGACGGGTGTAAAAAGGTTTCAATACGGACGGGTATCGAAAAGGTACACGGACGGGTGTAAAAAGATTTAATACGAACGGGTACTGAAAAGGTACACGGATGGGTGTAAGAAGGTTTCAATACGGACAGGTATCGAAAAGGTACACGGACGGGTGTAAAAAGATTTCAATACGGACGGGTATCAAAAAGGTACATGGACGGGTGTAAAAAGGTTCAATACGGACGGGTACTGAAAAGGTACACGGACGGGTGTAAAAAGGTTCAATACGGACGGGTACTGAAAAGGTACACGGACGGGTGTAAAAGGATTCAATACGGACAGGTATCGAAAAGGTACACGGACGGGTGTAAAAAGATTCAATACAGACGGGTACTGAAAAGGTACACGAACGGGTGTAAAGAGATTCAATACGGACGGGTATCGAAAAGGTAC
The DNA here is from genome assembly GCA_022829125.1 of Lathyrus tuberosus. NCBI lineage: Eukaryota > Viridiplantae > Streptophyta > Magnoliopsida > Fabales > Fabaceae > Lathyrus > Lathyrus tuberosus. The sequence continues at coordinate 20,276,501 of JALAZF010000021.1, read as the reverse complement.
ACAGACGGGTGTAAAGAGATTCAATACGGACGGGTACTGAAAAGGTACACGGACGGGTGTAAAGAGGTTCAATACGGACGGGTACTGAAAAGGTACACGGACGGGTGTAAAAAGGTTCAATACGGACGGGTGTAAAAAGGTTCAATACGGACGGGTACTGAAAAGGTACACGGACGGGTGTAAAAAGGTTCAATACGGACGGGTACTGAAAAGGTACACAGACGGGTGTAAAAGGATTCAATACGGACGGGTACTGAAAAGGTACACGGACGGGTATAAAAGGATTCAATACGGACGGGTATCGAAAAGGTACACTGACGGGTGTAAAAAGATTCAATACGGACGGGTACTGAAAAGGTACACGGACGGGTGTAAAGAGATTTTAATACGGACGGGTACTGAAAAGGTACACAGACGGGTGTAAAAAGGTTCAATACGGACAGGTACTGAAAAGGTACACAGACGGGTGTAAAGAGGTTCAATACGGACAGGTACTGAAAAGGTACACAGACGAGTGTAACAGATAAATTTACTGGGGATTAATCTCGCTGGGGGAATGGAAGGCAACACGGACGGGTGTCGTAAAAAGGTCAATACGGACGGTATTGAAACAAAAAGGCGACCTCTCTGGGGATTGAAATGCAACACTGACGGGTGTCATCAAAAGGTCAATAAGAACGGGTATTGAAATCACACAGGTTCAAACACGGATGGGTGCCGAAGGAAACACGGACGAGTGTCTGACGGTAAAAAACCAAAGGACCACCTGGACGAAGGGAGTGAAAAGAGATCACGGGTTCACGATCCTGGCAAACAACTCTGCCAGGGAATGTCAAATATACTTTGAATGACTAGACCCAACACCTGTGGAGTAAAGTCGAAAGATACTCTCCTGAAATCCAGCTTTCCTGACGGAGGAAAACTCAAACCTGGCTTATGCTTCGGATGCATATGTTTGAATTTTGCCGTAATGCTCCACATGAAGTGGAAATGCTACGCATTCGGGAGGATGCCATGCAAGAATGCTTATGCAATGCAAAAGAGGCGCCTCAACAAAATAAATACTGAAGGCGAAGGCAAACTCCACTGGGGATGACAAAAATAAATTGTCTTCCGAAATAAAAGACCCTGCCGAGAAGGACTTCACTCTGCTGAGGAAGACATTGATCACAAATTCTGCCAGAGATGGACGAAGCTCCGATAGAATACCCACTCGGTTGGGGAATATCAAGATCAACAACTCTGCTGGAGATGGACGAAACTCTGAGATAAAACCCAATCAGCTGAGGAGGGAGATGAATACTGAAGATGGAAACTCCTCCGTCGAGGATCACCAAATATTTCAGAACTTGGATTTAACGCCTGCCAAAACGATTGGTCTTAAGACCTGCTGGGGATACCCATCACCACAGACTCTGCTTGGGGATGTCAGTGGGCTTAATCTGCTGCTTGGGAAATAACTTTACCCTCACCCTACTAGGGATTAGCTCAAACCGTTGTCATTGGAACTATACTTTCTGACCAACTGAGGAAAGTAGACACCAGGACTCAATGGGGATAATAACATCTTTGTCCACGAACTTCCTGCTGGAGATACAACAACATCCACCTTAGAGCAATTAACTTCTGAACGTTTGCTGGGGAATAGTAATCCAAACATAACTTCGGCTGGGTATACAATCCTCTGTACTCTGCTGAGGAGGAAGATCCTCAACGACTCCGCTTGGGAGAAAAAGTAGTTGTCAACATCCACTATGCTAGGGGATAAACACTTGTTTCCTGACTAGCTGAGAGAAAAAACGACTGCCCCATACTCTGTGGGGATACACCATCTTTGATCAAAGAAGACGCTCCATCAATCTCTTGCTGGAGAGGCTGTTGAAATGACAGTTTCTGGCTACCTGCTGAGGAAAGGTGAGCCAAATCGCAACTCTGGCTGGGGGAAAACCTCTTATATCCTGCTGAGAGGGACGATCCTCAACGACTCCGCTTGGGGAATTACCTCTTTATACTCTGTTGAGGAAAACGATCCTTGATACTCTGATGGGGAAGAGTAATAAACTGCTGAGGACAATCAGACTTCAAAGTTGGGGAGAGCAGCTCTACTGGGGAGAGCAGCAAACTGCTGATGATGACCAGGCTTCAAAGTTGGAGAGGGCAACTCTACTGGGGAGGTACCAATGAAGATTGGACTTTGAATTACTTAAGATGACTAGATCTGACCGTTGAGGAAAAGAACACTCTGACCCCTCATCATCTTCTTGATGATATTCTATCGTCTTACCTTGCTGAGAGTGAGGATTCCATTTGTACTGCTAGAGATAAGAAACCTTCGTAAAAGCCTTTTCAAATCATGGGATAATTCTCTGCTTGAGGAAGAATAACAATTCCCACACCTTGCTGGAAAAAGATACCCTCTGGCTCTTTGCTGGAGGGAAAAGACTCCAAAAGTCCCACACTGGGAACAACTCAGTGCTTCAAGTTTCTGCATATTGATTGTCAAGAGCGAAACACAGTTCCTTTAACTCTCCACCTTGCCCCAGACCACAGGGTCTACTTGAAGCAATCATCTTAAGAGGATTTTACAGAAAACCTGGCGTTCAGCAATGCCCCAGGGTCTTCAAACTCTTGGAGATGTATCCGGTCTGGACATAACTATCCCATACTTCATGATTCATGAAGTAAACCACCTCGAGAGGGTTCGTAATGACCTGAAATGTTCTGCCACAGTATTCTGAACCTTGCAAAGGTGCTATTGATTGATTGTGTTCTGAAGGGAAAAACTTCTCACGCCCTTGAAGTGACCTGCCCCAGTACAAGCCTTGCAGTACATTTGTCTCTGACCGACTAGTATTTGAGAGATTTACTGAATCTCGACGTGATTGCCCCAGTTTACACGCTTGTGGAGAGATTTATCGGATCTCGACATAATTGCCCCAGTTCGAAGAAATTTTCTCAACATGAATGCCCCATGGTTGATTGTTCTCTGAAAAGACCTTCTCAACTTAAATGCCTCAGCTTGGCTACATTTTGAAGAGATTTCCCGGTTTGATTGTCCCAAATTGGTTACATCTCAACACAAATGGTTGGGAACGCCTTTTTACCACATAATCTTTCAGCAACATGTCTTCTGGAGTCTCAGGCACCTCAACTTGGCCAGTTTAAGCTTCTCGACTGATGTTCATCGTGTAAGCTTCTTTGATGTCAAACAAATGTATGCAAGCAGAAAATATTTATTCTGAGAATGATTATTCAAATGCAACACATATGTTAATCTTGAAGTCCTTATTGAAAATATGTCACACAACCGAGTTATGACACTTATTTTTGAAAGGAAAGCAATACGCACATGCAACACCAACAAAAATATTATTAGCACAACTCATGGGAGTCAGGAACGTTATCTCGTTGAAGTACGCCTTCAGACTAATCCCTGTTTCAATTAGGACTTTTATGGGTTGTAGCATGGTCTGGTTCGCGGTTTGAGAAAAAAGGATTTATGGCTCAAAGTTTATTGGTACCCACCCACTCTTCATGATATTCTCCAGTCCTATGTTCAGCTAATTTAACACAAATGCTCGTCTCTCAGAAGGTTTCCTGATTTCTAGGGAATCCATGCAACTGGTGATTCGACACCTGACGAGGTTTTGGACTAACAGTCGCCCCTTTTTGTCTTTTGTGTCTATAGTCACACGACTTTGTTCTTATCGAGGAATTTCTTTATAATCCTTTTGGCTTTTTGCTTTCTCATTCTTTTGCTTTTTGTCCCCTAATTTTTGCCTGGACTGACTCTTTTGAGTTTTCAATTTTGAAGTCCAGCGGGATGCCTTAACTTTTGCCTAAGTCACTTGCTTTCAAGTTTTTCGACTTAGCAAGCTTTTTCTTTTTCTCTTTTTTCTCTTTTTTCTCTTTTTTCTCTTTTTTTTTTGAACAAGTCGTGTGACACTGTTTTGCCTGACTTGTTTGAAAGGGCTGTGATTGTTTCACTCTTCGGTTGGTGAGGAGTAACCATTGTGGTTCTACACCTCTTAACCTCTTGATAGTGGAATGGAAGGTAATGGATCCTCAGATGTACACTCCTTCTGAAAGTTGAACACTTGGTCAAACTAACTGACGCCTACCCTGCCCCTAGGTTAAAATTTAGGGTTTTTCGTTTTCAGAAAGAACTCCTACTACTAGGCTCAAAGGGGTTGACAAAGGTCTATCTCTTTATCTCTCCAGTGTTTGTGAATTGGAAACAATGCCTATACATCCTTAACAGGGTTTTATCCAAAAGCGTACCATTAGAAATCTGCGTTCTTATTTCGTCATCCTCCCTCCAAGAGTCTAGGCAAGAAAGATAGTGTTGCAGTGCATATAAACATGACATGAGTGCATAAAAGTAAGATACTTCAGGAACAACATATCATTGCATTAAAATCAACATTCAAACACAAACAAGTTTTTACATGCAGACAATGTTTAAACAAACAAAGGAAAGCTACATATGAAAATGCAATAAAGAAACTAATGATTGCCATTGTTGAGGAGACTTGACTCCGTCTGGACTTGTTGCTTCTGATGACGCTCTTGCAATCTGGTGCTTACTCTGACAAAGAAGCTTCAATCCAAAGGGGTACCATCTGGCGTGATGACCTTTGAGTCGATCAAGTCTTGCACCTTGTGCTAGAATGCATTACAATTATCAATTGTGTCCCCAAAAGTTCCCGAGTGGAACTTGCACCTAGTATTCATGTCAAAGTCTAGAGGGATAAGGTATGGTACCGGCGTGGTACTCCTCGTTTGAATCAAAGAATTCTTGAGCAGACGAGCAAATAACTGACTATAAGGAATAGGAATAGGATCAAATATCCTCTTGGGCCTTCTTGGTCTGAATTGCCTCTGCTGCTGATAATTCTGCTGCTGCTGATTTGGGCGCCTCACCTACGCTTGCACTTTCCTTTCCACATTCGGCTGAGGCACAAACAAAGGTTGCTGACGTAGAGCTTCTGCAGCAAGAGGTTGTGGAGAAAGTCCATGACATGAGGTGGATCCTGCAAATAAGGGAGGAGTCTCTACTTCCTTTGCAACAATTGGGGTAAAATCACCTTGTATGCTCACGCCGCCCGACGTGAATTCAATTGCCCCTGCATCAATCAAATCCTGGACTTGGTGCTGAAAGGCCCTACATTTCTCCACAGTATGCCCTGGTGCCCCAGAATGGAAATCACAATGGGCTCTTGCATTGTAGCCTGGTGGGGGATTACCAGTAAGAGGAGCCAAAGTCCTTTTCTGTACCAGTTGCAACTGAAGGAGATGCTGCAATAGCTGAGAATATGGTATAGGGAGCGGGTGAAAAACTCTTTCAGACTGCTTCGGTCTCTGTGCACACTTTTTATTCTTATCTTGGGAGACAAGACCTGGTTGCTGTTGGGAAAGTTCTGGAACCTTGGGTTGTGGAGGGGATTCACGAGAAAATCCATGATCTAGCGAAGACCCCAAAGAGATGGGAGGATTAAGGACTTCTATTGTGGAAGCGAGCACATGACTATTTTCCTTCTTTAACACTGTTTTCAAAATTTACATGACCAAACCCATCTGAGTCTTCATCTGATTGACCTCCTCCCTCAGCATATACTGGTCTTGCATGAGAGTTTGCATATTCCCCATAAACTGCCCCATCTGGCTTCGCATTTCCCTCAACTCAGCTTGAATTTGCTCCATGATCAACTCTTGAATGGCCTGAGGAGTTAAGTCTACAATTCTGAAGAAAACCAAATCAGAACAAGAATAACCAGCCTTGAACACCTGTTATGCACATGAGTATGGAACTGCAATGCAAATGCCATGTTCAAATATTTCCAAGGAATCATTCTGTTTTAATTCGAGACTTTTCAGAAGAACCACAAGGAATAAATGGAAATGCTCAACAGTGAGCCTCAACAATGATATCCTTGGAAATACAAGAACATGTATGCAAGAATGATGATGCATATGCAACAGACATGGGATCAAGGTATCCATGAAGCTCTGTACTGCTGTGCTGCTGAATGGATAAGTTCAAAGGTCTGCTCTGAAGAGAATACCGGAATACCAGAATATCCGAATAACCAGAATACCAGAATACCAGAACATCGGACCACTGAGATAACCAGAAAACCAGGTAAGTAACTATACACTGTCGAGAAATCCAGAAAATCGGGTAGGTTGAAGGTTTTGGTTACCTGCAGACCTGCAAACACCCGCCCATCTCACATGTGGGTACTAAGATCCTCAGTATCCTGGGCTCTCAGGTCGAGAAATGATGATACGTTCGCTATTTCTGGTTTGGCATCATCATCAATCGAGGAGGCCTCAACTGATTCACAAAAGCAAAAGATCCTCAGCTTCGGAGGTTTGAGAAGCAATAACATATTTAGCCCGAAGGATACAATGCTACCGCCAATCAAAGAGGTCGTACGCTGATTCACCTCAAAAGGAAAACCTATAGCAAGTTCCCAGCATTGGGTCCTCGGGTCGAGAATGTGCAATGGGTTTGCCACAGAACGTGGTCTGCCACTGTCACATCCCAGGAGGAGTGCCGCAACTGAGTCCTCGGGAATGGTCTCCAGAGTCGACAATCCCTCAAGAGAATACCTACTGGCCTGTACCAACGCACAGTAGTCGGTAGCTCCTGATAGAACCTCGTCTGGTTGTGGGTCTCATGAACGACAATACATAGCCACCCCCATGCAAGCGTCATGACTATCCACTCTAAAACCTGTGTGTATGCTCCAGCCTGGGTAGTGGGCTTATCTCTCAGAACATCCCAACCCGCCAAACAGAAAACCAGCCAGCACAACACAACAATATCCAGTATGACAGTAATAAAATGAAATGCAATGCAATAAAAGCTGTAAAACAGTAATATATAACATAATAAAGCACAACAAATAAACACCCAACGAAAAAAACAAACAAGCGCTAGGATCGACTCACTAAAGGGGATGGACCAGCAAGAGGTCAACCAGATTCCCCAGCAGAGTTGCCAGCTGTCGCTCCCGAAAGATTCGCATCCAACGGTACAAACGCGAGAGTGGCGCAGAAAACATAGAGTCGCCAGCAATGTGTATTTATCCCGAGAGAGAGAGAAAGGAAACACTGCATAAACCTGAAGAGAAAGGAAAGAACAGGGTCTCACGACCAAGAGAAACGGGTACGGGAGTCGATTACGTGAAGGGAAGGTGTTAGCACCCAACATGTCCATTGTACTCGACGGGATCCACGCTTGTTGTCTGCATCAAAGGGTGTCGTCGTCTGGAGCTCCACTGCTACTGGATCGGAGAAGAAACGAGAACGGAAAGAACGAAGAAGAAAAGGAAAAAGAAGTGACTCGATAGGACGGTATCGTTGTCCTAGGCCTACATACTCCCTCAGTGTAATGGGAAAGTCAGAGTCAACGTAGTTTGGACGGGAACTGTGTGGGAAGGTTGCTCGCCAAGACAATCACTGTCTTGTGCCTACATATCCTCAATCGGACGAGAGAGAGGAATCAGAGCTGATGTAGTTCGTGGGTACGACCACGAATGGGTAAGTGTTTTTTACGTGAGCGACGAGCTCTTTTCTAAAAAAAGAAGTTTGAAACCCAACAATCCCGAAGGATAAAAATATTTGAATTTGTTTGGTGTTTTTTAGACAGAAATGTCTTTTAAGTTGTTTCGTAACTTGCATTGAACCCAAGTCTTAAATATAGGAACGAATACTTCACGCATCGTCCCCAACAGGACGTACACTAGGTATCCTAGAAGAATGAGGGGAAGCCCCTCACTCCCCACTTCCCACATAGAAGGCTCAAGCGCAATACACGTTAACTTTTATTACGTGTTTTAAGAAGTTTTGAGATGAGAAGAGAGAAGACACAAAGGAAACTCTAAAAGGGAAACTAAGAGTCCTAATGTTGTCATGCATGGATGGTCCTATGGTTAGTGAGGCTTAGGAGAGACGACTACCTAAAACCTAATGCTAATCCTACTCCAAGCTTAATCAAAAATTAAGTTGGACTAGGTAGCTCTAAAGGGAAAGGAGTCCAAGACTTGAACAAGTCTTGAGACTCGAGGGAGTGAAATGAGTAAAAAGATAAGGTACAACACCTACAACAGCACATTTGCTTCAGAACAGCAATGAAAACATGTACAAACACCAATCAGTATTTCACAGGATACAATCCAGCATGAAAATAGGTGTAAAAGATCACAAACAACATGTGTATACATGGACAACACATATGACAGCACTTTATGCAAAATTCAGATGTGAAATCAGGACAACATGCATCACAACTTGATTTATCATGGCAAAACGATCATGCACCAAATATCATATGTATCAAGCAATTGATCATGACCACAAACACATTAGAACTCACATGAAATATACTTGAAAGCATTGAAGAAGAATGCACCACACTATGAAAGAATGCACAATATCAAGCATATGATCAAGTTAAATTAAGTATGCATATCATGACATCGAAAGCAAAAGAGCATGTACACAACTACTCCAACGACCACCATCAGCAATTAGCAATTAACAAGCTCCAAACATATGCATTACATGATCAACACAACGATTAATCAACCACACAAACATGTTCATAAACGATGAAATTCAAAAGGTCGCGTGTCGAGAAATGTGATCATGCAATGGTGTGAGGTGCAACAGCTCAAGAATAGTCCACAAAACATCAATGCATCATTCAATGAAGTTTAGGCATGCATCGGATCTCAAACAACCAAGAAAATGCAAGAAAACATCACTCTGCAACAGTGGTAATCGATTACTCACTTTGAGTAATCGGTTACTCAGTTGAAATTTGGCCAAAAACGTGAAAATTAGGCAGAGTAATCGGTTACTCTATTAGGGTAATCGATTACCACTGAAACAGAGGCAGGAAATCAACTTTGAAAAGCACTTTTCAGCATCCAATCAGTTATGCAAACATCCAAATGATCATGCAATCAATTAATCACGAAATTCACATTAAATATCAGTAATCAAGCACCAACTTCACCAATCAAACAACAAGATTACAAATCAAATCAAGCAAGTGGATCAAATCACATCACAAACCAAAGATCTACATTGTATAAGTTGAAATTAAGCTAAATCAAACATAGATCTAAGGAAAACCAACCTACAAGGCTGAGATTTGCCTTGGTGATTGTTGAGCACGAAAATTGGTGAATCCAAGCAAGAAAACCAAATATCTATGTGATGAACTTCAAGATCCAAGCAAGAACAACCAAGATCCAAGCTAAAACAACTCAAATGATGAAGAGCTGCTCCAAAAGTGATTCCACACTCCAAAACAGTAGCAAATCCAAGATTCTTTAAGGAATTAATGAATGGATGATGGTTTAGTTTCAAGATCAACAAATTCCAAGGTGAAATTTGATGAACTTTGATGATGAAACTTTGAGTGAGGGTTTTGGGAAATGAGAGAAAAGTTTGAGAGAATTGGAGAGAGATGTGTAGAAAATTCAGAAAATGGATCAAAGTTATGTGAGGTTTGGAATGAATTGATTTAAATAGATGCTAGGTTAGGAATTCAAATGTGGTTTGGAGTGTGGGTTAATGAGTGGAATGGAGATTAAGAGAAAAATTAGGGAGAAAAAGTGTGGAATTGGAGTGGAAAAATGATGGAGAGAATTTGAATTTGGGTAGAAAATGATGAAATCTAGATCCTTCCCACACATGCACAAGCAAGGCACATGATCACTAATTATTCAAAAATTCTGCAGTGCTGGAAATTGCCAATTTTTTGCAAATTCGCCCAGAGTAATCGGTTACTCACTTTGAGTAATCGATTACTCAGTTCAAAAATTCAAAAATGGCGCCAAAAGGAGGGAAACTTGGATATTTGCCTGGTTCCACCTGTTCTGGACCACAATATGCCTCTGAAACTTGTCTTTGAACCTCGCTACTTGAGTGCACTTGAAACATGCCGTGAAATATTTTCCGGGCCCCGATTAAATTGCTGAGACGGCTGTTCGGTGCTGAATTGCTGATCAAAATTTGACTGCCGAAACTGTTGATCTTCAAATCGCTTAATGAGCAAAATAAATGCTCAAAAAGACTTTGAGAATTAAATGCTTGGCCTTAAGTGCCGATAAAGATCAAACCGGTGCTGAGAACATCTTGTACTGCTGAAGAAAATGCCCTGATCTCATGCTCACAAAAACATGCAAATGCAGCAATGCTAATGCACATGAAAAGAAACATAAGCCAGTTAGCACTAAAATAAGAAGGCAAATTTCGGGGTGTTACAATGTGTTCCATGTTTCACAGCTTTGGAAGTATGTTCCGGATCCGTCGCATGTGATTCCAATGGATGAGGTAGAGGTAAGGGAGAACCTTACGGTTGAGGCATTACCGGTGAGAGTTTTGGATCGCGAGTTGAAGCGGTTAAGAGGCAAGGATATTGCGCTTGTGAAAGTAGCGTGGGGAGGCGCTGCTGAGGGCAATTTGACTTGGGAGTTAGAGAGTCGGATGCGGGAATCGTATCCGGAGTTGTTCGTCTCAGGTAATATTTTCGAGGACGGAAATTTCTAAGTGGGGGAGAGTTGTGACGCCCCGGGTTTTGTTAGATTTATTTAATCGAGTCGATTTAATTATTTTGGTCTTTATATTATTTTATTCTTGGTTTTTATTTGGTAAATGTGTTATGTTTATCGTTATTATGTTTTATCGCGTTTTGGGAACGTTTGCGAGAAAATTGAGTGTAGGGATATTTTGATCTTTTTGGCTTGGTTAGATATTGTTTTTCATTTAAAATAGAAACATAGAAAGAAAAAGAGAGAAAAATAAGTTAAGATAAATAGAGAAGGAGAAGAAGAAAAAGAGGAAAACTTGGAGTATAAGAAACCGATTCAACCGACACTTCAAAGCGCGATTAATCGGGTAAGGGTGCGAAACTCGGTTATGCTATGCTTGTGTATGATTGTGTATGTGTGTGTTGGAATGTTTGTTGGTTTTTTCCTAGCTTTTCAATTTTAGGTTGAAATGAGAAAAATGAATAGAAATTGATGTTTTCGCGGTTAGAAATCGATATGAATCACGTAGTATGATCGTATTATATGTATGAACATTATTGATACTTGTTTTGATTGATTGGAAATGTTTGGGTTGGAAAAGATGAATTTTTGGGAGTATGGAACCCCAAAAATGCAGTAGAAAATTCTGCTTCTGGTGCAGAGCGTCGGGCGACGCTTTGGGCATCGGGCGATTCGTTCTTGCGCCGGGCGAAAGCCAAGGGGCGCAGCATATCACGTTTCTGTAACTCTTGAGCTTGGGGTAGGGGTTTGACGTCGCTGCTTCGCCGGGTAAAGCACAGGTGAAGGGGGTATTGCCAGGCGAAACCTTGACCGCCGAGCGCTCCTGGGAATTTTCAATAGTTCTGTTTTCTTTGAAAATTCATAACTTTTGATTCGTAACTCGGATTGAGGCACGGTCGGATGCGTTGGAAAGCTAATAAGATGTTCTTTCTTATAAAATGGTTTTGGGGCTAGTGGTCAATTTAATTATGTCGGTAATTGTAAATGTGTCATTTTGTCAACTTTTACTGTCGTAATTGTGTGTAATTGATGTGTTAACATGCGATACGCTTTTGATATATAACGTATAGATTATGTGCTGTTATATGATGTGAATGTATGTAATGAAATATTGTGATGATGGTTTGTGGCCTTATGGAAAATAAATGCATTGTTTTGGGTTTGATTTCAATGCATGATTATTGATGTTGAGATGGTTTACATGGTTGTATATGTGTATGCATTTGATTGTCATGAGTCATTGTATGCCAAACATCATGATATGCATTCTTGTGATGTCGTGTGCCCTAGTGGGTGTGAGCGATGAAACAATTCCCGAGGGGATCTACTGTAACAGTCGTGTGCCTTATACAAAGAGGACCTAAAGCTACGTTATAGACGATCGTGTGCCTTATACAAAGAGGACCTAAAGCGATCGGATCGTGTGCCTTATACAAAGAGGGCCTAAAGCGATCCATAAACGCCGTGTGCCTTATACAAAGAGGACCTAAAGCGACGGGGAACATCGTTTTCCCGACGGGGAGTTACAGTAAGTAACAAGTGATGATTCCAATAATTTTTGAGTGAATTAATGATGAATGGTATCGCATGCATAGAGTCATTGTGTCGGTCTCTGTGCATTTGCATAAGTCATGAATGGATTGATTATGTGTGGGAATTATGAATGGGATTGATGAGTTGATATATATATTGGTGATAAATGTATTGAGCATGATAGATATACCTTAGCGATGGATGCATGAATTATGAATTGTGTTGTTTGTATTTGAATTATGGTATATGTTGTGGTGAGAATGTTTTTGCATGCGTATTTCATGTTATTACATAATTGTATGCAACTATATTATAATTGTGTTTCTCACCCTTCTGCTATTTTGAATGCTTTATGAGGCATTGCAGATTAGATGCTGGAGGTCTTTTTGTGAAGATTTTGTCTTCATTCTTTTGTCGGTCGGCTCTGATATGTAGCACCAGGTAGTCGGGGAGATCGTTATGTGACATTATGTATATATATATATATATATATCTTTTTTTGGATTTTACATGTATGACTCTGTATATGACAGACAAACTTCTATGTTTATATATATGAGATTTCAGTTGCAGATTTTCTGCTTTTATTCTGTATCTGAATTGTGGGTGTTAGGAACTGAGTTCCTCTGTTTATGTTGCTACCTGATTGTTGCATATCTTTATGAGCAGGTTATTTTATTTCATCATCGTGATGTGACGCTCCGTCTATGCCATAAATGTTTTAATTCTACTCTGATTATTTGTTATTGCTTTAATTACTCGGGTTATAGATTGGGGGTGTTACACTACCCTCTCCAACTGATTAACCGAGATCTCCTGGGGTACGTAAGCAGTATTCAGTACTTTCAGCAGAGCGTTTTGGTGTGCCTCGGAGCACAATAACAGGGACAGGATAGAAATCTTGGACGGAGTCTAATGCAATTGATCAACAATTTTATAATCACTTTTCCGAATCAGTCTCATAAACTCTTCTACATTCTTGGAGAAAGAATTATCAATCGGTTTTGCCGTGGAATCATTCACTACTGGCGCTTGCACAAAATTATCTACAACCTACTTTCCTTTGTCTTGTCTAGAACTACCAGCTTGATCATCAGAAGGGATGAAGACCCTACCAGTTCTCGTGATAGCCCCTGCCTCATCACTGTTTTCAACACAAGAGTTCACTACAGAAGTTTGCACCAGTTCTTGTTTTTGTCCATTAACAAACACTTCGGCTCCATAGTTCCAAGGAATGGCCTTGGTTCTGCTAACAACTTCTTTCTGTTGGTCACACCGGTCAAACTGCAATCGACCTTCATCTATCAACTTTTGAATTCCTGACTTCAACAAACTACACCCATTCATTTGCGACATATAATCTGAACAATTCTCATCACATCCGGGGGACACCCCACCCCTCAATAACCTCTCCTTTACCACCATAAAAGGAGTCTTTAATTCATTAACATCCATAACCAGATTCAAAGATTCATTCTCTTCTAACACCGCATTAACCCTCGGCCCACCATGGTTCGACATTGGGTTTTGGATCACATTTGGCGCATCATTTGAAAAGTTAATGGCTTTTGAATCCACCAAGTCTTGGACTTTATGCTTAAAAGCTTTGCACTCTTCGATGTGATGTCCGGGTGCCCCAGAGTGAAAGTCGCAGTGGGCGTTGGGATTATAACCCAGAGGTGGATTACCGGTAAGAGGGGCCAAGGTCCTCTTCTGGATTAACTGTAGTTGTAGTAAATGCTGGAACAATTGAGAATAAGGCATGGGAGGTGTTGCAAAATTCCTATTAGCCATTCTTTGTCTAGCTGGATAACGGCGAGGAGCCTGATTCTGTTGTTGCTGTGGAAGCGTTGCGGGAATCATCACTGAAGCTACTTGCTGATTATAGTTCTGGAGTTGCTTTCCCTTACCTCAGTAAGATGACACGGAATTTGCTTCCTCCTTCTTCTTATAATTCCCATAAGGTTTCTTCCCCTGACCAGAAGATGACCCATCATTACCTAGAACTTTCCCATCTTTGATTCCACCCTCTAACATCTCCCCAACCATGATCAAATCAGCAAACTTGCCTGACATGCAAGGTAACAGTTTTTCATAATAACGTTCCCGCAAAGTATCCATAAATAGGTTCAATATCTCCCTCTCCAACAAGGGTGGCTGTGCCCTTGCCGCTAGCTCGCGCCATCTCTGCGCGTATTCCTTAAAGCTCTCACTGCCCTTTTGAGACATACCCTGTAGCTGGGTCCGATTGGGAGCCATATCAGTGTTATATTGGTAGTGTTTGATAAAGGCCTTAACCAATTCTCTCCAATTACGGATATGGCATCTCTCCAATTGCATATACCATTCTAAGGATGCCTCAGACATGCTATCCTGTAAGAAATGCATCAGCAATTTCTCATCTTTAGAGTACGCGGCCATCTTCCTAGCGTATGCCCTGACATGCGTCTTGGGACAAGTGGTACCATTGTATTTCTCAAAAGTGGGCACCTGGAATTTGTGCGGAATTACAACACCGAGAACCAGCCCCAAATCCTCCAGATCCATACCTACAGAATTCTGATTCACCACACCCCTTAGTTGTTCTTCAATCAATCTGAACCTTTGATCATTGTCGGCCTGAGGACCAGCATCCCCGCCTGGCATAGAGAAAACGTCATCTTGTTGGTCTTCAAAACGACGACCATGAACAGCACAAACACTTCCTCCTCCCACAACAGAAGGAATCACAAGCTGCTCTCCTCCGTCCGAAGGGATCACAACACCAGGAATGGGGATCTCTACGCCTGCAGGACCTCCCTGAGCACCGTTATCAACAACACCATTATGGACTCCGTATGAAGAACCCCATCTTCATCCACTCTTGCCACTAAGGGTTGGACCAGAGTCCTCAATTGCTCTTGCCCTTGGGCAACACCTTGCATCAGCTCCATGAATTGGTCTATACGGGCCTGCACGGCAGCCATATCAGCCTGCATTTGCTCCATAATTCTTTTTGGATTTGATCTAGTAGAATACCGGTGAATTGGCTGGTTATCAATCCTGCCTGCAACCAAATAAAGGTTAGAAAAAACCCGGGACGAACACCTGCTATGCAAAAAACTGATTATGATTATGCAAATGCAAATGAACATGTTTGAATATTTACAGGGCGATCCACCCCTTGATTCCAGTTTAAAGACAAGATGGAATAAAACTTCTGCTCATATATCAGAGAAAATCACTATCAGAGATTACAACCCAAGATAACATAATAAGTCTGAAGCAAGATGAACAAAGATCCCAGCCAACAATTTTGGCGGTGACCCAAAATACAACAAAGAAAGAAAACTACAGGGTATCATCAATGCGCAAGTTCTTCTCAAACATCATGGTCTTGCACCCTTTGAGAACCACTGCCTGAGCCAGAGCCTTCACCCCTAGGCCTCTTCACCTCAGCTCTTATCTTCAGCTCTTCTATGGTTGCTATGGCCTCATTCAGTCACTCCTCAACTGCGTGTCTCTGGAATGTACCCGATAAGATCTCCCCGTCTTTCTTCCTGAGCTTCAACTTCAGACTCTCAATCTACTTCAAATACTTATCCTCTTTTTACTTGTTGGCTGCGATTACTGTATTCCGACAATCATTGAACCTGTGAATTCTTAGTGAAGCTTTGGCCAAGTCTTCCTTTTTTGACTTCAAAACCCTGCTAACACCCTTTAAGGTTTGTCCTACCTTCTGTCTAGCTGTGATTTCATCGGCCAACTCCTTTTCTTTCTCAGCGAGCAACTCTGTTTTCAACTTGGCGAGATGAACAGCTTCACCTCGCTCATGTTTCAACTGGTAAATTTCTTTGTGTAGCTCGCTGTTCTTCTCTCGCAGCTTCTCTTTTTCATCCCACAATTTGTTATACTTCTCTATCTTCACCGTGGTTGGTGGCTCAATCAACAGAGGGTACAAAGGCGACTCTATTGGGAAAGAAAGAAGCTCCTCTTCTGCCCTTTTTCGGACCCACTCCACATACGGAGAGAAAGCTTGGTTGTTACACTTCCCAAAGAAAGTCATTCCTCTCTTAAAAACTTGCTTCCACGCGTTCACGACTTTCCTTACCATCTCTTGGTATGTAGTGCCATTGAAAAACAAGGATTCTCTGATATCTTGTTCCTCAGGGGGAGTCTTCAATGCATACCCAAATTGTCTGATAGCAAGGGAAGGGTTATAATTAATTCCTCCTTTCCTCCTTATTAAGGGCACATTTGGGAATCCTCCACAGTTGAAAATGAGCTCAATCCCTAGAAAACTGTGATTAAACCAAATGATGTTGTCAGCAGTCAATCCCATCAACATTTTAGACCACTTCATAGAATCCCTTGCATCAACAAAAGCCCCAGCTTTAGGGAGATGACTAAAAAACCATGTAGATAGGAGCGGCGCGCAGCAACTTACAGTCCTTCCTCGTCTCTTTTCATTCTTGTAGTGGACTGAATGATACACGTCACCAAAAAGGGTAGGCACGGGGTTTCTCAAGATGAAAATCCGAATTGCATGCATGTCAACAAACTCCAGGATGTTGGGGAATAGGACAATCCCATAAATGCAAAGAGCTAAAATAGCATTGAAAGCAGACCAATTTCTCTCCTTAGCATATGAGTTGGCTTGGTCAAACAGAAACTTCAAAGGGAGGCCTTTAAACCCTTGCTTGTCAATAACATTGTTACTCAGAATAGATTCCCCCATGTGAATAGCAGCCGCCATCTCTTCCAGTCCGGGCTGTTCTTCAGAGAAGAAAGGTATCCTCGGCTCGACAGAGATTCCCAAAATAAATGAGAACTCCTCTAAGGTTGGAGCCAATACATAATCTGGAAAAGTGAAACAATGTAAAGGAGGGTCATAGAATTGAAGGAGTGTGTGAATGGCATCGTGCTCTTCTTGTGAAATATTTCTGACAACCTTCAATATCTTCCCATATTCCTCCTTGAACTTGGCGCGGATCTCATGATCAGTCATACTAATCATCTAGTGAATCAACTTCAAAGTCGGATCTGGGAACGTGTATGCTACATTCTTCTTCCTCTGAGCTTCCATGACGAGAACACCTCAACAACTGGAATCAAGGGTAAGATGCAAGTCCTAAAAAATGTCAAACATGTTAAAATGTAAGAAATGATGTAAATGCAAACATGGGATCAAGGTATCACTGCTCTGGACATGTGCTGCGCTGTTAACTGAACAAGAACCACAACCCAGAAAACCATAATACTTGAACATCGGACCACTGAGATAACCAGAAAAGCAGGTAAATAACTATACACTGTCGAGAAATCCACAAAACCGGGTAGGTTGAAGGTTTCGGTTACCTGCAGACCTGTAAACACCCGTCCATCTCACATATGGGTACTAGAAAACCGAGGATCCTCAATATCACGGGCTCTCATGTCGAGAAATGATGATACGTTCACCACTTCTGGTTTGGCATCATCATCAATCGAGGAGGCCTCAACTGATTCCCCTAAAAAATAAGGTCATCCTATGCAAGTTCCCAGCATTGGGTCCTCAGATCGACAAGTGTAATGGGTTTTCCATTTCTGGTCTGCCATTATCACATGTCGGGAGGAGAGGCGTTGCTGAGTCCTCGGAGAAACGGTTGCCAGAGTCGACAACTCTCTAGATAAACATTCTGAAATGCGCAAGACACGCACGTTAGAATATCTCCTAAGATAGCCTCGTCTGGATGTGAATTTCGTGAACACCAAATGCACCAAGACGACTCGTAGGTCCCACTACTTTTCACTCTAGTCCTAAGTGTATGCTCAAGCCTGTGTATTGGGCTTATCTCTCAAAGAATCCTAACCTGCCAAACAGAAAACCAGCACAGCACAGTACAGTCCAGCATAATAATGAAATGCAATGCAATAAATGCGGTAAAAACAGTAAAACAGTAATACAGTAATATACAACAAAATAAAGCACAATAATAAACACCCAATGAAAATAAACAACCAAGCGCTAGGATTGACTCGCAAAAGGGGATGGACCAGCAAGAGGTGAACCTGTCCCCAGCAGAGTCGCCAGTTGTCGCTCCCGAGGATTTGCATCCATGGTACAAACACGAAAGTGGCGTGGAAAACAGAGTCGCCAGCAATGTGTGTTTATCCCAAGAGAGGGAAAGGAAACACTGCGTAAACCTGAGGGAAGGGAAAGAGCATGGTCTCGCGACCAAGAGAAATGGGTAAGGGAGTCGGTTATGCGAAGGGAAGGTGTTAGCACCCCACACATCCATCGTACTCGACGAGATCCACGCTTGTTGCCTCGATCAAAGGGTGTCGTCATCTAGAGCTCCACTGCTACTGGAAAGGAGAAGAAACAGGAATGGAAAAGAGCAAAGAAACGAGGAAGAAAAGAAAAGGAAGTGACTCGATAGGACATCACTCGTCCTATGCCTACGTATTCCCTCTTGCAATGGGAAAGTTAGAGTCAACGTAGTTCGGACGCGAACTAAGGGGGGGAGGTTGCTCGCCAAGACATCGCCGTCTCGTGCCTACGTATCCTCAATCTAACCAGAAGGAGGAAATCAGAGCAGTCGTAGTTTGACCTAACGAGGTCGGTTAGTGTTTTTTATGAGCAAAGTTAGATTTGCGTTCGGCAGTTAGGGTCGATGCCTGTTTGCGACGAGACGGAAGTAACGTGCCCTTTTCTAAAAATGACTTGAACTTAATGATCCCGAAGGATGAAAAAGGTTTGAGTTTGTTTTTTTTATGTTTTAGACATAAGTGGATTGAAGTTAGTTCGTAACTTGCATTGCACCGAAGTCTATGATGTAGGAACGAATGCTTAGCAAATTGTTCCAAGATGGAACGTCCACCAAACACTCTAGAAAAATGAGAGGAAACCCCTCATTCCTCATTTCCCATATACAAGGCTCATGCGCAATGCACGTTAACTTTATTAAGTTTTTTAGAAGTGTTATGAGATGAGAAGAGAAGACTCAAGGGAAAGAAAACACTAAGGGGAATTCTATCCTAATGTTGTCATGCAAAGGTGGCCCTATAGTTGAGTTTGAAAGGGGAAACATCTACCTAAGTTAGCATGCAAAGGGAAGCCTAATGCTAAGCCTACTCCAATATTAATCGAAAATTAAGTTGGACTAGGTAGCTCTAAGGGAGTGCACAGTGCAAATTTTGAATTTTGGCGCCTTTTGGAGGGAAAATTGGAGAGTGCTCTGATTCCACCTGTTCTGAGCCACATTAGATCTCTGAAACTTGCCGTTGGATGTCACCACTGATACACCCTTGAAATATGCTGTGAACTCCTTTTCGCTCGGAATATTGCTGAAAATGACTGTCCGGTGCCGAATCACTGATCAAAAAAGACTATCGGAGCTTCTGATTATCAAATCATCTAATGAGCAAAATAAATGCTCAAAAAGACTTTGAAAGCTATTTGCTTAGCTCTGAATATTGCTGAAAATCAAACTGGGACCGATAACGCCATGAGCTGCTGATAGATACCTTGATCCCATGCTCAAAGGAAACATGCAAAAATGCAAAAAAAAAAAAAAGAACGATGCTAATGAAATGAAGCATAAGCCAAAAAGGTTAGAAACAAAAGGGTAAATTTTGAGGTGTTACACCTACTAGTGCAGATCGTCTGATCAGAGGTACTTTTTTTATTAATAGTACGCCTTTAGTTGCTATTATTGATACTGGAGTGACTCATTCTTTTATTTCGTCTGAGTGTGCGCGGCGTTTGAATCTTTTGTTGTCGTCGTTGGGTGGAGAAATGGTTATCGATACTCCATCATTGGGGTCGGTAACTACTTCTCTGGTTTGTTTAAGTTGTCCTTTGACCATTTATGGTAAGGATTTTGCTATGGATTTGGTGTGTTTGCCGTTGGAGGGTTTAGACGTAGTTTTGGGAATGAATTGGTTGCAGTTCAATCGAGTCCATATCGATTTTTATCATAAGTTGGTAAGATTTCCTTCTCTTGAAGAAACTTTTGGCGGATGAAGCTTAGTTGTTCGGTTTGTTTGCATCATTGACTGTGGATAGTCAAGTTTCAATTGATGTGTTTCCAGTCGTGTGTGATTTTCCGGAGGTGTTTCCGGAGGATATTTCTGATGTAACTCCAGAAAGAGAGGTGGAGTTTTCTATAGATCTAGTTCCTGGTACTAGACCTGTGTCTATGGCACGATATCGCATGTCGGCATCTAAGTTGGTTGAGTTGAAGAAAAAGTTGAATGAATTGTTAGAACAGAGGTTTGTGAGGCCGAGTGTATCGCCTTGGGGTGCTCAAGTTTTATTGGTGAAGAAAAAAGATGGAAGTATGCGATTGTGTATTGATTATCGTCAGTTGAATAAGGTGACGATTAAGAATAAGTATCCTCTTCCGAGAATTGAGGATTTGATGGACTAGTTGGTAGGTGCGTGTGTGTTTAGTAAAATTGATTTGAGGTCAGGCTATCATCAGATTAGAGTGAAGGAGGAAGATATTCAGAAGATAGCTTTTGGGACACAATACGGACATTACGAATATTCCGTGATGCCGTTCGGGGTTTCTAATGCGCCGGGAGTGTTTATGGAGTATATGAATCGCATATTCCATGAGCATTTGGATCAATTTGTTGTTGTGTTTATTGATGACATCTTGATTTATTCTAAGTCTCGGGAGGAACATGCGGAACATTTGCGTATTGTATTGCAAATTTTGAAGGAGAAGAAACTTTATGCCAAGTTGTCCAAGTGTGAGTTCTGGTTGTCAGAAGTGAGTTTTCTTGGGCATGTGATTTTAGGTAATGGTATTGCTGTGGATTCATCCAAAGTAGATGCAGTTCTACAATGGGAGGCTCCTAGATCTGTTACTGAAATTAGAAGCTTTTTGGGTTTAGCTGGATATTATCGAAGATTCATTGAAGGCTTTTCCAAGTTAGCATTTCCATTGACCCAGCTGACTTGTAAAGGTAAGGCGTTTATTTGAGATATTCAGTGTGAGGAAAGTTTTAGTGAGCTGAAGAGAAGATTGACTACAGCTCCGATTTTGATCTTACCAAATCCTGGTGAACTGTTTGTGGTGTATTGTGATGCGTCTTTGAGTGGTTTAGGTGAAGTGTTGATGCAAGAAGGTAAGGTTGTGGCTTATGCTTCGAGATAATTGAGGGTTCATGAGAAGAATTATCCTACTCATGATTTGGAATTAGATGCGGTGGTTTTTGTATTGAAAATTTGGAGGCATTATCTCTACGGTGCAAGATTCGAAGTCTTTAGTGATCATAATAGTTTAAGATACTTGTTTGATCAGAAAGAGTTGAATATGAGGCAACGAAGATGGTTGGAATTTTTGAAGGACTACGATTTTAGCTTGAATTACCATCCTGCTAAAGCTAATGTGGTAGCCGATGCGTTAAGTCAAAAATCTTTGCATACGTCTGCTTTGATGGTTAAAGAGTGGGAACTTTTGGAAGAATTTAGAGATTTGAGTTTGGTGTGTGAATTGACATCTGATAGCGCGAGGCTTGGTATGTTAAAGGTAACTAATTATTTTCTGTTGACCGTTAGCGAGAAACAGAGGCTGGATGTGAAATTTGTTGATTTGATGACGGTTGGAGGTAAAAGTGTGAATGGTGACTTTAAAGTGGATGATCAGGGTGTTTTGAGATTCCGTGGTAGAATTTGTATTCCTGATGATTCGGAATTGAAAAAGATGATTTTAGAGGAAGGACACCGGAGTAGTTTGAGTATACATCCGGGAGCTAATAAGATGTATCAAGATTTGAAGGAGATCTTTTGGTGGTCCGGATTGAAGAGGGATGTGGCTTAGTTTGTTTATGCATGTTTGACGTGTCAGAAGTCAAAGGTAGAACATCAGAAGCCTAGTGGATTATTGCAACCATTGGATATTCCCGAGTGGAAATGGGACAACATTTCTATGGATTTTTTTACAGGGTTGCCGAATAATCAGAGGGGACATAATGCCATTTGGGTGATTGTGGATAGGCTGACTAAATCGACGCATTTCATTCCGATTGACATCAGTTTTTCTTTGGAGAGGTTGACTGAGATTTATATCCGTGTGATTGTGAGATTACATGGTGTTTCGTTGTGTATTGTTTCAGATCGAGATCCGAGGTTTACTTCTAGATTTTGGGAAAATATGCAAAAGGCGTTAGGTTCCAAGTTGAGATTGAGTTCTGCTTATCATCCTCAGACGGATGGTCAGACCGAGAGAACTATTCAATCATTGGAAGATTTGCTGAGAGCTTATATTCCTGAGCAAGGTGGTGCTTGGGATAGTTATCTTTCGTTGATTGAGTTCACGTATAACAACAGTTTCCATTCGAGTAATGGAATGGCACCTTTTGAAGCGTTGTATGGAAGAAGATGTCGAACACCTTTGTGTTGGCATGAATCTGGTGAGAGTTCAGTGGTTGGACCGGAGTTAGTTCAATAAACTACAGAAAAGGTGAAACTTATTTGTGAGAAGATGAAGGCTTCTCAGAGTAGGCAGAAGAGTTATCATGATCGAAGGAGGAAAGATCTTGAGTTTCGAGAAGGAGATCATGTATTTTTGAGAGTTACACTGGTGACGGGTGTTGGACGTGCATTGAAGTCGAAGAAACTTACTTCTCGATTTATTGGTCCTTATCAGATATCCGCGAGAGTCGGTGTTGTGGCTTATCGGGTGGCGTTGCCACCGAATCTTTTGAATTTACATGATGTGTTCCATGTTTCACAGCTTCGGAAGTATGTTCCGAATCCGTCGCATGTGATTCCGATGGATGAGGTTGAGGTAAGGGAGAACCTTACGGTTAAGGCATTACCGATGAGGGTTTTGGATCCCGAGTTGTAGCAGTTAAGAGGCAAAGATATTGCGCTTGTGAAAGTAGCGTGGGGAGGCGCTGTTGAGGGCAATTTGACTTGGGAGTTGGAGAGTCGGATGCGGGAATCGTATCCGGAGTTGTTCGTCTCAGGTAATATTTTCGTGGACGAAAATTTCTAAGTGGGGGAGAGTTGTAACGCCCAAGTTTTTGTTAGATTTATTTAATCGGGTCGATTTAATTATTTTTGTTTTTATATTATTTTATTCTTGGTTTTTATTTGGTGAATATGTTATGTTTATCGTTAGTATGTTTTATCGCGTTTTGGAACGTTTGCGAGGAATTGAGTGTAGGGGTATTTTGGTCATTTTGCTTGGTTAGATATTATTGTTTTTCATAAGATAGAAACATAGAGATTAGAAAGAGAGAAAAGAAAGAGAAGAGAAATAGAGAGTAAGAAGAAGAAAAAGAGGAAAACTTGAAGTGTAAGAAATCTATTCAACCGACACTTCAAAGCACGATTAATCGGGTAAGGGTGCGAAACTCGGTTATCATATGCTTGTGTATGAATATGTATGTGTGTGTTTGAATGTTTACTTGTTTTTCATAGCTTCTCAATTCTAGGTTGAAATGAGCAAAATGAATAGAAATTAATGTTTTCGCGGTTGGAAATCAATACGAATCACATAGTATGATCGTATTATATGTATGAACATTGTTGATACTTGTTTTGATTGATTGAAAACATTTTGGTTGGAGAAAGTTGGATTTTTGGGATTTTTGAACCATGTAACCCGCAGTAGAAAATTCTGGTTCTGTTGCGATTCGCCAGGCGAATTAGGTCTCGCCACTAGTTTGCCAGGCGAAGTGCTGGCGAAGGGGGATTCGCCAGGCGAAATCATAAGTCGCCAGGCGAAAACGGGGAGACAGAACTGTGTTAGCTACTGGAACTCTTGGGTGTTTTCTAAAATGGTGGTTTGCCACTAGTTCTCCAGGCGAAGTGCTGGCGAAGGGGTATTCGCCAGGCGAAATCCTATGTCGTTAGGCGAATCTGGCTGTTTCTCAATAAATTCTTTTCTTTGAAAATCCATAACTTTCGATCCGTAACTCAGATCGAGACGATCTTAGTACCGTTGGAAAGCTAATGAGATGTTCTTTCTTATAAAAATGGTTTTGAGATTAGTGGCCGATTTAATTGTGTCGGGAATTTGGAAACGTGTCATTTTGTCGACTTTTACCGTCGTAATTGTGTGCGATTGATGTGTTATCATGCGATATGCTTTTGATATATAACGTATAGCTTGTGTGCTGTTATATGATGTGAATGCATGTGATGAAATGTAGTGATGATGGTTTGTGGCCTTATGGCAAATAAATGCATTGTTTTGGGTTTGATTGCAATGCATGATTATTGATGTTGAGATGGTTCACATGGTTATATATGTATGTGCATTTGATTGTCATGAGTCATTAGTATGCCATGCATCATGATATGCACCTTGTGATGTTGTGTGCCCTTGTGGGGTGTGAGCGACAAAACGATTCCAGAGAGAATCTGCTGTAACGGTCGTGAGCCTTATACAAAGAGGACCTAAATCGACGTTATAGACGATCGTGAGCCTTATACAAAGAGGACCTAAAGAGATCGGATCGTGAGCCTTATACAAAGAGGACCTAAAGCGATCCATAAACGTCGTGAGCCTTATACCAAGAGGACCTAAAGAGACGGGGAACATCGTTTTCCCGACGGGGAGTTACACTAAGTAACAAGCAATGATTCCAATAATTCCTGAGTGAATTAATGATGATGAGAATGATGGATGGAATGGTACCGCGTGCATAGAGTCGTTGTGTCGGTCTCTGTGCATTTGTATAAGTCATGAATGGATTGATTATGTGTGGGAAATTGTGAATGGGATTGATGATTTGATATATATATATATATATATATATATATATATTGGTGATAAATGTATCGAGCATGATTGATATGCCATTGTGATGGATGCATGAATTATGAATTATTTTGTTTTGTATGTGAATTATGGTATACGTTGTTGTGAGAATGTTTTGCCTGCGTATTTCATGTTATTACATAATTGTATGCAACTATATTATAATTGTGTTTCTCACCCTTCTGCTGTTTTGAATGCTCTATGAGGCATTGCAGATTAGATGCTGAAGGTCTTTTTGTGAAGATTATGTCTTCATTCTTTTGTTGGTTCGGGGAGATCGTTATTTGATTATGTGTATATATATCTTTTTGGATTGTACATGTATGACTCTGTATATGACAGACAAACTTTTATGTTTATACATGAGATTTCAGTTATCAGATTTTTCGCTTTTATTCTGTATCTGAATTGTGGGTGTTAGGAACTGAGTTCCTCTGGTTATGTTGCTACCTGATTGTTGCATATCTATATGAGCAGGTTGTTATATTTCATCACTTTGATGTGACGCTCCCGTCTATGCCATGAATGTTTTAATTATACTCTGATTATTTGTTATCGCTTTAATTGCTCGGGGTATAGATTGGGGTGTCACATTAAGTGGTATTAGAGCCAGTCCGTCCAGTCCATGTCGGTCAGTTTGACCAAGTTGTTTGTTGTGCGACAGTTGTGTTCTGGCGAGTTGATTGTTTAACCATAGTTACTGTTATTGGATATGAACAGAATATGGCTGGTAGGAATGATGCTGCTATGAAAGCTATGGCTCAGGCTGTGCAGAATATACCTAATTCTGGTGGGAATGATGAGTTCAGGAAGAACAAACCGCCTGTCTTCAAAGGAAGACATGATTCTGATGGTGCTCAGATTTGGCTTAAGGAAATTGAAAGAATATTTCGAGTGATGGACTGTGTTGAGGAACAGAATGTGAGACGGGTACTCACATGTTGCAGGAGGAGGCTGATGATTGGTGGGTTAGTACGCGTCATGTGTGGGAAGCTACAGGTGAAGTTGTCACTTGGGCTTTGTTTAGTAGTGAGTTTTTGAGGAAGTATTTTCTTGAAGATGTTAGAGGAAAGAAAGAAATAGAGTTTTTGGAGTTGAAACAAGGTAACATGTCTGTTACTGATTACACTGCTAAGTTTGTGGAGCTTGTTCAGTTTTACCCACATTATGCTGAAGCAACGGCGTAGTTTTCCAAATGTGTGAAGTTTGAGAATGAGTTGCGTCCCGAAATCAAACAGGCAATTGGTTATCAAAGAATTAGGAGGTTTTCAGATTCGGTGGATTGTTGTAGAATTTATGAGGAGGATAGAAAAGCTCGTTCTAATCATTATAAGAGTGTGAACGAAAGGAAAGGAAAGCAACCGTTTCGTGGTGGTCCTTATGTGGCACCAGCTGACAAGGGAAAGCAAATGGCTAATTTTGCTAAAAGGCCAAGTGGGGGAGGTATGTATAATCCTCTAAGATGTTTTAAGTGTGGTGACTTAGGACATCGTCAGTTTGAATGTAGAAAGGATATGAGGAAGTGTTCCAATTGCGGAGGTATAGGACATGTAACAGCTGATTGCAAGAGAATGAGGTGAAGTGTTTCAACTATGGTGAATCTGGTCATATTAGTACGAGGTGTCTGAAACCAAAGCAAGCTCAAGCTGGAGGGAAAGTATTTGCATTGGCAGGAACTCAACCTACTAGTGCAGATCATCTGATCAGAGGTACTTGTTTTATTAATAGTATGCCTTTAGTTGCTATTATTGATACTGGAGCGACTCATTCGTTTATTTCGTCTGAGTGTGCGCGGCGTTTGAATCTTTTGTTGTCATCATTGGGTGGAGAAATGGTTATCGATACTCCATCATTGAGGTCGGTAACTACTTCTCTGGTTTGTTTAAGTTGTCCTTTGACCATTTATGGTAAGGATTTTGCTATGGATTTGGTGTGTTTGCCGTTGGAGGGTTTAGACGTAGTTTTGGGAATGAATTGGTTGCAGTTCAATCGAGTACATATCAATTGTTATCATAAGTTGGTAAGATTTCCTTCTCTTGAAGAAGACGAGGAATCGAGTTTTTTATCTACCAAAGAGTTGAAGAAACTTTTGGCGGATGAAGCTCAGTTGTTCGGGTTGTTTGCATCGTTGACTGTGGATAGTCAAGTTTCAATTGATGTGTTTCCAGTTTTGTGTGATTTTTCAGAGGTGTTTCCGGAGGATATTTCTGATGTGCCGCCAGAAATAGAGGTGGGATTTTCTATAGATCTAGTTCTTGGTACTAGACATGTGTCTATGGCATCATATCGCATGTCGGCATCTGAGTTGGTTGAGTTGAAGAAGCAGTTGAATGAATTGTTAGAAAAGAGGTTTGTGAGGCCGAGCGTATCGCCTTGGGGTGCTCCAGTTTTATTGGTGAAGAAAAAAGATGGAAGTATGCGATTGTGTATTGATTATCGTTAGTTGAATAAGGTGACGATTAAGAATAAGTATCCTCTTCCGAGAATTGATGATTTGATGGACCAGTTGGTAGGTGCGTGTGTGTTTAGTAAAATTGATTTGAGGTCAGGTTATCATCAGATTAGAGTGAAGGAGGAAGATATTCAGAAGACGGCTTTTAGGACACGATACGGACATTACGAATATTCCGTGATGCCGTTCGGGGTTTCTAATGCGCCGGCAGTGTTTATGGAGTATATGAATCGCATATTCCATGAGCATTTGGATCAATTTGTTGTTGTGTTTATTGATGACATCTTGATTTATTCTAAGTCTCGGGAGGAACATGCGGAACATTTGTGTATTGTATTGCAAATTTTGAAGAAGAAGAAACTTTATGCCAAGTTGTCCAAGTGTGAGTTCTGGTTGTTAGAAGTGAGTTTTCTTGGGCATGTGATTTCAGGTAATGGTATTGCTGTGGATCCATCCAAAGTAGATGCAGTTCTACAATGGGAGGCTCCTAGATCTGTTACTGAAATTAGAAACTTTTTGGGTTTAGCTGGATATTATCGAAGATTCATTGAAGGCTTTTCCAAGTTAGCACTTCCAATGACCCAGCTGACTTGTAAAGGTAAAGCATTTATTTGGGATATTCAATGTGAGGAAAGTTTTAGTGAGCTGAAGAGAAGATTGACTACAGCTCCGATTTTGATCTTACCGAATCCTGGTGAACCGTTTGTGGTGTATTGCGATGCATCTTTGAGTGGTTTAGGTGGAGTGTTGATGCAAAAAGGTAAGGTTTTGGATTATGCTTCGAGACAATTGAGGGTTCATGAGAAGAATTATCCAACTCATAATTTGGAATTAGCTGCGGTGGTTTTTGTATTGAAAATTTGGAGGCATTATCTCTACGGTGCAAGATTCGAAGTCTTTAGTGATCATAAGAGTTTAAGATACTTGTTTGATCATAAAGAGTTGAATATGAGGCAACAGAGATGGTTGGAATTTTTGAAGGACTATGATTTTAGCTTGAATTACCATCCTGGTAAAGCTAATGTGGTAGCCGATGCGTTAAGCCAGAAATCTTTGCATACGTCTGCTTTGATGGTTAAAGAGTGGGAACTTTTGGAAGAATTTAGAGATTTGAGTTTGGTGTGTGAATTGACATCTGATAGCGCGAGGCTTGGTATGTTAAAGGTCACTAATTATTTTCTGTTGACCGTTAGCGAGAAACAGAGGCTGGATGTGAAATTTGTTGATTTGATGACGGTTGGAGGTAAAAGTGTGAATGGTGACTTTAAAGTGGATGATCAGGGTGTTTTGAGATTCCGTGGTAGAATTTGTATTCCTGATGATTCGGAATTGAAAAAGATGATTTTAGAGGAAGGACACCGGAGTAGTTTGAGTATACATCCGGGAGCTAATAAGATGTATCAAGATTTGAAGGAGATCTTTTGGTGGTCCGGATTGAAGAGGGATGTGGCTTAGTTTGTTTATGCATGTTTGACGTGTCAGAAGTCAAAGGTAGAACATCAGAAGCCTAGTGGATTATTGCAACCATTGGATATTCCCGATTGGAAATGGGACAGCATTTCTATGGATTTTTTTACAGGGTTGCCGAATAATCAGAGGGGACATAATACCATTTGGGTGATTGTGGATAGGCTGACTAAATCGACGCATTTCATTCCGATTGACATCAGCTTTTCTTTGGAGAGGTTGACTGAGATTTATATCCGTGTGATTGTGAGATTACATGGTGTTTCGTTGTGTATTGTTTCAGATCGAGATCTGAGGTTTACTTCTAGATTTTGGGAAAATATGCAAAAGGCGTTAGGTTCCAAGTTGAGATTGAGTTCTGCTTATCATCCTCAGACGGATGGTCAGACCGAGAGAACTATTCAATCATTGGAAGATTTGCTGAGAGCTTGTATTCCTGAGCAAGGTGGTGCTTGGGATAGTTATCTTTCGTTGATTGAGTTCACGTATAACAACAGTTTCCATTCGAGTATTGGAATGGCACCTTTTGAAGCGTTGTATGGAAGAAGATGTCGAACACCTTTGTGTTGGCATGAATCTGGTGAGAGTTCGGTGGTTGGACCGGAGTTAGTTCAATAAACTACGGAAAAGGTGAAACTTATTTGTGAGAAGATGAAGGCTTCTCAGAGTAGGCAGAAGAGTTATCATGATCGAAGGAGGAAAGATCTTGAGTTTCGAGAAGGCGATCATGTATTTTTTAGAGTTACACCGGTGACGGGTGTTGGATGTGCATTGAAGTCGAATAAACTTACTTCTCGGTTTATTGGTCCTTATCAGATATCCGCGAGAGTGGGTGCTGTGGCTTATCGGGTGGCGTTGCCACCGAATCTTTTGAATTTACATGATGTGTTCCATGTTTCACAGCTTCAGAAGTATGTTCCGGATCCGTCTCATGTGATTTCGATGGATGAGGTTGAGGTAAGGGAGAACCTTACGGTTAAGGCATTACCGATGAGGGTTTTGGATCGCGAGTTGAAGTGGTTAAGAGGCAAAGATATTGCGCTTGTGAAAGTAGCGTGGGGAGCCGCTGCTGAGGGCAATTTGACTTGGGAGTTGGAGAGTCGGATGCGGGAATCGTATCCGGAGTTGTTCGTCTCAGGTAATATTTTCGAGGACGAAAATTTCTAAGTGGGGGAGAGTTGTAACGCCCCGGTTTTGGTTAGATTTATTTAATCGGGTCGATTTAATTAATTTTGTTTTTATATTATTTTATTCTTGGTTTTTATTTGGTGAATATGTTATGTTTATCGTTCTTATGTTTTATCGCGTTTTGGGAACGTTTGCGAGGAATTGAGTGTAGGGGTATTTTGGTCATTTTGCTTGGTTAGATATTATTGTTTTTCATAAAATAGAAACATAGAGATTAGAAAGAGAGAAAAGAAAGAGAAGAGAAATAGAGAGTGAGAAGAAGAAAAAGAGGAAAACTTGAAGTGTAAGAAATCGATTCAACCGACACTTCAAAGCACGATTAATCGGGTAAGGGTGCGAAACTCGGTTATCATATGCTTGTGTATGAATATGTATGTGTGTGTTTGAATGTTTACTTGTTTTTCATAGCTTTTCAATTCTAGGTTGAAATGAGCAAAATGAATAGAAATTGATGTTTTTGCGGTTGGAAATCGATACGAATCCCATAGTATGATCGTATTATATGTGTGAACATTGTTGATACTTGTTTTTATTGATTGAAAACGTTTTGGTTGGAGAAAGTTGGATTTTTGGGGTTTTTGAACCATGTAACCCGCAGTAGAAAATTCTGGTTCTGTTGCGATTCGCCAGGCGAATTGGGGATTCGTCAGGCGAATTAGGTCTCACCACTAGTTCGCTAGGCGAAGTGCTGGCGAAGGGGGATTCGCCAGGCGAAATCATAAGTCGCCAGGCGAAAACGGGGAGACAGAAATGTGTTAGCTACTGGAACTCTTGGGTGTTTTCTAAAATGGTGGTTCGCCACTAGTTCTCCAGGCGAAGTGCTGGCGAAGGGGTATTCGCCAGGCGAAATCCAATGTCGCCAGGCGAATCTGACTGTTTCTCAATAAATTCTTTTCTTTGAAAATCCATAACTTTCGATCCGTAACTCGGATCGAGACGTTCTTAGTACCGTTGGAAAGCTAATGAGATGTTATTTCTTATAAAAATGGTTTTGAGATTAGTGGCCGATTTAATTGTGTCAGGAATTTGGAAACGTGTCGTTTTGTCGACTTTTACCGTCGTAATTGTGTGCGATTGATGTGTTATCATGCGATATGCTTTTGATATATAACGTATAGCTTGTGTGCTGTTATATGATGTGAATGCATGTGATGAAATGTTGTGATGATGGTTTGTGGCCTTATGGCAAATAAATGCATTGTTTTGGGTTTGATTGTAATGCATGATTATTGATGTTGAGATGGTTCACATGGTTATATATGCATGTGCATTTGATTGTCATGAGTCATTAGTATGCCATGCATCATGATATGCACCTTGTGATGTTGTGTGCCCTTGTGGGGTGTGAGCGACGAAACGATTCCAGAGGGAATCTGCTGTAACGGTCGTGAGCCTTATACAAAGAGGACCTAAAGCGACATTATAGACGATCATGAGCCTTATACAAAGATGACCTAAAGCGATCGGATCGTGAGCCTTATACAAAGAGGACCTAAAGTGATCCATAAACGTCGTGAGCCTTACACCAAGAGGACCTAAAGTGACGGGGAACATCGTTTGCCCGACGGGGAGTTACACTAAGTAACAAGCGATAATTCCAATAATTCCTGAGTGAATTAATGATGATGAGAATGATGGATGGAATGGTACCGCATGCATAGAGTCGTTGTGTTGGTCTCTGTGCATTTGCACAAGTCATGAATGGATTGATTATGTGTGAGAAATTGTGAATGGGATTGATGATTTGATATATATATATATATATATATATATATATATATATATATATATATATATATATATATATATATATATATATATATATATATATATATATATATATATATATATATATATATTGGTGATAAATGTATCGAGCATGATTGATATGCCTTTGTGATGGATGCATAAAAATGGCTAGGGTACCAACTTCCAAGGATCATAACTTGAGATCCAAGCAACCTTTTTGGCTGATCCAAAGATGGATTTGTAGCTCTCATGACATACTTTAAAAGTGTCAACCATACCTCACTCCAATTCTTCATGGATTTTTAGTTATGGAGTGACCAAAATGACAAAAACATGAAAATGTCACTTTTTCCAACACTTAGTGAAATTTTCACTAAGTCAGAATCTGTTTCACTTTTTTCAAAATGTAAGGGCATTTTTCACTTAGATCCAAAAAGTGCCAAGACAAACTATGATCACACATATGTTGTATCATATAAGAGCTTTCCAAAATGGCCAAGAACTCCATCAAATCCCATTTGAGCTAAGAGTTATGACAATGGCAATATGCCTTGCTGCAACTGTCATGGTAAGGCAGATTTGTGCATTTTGTTCGATTTGATCAATTTATGCAAATGACAAACAAGTTTATCCATTTAAATACCTCAGGGGGAGACCAAGGAGGAACAAACACTAATCCATAAGCCTCCCAAGTCTTTGGAACCAAAAGTAGCATGCCAAACCTAGAAATTCCTAAAAAGGGGACAAGACTCCAATTTTGTTTTGGAGCATTCAATGGATGCACCAAGGTGGCATGAACTGAGCCTTTTCCAACTGAATGAGTCAAGGATGATCTCTGAACTAGGGAACCAAATGCTTGTGCTCTAACCTCTAGTCAATGGCTAGAGGAGACTTGAGATTCCAAAATGATCCAATTGGCCAAAGGTCTGCTGCAGTTGCCATTCACTATTGCTTGCAAAACAAACTTGCTCTACTATAAATAGAGCTCATTTGTGCTCAGTTTAAGTACACCAAAGCCATCAAACTGATGCTTTCCTCAAAATCTCTTCTTTCACTCCAAAATTTCCTTACAAAGCAAGTCACTATCGGGTTTTGAGTTTGAGAACCATTCCAACCAAACCAATCACACACACACCTCATAAACATCATATGGAAGTGATCCAAACACTTAAACTACAACTAGAACACTGATTTCTCAGAATCAACAGCCAATTGCTCAAGGTTTTAACCAAGTTGCAGTTGAGATGCCATGAAGTGATCCAGCCATTTCCAAACAACTCCAAGCATTCAAATACATTCCATATGGTGTAAGGAAGCTGTTCAGATCATCACAACTCATTTGTAACACCTCCAACTCAAAAATCACTTTGCTCTTGCTGTCACGACCTTCAAGTAAGCCTAAACTTAGTCATCTCTTAATCTATGCATATTTCCTCGCATAATATTTTTGCCAAATGTTCATAATCATGCATAGAATGTTTCCCCTCAATTAATTGCTTTGTTTGAATCATGTATCAAAATTCTCAGCCTTCATGCAAATTTTAGGGTTCTTGAGGTTTTGTCTTGATTTCTTATTCCATGCTTAAAATAAATGAAATTAAAGACCATAGACTTGATCGTGAGGTGAAAACGAGTAGATTGATATGTGGATTGTGTGATTTCATCAAGTATTCAGTGAGATTGGTGAGAAAATGCAAATCTGCAGAAACAGAGGGGTGGCGCGTGTTCTTGGTGTGTTCTTAGCGCCATTTTTTTAATATTTGAATATTTGAATTTTGTGATTTTATTTAATTGATTCAAAAATTAATTTCTCTCTGAGTTTTAATGATTTTGAGTTGATTCTTTTTTTAATAATTCACAAAAATGTTAAAATGTTTTATTTTGCAAAAAA
Source organism: Lathyrus tuberosus (assembly GCA_022829125.1). Taxonomy (NCBI): domain Eukaryota; kingdom Viridiplantae; phylum Streptophyta; class Magnoliopsida; order Fabales; family Fabaceae; genus Lathyrus; species Lathyrus tuberosus. The sequence continues at coordinate 20,242,904 of JALAZF010000021.1, read as the reverse complement.
TTCCCAAAAATATTATTTATTTCATATACTTGATATTTTTGCAAAGAATTAATCTTTTATTTGTTTTTTAACATTTAAAATATTTTTTCCTCCTTGATTTTCCAAATTTAATTGGTTTCCAATCATTTTGTGGATATAAACATGATTTTTCAAACATTAATCCAAGATCACAACTTGTTTTTCACACATGTTTGATAATTTTGGTCATTTTAATTAAATTTTTATTTAATTAAAATACATTTTGAAACTAATTTAGGGTTTTGATCTTAATCACCCTAAACAAATCATTTTTAAACACTCATGGGCCTCTAATAGAGTGTAAGACCCAACCCCTCTTGAAAACCAAAATATTTTGGGCCTTACTGTATTGTATAAGTCCCGATACTGTCAAAAAGTTCGGCACGATCGTCGCCTTTTTAACAAAAATCTTTGGGCTTCTCCTTGAGCTATAAGACCCATCTTTATTCATTTTAAACCTTTTGGGCCTCTAATAGAGTGTAAGACCTAATCCCCTTTTAACCAAAACATTGTTGGGCCTCAGATATTGTATAAGTCCTTCTGCGTTAAAAGAAAAATCTCGGGGCAATCGCCAGTTCAAAAATCTAATCATCTGGGCCTACCCTCGTGTTGTAAGCCTCATTTCTTTTCTTTTCAAAATCTTTGGGCCTCTAATAGAGTGTAAGACCCATCCCCTTGTACATAAAAACAATTTTAGGCCTCACATATTGTATAAGTCCCTCTGTACAGTTTTCAAAACAACGGTGCGATCATCTTTAAAACTTGGGCCTCTCCTTGAGCTGTAAGCCCCGACAATCTTTTCAAAGCACTTTCTCCTTTGATTTTGAATTCAAACATATGTTGTTATTAAAACTTTCTTTAATTTCTTTGTTGAACAAATAACAAAACAACATGGAAGCTCTACAACGGGTAAGTGTTTATCAGCTTTCATTTACTGCTTTCATATGTATATAACTGTATTATGGGGAAGTTTCACTATAAGTCTTCCTTCACATCCTTTTATATACTTATCACATATTCACTGTGTAATACTAGTATAGTTATTTAGAGTTTTCCCCGGAAACTACGTCTAGCACTAGGTAAAGCCTTGTTGGTCACTCTTAAATACAAACAAAACTAGATCCCCCATAGGATTTCAAGATACAGTCTTCCCTTCTCTTGGGGTTAAACAATATGGAACAAAGAGAAAGGCAGTATTCTCGGTGAACCTTTTCTCAGACTGTCACCCTCAGAAATTGTCAAAGAAACTCTAACTCCCCAGAGATGATCTTTTCTCCGTGAATGGCATCTCTTGAGTTTCTTCCAAATTCTCGAACTTTCCTGGAATGATCTCTTCTCCGTGAATTGCATTTCTTGAACTTCTCTTGGTTTGGGGACCCACAAGCTTCCTAAAAGCATCCCCTCCTCCTCTTGGACGTTGTACAAGGACCCTTCGGCTTCTTAGAAGTTCTCATGCCTTCTCTTGGGCTTAATACAAGGACCCTGATGACCTCTTAAAGGTATGATAGAACTTAGTCATCCTTTGCTAGAGCAGTATTTCCAGCGTCAAAACTCCGACCATTTTAGGGTTGATACTCATCCCTTAATGCCCGCGTCTCCTCTTGGGCATTGTACAAAAGATAAAACTCTAGACTTGGATAGTCTAAACCTCTTGAGTCTCAAAGACATTCTCAAGTTTCTTTCAAACATAGGAAAAAACACCGATCACCCTGGATCAATCTCCACCAGAAACCCGGACTCTCTCATGAGAGTTCCCCACACTTGGACACGCTTCAGGATCTCAATAATCCTCAGCAGTAAGACAGCCTCCTCCTAGGCTTTGTACAAATGATTCTCCCCGGTGGAGCTAACCTTTTCAGACTCTCTTATTGAGTCAACCACTTTTAGCCTCCGTCTTGGGCTTTGTACAAGACACGTAAAAAACACTCTCTTGTTGAGTATAAAAGACTCTCTTGTTAAGTCAACCTCCTTTTAGCCTCAATCTTAGGCTTCGTACGAGATAGAAAAACACTCTCTTGTTGAGTATAAAAGACTCTCTTGTTGAGTCAACCTCCTTTTAGCCTCAATCTCGGGCTTTGTACGAGATAGAAAACACTCTCTTGTTGAGTATAAAAGACTCTCTTGTTGAGTCAATCTCTTTTTAGCCTCAATCTCGGGCTTTGAAAAATACTCTCTTGTTGAGTATAAAAGACTCTCTTGTTGAGCCAATCTCCTTTTAGCCTCAATCTCGGGCTTCATGCGAGACAGTAAATCACTCTCCTATTGAGTATAAAAGACTCTCTCGTTGAGTCAATCAACCTTCAGACTCTCTTGTTGAGTCAAACCCTTTCAGCCTCCATCTTGGGCTTTATACAAGATACATTCTCCCCAATGGAGTCAAAAATCCCGTTTAGCCTCAATCTTAGGCTTTGTACAAGACAGAAAGAACATTTTCCCCAGAAAAGTCAAACTTCCAGCCTCCTCTTAGGCTTTGTATAAAGACACCCCCCGGTTGAGTCAATCAACCTCTTAGCATCGAACTCGTGCTTTGATCAGGGCATACAAACATCATCAATTCCTCTTTAGAGATGACAAGTTCTCTCTCAGTCAAACCTTTTTAGCTTCACATCTTGGGCTTTGAACAAGATACAAATCACCTTTAGCTTCATGTCTTGGGCTTTGAACAAGACACCAAAATGTCTCTTTCCTCCCATAGAATAGGAGGAACTACGATCGCTATGATTTCCCTGTTTCGTTAAACGGGAATACGTAGGCATAAGATTTCAAAATCTTAGCGAGCATACTAATTAAAAAAAACTCAAAATCCAATACTTCCATACATCAATCAAGAAGCATCAGACCTAACACCTTACCAAAAGCCTCGCAAATAGTCCAGACACTGTTTTTTAAGCAAGTAACCTAAGACAGACCCCCCTTTTGATAGCATCTGTAAACCAACAGCTTTGACTGTTTAACCTCAGTATGCAAGTAGGGTTAATTGGAGACATTTATTTCCCTTCCTGAATCAGTTTCACAGGATAAAAAATGAATCGAACTGTAGTACCAAAATGATAGTGATTCGAAACCATAAAAATCACGCTACAACCCCCAGACTAACGGGCAAGCAGAGGCCACAAACAGGGTAATCCTTCGGCGTCTAAAACGAAGGCTAGGCGAAGCTAAGAAGAGGTGGGTCGAGGAGTTACACAGTGTGCTCTGGGCCTACCGAATAACCCCACACTCTACCTCCGGGGAAACCCCTTTTCGACAAGCTTATGGAACTGAGGTGGTGATACCGATGGAAATCAAAGAAGCTTCTAGACGAACAGAAGCTCCTCTCGACAAGGAGATAAATGACGAGGCTTTAAGGGAAGAGCTCGACCTAGTCAAAGAAATATGGTCAGAAGTAGCTTTCCGTGAGGCTTCGCTAAAACAAAAAATAACCTTGCGCCACGAGGCTAAGGTCATAAAGCACGACTTCCCCATTGGCAGCTTGGTCCTACGCAGAAACCAGAAGGATTCGCGCGAGGATAAGCTGGCCACGAACTAGGAAGGACCTTACAGGGTCAAGTCAAAAACAGGCACTAGAGCCTACTACCTAGAAACTCTGGACGGAGAACCATTTGCTCGACCATAGAACGCTGAAAAGCTCAAACAATATTACAGTTAGGACCAGCCACTAGGTCAGACTAACTGCTAACGAGATCACCCCCAACGGGGAGACAGCTCGGCCATGGGACCGTGCCCCCGGTGCAAGCACGATCCCTTACCTTACAACATTGGCCAGTTTCTGCTAATGGGATGAGCAAACTCTGCGCACAACGGGGATACCTCAATCGAGCTCCGTCGTTGCCGCACCATTAAGGCAGGACACCCAGCTCGCGATGGGAACAGTCCAAGCCTATGGAATTAGTACCTCGACCGAGATCCTAGTCCCATCACCGACGAAACTACTTCGCCTCCTCGACGAGTCTCCCAAATTGTTGAGCATAACAAGAGCAAGTCGAGCAAAGCATCCATACTTAGCGTTTAAACGATAAAAGCATACACAAATAAATGCAACGAAGACAATGCCAAACGCAAAATATTTATATAATTTCGGCCACAAGGCCAGAATAAGTCAACAATACAAGAAAAGGGTTGGGCCCGACAAAATGTTACATATCAAAAGGCACGCAGGCCCACAAAATACAAGTACAACTTCAAAACAAAAACTAAATTGCATTGCCAGGAATCTCAGGAGGAACCACCTTGCTGTTGACAACCACGTTGAGAATGCCCATCCCCTCGGTCAATAGCTGGACGTCGGAGTAAAGGGCTTTAAACTGCTCCAAAGCAGCGTTGAAACCAAACTCAGTTGCCCCCAGATTATCCTGCTCAAGAAGAATGATCCTCTCGACCAGGTCCTTCCACGTCTTCAGAGCCTTCTCGTCGTCAGTCTCATCCTGACCAACCGCCAATGATCCCTCCAGCTTGGTTATCCTCGCCTTCGGGCGGGCATTCTCATCATTTACTTTAGTCACCTCCCCCTTCATCTGGGTTACTTCCTTCTGAAGTTCTATATTAGCCTCCAGATTGCCTTGAAGCTTCTTCAGATCGTTGTAAATATTTGCGTTTTCCAGCTCCAGGTCATAGATCTTAGCTTTCGCCCTCTTAAGGTTGGCAAGCAGAACCATCTCCACGTCCCCGAGGGCCAAAGCCGCCTCCAGTACTCTGATCATAGTCGCCGCATCGTGACAGAGAAGCTTCCTCCGCACCTGAGGGTCAGAGGATAGGATGGCCGAAGCATTAAGTTCAGGAACAGCGATAGAGCTCTCCCTGTCAAAAATATTCCCCTGAAGATAGCACGGAGGCAGCACGAATCTCCCCCCGACGAAACCGCCCGAGCAACTAGCCGGCGAAGAGCCAACATCGACACGTTTCCTCTTATGGGTCGTGTCCAGAGTTGGAGGGGTTGAAGTGGTCCCCGGGGCAGAGCCAGTTTCTCCCACAAACTTTTCCAAAGTTACTTGGTGCTTCACAGCACCAGTCTTCGGCACTAGGGGCACCTTCTCCAGGTTCTTGACCGCCTAGGACCTCACCAGACGCTCCTTCATGTCTGACATTTTCCCTGCAAACATAAAAGAGGAGATTAGTATGATTGGGCAAAAAATTTAAACACGGGCAAAGGAACAAGTTATACCGAGGAGTTGGAACGCAACATCGTCGGTTTCGCACTCAAGAAGGGCCCTAGTATTAATATAACGAGCCGCCTAAGCAGGCTCTTCGTCCTCCCCGAACAACTCTTTTCCATCCCTATCCACCACAAAGGCAGGACTGAAGGTCTCCACGTATGCATGCAAAACCCGGTAGGACTTCTTGTCCCCGTCACAAAGCTGCTTGTGTTTGACAAGGAACTGATCGGTCCTATATCTGAAATGGGCATACACCCACTCCAAAGGGAACTTGGGCATGGCCTTCTCAACTTGCTGACCATCAACCTCCACGGTCTCAAGCGTAGAAATGGATCTCCTAGACAATTCAGAGACAGGTTTCACGACCAAGAACCTATCCTTGAAATGTTAGACAGATTCTGAGTATGGCCAAAAGAGCCTGCTCTGCTGCTTGAACGACACCCAGCTTTGCTTCGGGCCCGCTGTGCTCTGCTGGATTTGGAAAATGCAAAAGAAAAGGTCCACACTCGCCCTGACCTTCAAGTAACGGCATAGCAGCTCAAAAGCACGAATGAACGCTAGTGCGTTCAGATGGAGTTGGGCGGGGCACAACTCTAAGTGACAGAAGATGGCCTCTTGGAAATCGGTAAAGGGCAGGCGATACCTCGCCTCCACAAAGGCAAACTCATACATGGGGAATTGCATCCCTGGATGCACCGAATAGATTCGGTCATTTTCTGTCGGGCAGATAGCTTTCCAATGCGCAGGCGCACCCTCAGCCTGATCTTCAATGTAGGGAAACTCCCGGGCTTCCTCTTCAGTAAACGTCGACCTTGTCGATAGGGGTTCCTGGGCGATTCACTTGAGGTCCGCCTCGGCTACGTGGACGTTGGCATAATCTACGAGCTTCTCCGCCTCCTCATGCGCAGCCCCAACGTCGAGTACGATCCCTTCGCGTTGGTCAGCCATTTCACCTAAAAAGCAGAAGAAGAAAAAGTGAATTCGACGACAAAGATAAAATCCACCCTTCCACCACTAATCAAGTGAAAGGGCGAGGAATAAGTCGAGGATAACCTCGAGCCCTAGTCGACCACGACATAATACAGCGGCTTCACTTTCCCCTACAACGGGGACGAGTCTCTACGACTTTACGAAGACTCTGTGAGGAGGAGCTTACTCGACAAAATAAACTCGTCGCGCAAAAGCCAAAGTTTCACGTCAAACAGGCCTAATGCCCGACTACAAACCTAAAACTAATCCTAACCAAAATTTAGGAAGATCTACATAATCCTACGCCATATTCATGGACATTCATCCTATGTTCTTCATGTTCTTCATGATCTTCATGAGTTTTCCAGAAATTCATGTGTTCATCGAAGAACACATGAACATTCATCAGAAAGTTCATAACTCACTGGAAAACTCATGAGAATTTCTAGAAATGAAGAACGCCACAAAAAATCCTAAAGGGATATGAAGAACTTACTTGACAAGTACAGAGGTAGAAGATGAAGATTGACGGTGGCATTGTAACTCCGGTGAGAGCACAAATTGTAGAGAAAAAAGGTTTGGGGAGAATAATTTGAGTGAAGTGTTCAAATGAGTCCCCTCTTCCCCCTTTTTATAAACATTTCCTCGCTTGGGAAGCGCAAAGGCCATCATAGCCTAGGCCTCTAGCCTGACAAGAATTGAATGCACCACCACGTGTCAAAAAATATCCTCGTCAGGGCTCATCGACATAAAACACAGGATTTGCGGGCACGTTTCCTAAACCTAGTCGACAGAAAACACCATTTTTGCGAGGACATTTCCAAATCTAGTCGACATAAATACGCTACTTCTGTGGGCATGTCCTCGCATACAAAAGGCTGTCGGGCTGCTAAGCAACCAGTGTCGACCATATTAACCACCGAACAGGTGAGGGAATGTCCCCGAACATTGTCACCCAAAGGTAGTAGTCCACGAGGCTATCTCAAGTCATCACTCTTCCTCAGAGCAAAGACTTGGGGGGCTCCTGTTCTGGACTGGGCAGGCGCTTGGCCCATAGCAGGGCAAGGCTCAATCCAGTCCCGCTCTTGGCAAGGCCCAATAGTCAAAACTAGCTGTTGGGCACAACTAGCCGTTGGGCACAATATGACCGTTGGGGACATGCCCCTCACGCGCCTGACAATTCACGCGACCAATTATTTCCCCAGATCTCGCAGAAATAGTTGGACCAGGTCAAAGGGTCACGCGTCTGACCCTCTACCTGGCAGTCTCCCATTGGTCGACCAGATATTTCGGCCACATGGGAGACCTTGGCCCCGCGCTGGGGGTTACTTCTATAAATACCCTATCACTTGAGAGGGGAAGGTTTGATCACTATTTTATACTTGAAATCATACTTTGGTACTTGCATTTCTCTCTTGTCCAATCACTTACTTTGGCATCAGAGTACCTTCCAGGTACAACCCCCCTTTTCTCTCCTACAAGCATCCTCATTTGTCCTACACGAAGGCCACGACGATCCAGTCTGATCACCTCATATCAATTTGGAATCTGATGTAGTTGACAATTTTAAAGTATGTAATGAGATCTTTCATTTGAGCTTTGGATGGAAGAAAAAGGCCTTGTGGTTTAGGAGTTATGACCTTGCAAAGTTGGTACCAAATCACTTTTCTTCCATAACTTAGAAAATTTTAAGTTTCCTAAGGTTTCCCTTTTTGCAAGTAACCTCACTTTTCTTGATTTTTCTTGATGAATGATGATCCAAACCATGAATTAACATTGTTTTTGACTTAGGGAAGCCTTGTTTGTCAAGAAATTCAAAAAGTCAAACTTAATTCTTGGCACAGTTGACTTTTTGTTAGATGAATTCCAAACTGTGTGATCCTCTATGAAATCAAGTCTTTGACCTAATTCAAACCTAATGGATGGATTCCATAGGTGTTATAGAGTATCTTAAATCATGTCCCAAGGTTTGGGAACATGTCTTGGTCAAAAGCCAAAGATACAATTGACTTTTCATTAGGAAACCCTAATTGGTCCAGATGAATTTGAATCCTTGTATTGCTTATGAACCAAGTTTTTTGAATCAATACAATCTTGTAAATGGATCAATATGATGTATTAGAGGTCTTCAAAACACTTCTTGAGGTCTTGGCTCATGTCTTGCTCCAAAAGTCAACTTAGGGGTGAATTAGGTCAAGAAACCCTAATTCCTGATTTTTGATGAATGCATCCCCTGAGGCTATTTTGACTTGATGATTGGACTCATAAGGTCCCTTTGAACTTCTTGGATCATGTTTTGAAGTATTAGCCCATTCCTAGTGTTGCGGTGAGAATCGGATGTCAAGCTATTGATTAACTTGAATCACACATCTTTGAAATTCACCACCGAGCTGTGATTTATTCAAAGGAAAGGGTAAAGATCGAAGAAAACCCTAGTTACACTATATGAAAACACAGCTAAGAGATCGGGGGTTCGGGGGTTGGTTACACTAAGGGAAAGTATTAGCACCCTAAGTATCTGTAGTACTCTACAGGAACCTTTTGTTTGTATTTGTGTTATGTTATGTTTGCTTGCTAAGGGAATCTGCTAAGGGTAAGGTAAAGACCTATGGTGAAGACCAAAGAGTTAAAGGTAAAGACCTAGAGGTATATACACTAAGTATGCTTGCCAAGACGTCGTATCTTGTGCCTACGTATCCTGACTAAAGAATCAGAGCAACCGTAGTTCACCTATCTAAGGGTGAGTGATGTTGAGTTTATCAAAAGTAAGTATTGTATTATCGTATCCACAGAGACTGGAGTGATATTACGAATAACCTTTTAGATTACTGAGAAATTTTAAATGAACGTGTGTTTGGTAAAGTCTTTGATTGTGTTTTAAAGTGAAACAATGAAAATAAACGGAATGATTTAAACAGAATGAATTAAACAGGATTTGTTATATGATAATTGATCTTGCCGGGATTGGAGTTCTTCTACCGTTCACGTATGCAATATCAAATAGTTATGATGCAGTCATGTTTTTACTCATATTTCCATATACTCTTCTGAAAAGTATGTATGTCTACATAACAATTCATAGATTTCAATCTATTTGTTGAATCGGTGATGTCTCGACCGATTAAACAAAGAGACTTTATGACAAACAAGTATTTGAATTGGATACTAAACCTAATCCTATGTCTAGAAATTGAGGTTTAATAGATTCATATCTTGTAATATCTGAAGACGGAATCAATTTTCATTAATAACCGAATTCATAAGATTTAACAATGAAGAAGAGATAGAATCAATACTTAATGAAAACATGATTGTATTAAGATTAAAAGCGGTACATATACATACGATTACGGTAGATTCTTTCAATCCCAGCAAGAGAGAGAGTTTAGCTATTCATTTTTATGGTAGCTTGCACAAAAAGGAAGAAGTGGAGATGAATGAGCATCAAAGACGATTTCTCGATTTTTGATGCGTATCCAGCTCGATTCTTCGATTCTCTCTCTTAAAGTTCTCTTACAATTCACTTTTAATATCTATTACAAAAGTACTTAAAACTAAAACATGATATCCATTTGCACTGCCCTTGCCCCTTTTTATAGTATTCTTGGCCGCCTAAGTTCGCATAGCGAGAGAAAGTTTGCTATGCGAACTTTCTTTCCTTCCCCATTAAGATTTGAATTCAACCGCCCTTGTTGACACCGCCAAACTTCGCTATGCGAAGTATAGTTCGCGTCGCGAACTCTGGTCGCTTCCTCTCGCTTCCATCGCTTCAAGCGAAGATTGGACAATTTGGTTCTGTTTTGAGTTGCTGAGTCTCGTCTTTCTTCGCATCGCGAACTTTCTCTATGCGACCCATAGCGATCTTCAAGCGAAACCCTTCACTTTCTTTCGCTTCCTGTCGCTTCAAGCGAAGTTAGCCAATTTTGATTCTGTTTTGTTTTGCCTGGCTCGCTTCCTGTCGCTTTCTTTCGCATAGCGATGCTTCGCTACGCTGTTGGTCGTGATGCGAAAGTTGCAGGGCATGGTATTTTCTTTATTTCAACTGGGTTTCTTCATACCTAATACATGCAAAACCATACAAATTCCCAAGTACCAACCTTTTGGGTCTTTTATTAGTCAATTCTCATAAAAAATGAAAAGGAACAACGCAATTCGTATGAGTTTCGACTAATGATACATTGTACTTTTGGATTGTTATCAGTGAGGAACCATTGACTATGGCCAAAGTTCCAAGGGGAATGAGTATGATACTCATATAGAGTTAAAGAACTCTTTAATTCTAAGTTGTAAAGGGAAGTGAATACTCATGATGATGAGAATCACATAGAGTTTAAGAACTCTAACTTAATTCTAAGTTTGAAGGTGAATGGCTCTCATAAGGCCAAAGGAGAAAGGAACATCATAATGATGATGCTCACATAGAGTTGAAGAACTCTAGGTGAAACCTAAGTCATAAGGTAAGTGGCTTTAATGAGGCCAAAGAGGGAAATTAGCAACTATGATGATAGTGCTCACAAGAGGGGAACCTAATTAGGTAAAGGGGAGAAAAAAAAGGCTCTAATGAGGCCAAGGGATTGATCCTAAAGAGGATAAGGGATGGCTCTAATGAGGCCAAGAGGAGAGATGGCTCTAATGAGGCCAAGATGATAAATGAGCTATCTATGACTTTTCTTGCGTAATGTATGGCATGGAAAATTTTGTTCTTTCGTTGGCCTAAAACTGCACCAACCGCATGATCACTGGCATCGCACATTAGTTCAAATTCAATTGTCCAATCAGGTGCAGTGATTATGGGTGCAGTGCTTAGATTTTTCTTTAAGTTTTCAAAAGCAAGTAAGCAATCATTATCAAAATTAAATAACCTGTCCTTGTTGAGGAGGTTGCTTAACGGCTTTGCAATCTTTGAAAAATCCTTAATGAATCTTCGATAGAACCCGACATGGCCAAGGAAACTTCGAATTCCCTTGACGTTGATTGGTGGAGGAAGCTTTGCAATGACATCAATTTTGGCTTGGTCTACTTCAATTCCTTTTGCTGAAATTTTATGTCCAAGCACTATGCCTTCGGTGACCATGAAGTGACACTTCTCCCAATTAAATACTAAGTTGGTTTCCACACACCGCTTCAGTACGGTGTCCAAATTGCTTAAGCACAAATCGAATGATTCTCCAAAAATGGAGAAATCATCCATGAAGACCTCGATAGAATTTTCAATCAAATTGGAGAAGATGGCTTGCATACATCGTTGAAAGGTTGCAGGTGCGTTACAAAGACCAAACGGCATACGTCTATATGCGAAGATACCAAAGGGGCAGGTGAATGTTGTTTTCTCATGATCCTCGGGGTTTACAGTGATTTGATTATATCTGGAGTAACCATCTAAGAAACAGTAGAACTGCTGCCCGGACAATCTTTCCAACATTTGGTCCATAAACGGAAGTGGGAAATGATTCTTCCTTGTTGCTTGATTGAGTCTTCTATAATCGATGCACATACGCCATCCAGTGACCGTCCTGGTTGGAATTAACTCGTTTTTCTCATTAGTTATCATTGTCATGCCACCTTTCTTTAGCACTACTTGCACGGGACTCACCCAAGCACTATCTGATATGGGATAAATCATGCCTGCTTTTAACAACTTTACCACCTCTTTGCGTCCAACCTCCTTCATTGTTGGATTCAACCGTCGTTGTGGTTGAGCAATTGGTTTGTAGTTCTCTTCCATATTTATCTTGTGCATACAGTATGATGGACTGATACCTTTCAAATCTGACAGCAACCAACCAATTGCATTTTGATTTTCCTTGAGAACTTGCACCAGTTTTCCTTCTTCATGATTAGTTAAGAAATTGCTGATAATGACAGGTTTCTTTCCTTCTTCATCAAGGAAAACATACTTCAAGTGGCTAGGCAGCATTTTTAATTCCAGCAGATCTTTCTTTTGCACGGTCTCTTCTTTTAAATCCTCGATTCTTGCTTATTTCGTAGGAATTTCTCTTACTGTGTCAAGTTCTGTCAGGCACTCTTTAAGCTCTCTTTCTTCTTCTGGGTCAAGAAAGTTGACAGTATCCATTAGTGCTCTTTCCAATGGTGATGCTATGTAGGCCTGTTTTTGCACTTGTAGTACTTCTTCATCAATTGTATCAATGTGAAAAAAATGCTCCCTTATCCTTGGAGTGTTTCATAGCGACAAAGAGGTTGAAAGTAACTTCCTCATCTGGAACTCGTACTTTCATTAAACCGTCATCAATATCAAACATTATACATGTGGTTTTCATGAATGGACGTCCCAAAATTAGTGGCACATCATCATCTTCCTCTATATCCATGACCACAAAATCAATAGGGAATAAAAATTTATCTACCTTGGCGAGCATGTCTTCTGCAATACCGGATGGCTTTGTGACTGATTTGTCGGCAAGTTGCAAAGTCATCCTAGTATTCTTCATGTCTAAATCACCAATTCTTTGGATTACCGAGAGTGGAATGAGATTGGTACTTGAACCAAGATCTATCAATGCTTTGTCAGCATTCAAGTTTCCAAATGTAACTGGTAGTGTAACTCTTCCTGGATCCTTTTCTTTTTGTGGAAGAGTTCATTGAATGATCGCACTGCAGCTTGCATCCAGATGTATGGTCTCCTCGTCAGTAATTCGTCTCTTTTTGGTGAGAATTTCTTTCATGAATCGAGCATATGTTGGCATTTGTTCAAGTTCTTCTGTAAACGGAATATTAATTTGTAACCGTTTGAAGATATCCAAGAATCGAGTGTATTGTCTCTCTTTATCCTTTTTGGTTGGAGCTTGAGGGTATGGTAAGTGTTGTATTAGTGGACTCACCATTTTTCCTTTTTCTTCCCTTGTTCTCCTATGATTCTGTTCTTTATTTGTTTCTTCTTCTTTTTTCTCATGCTTCTTTTCAACTAACTTTTTTTTATTGTTCTCTCCTTCTTTCTCTTCTTCTTTTTTCTTTTCTTCTTCTTCATGATTCTCAACAACACTCCTTTCTTTTCTCTCATTCTCATTTAGTGTTTTTCCACTCCTTGTCACTATCGCCTTGCAATGTTCTTTTGGATTTGGTTGTGTTGTGGCTGTGAAAGTTCCTCCTTGTTGTTCTGCCAATTGTTTGGCAATCTGTCCGACCTGTGTTTCAAGGTTTCTAATGGATGTGTCGGTGTTTTTCTGATTTGCCATAGACATCTGCATGAATTATTGCAAGGTTTCTTCAAGTTTGGATGTTCTAACAGGTTGTGCTGCTGCATTTTGCTGGTAGTTTTGATATTGGTTTGGCCTGCTGGTTGTTTCATACTCTTGTCTCCACCCTTAATTATAGTTGGTGTTGTTTCCGCGTTGAAAATTCTGATTCCCTTGATATGGTGCTGGTTTTTGTTGATTTCCCAAATAGTTAGCTTCTTCATTGATTGGGGGACAAAAACCAGTTTGATGGTCTCCAGTACATAACTCACAAAAGGCTACTTGTTTTGGTGCGTTGGTCGAACCGTGCATCTCCTTCAACTGTTGTGGAAGTTTGGATAGTTATTTCGTTAATTCCTCCACTGTTTGAGTGAGTATTTTGTTTTGTGCCAAGATTGCGTCATTGGTGCCTAACTCCAGGATTCCAGGTTGTCTTTGTGTTGTGCCACGATTGTACTACACCTGATGATCATTCAAGGCCATACGGTTGATGATAGATACAACATTCTCTGCGCTTTTAGATAACAAAGATCCACCTTCAGTTGCGTCGAGTAAGAGCTTGGGTTGTGGGTGAAGTCCATTTTTGAAAATATGAATTTGTGTACGCTCATCAAACTCATGATTAGGACATTTCCGCAACATAGATTTGTATCGTTCCCAAGCCTCGCGAAGAGTTTCAGTTGCACTTTGTGCGAACGAGGCAATTGCTGCTTTGGCATCCATAAACCTATTGTGTGGGAAGAACCTATTCAGAAAGTGTTCTTCGAGTACGTTCCAATTGGTCATGATGTTCGTCGGTTGGTCCAAGTACCAATCCTTTGCTTTTCCGATTAAAAAGTGTGGGAACGGTCTCATGAAGACTGCCTCTTCTTCAGCTTCCGGTGCTCCTAACGTACCGGCTAGCTCGTAAAACTTGGTGAGATGGCTGTACGGATCTTCATGGTCTAAACCTGCAAAAGGATTAGCGTAGATAATCTGCAATAGTCCAGTCTTCATCTCAGCCTGACGGTTATTTGGAGTGGTGGTGAGACGAGCTAGTCGTCTTGGACTGCTTCGGTCGGGTCCTCCATTGACAACCTCTGGTATTTCTGCCATTTTTTCAGTTGTTGGTGGTGCTGATGAAACAAAACAGGACTCTTTTTTCTTGTGTTTGGTTGATTGCTTTTACTTCTTGGTACGTCTTTTGTTTTTCTGGGCTGTTCTTTCGATCTCGGGATCAAAAGGTACTAGTTCCCTTGAGCTCGTACCTCGCATACACAAAGCTTGGCAATTTCTAACCAACAAAATGTTAGGAAAAAGTAAGATAGAGAATGGTTGTAAATATATACAGTATTTTTAACAAATGTACACACTTAAAAGATAACAGTAATCTTTGTATTCGTAAGAACTAAACGCCAGTCCCCGGCAACGGCGCCATTTTGATGTTGAGTTTATCAAAAGTAAGTATTATATTATCGTATCCACAGAGACTGGAGGGATATTACGAATAACCTTTTAGATTACTAAGAAAATTTAAATGAACGTGTGTTTGGTAAAGTCTTTGATTGTGTTTTAAAGTGAAACAATGAAAATAAACAGAATGAATTAAACGAGATTTGTTATATGATAATTGATCTTGTCGGGATTGGAGTTTTTCTACCGTTCACGTATGCAATACCGATTAGTTATGATGCAATCACGTGTTTACTCATATTTCCATATACTCTTCTGAAAAGTATGTATGTCTACATAACAATTCATAGATTTCAATCGGTTTGTTGAATCGGTGATGTCTTGACCGATTAAACAAACAGACTTTATGACGAACAAGTATTTGAGTTGGATACTAAACCTAATCCTATGTCTAGAAATTGAGGTTTAATAGATTCATATCTTGTAATATCTGAAGACTGAATCAATTTTCATCAATAACCGAATTCATAAGATTTACCAATGAAGAAGAGATAGAATCAATACTTAATGAAAACATGATTGTATTAAGATTAAAAGCGGTACATATACATACGATTATGGTAGATTCTTCCAATCCCAGCAAGAGAGAGAGTTTAGCTATCCATTTTCATGGTAGCTTGCACAAAAATGAAGAAGTCGAGATGAATGAGCATCAAAGACGATTTCTCAATTTTTGGCCACCTAAGTTCGCATAGCGAGAGAAAGTTCGCTATGCGAACTTCCTCTCCTTCCCCATTAAGATTTGAATTCAACCGCCCTTGTTCACACTGCCAAACTTCGCTATGCGAAGTATAGTTCGCGTCACGAACTCTGGTCGCTTCCATCGGTTCAAGTGAAGATTGGACAATTTGATTCTATTTTGAGTTGTTGAGTCTCGCCTTTCTTCGCGTCGCGAACTTTCTCTTTGCGACCCATAGCGATCTTCAAGTGACACCTTTCGCTTTCTTTCGCTTCCTGTCGCTTCAAGCGAAGTTAGCCAATTTTGATTCAGTTTTGTTCTGCCTAGCTCGCTTCCTGTCGCTTTCTTTCGCATAGCGATGCTTCACGTAGTGAAGCTGTTGGTCGCGATGTGAAAGTTGCAGGGCATGGTCTTTTCTTTGTTTCAATTGGTTTTCTTCATACCTAATACCTGCAAAACCATACAAATTCCCAAGTACCAACCTTTTGGGTCTTTTATTAGTTAATTCTCATAAAAAATGAAAAGGAACAACGCAATTCGTATGAGTTTCGACTAATGATACATTGTAATTTTGGATTGTTATCAGTGAGGAACCATTGACTATGGCCAAAGTTCCAAGGGGAATGAGTATGATACTCATATAGAGTTAAAGAACTCTCTAAGTCTAAGTTGTAAAGGGAAGTGAATACTCATGATGATGAGAATCACATAGAGTTTAAGAACTCTAACTTAATTCTAAGTTTGAAGGTGAATGGCTCTCATAAGGCCAAAGGAGAAAGGAACATCATAATGATGATGCTCACATAGAGTTGAAGAACTCTAGGTGAAACCTAAGTCATAAGGTAAGTGGCTCTAATGAGGCCAAAGAGGGAAATGAGCAACTATGATGATAGTGCTCACAAGAGGGGAACCTAATTAGGTAAAGGGGAGAAAAAAAGGCTCTAATGAGGCCAAGGGATTGATCCTAAAGAGGATAGGGAAGGGCTCTAATGAAGCCAAGAGGAGAGATGGCTCTAATGAGGCCAAGATGATAAATGAGCTATCTATGACTTTGAGGTCAATAGAGAGTATTTCCTTTGGAAGAAGGGGAACAAAGAGGGTTACTTTGGATGAGAGCTAACAAGCTTCATCACTTGGGGGAAACTTAAAGAAGTTCAAGATAGTAACCAATATTGAGGCAAGATGAAAACATAAGCATGGTGATAACAAAAGCAAAGCATATGAATGTAACAACACTCAAGGTCAAGATTATTTTCAAGAGTTTTAAGGTAACAACCAAAAATATTCCCAGGGGATAAACATATTATGGTGACAACCAAAGAATATATGAAAAGATGTTACAACATCTAAGCAAACACTGAACTAAGTTCTCATGTTATACATTCAAACATGGATAAAGTTCAACAAGGAGGAGGTAACAAACAATAAGCTCATAAGCATACATGTGTAACAACAATCATGTAAACATAAATAAACATGTATCAAAGGTATCATGTGAACAAGTTTGAACATGTGGGAAAGTAGGTAACAACCATACAAGAGCATTGGAGTTTAGACATACATGTGAGAGGGTGACCACATCATAAGGTTCATACATTCAAAGATTACAATCCAAGACATATAAACACTTAAGAACAAACTCAAACATGGTATCAAAGATTCAAGACATACATGTGCATATATTTGGTCAAACAATTTCAATGTCATAAGGGTAAATGATCTAACAAGATCTCATGGTATGAACAAAAGTGTTTGCAAATATATTCACACATTTAAACATCATGGTGTCAAGGTGAATTAATATACAAAGATATAACATCATACAAGGTTTAAACCCATGCATTAGGTTTCAAAAAATCAAGGTAAACCAAGGAAACATGGCAAAAGAACCAAAAGAACAAAAGAAGTTTTCATAAAAACCCTAAAAATATCCTTCACTTTCAACATGCACAAATGCCTCATGAATAAATATTTTGGACAATTTCTTTTTACAACCAGAAAATAGACATCATAATGAATATTTTACAAAAAGAATGGGTCAAATAGGATAAAAGATGAGAAAGTTATGATCAACTCAAATCAAGGTATAAACCATAAAAAATGAAAAGAAAAAAAGTACTAAAAAGAAAGGAAATGTCTCATGTGGGTGTTGAACCCACGCCCTTGAAGACTCAACCACAAAATACTCGCCATCTGAGCTATGTGCGCGTAGTGAACAAATGATGCAAACACACAATGAAATAACAAGGCAAGCAAAAAATCAGAAAAATGCACAAAAGGGTTAATCCGCAGGATCGAACCCAGGCAAGGCTGGCGAAAGGGAAAGGCATGGCAAGATTTCTACCACTGGGGTGGCTATTACATCCAAACATATAACGCCTTCAGTTATTTTTATTTTAAGTTCCAACCAAAATCGTCACCTCAGCGCCACGTTGGGCTGACTGGGTTCCATATCACGATCATCTTCTTCGTTCTCTCCCTCTCACTCATGCCCTAGCAACAACAACAATGGCCAGAACTTCCTCTCCCTCTATCTTACTCATTTCCCAACCATTTACCATGAAGTAAAGAACAAAGTTGGGGTATTTTTCACGAGGAACAAGAATATCACAATAGTTTCAACTAAAAGCAACCATATGATTCACAAAACATCACACAACAGTGCAACATCCAAAAGTTTCAGCATGTTATAACATGAAATATTTAAGCCAAACAGAACAAGCAATCATTTAGAAACACAAAACACCAATCATACTACATTTTTCCATTCAAATGAGAATAAGACAATGCATGAAAATTGAGTTTCAAGGGAGCAAGAATCTTACCTCTTGGAGAAAGTCCAAGGCTTCTTCTATGGTGCTTATAGAATAGAAATAATGGCTTGTCTTGCTTTGTTGATGCTAGGAGAGGAAATACAGATGGTCAGCAGCTTTGGAAAATACCTCAAAAATGGAACCCGGTCCTTCTTGTAACAATGGAGGTTGAAAATGGCAGATGAGGTTTGAGGAGTTACAGAACTTTTCTAGGTGTTGGAATGAGGTCTAATGGATGTATATGGGTGGTTTGTGGAGTTTATTTGAAAAGTGCATGAGCAAAAACTCTTAGATGTATGTGAGCTTAATTGGTTGATGAACCAATCAAGGCATTGACTGATCATACCAAGGTCCCTTGTGATTCTTCAGGTTAAAACCCTAATTCCACAACTCTTGATCTGATGGCCTCTTCTTGATTTCTCTTGATCCAAACATATGAGATCATGAAATATGATTTGAGAACCTCATGATTAGCTTTTAAGACCAAGTGGTTGAACTTTGGAGCCCCAGTTGGCTTTCTTGAACATATGACTTCAAACTAACAAACTCAATCACCTAGTGAACACTGGTGATGGATGTATATAACCAAGGAGTGTCTTGGGAGACTTTGAAACATGTGAGAACTTGGCTTAATAACCTTGTCCTCCTCCTTGTGCAAAACCTAGTTTTTACACAAAAGAACAAACTAGCAAGATATAATGGTTAGTTAACAATGCATAGATGATTGAAACCTAAATGTAAGTGCAAGATGTTATGACATCTAAGGGGTAAAATTTGGGGTATAACACCTATATGAAAATTTTCATCTAGAGGCCTTAGTCGACCAAAACCCTAATTTGGTGACACTGGCGATCTTGAGGCTTGATCTACTTGGAATGTTGCAACCTTGTGCTTGATTCTTGATGTGGGAGACCTCTTGATCCTTTATGGGCATTTGAGAGACTTGACAAGTTAAGGATCATGTCCATTCTTGATTGATCCTTTGTCTGAGGGCTCTGAGAGGGTTCAAAACCCTAAATCTTGGTTGTAGTGAATGTTCAATAATCCTTGAGAAGATTGATGAGGTATGATGGTACATCTATATTGTGGTGATGATTTTCACAATGATGGGAAATCTTGTGGTCAAAATTTGGGGTATGACAGATGCCCCTATTTAATCTTCTTGGACCCGAAGGTGTGAATGGCGAAGATATTCGGACATTCAGGGTACAAGAGGATTGAATATCAGAATACCTGAAATTTTGATTGTGATTGTGAGTGGTAGCTGATTTGCTCGTCCATCTTCTTTTGCTAAGTAACGATACTTAGAAAAGGGTGAAACTTCCCCTCGATCCTGGTCTCCAGCCACGGAACTGGTCTTAGTTTCTTGAAGAAATAAACTTCCCCTCAATCCTGGTCTTCAGCCATGGAACTAGTCTCAGTTTTCTTCTCTAAATAAACTTCCCCTCGATCCTGGTCTTCAGCCATGGAACTGGTCTTAGTTTCTTCTTGTCGAGTTCCTTCCTCGACAAGGAAGGCTATTTGTAGCGGTCTTCATCAAACTTCTCGCCGAGTTTTTACTGTGGAGACGCCATTTGATGGAGAAAAATTTGATGTCTGACTTACTAGGGAAACCCATTTGTCTGAACTGCAGAGGTGTACAAACTTCTCTGTGGGAGATGTCGTTTATCGACCTACTGGGGAAAGCAAGTCTCTTGAGAGATTGCTTGTTGCTTGGTGAGGTTACATCATACTTTCCTTCGAGACCTTTTCAGAGAAATGCCATGTGATGTAATCCAATTTTGAGGTGCTGATGACTTCATTGAAAGCAATTTTTCGGGGAGAAACTGCCGTATTGCCAAGAGTCTTTGGTTGAGAGGCTTCCTCTTGGGATTTTCTCTAATCCGGGAAAGAAAAAATATCATCTTCAATGGTGAAGAGTGATGTTCCAAAGGTGTATGTTGAATGTCTTATTGCCTTTCAGAGGGCCAAATTATCAAGGTGGTCGAGGATAGTCTCCAATCCAAAAATAAACTGGGGAGAGATTACTCAGACAATACATTTTCGGACGAGGAAAGAACTAACAATTCTATCGGTGAGAAGATATTTATCACTTGGGGACGAAAATGACCAGAGTGATATTAATGCAATATATGTATGAATATGAATTAATTATGCATGATGTATGTATGTTTTTGCTGACAAAACAGACGCGACATACAGACTGGTGAGGAATACCACTAGATACTCGGCCATTCTGGGAGATGGGGGTATCACTGGAGATTTTGAAAGTACTATTTTGCTCGGGAATAGGGATTTCTGCATTTTTTCCGATTTTGGGATGTACAAACCTGCTAGGGATATAAGTTCGTTCTTGTTTTTCAGAGATGGACCCTTCTGGGGAGAGAAACTAATAATTGGTTTTCAAAGGTAAGAACTCTGTCGGGGATGTCAGATAGGACAGCCCATCTGAAGTAGTTGATCCTTCCTTCAGGATGTACTGGTCAAAAGGAGTACTTTGATTCGGTATTTTGAAGTTAAATCACTACCAGAGAAGCAGTCGATATTCCCTTTTTGTGCTCATTAATCTAAAGGAAATTACCATCTTTATTTTAAAAGTAAAACTTGAACTTCTCGTTTCGAAAAATTAAATTCATTTTTGTTTCAAGAATCGTTGATCATATTAAAATGTCATTCTGTAAAGCAAAATAAATGAGAATTGTAAACAAAAGGCACACGGGCTCAAATTTTATTGATAGAATGGTAATCAGCCAAGCGCGTGATCCCATAGAGCATTACAAAGTTTAGAAAATAGTAATTTAAAGGGAAAGGAGCTACATTGAAACATAACGACCGCTATCCTTCCACCAACTTTGAATTTTGGACATTCTGAGCTTCTGTCGAAGATGACCTTGACTTGATGTTTTCCTGACAGATGACATTACCGCTGGGGATCTAATCTTGTCAGACGTAGTTACTTGCCAAGAATCCCTAATTTTTTCCTGGATTACCTTTTCAGGTTTTCAATCCATCGGGATGATCATTGTTTATGTCTATAATTTTTGCCTGGACCTCCCTTTCGGGTTTTCAATCCACCGAGACGTTGTTTTTTTAGGCGAAGTATTTCTTGACTACATCAACATTTGTGGGGTAGGTAAACTCCTTTCCATCCATGGTTGCGAGTCTCAAGGCACCGCCTGGAAAGAAATGGGGTTCTTAACAACATAGGGGCCATCGTAATTCGGAGTCCATTTGCCCCTGGAATCAGTGAGAAATGATTGTATCTTCTTAAGCACGAGGTCTCCTTTCCTGAAGACACGAGGTCGGACCTTTTTATCGGACGTTTTCTTCATTATTTGCTGGTATAATTGACCATGGCATAAAGTCGTTATCCTCTTTTCTTCGATCAGATTCAGTTCATCGTATCGGCTTCGACACCATTCAGCTTCTATTAGCTTGGCTTCCATCAATACTCTTATTGATGGGATCTCTACTTCTACGGGGAGCACTGTTTCCATGTCATATACTAGAGAGAAAGGGGTTGCCTCTGTTTAAGTGCAGACAAATGTGCAATAATCGTGAAGAGCAAAGGGTAGCATCTCATGCCAATCTTTATAGGTTATAACCATCTTCTGAACAATTTTCTTGATATTCTTGTTAGCTGCTTCTACCACTCCATTCATTTTAGGTCGGTAGGGAGATGAGTTATGGTGTTGGATTTTGAACTCAGCACACAACTCTTTCATCATCTTGTTGTTCAAGTTAGATCCATTATCTGTAATGATCTGGCATGGAACACCATAACGGCAGATGAGATTGTTCTTGATAAATCGGACCACCACTTGTCTGGTTACATTGGCGTATGATACTGCTTCGACCCACTTGGTGAAATAGTCAATAGCTACCAAGATGAACCGATGTCCGTTTGAAGCTTTGGGTTCAATCATGCCAATCATGTCGATTCCCCATATAGAAAAAGGTCATGCAGAAGAAAGAACTTTGAGATGCGTTGGCGGTACATGGATTTTGTCAGCGTATATCTGACACTTGTGACATCTCCTCATGCATTTGTAGCAATCGGATTCCATTTTCAGCCAATAATATCCTTCTCTCAGAATTTTTCTTGCCATTGTATGTCCATTGGCATGAGTGCCAAAGGATCCTGTGTGGATTTCTTTCATCAGCCTGTTTGCTTCTTGTCTATTTACGCATCTGAGCAAAACCATGTCAAAGTTTCTCTTATAGAGTGCATCATCATTCAGGAAGAAGTTTCCTGCCAGTCTTCTGAGAGTCTTCCTATCTTTTCTGGATGCCCCAGGTGGGTACTCTTGTCTTTGAAGGACGCACCTGATATCATGATACCATGGTTTGTCGTCTATGGCCGCTTCAATCGCGAAGAGTAAGCGGGCCTATCAAGGTGCATTATGTCATCTTAGGTACGTCGTTCCATTGACGTACACTAATCATAGAGGATAGGGTGGCTAACGCATCAGCCACGTGATTTTCTTCACGAGGGATATGACGAAACTCGATTCTATTAAAGAATGGTAACAACCTTCTTGCATAGTCTTTGTAAGGAATCAATCCTGATTGGTATGTGTTCCACTCTCCTTTGATCTGATTGATAACGAGGGTTGTGTCTCCATACACATCCAAGTTCTTTATCCTTAGGTCGATAACCTCTTTGAGACCCATGATACAAGCTTCGTATTCGGCCTCATTGTTTGTGCATTTGAATGTCAATCTAGAAGTGAAAGGAATATGGGTACCCTTAGGTGTTACGATGATTGCCCCAATTCCGTTTCCATAAGTGTTGACAGCTCCGTCGAAAATTAGTCCCCATTGGGAACCTGGTTCTGGCCCTTCGCTGGGTAGCGGTTCATCGCAATCTTTCATTTTCAAGTACATGACATCTTCGTCTGGGAATTCAAATCTGACTGATTCCTAATCGTCAATGAGTTGATGAGCCAAATGATCGGCTAAAATACTTCCTTTGACGGCTTTTTGAGCATGGTACTCGATGTCGTATTCTGATAACAGCATCTGCCAACGGGCAATCCTTCCGGTGAGAGCAGGCTTTTCAAAGACGTACTTGATCGGATCCATTTCGGAGATTAACCAAGTAGTGTGACAAATCATGTACTGGCGAAGACGTTTGGCTGTCCAAGCCAGAGTGCAACAAGTTTTCTCGAGCATAGTGTATCGAGTTTCACAGTCCGTGAACTTCTTGCTTAAGTAGTAAATGGCATACTCTTTTCTGTTTGTCTCGTCTTGTTGGCCAAGCACACAACCCATGGAGTCTTCCAAGACTGTTAAATAGATGATCAGTGGTCTTCCTTCCACTGGAGGAGACAGAATCAGTGGATTCAACAAATATTCCTTGATGTTGTCGAAAGCCTTTTGGCAGTCTTCTGTCCATACGCAGCTTTGTTTAACTGGAGGACATTCTGTTTTCAGTGGTAAGTGATGTTTCACGATGCTGGTATCCAACCCTGGCATGTCCTGGTAGAACCAAGCAAACACATCTGGAAATTCTTTGAGAAGTTTTATCAAGTCTTCTCTGACAGTTGGACTGAGCAGTGCTCCAATCTTAACTTTTTTCTTTTCTTCTTCTGAACCTAAATTGACAATTTCCAACGGCTCTTTGTATGGTTCAATGGACCTTTACTCTTGTCTGAGTAGTCGGGAGATCTCTTCCGAAATTTCTTCGTCTCCTTCTTATTTTGCTTCAAATACCAGGAATTCAAAGTTGGGAGAAGGCATTGGATCGTATGTTTCAATGGGGTTTAAAACAAGCAATCTGCATGACGTGGTGATTCTTTTTTAGAAAAGACAGAGAGAATGCAAGAGTGTGTGCAGTGTATTTTTTTGAAAAATGCTTGTTTTTATTTTGGGTTGTTTTTAGGATTACCATTTTCTGAAAAACGAAAAGTGAAAACAGCAATAAATACGGGCATTCAGAATGACATTATTTATTCATGATTTGTCAATTCTTGAAACACAACCCTATAAAACAAAACTCGGTCACTTTGGGTGAAGCGAAGAGGGACATTTACAGAAAAGTGAGCCCTATAAAACATCTATTTCACCCGGGCAAGGTGAAAGGTTAAAACAAATATGGTAATTACTTCGACTTATGGACGACTTTCAGGACATCGACTGCAACCCAATGGCGACGAACTCCTCTGTGAATCACAAAGTCAGGTACTTCCCTTCTTGGTCTGTCTTCAGAAATGGCACTGATTTCTGGTGGAGTAGGATCATTAGAGTCTTCTTCCCATGCAGAGTTATCATAAGGGGACTCTCCTGTCGCATCTTCCATAATATTTTCACTCTCAAGAGGATCTCCCCATCCAGTTGGTTGGATGTTCTCGTATCTGATGCGAAAGCTTTCAGGAGCATTGTATTTGACTAGAAAGTCGTACTTGCCGCTTGGCTCTCCCAAGGTATCCCAGGTTTCTGTGGGCATAGATGATTTATCTTCCTCGATGACGTTGAACACAGGAAATGCATAGTTAATGAATTCTTGTCCTGCAATCTTTGCAAATTCATTACCGTGGTGTCGGACATTTTCAGAATGTCCTGAGTAATGATTCCATGACTATGGGGGAACATGGGTATTCTTTTCAAGATTACTCAGCTGATTGTCCGGCTGACTCTTTTGTCTCGAGTCTTCCGTGTATGGCCTCCAGATAGGCAAGTCATCCAGGGGATCATAATAATCGTAGTCAAAGTTGAATTTCATTAGATTGTCTTCCTCTAACGAGTTGGGTGGAGCACAGCATCCTTCAGGATTACAATCTCCATAGATCATTCTGACGTCTGATCTTGGTATATATCTTGGGCTCCAGTTTAGATAACAGAATGTACTGTGCGTTTCTACCTGAGATATATAACCTTCATCATTGAGATAAAACTTCCACTCCTCATCCATATCGGAGGAGTCGTTCCCATCGATGGTGTGCACTTCTTGAGATACTGGGTGGAGGAATCCTCTGTTGTGGAAGAAATCATGAATGGGACGAAAACTTTTGTCCTTCTTTGTAGTCTGGGTACAGGTCAGAGAGAAACCAAGACCTTTTCTTGTCTTGTTATCAGTAGGAGTTATAATCTGTCCTCATCCTTTTATGTCATTACTTCCGATCACTTTGAGAGCGTCCTTGTATGAGGAAATCGACGTCCCTCTTTCTTGTTGATTCTAATTGCTCACCGAGAGTGCTTGGAACTGGGTTCCAACAACCTCTTCCTATTCTACACAGGAGAATGATGATAAGTTGCTCACGATTAAGGCTTTCTCTCCATATACTGTGACTAATTTTTCATTCTTGACAAACTTTAGCTTCTGGTGAAGTGTCGAAGTGATGACCCCAGCTTCGTGTATCCAAGGTCATCCTAATAAACAGATGTATGCTGCCCGGATGTCCATGACCTGGAAAATGACTTGGAAAGTGTGAGGACCGATAGTTATGGAAAGGTCGACTTCGCCGATAACTGTTTATCTGGATCCGTCAAAGGCTTTGACGATGATCTCACTGCCTCTCATTGGAGTTCCTTGAAAAGATAGTCGAACCAAAGTTGATCTTGGCATGACATTTAAAGATGAACATGTGTCTACCAGAACACTGGCTAAAGCATCATCTTGGCAGTTGAATGTGATATTGAGTGCCATATTATGGTTCTTGCCTTCCTCCGACAATTCTCCATCACTGAATCCTAAGTTGTTGCAGGAAGTGATGTTGGAGATGATGCTGTCAAATTGTCCTACTGTCACATCTTGTTCCACAAAGGCTTGTTCCAAGAGCTTCTGTAGAGCTTCCCTGTGAGCTTTCGAACTAAGCATAAGGGATAATACAGATATCTGAGATGGAGTTTGCAACAATTAATCCACAATGTTGTACTCGCTTATCTAGATGAGCTTTAGTATCTCATCGTTGTTCTTTACAGGTTCTGTATTGCTGGATTGACCGATTTGTTGGTTGGGAACTTCCGTTTGGGGTTTCTTTTCTTTGGTGGGTTCTCCAACTCCTCTGTTAAAGATTCTACCACTCCGGGTAACTCGACTGATGTCAGCAATATTCACAATGGAGGGTAATGGAGTTTCTTTTCCATTTTCTATGGTCGTTGCACCATACTTATATGGAATAGCTTTGTCTGACTTGTACGATATTGGACCTGGCAAGTAGACGACCACATGGGATTTTTGGGCCTTTTGACTGTCGTAGGCATCCTCAATTAACTCTAAGTTTGGAATCTTTCTATTGCTGAGAGAGACTTTTGACTCATCGAGTAGAGGAATTACGGCACAAACATCCTTGGTTTTTCCATGATTGGAGATTATGACAGAGTTTTTGCTTTCACCAAGGAGGTAATCTTGTACCATGTTGATTGATTCAGCATTCGACCATGGTTAAATCTCCTTCCGGTCTAACTGGTGATGGAGAGCTGCTCACACTAGATAGCATCCTTGATTATTTTCCGAGCATATAATTGTGAGGTGGTACCCGACTGTACCCACTTTGTATGCAGTGCATCTTTACTTGATCCGTTTCCATTGAGTGGACATCACGACTTTGATGTCTACCACGATCTCCATCAGTTATGTTAATCTGTTGTGTGTCTTCATCCAAGTAGATCGGAAGCCACCAGTGGTCCAACAGATGTTGAAGAGTTCTTTGCACAAGCGCACACCCTTGGTCATTTTCAAAGCAGTCTTTGCAATCTTTGTAATCATGTGAAGCTAGAAAACCAAGTCTGGCCTGATTAGCATACAATTCCACTAGACTGGTATTCATCAGGCGTATGTCAAAGATTTGAACCGTATTGACTTTATGGTTACTTCTTTCATGGTAGTATTGGATCCATCAGAGATCCATTTGACGTTGGAGGGCCTCTTGTACAAAAGAGCATCCCTGATTTTCTGTTGAGCAGATCAGACAAGTGTTATAATCGTGTCGTGGCAGATTATAATACTGACTTTGTCTTGAATACATTGCCACTAAATTGACGTTCATTGCATGGATGTCGTGGTTCTGAACAACGTTGGGATATGCATGGTCCATGTTTACTTCACGAATCCTGTGATCCTCAATCCAGCCCAGGTTCATTTATTCTTGTAGAGCTGTTTGTACTATGGCACACCCTTGATTGTCCTTGGAGTAGATATCACACTAATGATAGTTGTGAGATGGCACATGGCCATACCCGCTCTGTTTGTAATGCATTTTTACCAAGTTGGTTCCTAGTAAGCGTACATTGTGAATTTGATAACTGTTGACAGGCTCTCCTTCTATCAAATTCACTACAGTCTTTTCATGTTGCGAATGGGTTCGTCTGAATATTTGGATTTGTATCCTTGAAGATAAAACCCCGTTCCTGACAAGCTTCTGTACATCATACTTGAAGCTGAGATAATTCTCAATGTTGTGTCCTGATCCTCCTTGATGGTAAGGGCAAGTTTAATCTGTTTTGAACCAAAAAGGTGGATTTTTTGGTACTGCGAGAGGAGTCCTGGTTTGAACGTGCCTCTTGGCTAGTAGAAGTGAAAATAAATCTGCGTACAACATCGATATAGGGTCGAACCCTGATGGTCGTATTGCACGATTGATGTTATTGTACTGCGGGTGAGCCTGCTGAAGAGGCTGTTGCGGCCTTTGCTAATACTGTTGCTGATTTAGTTGGCTCTGAGCAACCTGAGGTTGATAAGTTGGAGTTGGCACTGGGTTGATAGCGGGAGTTACTGCTGCTACCGGTTGATACCTTCGCATTTGCTTCCCTAGAGAGATATTACTGATATTTTGCTTTTCTTCTTTTGGAAAGCACTACCGTATCTTTTGGTACTGCTAGATGGTTCTGTATCTTTGACCAATCGTCCTTCTCGGACTGCCTCTTCAAGGCGTACTCCCATGTTCATCATTTTAGTGAAGTCACTGGGCGCATTGGCAACCATTCGGTCATAATAAAACGAGCTCAATATTTTCAGGAAGATCTTTGTCATTTCCTTTTCTTTGAGAGGAGGATAGATTTGGGCGACGATTTCACGCCATCTCTGAGCATATTCTTTGAAGGTTTCTTTATCCTTTTGTGACATTGCTCTGAGCTGGTCCCTATCTCGTGCCATGTCTAAGTTGTATTTATACTGCTGAACGAAGGCTGTCCCGAGATCTCTGAAAGTACTGATCTTGGTACGGTTTAAACCCATATACCATTTGAGTGCGGCACCGGTTAAACTGTCTTGGAAGTAATGGATCAGTAGTTGTTGATTGTCTGTCTGGGTAGACATTTTTCGAGCGTACATCACCAGATGACTTTGAGGGCAAGAGTTACCTTTGTATTTTTCAAAGTCGGGCACCTTTAATTTGTGCGGTATCTTTACATTAGGGACCAAACAGAGGTCGACGACGTCCTTTCTGAATAAGTCTTGACCGCGAATGGCATGCAGTTCCTTCTGCATTTCCAAGAATTGTTCTTGGAAATCATTCATCCTTTCGTATAGGTCTTCGTTTCCACCAGAAATTGCTTCCAGAATCTGTCCTTCTGGGAGAGTGTGTACCACTGGTTGTGGTATAGTCATTATTGCAGTAATTCTTGGCGCTTCAGTGACCTGAAGTTTGTAACCTTCAGGAGTTACTGTCGTAACCCTTGAATCTTTATTTTCCTGAAGTTTGTAACTTTTAGGTCTGGTGGTTCCTGCTACGGCTTCTGGGTTTTCAGTGACCGGTGGGATGTATCCTTCAGGTATAAAGTTACGAGGCATGCCCTGTGAGAGCAAGAATTGTCTCTACAAGTCAATCTATGTTTTGATGATAACAATACGTATTTATGAAAGAACCATTTTATGGTGTAACGTGTGTTGTGTGCAGATCATAAGAACTAAAGACATCAGAACCAACATACACCAGCTAGATGTACTATGATTATATATATATATATATATATATATATATATATATATATATATATATATATATATATATATATATATATATATATACGAAGTTACTATGTGTGACTAAAGTCGCGAGAAGCAAGAACGCTTGTTTATCTAGTCATGATCAGTCAGATCCAAGGATGCCAAGATTGCTATTGCAATGCTCTTGTGGATGCTTTCTGAAAGTGATTAAGATTCTGAAGATAGCGAAGCTTCTGAATAAGTACACTCAGAAAGAACCGAAGTTCTGAAGACTCCTATGACTTGAAGTTCTGATGGCTGAAGGCACTGAAGACTAAGTGCAGAAAGAATCTGAAGACTGGCGAGTTTTGAAGATCAAGGTTTCAAACAAGAAGTTCTGAAGACAGGCTCTGAAGATTCAGAAGACTTAAAGCAGAAAAAGGATAACGTTCTTAAAGACCAAGTGCTGAAGTTCTGAAGACTGATTCCTAATGGACTTCTTCAATCAACGGAAGACTTGAAGCATCAGATATTCTACTATAAAGACTCCACTCATGCTTCATCAAATTAACATCAGAAGCCACTGAAGTTTCGAAGTCTAAATATTACCGTTGTGATTTAAATGTACACACTCCCCAAGAAAAGATGTCTGGTCACTTTCTCCTCTGCAAAAAAAAGATGTGTCAGTCCAACTCATTATATAACAACGTCTCCTTTCCAAACAGCCAACAGTATTCTCTAACGGCTATATTTCTACTGGCTATTTAATGGAAAGAGTTTTTGCTTCTGATGTGTCGATCACTTGTAGAATTACGAACTGAATATTTATCTATAAAATTGACCAAGTTATTGTGTGAAGATAGCAACAACGATGAGTTCTCGTTGTAACACTTAGAATATCCAAAGCTATCACCATTTACACATGGCCATTGTTGTTGAAGCTCAAAGATCATCATTCAACACAACAACAATGAATTGGTATAGAAGCTATTGTTGAAGAAGACAACATTGCAAATCAGTCAAGTCATCAACCACCTTCTTGTCAGCGCTACATTAAAGATCTGAAGCAAGGAGTTGTTGCTCAAAGCTTGCTCACCCACGAAGACGAAGAAGAAGAAGATCTACAAGATGTCAACAACTGTCAAATCATTATACAGCTCTGTAGTTTCTTAGAATAGGCAAGGAGCTGCTGCTCACATCTTGCTCGAACACTTGTGTGTTCTTTGTACTTAAACTTTGGAGTAATCTGCTTGTTAAGAAGCATCTTTGTAATCTCCTGTAAAACTAATTCTTGGTGAATTAGGATTCCTTGAGTAGTCAGTGTGACCGGAGACTCGAGAAGACAATGGTGAGATGTCATTGTGGGAAAAGCCTGAAATAGGGTCAGTAGCATTATATTCATTGCGATGAATCCCTGAACGTCTAGCTATGAAAGCCTAGCAGTAGATCTTGCGAGATTGGAACCTGCAGGTCAATGTTCGTTATATTCATTAAGTTGAAACCCTGAACGGTTCATTGCATGTTAGTCACAGTGTGGCTGTGCAAGTTGTTAGTCACTGGCGTGGCCTGTGCAAGTGTAATCATGGTTTGATTATAGTGGATTAAGTCCTTGTGTTCAAGGTGAAATCACCTGAGGAGGGTGGACTGGATTAGCCCGCGTGGTGAACCAGGATATATCGTGTGTCCTTTACTCTCTTGCTTAGTATCTCTATTTATGTTTATACATTGAATATCAGAACCTCATATTAAGCAAAGTCAGAACCTTGCAGCCTATCTCTGACAAGCTTCCGCACTGCAAGTTCTGAGTATCGTATCTTATGATCAGAACCTATATGGTTCTCATGCTCCATAGTTAAGAGATCAGAATCTCTCAATGAACATTGAAGGTTCTTGAGTATCTCTTTAACAAGATGCGAAAAGTTACAAAAAGAGTAAATACACAATTCAAACCCCCCTTTCTTGTGTCTTTCTCGCACCTTCAATTGGTATCAGAGCTCCGGTTCTGTTATTGATTCACATCAAACATTTAACAATGTCATAAAAAGATCCAGATGTGGTGCGTAGAAGTACTCTTGGTGAGATTGAAATCCACTTACAATTTCTGTAACAGTTCAGCAGTTGACTGTGTACAAAATTGCAATCAATCTGATTACTTCGTGAGCAATTCACTAATTCTAGATGAAGCCTCACTAAAATTGAAGAATCAGCTAATAAGATAAATTCATCAGATAAAAGACAGTATCTGTTGAATGCTCATCTTGGAAATTACGTGTGGATAAAACCACGTATATGCTTAAAAGATGAATCATCAGAAAGCAAGAAATCTTGTTTGCCGAAGATTAATTCTTTATGAGTTTTTGAGATGTTTTCAAGAAACGGATTAGGTCCACCCTTGACTTTCTCGTGTAAAACTCATTTTGAATCTCTTCATGTAAAGAAGAAAAGATTGATGTTCTAAGACTTTGAATTTCAGAAAGGAAACTGTTAAAATCAAATTCTGAAAAATTCAAATTATTAGAAATGATTCAATGTCAGAATCTGATATGATCAAAAGATTCAATGAAGAACTGAATCCCAAAGATTCATAAAATACTTGACTCTGAACGAACTCTTAAGTTTTAACTGGTTCAGTGATCAAGCTCCAACAACTTGAAATCATCCTAGTAAAAATCAAATGTTGATAATCTGGTTCTCGTCAGATCAAGTGTTCTCAGAACCACTTGAGCTAGGAAATTGGTTGTTATCATTCCAGATATCCAGGTTCTCCAACTAATGTCTTAAAAGATGACGTTAATTATTTTATTTTCAAATTAGTTAACTCATAGATATGTGTAAACAACCCCAAATAAGTTGATCAGCATTGTGAGAACAAGAAGGTTCATACAAACCATGTCTAGTGATGTACACATTGGGCGTGATGATGTTTTAGTTCTGAACAAGTTCTGAAACAACCTTGAGGAACAAAGTCAGATGTTGGTATGTCAATTCCTCCTTTAATAACCTCTCAAAGGTTCTCACTAATCTTGTGAAATCAATCATCTTTCAAAGACAAGAAACTCTCACAAACGCAAACTGAATTCAGGCTATGAAAGGAGAACTCAACCAATTCTCAAAGTTTGTTGTTTAAGATTCAGATCCATATCTTAAGAACTGTATCGGAACTAAACAGGTTCTATGGATCAAGGAAATGAGAAGTGAGAAGCAATCAAAAATAGATGTAATTTGTTGCTTATGAATGGGGTCATCAAATGGAACTTACTATTCACTCAGTACTGCTCCCACGCATATGAGTGTTAATTTTTCTTTCAGAACATTCGTTACATCACCTTACCAAAAGGATTGCATGTAATTGGCTAAGTTCAGATGGAACGGTTACTCTGATCTTGTTAAGTCCTAATCTCGGTTATTAGAGAACTGACGGACAAGGTTGGACAGGAAAAGAGAGAAAGCTGTAATTCAACCAGAATCACTTTCCAAGAAAATATTCTTTGTCTTTCGAAGTCAGAAGACAAGCGTATCTGGAAGAAACCAAGAAACATCTACAGCTTACTCGAAAATAGGCAGAGTCAGAAAGAAATGCTCTCTTCAAAAAGGTTCTGTATTCCTAAGGTATGGTTGCTTTTATTCCTGATTATTTTAATCACTAACTGTTCACTAGTATTCTTCTAAGAGTAATTTATATTTTCTAGCATTTATGATTAGACAATTTTCGAAGAAATTAAATAAAAATTTATAATTGCGTAGTGTCAGCTGCTATAACCCTACCCATAGGTATACGGTGTTTTAAGTCTATCATGCGTCCTTTCAGCTGATCGTCACCACTATTCATAGCGTGCCTAGGAAATGATGATCACGCGCGTTCCAAGCTTAATAAGTAGCTATCACTCCTTAGTTCTCCTCACAACACTACTCCCCTTCTAAAAAGAATCTCTATCCAGAAGCTTAGATCCTTCTTCCTTAACTGTCCTGCTCAAAATGTCTTCACACAATATTAGAGGAGAAACTACTGACCTCGAACTCTTAAAGGAATACACTCTAAACGTGAACCATCTACCTCTTCTCCACAAACTAAGTGTTTTCTCTGGAATTAAATTTCAGAACTGGGAAAAATATTTCTCCATACTTGATGGACCTATATTCCCTGCACTCGTAACAGAGTTCTGGGCAAATGCTCGATCCCTAGAATATGATTTTGGCAAGAATGTCATTTTATCTGTGGTCGTTGGCTGTCCTATCATGATCAACCCTATCATCATTGCAAAAGAAATTGATTGTATTACGGATGGTTTGACTGTGGAGGATAACATTAACAATGTTTGTCTTGACAAACATTTGCATGTGATCTTTGAGACTAAGGGTCATCCCACTCTACCTTGTACCCTTAATCCTGTAGCCAAAGACTGGTACAAGCTAATGGTGACTAATCTAAGACCAAGAGAAAGAGGAGGAGGATGGCTTTCTGACAAAGAAAGATTATTTATTGTCTTCCTAGTTTGTAGTGTCAAAATAAACCTGCCCCAAACTATGTATAATCATCTGAAGGAAGAAATCCTTTGGTCTAGGAAGACACAGTTTATCAAGTTCCCTACTACAGGGTTATCTCCCACATTCTTGATCTTCAAGGAGTTGTTGGCCATTGCAGAAGAAATGGAATGACAGAGAAGATCCTTCCTGAATTTTGTCAACCTATGACGTTCTTAGTTTAAGATAGGAAGTTAGTCATTTATGATTAAAAGTTATACTTGACTAAACTTATGTAAAATCTTGATATTCATATTTCTTAAGTATGTTCTATGTGTTGTTGATTGAATGGTTCTTATGATCACGATTATCTAATTAATAGTAAAACGACGAGTGATGCTTAAAATTCACACAAAAAGGATTAGGAGTGTCTAGAGACCATAAATTCCCATAGGTCATGATTAAGTAACGATTCCATTACCACTCATTAAGATTGTGTCACGATTCTTGATTAAAGAAAGTAATCATTAAACTTACCTTCCCACGTTGCTTAGTGCGTCTAGGAAAATCAACCGTTGCGATTTCAAATTTTCCACAGAATTGACCTCATTCCTTCACCTATAAAAGCATCAAATCCTAAGACAGCAACACAACTCCTATTTACCTTAATCTTCAGCCTAATCACTCTCAATTCTCTTTATCACTCTCTAAAAATGGCTTTTGTCTCACAAAATGCTTCAATTTCCACAACCACACAAATTCCGGTTGACAGTCTCATAGTATTGTCTGAAATTGTTGTAAACTTCAACAATCTAAAGTCAAATGGATGTGATATGACTCCCTCAATGGAAGCACAAAGATGGAGTAACTACTTCAAGAGGTTGGAAGGACCAACCTATGGACGCTTGGTTAAAGAGTTTCGGATTCATGCTAATGCAGGCTCAACTCTCATTAGTTCTCCGGTCTTTGGAAGAAGAATCTACTATCTAAAAAGACTATTGCAGATCTCGTGGAGCATAAGGATAATGGATTCAGAATTACTATGGATCTACTTAGTGAGGAGAGAGAAGCCAAAGTCATAGCCCTTATTTTCAAAGAAGGAATTAAGATTAATCTCCCTTCTGTTCTCTTCAAACTTCTGAAAGAAACCATAAGAAACTCCAGAAGTGGTTCTAATCCGGAGTTCAAACTTATTCCGTACGGAAGACTCATCTCTGACATTTTAGTTGAATCTGGAGTAGTTGATGACATTCTAATCGATGAAGGTGAATCAAGAAAGCTGCTTAAAAGTGTTGGGAAGATTCTCAAGTTTGAGGGGCTTATGAAAAAAAGACATCACTCTGGACAATACATTCTTTAGGGAATTAACTCTAACTCCCAGGATTCCAGTTAAAGGTTTTCCAAAATTTGCTACTTACAATCAGGCAGAAGTTAGAAACTATCTGAGTAGATTTAAGGATGAAGATATCAGTGTCTGGATCAACATGAAGAATATCACTGATGTACTTCAAGAACTCACAAATTGGAAAGAAGGAGAACCCTCATCTAAGAGATAAAAAAACCGTGAATGATGCATTAAAATCCTTCAAGGACAATGCAATCACAAAAATCCAAAGCTTAGTAGAAGCTTCCAATTTCTGTATGGACTCTATGGAAATACGAAATATCTAGACTGAGTTCCATGAATGGATCTCAGTAGAAATTGTGAAGAGCAAGAAATTGGCAATTACTCAAGTAGAAGAGAGGTTGCATGGCTCAAGAAATGATGATTCTAAAAACTCTCGCTTATCTTCTTCATCATCATTAGGCTCGCTCTAGTCTAACTCAATAGGACCCATGAAAACCCAGCTCATTAGGACTACGATTACTTAAAATGTTTCTCATTAGGAATCTGCGTTTAAATTATCTATGTTTTGATTATCTTGAACTTTTCTAGATTAAGCTCAACCTATGCTCTACATTTTTAAAACTATTTTATGTTGATGCTTCTATCTGTTTGTTCACAAATGAAATGCTGTAATTAATCTTTATTGATGATCTAAAACCTTCAATTAGAAATCAGTTGATTCCATCTAAAAAATTCTTCAAATGAATCTATTATGCTTAAAGATGGTTATCACCAAATGACTTGGATTGCTCTTAACTGCTCAAATGCTGGCTCTATGGTTCTATGCTATTTAACATATCCAGTATATATATGATGATGTTAATATGCTTAAATGCTTAAATGCTCAAATGAGGAAGAAATATATGATGTTCATTGAAAAGAGGAATTATATGCTTAAATGCCCTTATGCTCTAAGCACTTTTTGATGATGTCAAAAAGGGGGAGAAATATAATGATTTTGATTGAGAGAAGGAAATCTGAAAGAATACAAAACTCAAACAAAGTACTCACATAAAAATGTGTTACTACTAACGTTTGTTGTTTGATGTTATCCGAGGAACTCTAAACAAGTTCACTAGGCATTCTAAGAACAGGAACAGTAAGAATGAAGAACTCCAATCATATAATAGAAGCTATCTAAGAATCAGAAGAAGTAAGAAAACTCTGAAAGCAGTCAAGACAAAGTCTACATTTCAAGATGCTCACTCAGAAGAACTGTGCAAATCAGAAACAAAGAGCAGATTGAAGATCCAAGAACAAGTAGTTCTGATGTTTACCAGGAACCAATTTAAATAAAAACGATTGGGCATCAGACTAAATCAATAATTGGTAATCAAACTCAGTACACAAAGACTAGTATCAGACTCATCAATCAGAGCAAAGCTATGAATTATTATCAAATACCTTCACTGGTATCAATTCAGCACATTAAGGAAATACCTCTCAAGTGGTATGAGAAGAAATTCTTCACTTGGTATCAGACTCAACATACTCTGGTATAAGACTCAACACATCACGTGATATCAGACTAGAATCAAATCATGAGTACCAGATTCAGAATCAAGCGTTGATTGAGCACAAATATTAACCTTCAATTGGTATCTGATCAAAAATCAAGCTTTGATGAACCACTGAGTTGTGACAATAACAAGGTTCTGAGATGAAGACCTGTGTTCAAAAGTTAAACTCGGAAAAGTCATGATCTTTATTGGTGATTAAAACTTAATATCCCTGAACTACATTTTGAAAGATCCCAATATCTGACTTATAGAAATTAGGGGGAGACTACCCAGAAGATTCAAATGCAAAATCCTATAATCTTCACAAAGTCTGAAACTCAGGGGGAGTTTCTTAAAAAGACAGTGTATGTCTCTGATGAATAGCGTGGCTATGTTATCAGATAAGAACTGATCTGCTTCTGCTTAAATGAATCTGCTGAAAAGTAGAAATGCTTCAGAAGTCTCTGAAGATTACAAGCTCTGATACGACTACAAAGGAACTGAGCTCTGAAGATCTGAAGATGGAAGTTTTGATGAACTAGTCCAGGTGCTAAAGACTCTCTGTTCTCTTAAAGACAAGATAGTGAAGCAGTCTTTTCCTATTCTTCGTCTGACAACTCAAGTTGTTATTCTGTATGTCTTTGGATCATATAAGATTCTATTTGATCACAGATAAAACTTCGAGGATAACAAATTCAGTGGGAGCTATTGTTCCAGACTCTGAATATGTTTGTTTTGGTGATTACCCTGTATAAAATGTTCAATCAAAATACTTGGTTTTGTCATCATCAAAAAGGGGGAGATTGTGAGAGCAAGAATTATCTCTACAAGTCAATCAATGTTTTGATGATAACAATACGTATTTATGAAAGAACCATTTTATGGTCTAAGGTGTGTTGTGTGCAGATCATAAGAACTAAAGACATCAGAACCAACATACACCAGCTAGATGTACTATAATTGAATATATATATATATATATATATATATATATATATATATATATATATGCGAAGTTACTATGTGTGACTAAAGTCGCGAGAAGCAAGAACGCTTGTTTATCTAGTCATGATCAATCAGATCCAAGGATGCCAAGATTGCTGTTGCAATGCTCTTGTGGATGCTCTCTGAAAGTGATTAAGATTTTGAAGATAGCGAAGCTTCTGAAGAAGTACACTCAGAAAGAACCGAAGTTCTGAAGACTCCTATGACTTGAAGTTCTGATGGCTGAAGGCGTTGAAGAACAAGTGCAGAAAGAATCTGAAGACTGACGAGTTCTAAAGATCAAGGTTTCAAACAAGAAGTTCTGAAGACTTTGAAGACAGGCTCTGAAGATTCGGAAGACTTAAAGCAGAAAAAGGATAACATTCTTAAAGACCAAGTGCTAAAGTTCTGAAGACTGATTCCTAATGGACTTCTTCAATCAACGGAAGACTTGAAGTATCAGATATTCTGCTATAAAGACTCCACTCATGCTTCATCAAATTAACATCAGAAGCCACTGAAGTTTCGAAGTCTAAATATTACCGTTGTGAGTTAAATGTACACACTGTCCAAGAAAAGATGTCTGGTCACTTCCTCCTCTGCAAAAAGAAGATGTGTTAGTATAACTCATTATATCACAACGTCTCCTTTCAAAACAGCCAACAGTATTCTCTAACGGTTATATTTCTACTGGATATTTAATGGAAAGAGTTTTTGCTTCTGATGTGTCGATCACTTATAGAATTACGAACTGAATGTTCATCTACAAAATTGACCAAGTCATTGTGTGAAGATAGCAACAACGATGAGCTCTCGTTGTAACACTTAGAATATCCAAAGCTATCACCATTTACACATGGCCATTGTTGTTGAAGCTCAAAGATCATCATTAAACACAACAACAATGAATTGGTATAGAAGTTGTTGATGAAGAAGACAACATTGTAAATCAGTCAAGTCATCAACCACCTTCTCGTCAGCGCTACATTGAAGATCTTAAGCAAGGAGTTGTTGCTCAAAGCTTGCTCACCCACGAAGACGAAGAAGAAGAAGATCTACAAGATGTCAACAACTGTCAAATCATTATACATCTCTGTAGTTTCTTAGAATAGGCAAGGAGCTGCTGCTCACATCTTGCTTGAACACTTGTGTGTTCTTTGTACTTAAACTTAGGAGTAATCTGCTTGTTAAGAAGCATCTTTGTAATCTCCTATAAACTAATTCTTGGTGAATTAGGATTCCTTGAGTTTTCAGTGTGACCGGAGACTCGAGAAGACAATGGCGAGATGTCATTGTGGGAAAAGCCTGAAATAGGGTCAGTAGCGTTATATTCATTGCGATGAATCCCAGAACGTCTAGCTGTGAAAGCCTAGCAGTAGATCTTGCGAGATTGGAACCTACAGGTCAATGTTCGTTATATTCATTAAGTTGAATCCCTGAATGGTTCATTGCATGTTAGTCACAGTGTGGTTGTGCAAGTTGTTAGTCACTGACGTGGCCTGTGCAAGTGTAATCATGATTTGATTATAGTGGATTAAGTCCTTGTGTTCAAGGCGAAATCACTTGAGGAGGGTGGACTGGATTAGCCCGCGTGGTGAACCAGGATATATCGTGTGTCCTTTACTCTCTTGCTTAGTATCTCTATTTATGTTTATGCATTGAATATCAGAACCTCATATTAAGCAAAGTCAGAACCTTGCAGCCTATCTCTGACAAGCTTCCGCACTGCAAGTTCTGAGTATCGTATCTTATGATCAGAACCTATATGGTTCTCATGCTACATAGTTAAGAGATCAGAATCTCTCAACAAACATTGAAGGTTCTTGAATATCTCTTTAACAAGATGCGAAAAGTTACAAAAAGAGTAAATACACAATTCAAACCCCCCTTTCTTGTGTCTTTCTTGCACCTTCATGCCCCAGGGAAAACCTTTAGGCATGTTGTACTAAGGATACTGCCAGGCATCTTAAATGCTGGTGTAGACGTACCCTCCGAGATTACAGTCATTTGATGTTGTTATTCCTGGGCTGCTGCCAGGGATTGCATGTCATGGTGGAGTTTCTCCAAACTCTCCTTCAGAGCGTTGATTTCTTCTCTAAGCTCTCTGTTCTCTTCCTCGAGATCGTCCATTTTCCTTTGTCGATTGACCCGAGTATTATACGAATGAGACAATTTGACTCTAGAGTGCGACACATGAGTGAGACTCAAAGACAAAGATGTTTTATTTGAGAATGATGAATGATATGTAAAGAATGTTATATTTTTTTAGTTTTTGTTTAAAAGAACTGTTAACAATTATATTGCAAATATCACACAGCGGGGGAGACCCCTTTTATTGAACTTGGAAGATTGCAGTATTTTACAAAGAAGAGTACAGTATTTTACAAAGTGTGATAAGAAAATTAGGCCTATGGATCCTGAGTTCTCTCTGAGAAGAGCTCAGATGCTGGTTCCAGAACTTTTCTTTTCTTTGATTGGGCTCCTTCATCCGTTGTCAGGTCGACGACTCTCTGCCAAGTGAAGGGAGTGAGCAAATTCCTTCGCTCTTCGTGACTTTCCACAGCATACTGCTCTAATATCTCAATCAGAGCATCCTTCTCCTTTAGTAGTTCTTGTATCTTGGTACATTCCAAATTAAGGATCTAATACTTGTTCTTCCAAGAGTTCTTCTCATGTTGAACTTTGTTGAGAGCGACCTGGAGTTTTTCCACATCAGACATGAAATAAAGGACAAATTCCTTTAAGGGGAAAACTTCTTGACGAGGGTAAGGCATCCTTAGCTTGATGGCTCTGGCTTGAACCCAGTGGAGATAAGGTTCTGAAAAGGAACAATTTGGTCTTCCCAAGGATTATCTCCCTTTCCTGTGAATATGTTGCCAGACATGCATTATTTCTTTAGTGCCCTGTCATTTTCTCCTTCCTTGAAGAAAAGACCTTCCAGATGAGCATTAAGTAGGATATTCTTCATCGGGTATCCGAGTTGACGGTGAGCTAGAATCGGATGATAGTTGATCCCTCCTTTAGTACCAATGAGGGGTACATTGAGGAAATTTCCGCATCTGTCGATGATTTGTATCCCTTCGTAAATCCGATTGTACCAATCTATGTCTGTATTGGTGAGAGACATAATCTTCTGCGACCATCGCAGATTACTCTTGTAATCCCAAAAAGCAGCAGATTTGGGCAAGTGGGAAATAAACCATTTGTAGAGTAATGGTACACAACATGTGATTATCCCTCCACTGTACAAATTCCTTAAGTGTACAGAATGATAAGCATCTGCGAGCAAGGTTGGTACTAGGTTCCCAATCAGAAATATCTTAACAGCATCGGTGTCGACAAAGTTGTCGATGTTGGGAAAAAGGAATAATCCATATGTGAGCAGGACAAAGATATCCTCGAAAGCAGTTACATTTCCTATACTAGCAAAGTATAGGGGTTTCTCCATCAGGAATTTCGCTGGTAAACCCTGGATTCCTCCTTTGGTGGTCAAGTGAGTCATAACTTCTGACTCATCCAAAGAAATTGCATTTGCAATGGTTTGTTCTTTTGAAATTTCTTCCAGTCCAAAAAATGAATCTCGACCAGTGATAGGTAAATCAATCGGTGGGAGTATTCTTCCAGTGTTGGTGCGAGGTGATAATCCGGGAATGTGAAGCAGTGGTAAACCGGATCGTAGAACTGCATCAGCATAGGCAGGATCCCTTCAACCATGTTGATCTTTAAAAGAGATAACAGTCCTCCGTGCTTTGCTCTGAAAGCCTCTGGATTAGTAATCATCCTTCCCAAATTCCTTAAATCATCCATTTTTGGAACCTTGAAGGTGTACTTGTGTGTTATTCTTCTTCCAAAATCCATAACGCAACCTCTCTGATATTTGTAATTATTGTTTTAGTTCTTTTGAAAAAAAGATTTTTTCTGTTTTTGAAAAGAGTTTTTTTTTAATGAATACAGCAAACAAAAACATTTGAAAACATGGTTTTAAGGGTTCATCGTCACGAGCATGAGTCATGGATCTACCCATCCCCAAAGGTGTGTACTAATTGGTCAGTTTTTATACCTGTAGAATGGGTTCTAGAAGGTTCCCAAAATCATTGACCCCTCTTAGGGATATTAACAGCAAGCTGATTCACTCGAGCGAGCTGTAATATCCTAAGATGAATCTCTTTTGAGTGTAGTATCGTGTGTCAACTATTCCCGATAGTCACCGCACTACCTAATGGTTTAAATGGTTAAATGTCTACTAAATCCTCAGTGTCATGGGTACCACACTGTGAACACTATGCTTTCGCGACGATCAGTCGTTCAACATTAGAGAATCCACACGGGTACCTCGACTGATTTAGTGGACTTCTAGGTCAGCTTGGTCGGGATTCACATCCTATAAGCCTTTCCTGGAGACGCCACCATTTATCTTAATGTTCTCTCAAACTTTCCACATGCATATCAATCGCATTCCCAGTTAATAGAAATTTAAACACGGGTATCAAGTAATATGACAGTAAATGATTTATATAGCAGAAAACTGAGAAAATAAGTAAACATAGAAATAAATGCAAAGCAAAGCCTAGACCTCATAGGAACTCTAATCCTATAATTCCCCCAGCAGAGTCACCATTTTTCTGTAGCGTACGATTTTTATCGGCGACGCGACCACCTTACTGCAATGGTTGGAATTGGGTGCTACTTTCTGATTTCTT
Organism: Lathyrus tuberosus; assembly: GCA_022829125.1. NCBI lineage: Eukaryota > Viridiplantae > Streptophyta > Magnoliopsida > Fabales > Fabaceae > Lathyrus > Lathyrus tuberosus. The sequence continues at coordinate 20,200,729 of JALAZF010000021.1, read as the reverse complement.
ATTTATCCTATGAAGATGGAAAGGAAAGCGAACGTATCTAAAACTAACCTTGCACGCAAATGTTTTCTTTAACAAATACTAAGAGATTGGGGTTCGGGGTCAGGTTATACAAAGGGAAGCTATTAACACCCAGTGTATATATGGTTATCCAAGACCTTTTATTGCATGTTTCTCTATTAATTTGAATTGCTTTCTTGTGTTTATCTGCTGTGGCTTTTGGGAAAGTTTCTCCTTTGGGAGTGTTGAGAGGGTGTTTTTACTGTTTTCGGGTTTTCCATTGTTTTTGGGAAGGTATTGGACCTAAAGTTTTTTATTTGTGTGCTCGCTAAGATTTCGCAATCTTATGCCTACGTATTCCCGTAAAGTAAACTGGGAAATCAAAGCAATCGTAGTTCCTTCTATTCTATGGGAGGAAAGATATTTGGTGTCTTGTTCAAAGCCAAAGATTAAAGTTATCAGAGTATTTGTGTCTTGTCCAAAGCCCAATATTGAGGCTAAAAGGGTGACTGAGAGAGAATTTGTCATCTCTATGTCGTACCCCAAATTTTGACCACCAAGATTTCCCATCATTGTGAAAATCATCGTTACAATATGGGTGTACTTTCATGCCTCATCAATCTCCTCAAAGATGGTTGAGCATTCACTACGATCAAAGATTAGGGCTTTGAGCCCTCTTAGAGCATTTAGACAAGGATCAATCAAGAAATGACATGATCTTCAACTTGTCTAACCTCTCAAACACTCACAAAGGATCAAGAGGACTCCCACATCAAGAATCAAGCACAAGGTTGTAGCATTCCAAGTGAATCAAGCCTCAAGATCGCCTGTGTCACCAGATTAGGGTTTTGGTCGACTGAAGCCTCCCGGGTGAAAATTTTCATCTGGACAAGAGCCAATGCCTCAATGTATGGCCCTATAAGCTTAAAAGGATTCCAAGAGCCCATCCACAATGGCAAAATCACCTTGAAGGTCCATCTATCAAAAAAATCAGGAATTAGGGTTTTGACCTAATTCAACCCTTGAGTTAACTTGTGAAGTGAGACATGGCTTGAAGCTTCAAAATGAACTTCAAAGACCTCAAATACATCATATTAATATGTTTACAAGATTTGATTGACTCAAAGAGCTCAAATCATAAGCCAGAAGAACTCAAAACCATCTGATCACAAATTAGGGTTTCTGATGGAAAAAGTCAACCCTACCCTTGACTGTTGACCTACCCTTGATCCCAAACCTTGGGGAGGGGTCCAAGACATTCCTAAATACCCTTGGAGGCCATCCATGAAGTTTAATCAAGCCCAAGGATTGATTTCACAAAAGGATCACAAAGTCAAAATTTCATCTGATGAAAAAGTCAACTGTACAAAAATCCAAGTTTGACTTTTTGGAGTTTTGGTCAAACAAGGTTCCTTAACCCTAAAACAATGTTAATATGTGATTTGAATCATCATTCATCAAGAAAAATCAAAGAAAGTGAGTTAACTTGTAAAAGGGGTAACCATAAAAAATTTAGAATTTTTCTAAGTTATGGAACAAAGTGGCTAGGGTACCAACTTCCAAGGACCATAACTTGAGATCCAAGCAGCCATTTTGGATGGTCCAAAGCTGGATTTGTAGCTCTCATTACATACTTCAAAAGTGTTAACTACATCTCATTCCAATTCTTCATGGATATTTAGTTATGGAGTAATCAAAGTGACTAAAAACATGAAAATGACATTTTTCCAACACTTGGTGAAATTTTCACTAAGTCAGAATCTGCCTTATTTTTTTCAAAATGTAGAGGCATTTTTCATTGTAATTCAAGTTGATTCAAAACCAAAGTTGGACATCATGTTTAAATAGGATATATCAGCTTTCCAAAATGTCCAAGAACTCCATCAAACTCCACCTGAGCTAGAGGTTATGACAGCTGCAACATGCCTTGCTACAAACTGGTTTTCCAAGGCAGATTTGTACATTAGGGCTCGAATTGATCAAATTGTGCAAAAAAAAATGGTTATCCATCTGCACACCTCAGGGGGAGACAAAGGAGGAACAATCACTGATCCATAAGCCTCCTAAGTCTTTGGAGCTACATATAGGTGTGGCACCCCTAAAAGCTAAAGATGCCTCAAGACTCCAATTTTATTTTGAGGCATTCAATGGATGCATAGAGCAGGCATGTATCAGTCCATGATCAACCAATTAAGTCAAGATAAGCTCATACCACAGAGAACCATAGGCCTGTGCTTTAATCTCAAGTCAATGGCTAGAGGAGACTTGAGATTCCATTTAATCACAATTGGCCAAAGGCCTGCTGCAGTTGCCACACACTGTTGATTGCAAAACAAACTTGACACACTATAAATAGACCTCAATTGTGATCAGTTTGAGTACACCAAAGCACCCAAACTGATGCTTTCCTCAAAATCACCATTTCACTCCAATTTTGCCTTCTAACTCAAGTCACTATCGGGTTTTGAGTTTAAAAGCAATTCCAACCAAATCAATCACATACACACCTCATAAACATCATGTATGAGAGATCCATAACACAAAATCACATCTGGAACATCAGATTCTCAAAATACCAGCCAATTGCTCAAGTTCTTGACAGATTTGCAGTTGAGGTACCACAACCAGTTCCAGCTCAATTCAATCCAATCCAAGCATTCAAACACACTCCTTGGCACCTAAGGAAGCTATCTAGATCATTGGAACCTAGCTGTAACACCTCCATCACTAAACTCGATCACCAGCTGCAAGAGGTAAGCATGAACTCTTCAAACTCCATGATGCATGCATATTTTACTGCACAATAATTTTTCCACATGTTCATAATCATGTATGGAGTGATAACCCTGAATCAATTGCCATGAATCAATCGTGTATGGAATTTCATTGTGTTCATGCTGAAATTAGGGTTCTTGAGGTTTTCTTTTAATTTCTCACTCAATACTTAATATAAATGCAATTAATCTATATGGTTGTGATCCTTGTTCAAAAACGAACAAGATTGGTACTTGAATCGTGCAAAACCATTGAGAAATCATGGAGAAAAGTGAGAAAACGCAAATCTGCAGAAACAGGGCACGCGGGCAAGAACTTAGTGTTCTTGGCGCCCTTTTTCAAATTTTCAAATATTTAAATATTTTGATATTTTTGTTAATTGATTCAAAAATTAATTTCTCTCTGATTATTTATGTTTTTGAATTGATTCTTTTTCTCAAAATTCACTAAAATGTTTAAATATTTTATTTTACAAAAAAATCCAATTTATATTATTTATTTAATATAGTTAGAATTTTTGTAATTAATTTCATTTTTATTTGTTTTTAAACATTTTTAAATGAAATTCCCACTTTGATCTTTCAAAATCAATTGAATTTTAAACTTTCATATGATTAAACATGATTTTTCAAGATATTTTCCAAAGTGTACAACTTGTTTTTAAATATAATTGATATTTTATCATTTATTATTTAAATTACCTTTGAAAAATGACATTTTATTTAAAATTAGGGCTTCCTCTCGATTTTAAATTTTCAAACAAACTCATGGGCCTCTAATTGAGTGTAAGACCCAATCTCTTTCTTAACCAAAACCATCTTGGGCCTCAGACATTGTATAAGTCCCAACACATTTTCAAAAACCTCTGCGCGATCGCCAGTTCAAAATCAAATCATCTGGGCCTCCCCTCGTGTTGTAAGTCCCATTTTTCTTTTTCAAAATAATCTTTGGGCCTCTCCTTGATAAACTCTTCCATACCAATAGACTTGGACAGTCTAATCCCCTCTCGGATCTCAAAGACATTCTCAAGTTCCTTACAAACAGAGGAGAAACCCTGGTCATTCTGGATCAATCTCCAGCAAAGTTAAAACCCATGGGTTCTAAAACCCAGTCTCTCTCCTAAAAAAAATCCCTAGCCGAGGTCAGTTTATCATCAGTATAACACTATCCCAAATCAGAACCTCAAGGTCTCTGATACTTTAACTCTTCTGTAACCCTTAGCAAGAGTTGATTCCCCATTTGGACCTGCCTCGGGATCTCAATAATCCCCAGCGGAAGATAGCCTCCTCTTAGGCTTTGTATAATGATCTTCCTTTCCTCAGCATAGTCAGCTTCCTCTTGGTCCTTGTACAATGATTCTCCCCAGTGGAGCTAACCTTTTCAGACTCTCTTGTTGAGTCAATCACCTTTCAGTACTCTCTTGTTGAGTCAACCCTTTTAGCCTCAATCTTGGGCTTTGTGCAAGACAGATAAAACCATCCTCTTGTTGATACAATCTTTCAGCCTTCTCTTAGGCTTGGCATAAAGATTTCCCCTAGCAGAAGCTAGCCTCCTCTTAGGCTTTGTATAATGATTTCTCCAGCTTATTCAGCCACAACCCTGGCTTCGTACAAGACAGATAAAAACACTCTCTTGTTGAGTCAAACCCTGTTAGCCTTAATCTTGGGCTTTGTACAAGACATAAACCTTCATAACCTTCTCTTAAGCTTAGGACAAATAGCTTCCCCCAGCTGAGTCAATTCCTCCCAGCCTACTTTTAGGCTTTGAGAAATAATTTCCTAAGAAGAGTCAAACTTATCTCAGCTTCAATCTTGAGCTTTATACAAGACAGATGATACTCTCCAGCAGAGTCAAACTCATTTCAGCCTCAATCTCGGGCTTTGTACAAGACACCTAAAAATCCTCAGTTGAGTCAGTCAACTATCTTTTTAGCCTCAATCTTGGGCTTTGTACAAGACAGATTAAGGTTTCTTTCCCACATAGTCAATTTTCTCTCAGCCTCAATCTTGGGCTTTGTACAAGACACATACAAACCCTCCCCAACGGAGTCAAAACCCCTTTTAGCCTCAATCTTGGGCTTTGTACAAGACAGACAGAACATTTTCCCCGGAAAAGTAAAACTTTTAGCCTCCTCTTAGGCTTTGTATAATGATATCCCCCAAAGAGTCAGTCTCTTTTTAGCCTCAATCTTGGGCTTTGTACAAGACATATATAAACACTCTCTTGTTGAGTCGGCCTGCTACAACCTCCTCTTAGGCTTTATATAAGGACTTCCCCAGTGGAGTCAATCAACCTCTCAGCTTCAACCTTGGGCTTTGATCAAGGCACACAAAAATCAACATCCCCTCAGAGGAAATCAAAATATCTCTGTAGGAAGTCATTTCTCTATTTATCACTCATCAAAACAGAAAATCAAAACAAACCATAATCCCAGATAACTGTTGTAAGTGGCACACTTGTTGACTAAAATATCCAAGCTATCGTCCATCTTTTATCCTGGTAAACCCTTTCTTTCATCTAATTGCTATAAGCAGCAAGCCTCTGGATTATTTACATCCACGCTACTATCCCTCTCTTAGCATGAGAAATTCCTAAGGAAAAATGGCATTGCTCTACACTGAGTTAAAGTTTTCTCCTTCAAGATAACACCCTTATAAAGGAAATTATGGCATTGCTGGATTCATATATCCCAGTTAAAGTAATTCTCCTTTATGAACAGTCACCCAACAACTGTGATAAACAGACGAGATGTCTCCCTTTAGAGATGACAAGTTCTCTCTCAATCAAACCTTTTAGCTTCAATCTTGGGCTTTGAACAAGACACAAATACTCAACCTTTTAGCTTCAATCTTGGGTTTTGAACAAGACACCAAAATATCATTTTTCCTCCCTTAGAATAGGAGGAACTACGATTGCTCTGATTTCCCTATTTCGTTTAAACGGGAATACGTAGGCATAAGATTGCGAAATCTTAGCGAGCATACCAAACAAAAACTCTAGGTCCAGTACCTTCACAACAATCAAAACTTAGGTCCAGTACCTTACCAAAAACATCGGAAAACCTGAACATCAACAAAAACCCACTCTCTCTCTCTCATACTTCCCAAGAAACTTTCCCAATCCATTAACGGATAAACACCATCAAGTACAAAGTGAAACCTAAAGCTAACAACTTGTGGATAACCACATATAGGATGGGTAAATAAGAAATCAGAAAGTAACACCCCCTCTTCTCTTCATTGAGGAGAAAACCCAATTCCGCGATAAGGTGGTCGCGTCACCGACAAAAATCGTGCGTTACACTCTAAAGGGAGAATATTTCACCTATTCATCACAAATTGTTGAGAAATTGATTATGAAGGAAGTTACTTTAACTGGGATATATGAATCCAGCAATGCCATGATTTCCTTTATAAGATGGATGTCATGAAGGAAGAAACTTTAACTCAGTATTGAGCAATGCCATTTTTCCTTATGAATCTTTCATGCTAAGAGTGGGATTAGCTTGGATGTTAGGAATCCAGAGGCTTGCCACTTACAGGTGTTAGATGAAAGATGAATTTTAGCCAGGATAAAGGAAGGACTCCAGCTTGGATTTTGAGTCAATAAATGTGCCACTTACAACAATTATCTGGGAAAAAAGATTTTGATTGTTTGTTTTGATATGTGAAGTATAGAGGAAATATCCTTCTGCAGAGTAGACTTGTGGTCTCATTTGAGGGGATGATGATGATTTTGTGTGCCTTGATCGATGCCTAAGGTTGAAGCTAAAAGGTTGACTCTACTAGGGGAGTTTTATGTCTGTCTTGTACAAAGCCCAAGATTGAGGCTGAAGGAAGCTGACTCCACTGGGGAGTGTTTTATCTGTCTTGTACAAAGCCCAAGATTGAGGCTGAAAAGAGATTGAATCCACTAAGGAGGGTTTTATCTGTCTTGTACAAAGCCAAAGATTGAGGCTGACTGACTCTACTTAAGGGGAGTTCTTATATGAAGCCTAAGAGGAGGCTATCTCTTGCTGAGGACTATTGAAATCCAAGAGCAGGTCCAAATTGTATTAGGGAATCCAGAGGGGTTGACTTTTGCTAAGAATCAGGGAAGAGTTGGAGTATCATATTCCATGAGGTTCTGATACTGTTAGGGATTTATTGATGGTAAATTGACCCTAGTTGGGGATTTTTAAGGCAAAGCTTAAAGATTGAGTTTGAAAACCTATGGAGGTTTTAACTCTGCTGGAGATTAGTATGTTGATGAAAATGATCAGGGTTTTTCCTGTGCTTTTAGGAAACTTGAGGGTCTCTGTGAGATTTAAGAGGAGATGAGACTTTCCAAGTCTACTTGAATGAAGAGGTTTACTCTTAGCTAGAGAATGATCTTTGTATGATGCCCAAGAGAAGGCTGAGACTGTCCAAGTCTGCTTGTATGAAGCCCAAGAGGAGGTTGTGGGTTTAAGGGATGAATATAAACCCTAAAAATGGTTTGATGTTTTGGAAATCTAACTCTCCTGAGGATTGAACTAGCAAAGATGACTAATTTTTGTCCTATACCTGTAGGAGGCCTTTGGGTCCTTGTACTAAGCCCAAGAGGAGGCTGAAGAACTTCAAAGAAGCCTGAGGGTCCTTGTACTAAGCCCAAGAAGAGGCTGGGGAACTTCTAAAAAGCCTGTGAGTCCTTGTACAAAGCCCAAGAGGAGGCTGGGGAACTTCTAAGAAGCCTGTGGGTCCAAACCTAAGAAAAGTTCAAGAAAGGTTTCACCGGGAATTAATTCTTTCTTTGCTGAATAGTTCTAAAGTTTGAACAAAATTCAAAAGAGGTTTCACCGGGAATTAATCCTCTCTAGGGAAATGAATTTCTTATATACGTATATATTTCTAAGTTCTGACAGTCTTGAGAAAAGTTTCACCGGGAATAATGCCTTTCTTTGTTCCATATTGTATAAGCCCAAGAGGAGGCAATGCTGGGGAAAACTCTAAGCAAATATGCACAAATATATATACAGACAATTATATTGACAGATATATATAAGTAATAAGCATTGAAACAGATATGGGGACTTACCTTCTGAGAAGAAGCCCAAGCATATTGTGATCTGTAGTATTGACTACAACTGTATTCCCTCTTTTATGGTTTCAAGAAATTGAAGAAAGTTTTGAAAACACATTGAATTTGAATTTGAATTAAAATAAAGTTGTTAAAAAAGATTTGTTTGGGGCTTATAGCTCAAGGAGAAGCCCATATGACTTATTTGATAACATTGATCGCACTGCGATACCGAAAGACGTGTGGGACTTATATTACAGCAAGGGCCCAAAATTTGTTTTTGTACAAAAAGGGGTTGGGTCTTACACTCTATTTAGAGGCCCAAAAGTGTTTGTGAAAAGAGAAAATGAGGCTTATATTCAAGGAGAGACCCAGATGATTTATTTGAAAAGGCGACGATTGCGTCGTGGTTTTGGAAACCACAGAGGGACTTATACAATGACTGAGGCCCAAATTTATTTATGAGGCATGGGTCTTACACTCTATTAGAGGCCCAAAAATTGTTTGAAAAAAAGAAAGATGGGGCTTACAACTCAATGAGAGGCCCAGATGAATATTGTTTTGAAAATCGCGATTGCGCCGAGATTTTTAAAATTGTATCGGGACTTATACAACGACTGAGGTCCAAAATAAATTATTCACAAAGGGATGGGACTTAAACTCTACAAAGAGGCCCAAAAAGTGTTTGAAAAGAAGTTTGAAAAATTAAAATTAAGAAAAACCCTAATTTTAATTAAAAATATAATTTTCAAAGGAAATTAAATATAAAATGTCAAATATATTTAAAAACAAGTGGTAAGCTTTGAAAAATATTTTGAAAAATCATGTTTAATCACATGAAAGCTTGAAATCCAATTGGTTTTGAAAAATCAAGGTGAGAATTTCATTTAAAAAATGTTAAAAACAATAAAAATGAAATTATTTACAAAAATTCAAGATATATTAAATAAATAATATAAATTTAATTTTTTTATAGAATAAAATAATTTAACATTTTTGTGATTTTTTATAAAAAGAATCAATAAAAAATGTTAAAAAATGAGAGAGAAATTAATTTTTGAAATCATTTAATAAAAATATCAAATATTCAAAAATTTAAATATTTGAAAATGGCGCCAAGGCCATCTTCTTCTTCCTCACGACTACCCACCATAGCCAATTTGCAAAACCTCTCATATCTCTCTGATTACTCAATGAAAATAACTTTTGTAAACAAGAAATTTGTGTGTTTTTTAACAAGGATTTCAGTCATATAAATTAATTGCATTTATATTAAGTGTGGAGTGAGAAATCAAGTGATGAACTCAAGAACCCTAATTTCTGCAAGAACACTATGAAATCTTATACACTAAAGCTACAAAGCAATTGATTGAGGGGAATCACTTTATATAAGTGTCGAAACATGTTTGTAACTTGAAAACACAATTATGATGCATGGGACGGCTTACCTCTTGCAAGAAAAATTTGAATTCTATGTTGGAGGTGCTACAGATGTTGTGTAATGATCTGGACAGCTTCAATGGACCTAATATAAGTTGTTTGGAAGCTTGGAATGGATTGAAACACCTTGGAACTTGTTGTGGCACCTCAACTGCAAATAAGCCAAAAAGCTTGAGCAAATGGGTGGTGACTTTGTGATTCTGATGTTCCAGATGTGTTTTAAGGTTATGGATCACTCATATATGATGTATGTGAGGTGTTGGCATGATTGGTTTTGATTGAATTGCTCTCAAATTGAAAATTCGATAGTGACTTGAAAGAGAAGCAAATTTTGGTTTTTTGAGAGTGATTGGAAGGAAAACATGAATTCATATGTTTTGGGGTGGTTTGATCAGTCACACATGACCTCTATTTATAGTAGAGAAAGTTTGTTTTGGAAGCAATAGTGTTTGGAGGCTGATCATGGCTGTAGTTTGTAGCCATTGACTTGGATAATCCAAAAGTGTCAAGTCAACTCTTCTTATCTTGACTCCATTAATCTTTACAGGTTTAAATGCTCGGAGTTTGGACTGAAATCTTGACTGGCTTGGAGTGTTGTGATCTGGTTCATGACACCTTAATGTATAGCATTGATGTTACCTTTCCAAATTTGAATTTCAAGTTTCATGTCATGATGATTTTCCCATGCCAAGTTGAATTCCTTGCCTCTTTGATCATGAATCAAGTGAGTCATCAAATATTTTGTGTTTTTGGAAGATGACAAGGTTGGCAAAGTGACAAGATTTGAAGGTCAAAATCGTGTGGCACAAGTTTGGTTTCCATGCTGTCTTGAAAAATCAGGTTTTTAGGCCATGTTTCAAGGCTTGTAACTCCCTACTCAAGTGGAGTTAGGATGAGTTCTTATACTTTTTGGAAAGCCCTAATACCATACTTCAACTTTGATGTCCAAAATTGGTCTTGAATCAACTTGGATCATAATGAAAAATGGCCCCAAAGTTGGTGAAAATTCAATATAGATTCTGTCCAAAATTTTCACTAAGTGTTGGAAAAAGTGTCCATTTTCATGTTTTTGTGATTTTGATCAATCTATAACTCAAAATGCATGAGGATTTGGAATCTGATGTAGTTGACAATTTTAAAATATGTAATGAGAGCTTTCATTTGAGCTTTGGATGGAAGAAAAAGGCCTTGTGGTTTAGGAGTTATGACCTTGCAAAGTTGGTACCAAATCACTTTTCTTCCATAACTTAGAAAATTTTAAGTTTCCTAAGGTTGCCCTTTTTGCAAGTAACCTCACTTTTCTTGATTTTTCTTGATGAATGAAGATCCAAACCATGAATTAACATTGTTTTTTACTTAGGGAAGCCTTGTTTGTCAAGAAATTCAAAAAGTCAAACTTGATTCTTGGCACAGTTGACTTTTTTTTAGATGAATTCCAAACTATGTGATCCTCTATGAAATCAAGTCCTTGAACTAATTCAAACCTAATGGATGGATTCCATAGGTGTTATAGAGTGTCTTGAATCATGTCTCAAGGTTTGGGAACATGTCTTGGTCAAAAGTCAAAGATACAGTTGACTTTTCATCAGGAAACCCTAATCGGTCCAGATGAATTTGAATCCTTGTACTGCTTATGAACCAAGTTCTTTGAATCAATCCAATCTTGTAAATGGATCAATATGATGTATTGGAGGTCTTCAAAACACTTCTTGAGGTCTTGGCTCATGTCTTGCTCCAAAAGTCAACTTAGGGGTGAATTAGGTCAAGAAACCTTAATTCCTGATTTTTTATGAATGCATCCCCTGAGGCTTTTTGGACTTGATGATTGGACTCATAAGGTCCCTATGAACTTCTTGGATCATGTTTTGAAGTATTAGCCCATGCCTAGATGAAAACTTTCATCTGGAGGCCTTAGTCGACCAAAACTCTAATTTGGTGACACTGGCGATCTTGAGGCTTGATCGACTTGGAATGTTGCAACCTTGTGCTTGATTCTTGATTTGGGAGACCTCTTGATCCTTTATGGATGTTTGCGAGACTTGAAAAGTTGAGGATCGTGTCCATTCTTGATTGATCCCTTGTCTGAGTGCTCTGAGAGGGCTCAAAATCCTAATTCTTGGTTGTAGTGAATGTTCAACAATCCTTGAGAAGATTGGTGAGGTATTGTGGTACATCCATATTGTGGTGATGATTTGCATAATGATGGGAAATCTTGTGGTCAAAATTTGGGGTATGACAATTCTCCCAGAGTCAGGCCTTCAACTGCTCCCTTGCCAGGTCGGGGAGCCCTGTGCCAATCTTCACATTCCTGTATGGATCATCCCCGAGAGTGATGAGCTTGAAGTCTCCGTCTAGAATAGGGTGCGTTGGGTGGAGAGGCTGCCCATTGCCTTCAGGTAGGAGGTCGTTGTCCGCTGTTTCTCCTTGCTCCTTCTCGCTGGGGAAGCGACTGTCGAGGTCCATTGGTTGACGCGCGGGAGTGGCTTCTGCTCTGCGTCTAGGGATGGCTTCTCTCCGGCTTTGGGCTTGACGTTGATCGAGCTAAGACCCTTGGTTGCAGCTTCGAAGCATCTCCTAGCAGCTTCAATATCTCCGTGGAGGGTGATGACCCGACCTCTGGTCGTGTAGTACTTCATCTTCAGATGGACTGTAGATGGTACTGCCATGAGCTCGGCCAGAGTCGTTCTTCCCAGGATGCACTGGTACAGGGAAGGGACCACCAGGAAACGGGTCTTGACTTGTCGAGTAGTGTCGTCAGTCCTGAAAGTAACCATCAGCTCGACATAGCCCCATGGTCTGGTGGTCGTGCCGTTGAAACCCCGGAGGTCTAAGCCCACGTAAGGGGTCAGATGCCTTTCATTGAGCTGGAAGGTCTCGAAGAGGTAGGCGTACATGATGTCCACCGAACTCCCTTGGTCGACCAGGATTCGGAGGACATTAAAGTTCGCCTTCTGTGCCCTGATCAGGAGAGGGATGGTGGAATTGGGGGCGCCGCCCAAAAATTCCTCGAGGTAGAAGGTGATAGGGTTCGACTTCCCTTGTACCTTCTCGAAGGTGGCAGTTTATGCCGAGCTCGCGTCAAAATTCCGCTTGATCGACCCCATGAAGACCTTGTTGAACCCCCCACCGAATATAACAATTGCGGCGGGGAAACATTCCCACGGGCTACGAGCGGTCAAAGGGATCTCGGGCTCGTCGGGAAAGTAGAAGTCATCAGGTCAAGTGACACTCAGAGTGACTTGCAGTCCATTTTCTCTGGTGGAAGGGGTCGTCTCCTCGACCCTTTGTGTCTCTCGGGCATCCTGTATGGGGTCGTCGTTCCTCTTCGTGTACTGCTTGTGGTGCCCCTCCTTGATCAAGATTTATATCGCATCCTTGAGGTGGATGCAGTCCTCGGTGACATGCTCGTGGCTCCTATGGAACCTGCAGTACTTGGACTTGTCAACGTTTGGTTTGAGTGGTGTCAGCTTCGGAAAGCAGACACCTCCTTTCTGGAATTCTGAGTTGATGCACTCGGCCAGAATTCGCTCGCGGGGAGCAGTGAGTAGCGTGTACTCTGTGAACCGGCCAGTTGGACCTCTCGGCTCACAAAAGTCTCTAGGAAGGTCTTCTTTTCTTCTTTCTCCCCCTCGTCGGGGAGCCGTAGAGTCTTCGTGCCTGGTGCTTCGGGGGCCCTCTTGATTCCGCGAGTCGCGGGCATAATGGGTGGCCTCTAGCTCCTCATACTAAATGTATGCTTGGGCCTTATGGAGGATCTCTTCCAAGTTGCGGGGCCTTTGAATTCCCACAGCCTTGGCGAACTCGGTGTGAGGTCGTAGTCCTTGCTCGATCAAAAACTTCTTCATGTCGCCCGTGGTGGCTACCTGGACGGCTTCCTAGTTGAATCTCTCGATGTAATCCCAGAGAGATTCATTTTTTCCCTGGATGATGGCTTCCAGGGAGGCTTCCGTCTTCGGGTGGCGTCGAGAAGCAGTGAAATGCCTGGAGAACTGCCTCTTCAGTTCCTTCCAGCCAGTGATGGACTCCGGTGCAAGGCTCTTGTACCACACCATGGCACCCTTCTAGAGGGTGGTCGGGAAGAGTCTGCACTTGATAGCTCCTCGGACGTTCCTGTAGTTAAGCATTGCTTCAAAACTCTTGACGTGGTCGTCCGGGTCGGCGGTGTCGTCATACGTCACCAAGGGTGGAGGCTTCTCCATCCCGATGGGCAAAGGGGTCTCCATAATTTCCCTAGAGAATAGGGTACGCTGGTCATCCTCGTCACTCCTGACTGGTGATTGTGATGGGGAGTGGTCGCCCTGACCGCGCCTGCTTCACCGGGGGGAACTTCTTGGTCGACTCTTTGGCTTTTTGCCGTACCCGTCGACCTTGCTCCTCTTTTGGATAGGGGAACGCATTCCTTCCGAGGAGGGGAGCAATTGTGCTTCTGGGCGACCACAGGTTGGGGTCGTTCCAGACGCGGGCGACGCCCTGCAGGTTGGGGGTAAGGGCTCTGAGAGTTGTCTTGTCGTGTCCTCTACGGGGGAGGGAAGGACTGTGATATTTGGGGCAACAGTGTCTCCACGGGGGAGAGTGTTATTGTCGTTCCCTTATGAGCACTCCTAACCATATGTTCTATTGGGAGATCAATAGATTGGTCTGATAGATCAGTGCGAATAGGGCCACCGTGTTTAAATCGGCATTAGATGGCATGGGGGATTGACTGGTAGATAGTCGGGCTACCAACTTGTTGGGGGGCGTTGAAGGCCGCGTCATCAGAGGAGGGGGAGGCGGTACGCCCATCCCTGTGGTCACCTTCTTCGACGTTAACAACCACGTTGGGGTCGTGGTCGTCTTTGTTGTTGAATGGTGCGAAGGCGGTGTCCGGAGTGTTGACGTCAGTTCGAGGGCTGGCCATGATCGTCAGAAATTGAAGGTTGCTTTGGTTTTACGGGAGGAAAAACGAGGAAGCAAAGGTTTCCACAGATGGTGCCACTGATCGTACCTAATCAGAATTGGATCGGTGGCCAACTTCATGTCGTGAGCTACACTACTCTAGTGGTGGTGAGACGGTGGGGGGTGTACCTGCAAGGTACTCTGATGCTAAAGTCAGGAATGGAGCAAGCAAGTACAGAAAGGTAGTGAGAGTGAGAATTAGAATACCTGACCCTCTAGTGAAAGAGGGTATTTATAGTGTGCCCCCAGCACTGGGCCAACGGTCGTCTGTATAGGGTTGGGTCACTAGGCCCAATGTAGATAACTGTCAGGGCTTACGTGGCGTAGGGAAGACCAGCACGTGGTCTTCGCCCTGGAGTAACTGCCCCGAGTTCTCCAGAAAGTGGGTTGACCAACTCTTTCGGAGGCGGGTAGTCACCTGATGACGTGTCCCCGTGGGAGGAGCACGTGGAGTACGCTGGGAGAATGCTCGTTATATCCCCGGTCCATGTAGTGTCTGCTTGACAATGATGGGATCTAGATGCGCCCAACAAGGGAGAGGATTGAACCTCAATGGGCTACTTACCGTGACATTGGGTTAGGCCTGCCCGACTGGTGGGCAGGCGCTGGCCCAATCCAGAACAATATTCATATTGCATTGGTTGACAATATTTGTTTCATTCACCTTGGTTGTGTTCATCCCCAAGTGATATGTTTCCTCACTCCAATAGATTGGTCAGCCATAGGAAGGAAATATATATCCTTTCTAAAACTCCCCACCGAGTTAATCCTCATAGAAGTTTTGATTTAGTTCTCTTTTCCACACTTGGATAGGATAAATCCCAGTTCGAGTTCATTCCTCACTGGTTGGCGTCTTGTTTGACGGTATCTCTCCAGCTTGTTCCCTGATTGATTTGGTCGTTTGGCCATTTTGATAACTTGAACCTCTGAATTAAAAGGGAATTTATTTTGCGCCTTTTAGGTGGTTTACAATCCCAGAGATAATATGTTGAGGGTTCCCCAGCAAGATGAATTTATTCCACTTTGGAATCTACACATGGCAGTAAGCGACAATCTTTTTTAAGCCTGTTCATATCCCCAAATTTCCCAGTGAACCGAAAAATGGAAGTCTCCTTCCGAACAGTTTGTCTATCCCCGTTGAAGCTATCAACATATCTTGCATCTTATGGCATCTCTCCAAAAAAGTCTCGAAGGGAAGTATGATGAATAGATTATTCTCTACCAAATGGCATCTCTCTGGACAAAGTCTCTTAGAGAAGTTTGATTGTGGAATCCTCAATTTTACATCACACGACATCTCTTTGAAGAAGTCTCGATGAGAAGTGTAATGAAGTTTATTTTCCATCAAATGGCATCTCCCCAGTGAATCCCTGTGAGAGGTTTGATGAAGACCCTTACGAAAATTTTATCTTTATTTGAGAAATTTATTTCCAAAAGTTAACTGACCCGCATCTCTTTAAAGATCCCCTATGAAGTTATTATTTCAGCAAGTGATTACCTTTTCATGAGCTTGTCTGTTTACCCCTTTTCAAGAGAAATGCTTGATAAAGAAGAAATCGAGACCAGTTTCATGGCTTATGTCCAGAAACGAGGGGAAGTTTATTCCAGAAAACCGAGACCAGTTTCGCGGCGTACGACCCGAAACATGGGGAAGTTTATTTTTACCCTTGCTAAGAAATACTACTTAGTGAAAGAAGACGCTAAATCATTTTTCCCAACATTGGGAGTTTAAATTGCCAGAGTTATGACACTATCCCCTGGGGAGTTATGTTCCTTTCCCCATTAAAGTTGTTGTCTCTCTCTCTCTAAATAAGAGTTACAACATTTTTCCTCAATTTTATTTCCCCAGTGGATAATCCTAATATTATACCCCTGTGGTTTAGACTATTCTCAATCTCTTGTGGCATCATTTCCCATAGGTCTCATATCTTGCATTCTTAAGTGCATTCATATCATATCACCTTGTGTGACTTCTTAGGGGCCAAAATTGTGTATTGTTGTATTTAAGCCTCCCTTATCTGGTCGAGACTAAGATGTCAATCTTCATCTCTCCGGATCGGAGAAACTTAAATAAGGGCATCTGTCATACCCTAAATTTTTACCCCTAAGATGCCACCACAATTGCATCATTGGCATAACATTCATCATTACATTTATACATGTCTTTATGCATCACTAACCCATCACAAGTACAAGATATGTGTGCTTACTTGTTTCACAGGTTAGATGACCCCCCGAAAGCTCAAGCAGATAAATTATCAAAAGGATGTACATCATATTCAACATCTCAAGTCCCTTTGTAATCCATAAGGATCAAGAGCTTTCATATCATCAATAGTCAAGTACAAGATGGCATCACAAGCTCAATCAAGCCTTAAGATCCTCAGTGCATCCAAATTAGGATTTTGACCTAATTCAGTCCCTGAGCTGACTTTTAAAGCAAGGCTTGATCCCAAACCTCCAAATATGTTTCAAGGACCTCAAATGCCTCATATTAATCCCTTTATATGATTAGATTAACCCAAAGAACTTGATTCATAAGCAATGCAAGAATTCAAATTCATCTGGCCCACAAACTAGGGTTTTTGAGGAAAAGTCAATTGTACCTTTGACTTTTGACCAAGACATGATCTCAAACCTTGGAACATGACTCAAGACACTTAAAAACACATTTGGAGTCCATCCATGATGTTTAATTTAGCCCAAGGGTTTGATTTCATAAAGGATCACAAAGTTCAAAGTTCATCTGATACAAAAGTCAACTGTGGTCAAAGTCAAGTTTGACTTTTGGAGTTTTTGGTCAAACATGGTCTCTTCAAGTCAAGAACAATGTTAATATGTGATTTCGATCATGTATGATCAAGAAAAATCAAGAAAAGTAAGGTTACTTGTAAAAAAGGCAACCATGGAGAACTTAAAATTTTTCTAAGTCATGAAAAACAATGATTTTTTGCCCTACTTTCCAAGGCCATAACTTCCAAACAAATTAACCATTTTCTTTGATCCAAAGATCAAATTGAAGAGCTTGTTACATACTACAACATTGTCAACTAGGGTGGATTCCCAAAAAGTGCATAGATTTTAAGATATAAGGCCATAAAGTTAGGGTTTCAACACTTTTTGAACTTTGACACTTAGAAATTTTTTGGACAGAATCTGTCTTGTGTTGGAACCAACTTTAGGGTTGTTCTTCACTATGGTCCACAGTGATTTAATACCAACTTCAAACATCAAAGTTGAAGTATGATATACCAGTTTTCCAAAATAATCAAGAACATCAAAATCCCTTACTTGAGCAAGAAGTTAAGGATGTTGCAATGAGGCTGGATCAAGTTGAAATTCTAAGGCATATTTGTTGCATAACTTTGAGGCACGATTTTGAAGGACTTGTTTTACATATAGCTGATCCAATTCATCGCAAGATCAATACCAAAATCATCACAAAACATGTGCTCTGCAAGAATATAACAGAATTTTGCAAATTCTATCCAAAATGCATGTGAAACAAAGCTTGAGGTGATGTTTTGTCCTCTAGCATTGATTGAAATAGTGAAATGCTCAAAAAACCTCCACAATAAGCCAAGAGTGATCAAAACACCAATGATTCATGTGCAATCTGAGGGATCAAAGTTCAAATCATAAAAATTTGTAGCCATGTGGAAATGAGGGCTATGAACCTTGGCACTCAAGTAACTAGCTTCACATCATTACCTATTGGATCATAGCATGTTTCCTCATCCAATTTCCTCTCAAATATATAAACATTTTTCCTATAAATAGACGCCTTTATGCTTCATTCTAAGTACCCTAAAACATTGCAAGAGCTTGTTTTCTCTCAACTCTCCCTCCTTGCTAAATTCAAAGTTCTCAAAGAGGGAAAAATTGGAATTCTCAAACCAGTCAATTTCCACTCAATCCAAGCATCCAAACACTTCATATAAACATTATAGAAGTGATCCACAACCTCAAAACACTTGTGTAACTCTAGAATCACCAAGTCGCATGCCATTTGCTTATCACTTGCATCAAATTGCAGTTTGAATCGAGCCAAGTGATCCAAAAGGTTTCAACTCATTCTAAGCATTGGAACACCATCCTTGAGGGTCAAGGAAGTTTCCAGATCATCAAATCAAATCTGTAACACCTCCAACAGAGAATTTGATTCTCACTTGCAAGGTAAGTTTCTTCAAAACCGAACTCTATTATTCATGCATCAAATTTGATCATTCAAGTTACAGACCTATTTATCATGATGTTATGATCATTTTCCCTCAATTAATTGACATGTATCGTGATTGTATGAGATTTCATATTAAATTATTCAGTTAGGGTTCATACGGTTTTTAAACTAATTTCTTTTGATACAGTGAATTTAAATAAAATTGGTTAATGCCATTCAATTCCTCTTGAAAAATCCAGTAACTTTCATTTTTACATCATTCAATTTGGTTGCGTATTGAGGGAGTTAGAAAAATTGAAAATCTGATGAAGATGATGAAGACGACAATAGTGGTGGTGGCGCCATTTCTGCAATTCATGTTGTTTTAAAATATATTTAATTTAGTGTGGTTTGATACGCGAATGTATCACCACCCCAGTGGTTAAGGCGTGTGTTTGTGAGGCTTGTGAGGGTGAGGTCTGGGGTTCGAATCCCCCTCGCCCCAGACCTTTTGGCTTTTATTTTTTTCACTCATTTTCAACTCAAACACTCTATATTATTTTCTCTTTCCATTATAAGTCAACCACACGCGCGGGGCTCAGTTGGTTATGTTTTAAGCCTTTTATCCCAAGGACGTGGGTTCAACACTTGGGAAAGGCATTTCCTATTTTTTTTAACTTTTTCTCTTCAATTTCTTCACAACTTCTCACAATTCTTTCACATAGCAAATTTAATCTTTTTGAGCCAATTTTTTTTCGCATTTCTCATTTATCTTGTATATTTTGAGAATCCATTGAAAATTTCCAAAAATAATATTTATTTTTACCATTTTTATTAAGTGTAAAATCATTGTTTTTTAAAGTGTTCTTCATACCTTTTCATAACTTCTTTTGATTTTTCTCTTAAACTAATTGTACATACATGTCCTTATGGTCATAGTACACTTTGTGTAAACCTTGCTCAAAACATTTAACTTGATTTTTTGGAATTATACTCTATCCATACCTTGTTTAAGTATTGTTTTCTTTTGCAAATACTTTGGTTATTCTTTTGAAACCCTAGGGTTTCATTTCAAATCACTTCTTTCTCCTCTTTTGAAAACCTCCTTAATGCTTGACTTGGGCTTCCACTTGAGTTTGGATTCCCCAAAGCCTTTGATTCAACCATGGTTGAATGTCTTGCTCAGGAGCCTTTCTGTGTAAACTTTCATTAGGGTTTTGATTACCCTTCATTGTTCATCTAACTTTTGATTCATCTTGAATACATACTTGCTTGAACTTCTCAGTGATTGTTTCCATAGATTAAATATTTGCTCACATATTCAAGTATTTCCTTCATAAACTCTTACCATGATGAATGTATCTCCTTGTCTGATACACCTCCACTTGTTGATATATCATGCTTAATCATTTCATGCTCATGTCATCCTCGATGACTACACTTGTTTAAAAGTTTAATTAAACTTACCTTGTTAAGTTTCTCTTGACATTTTTTACAGTTCGGCCTTAAGTTTGAACTACAATTGCTCTAACTTCCTCTTAAGGATATGTAGGCATAAGATTGTAAAATCTTAGTGAGCATAGTATTAAACCTTTCTTAGCTTTTTCCTTTATGTTTATACACACACAAAAAACATTAGGATACCCTGCAACTATAACTTAGGTCAAACATTAGGTTTCCCTTATTGAAGTTCCAACAGTCAACATTAGCCTCCTCTTGGGCTTTGTACAAGGTAGTTAGACTTCAAACTCAAAACTCTTCAACAAAGAGATGAGAATTCCCTTTTGGAGTCCTAAAGTCAACACACTGCCTCTTATGGCTTCAAACCTTCCAACCTTTAAACTTTCAAACCTTCAAACTTTCAAACCTTTAAAACTCAAGTCAAACCCTAGCCAACCTTTGGCTTCAAATTCAAAACACTCCCCTAGAGATGAGACATGAGTCATCTCTATGGAGGAGATGTCTCTTCTATTTCCCACAACATCAAACAAACTTTTTCAAACTTTTCCCATATAAGTGATGTTAGTGGCACACTTGTTGATTCAAAATCCAAGTTGGAGTCCCTCCCTTATTAGGGTACAAAAACACTTCTTTCATTTAAGTTATGTAAGTGGCACACTTGTTGATTCTATGTCCAAGTCAGGGTCTTTCTCTTAATATGCAAAGACTCATTTAAAGGAAGATGTGGCATTACTCTAAATTTTCTACATCCAAGTTTAAAGCTTCTTCCCTTATTATCTTCTTTAACAAATGTTTGTGGTGAATAGGTGAGATATCTCCCTCAAGATGACAATTTGTCTCTTCTTAAAAACCCAACAAACCCAATTCCACCCATTAGTAGGTGGAACTACGAACGCTCTAATTTCTCAACTTCCTTTTGAGAATACGTGGGCATAAGATTGCGAGATCTTAGTGAGCACAATAATAAACAAAACAATTAGGTTCTTACACCTTTGTCTTAGTTTACTTTGCATTACAAAAACACCAAAAATATTTCTCATTCACTCACTCAAAACCAATCAACAAATTCCCAGTACACAGCAAGTAAAACAACAATAACACAATTATATGCAAGAGGTTCCTATATGATACTATAGATACTTAGGGTGCTAGTACCTTCCCTTTGTATAACCAATCTTGATTCCCAATCTCTCAAGTGCATTGTTTTTGCATTGCACACACTCATGGGTTTATTTAGATTTTTTCCCCTTCCCTTCTTTGGGATAGATTAAAAGTTCACATGTAAAAAGTGCGGAGTCTATTTCGCGCGGCTACACTTACGGAACAAAACCTTGAGATCAAGCAACTTAAGATCATTTTCCTCCTTGATGGCGGTGACCTTGGGCTTGCATTCCCTACTTAAACATCTCAAAATTTTGTTAGTAGCAAGTTCATTGGAAACAGGATTACCCATCGCATTTAATCAATTTATAAGATGTGTGAACCATTTTCGTATATTGGCAATGTTTACACCATCCTCAATACAAAACAGTTGAAACTCTTGATTTAATGTGTTGATCCTAGCTTGTTTGACCTCATTAGTACCCTCATGGGCAACCTCCAATGTGTCCCACATAGCTTTGGCGGTCTCACAAAGAGAAATGCGATAATACTCATCAAAACCAAAGTGGAAGTGAGAATATTTTTTGCTTTCCAATCATGTGACCATAATTTCCAATCATTAGCATCCCATTGTGCTTCCGGTTTAGGTACTGTAACACCTTCATTAGTCATAGTTATTTAATTTGGAACATTTTTTATGGTGTTCCATATACCTTTGTCAACGGAGTTGACATGTATACGCATACAAGCTTTCCAATAGCCATAATTTTCGCCAGTGAAAATTGGTGCTATATTGTACGCTCCCTTAGGTTCGGTTTGCCATTCTTATAAAAATTAAATCTTTAGCACGAAATTAATTGAAAATCGTGATACCACTTGTTAGACAATAGGCTTCGATCTAGAGGGGGTGAATAGATCACAATTTTCAAAACAAAACTTTTGGCAAAAATGGTTTTCAAAAGTTTTATGGCACAACGGAAATAAAATGAATCGAATCGTCTAACCAAACCTACTATCGAAAAGCTCGAATATGCGTAATGTAAACCAATTGGATGATAATGAACACAATATATTCAACAATAATTAATTCACAAATCAATTAAATGATAAGCTATGCGTATAGCTTATTTCCAATGAACAAAAATCAATTAAACTACTCAAAGGTAATTTATCGAACACTTTGTGTGCGATAGATAACGTTTGGAAATTTAAATTTTTTGTTGATGTTAAAAGTCAATCACAACCAAAGTGATTATGATTATATCAACAACAACACTTTAAAAGATAATTGAAAAACAATTTCTAATCGAATTGATCAAAACGCCAATGAATTCGATAATTTGCAAGAACAACAATTTAAAGAGACATAGAGAGAAAGAAAGAGAGACACAAAGATTTATTTAGGAAGTTCCCTAATCGGCCTCGCTATGGATACGTCTACCCTTAATTCAAAATTGAATTAAGATACTTGCAATTAACCTTATCTTTGTGAAAATGTTTATACAAGAGATGAAGAACTCTAACCCCACAAACCCTATGGTTTTTTATTGATTCTACCACCTCCAAACCCTTGATCAAAGTTTGATCAGGTCACCAACAATGCTGCTATAATCCACCAGTTTTTGACTACTTTCTTGTAAGACGTCCTCGTCTTCAAGGTTTTCGCTCGGTCAGAATAATCCCTAGCACGCACATGTTGAACCCAAGATTCACGAACACGATTCACCGTCTCACGCTACTCCCTTGCAAGGATCCATATTGTCCTAAGGCATTCACTCAGTCGAATCTGTATGTGTGTGATCTTGTCCAAAACCTTCAAACACAATGATCTTGAAGGAAAAACCTAGCTTGGTTTTCTTATTTGAAACACACAAAGATCACAACCCAATATTCTCGGTTACACCAACTTAATTAGACGTTATCAACCCTAATCAAGATGGTCACCCAATCAAAAAAGATTATGTATAGTTTGATTGCGTGTATGCATAGAAGAGAGGTTGAAGATGATGGGAATGCTTTGTAATTATGGTTTCGTTTAGGTTTTACACCAGTACCTTGCTAGAATATGATGCATGTATGAGTATATATAGGTATGGGAAAAAATGAGCAAAAGGAATGCAATTGGATGGAGTAAAAATGAAATTTTTTGAGATTGGCCATCGTATGTGTCAGCCTATGAAAGTAATAGGTCAGCCTATGAAGGTATTTAGGTCGGTGAAGGTCTCAGGTCGGCCTGTGAAGGTCTTGTGCCGACTATGTGTCGACCTAAGTGAGGCGACTTGTAGGCAGTGGCTACAAGCTTTAATATTGATACGTGGGAGCCGACCTGAAATAACCATGTGTCGACCTATACTGAAGTTGAAACTTTTATAGGTCAGCCTGTTTACGCATGTGTCGACTTGAAATGTGTTGACCACCCAAAAACTTGTTTTTCAATGCATTTTTTTCATAAAAACTAAGTTTTCAATGCATGTAGAATGTAAACTTCTGTTCCAAATCATTTTAAGGATTCCTAATACTAATATGCTCATCTAGAATGGGAGGATATCGTCCAATATATATAACGCTACACTATCCTAGTTTTGACATCATTCAAAATCCAAAAGTACACTCACAAAAACCCTAACATATACTGTCAATGTAACAAATCTCAAAACTGTTTAGTTGATGAGAATTTGAAATGAAATAAAAATAAAAATATATTAAAGGGGAAAATAAGATGAAGAAAGTGTGATTTCGTTTTTTCTCCAGAGTGTACTAATGGGTTTAATGTGAGAGATGAAAATTTTGAATCGGATTAGGGTGTGAATGATGTTAGCTTCCCAAAGATTTGCATATAAACGAATGAAATTGAAAACAAATCTATTAAAATCTAAAATCACGTTTCCTTTGACATATCGATTTTTATAGTCACAATAAGTTTTGTCAAACATGTAAAAATTTACATGGTTAAAATGGTAATAAGTTAATAGGAATCATTATGGATGCAAAATGGCAATTAAGGGTATGAAATACCTTGCCTAATTAGTTCTAATCTAGGTTATGGCGTAACTTGGCTAGTAGTTAACTTTCTTATATTAAAAGTAGATTAAATAGTACACAAATGATAGAAGTGAAGGAATGGAATGCATTTTCACTTCATTCCATTTTTTAAATAAATCTAAACAGTGAAACTTAAGTTTATACAATTTTATTTCATTTCATTTCATTCTATCAATTCAAACATAGACTAATTATTATTTACTAACGTACAAA
This sequence comes from Lathyrus tuberosus, assembly GCA_022829125.1. Taxonomy (NCBI): domain Eukaryota; kingdom Viridiplantae; phylum Streptophyta; class Magnoliopsida; order Fabales; family Fabaceae; genus Lathyrus; species Lathyrus tuberosus. The sequence continues at coordinate 20,176,569 of JALAZF010000021.1, read as the reverse complement.
CGCGCATTCTGTATCTGTTTGTCTATTTTTTTAGTAGGCACACACGTTAAAATATAAACAAATATTTTTTGTTTTATTTTGAATTTAATTTATACACACACACACACACACACACACAAGAGCTTTAAAATCTTTATAATTCTTGTAAATATTAAAGTAAGAATGATAATAGTGAAAATAATGGTTTCAATAATCAGATTTATTAAGATAAATGCAGAAATAAGAACTAAATTATTATACAACATGGTTTTATTTCAAAATACTTACAAAGGGTTACAAGAACAAGAGATTACAAGAGGTTCCTAGACTTCAGGGTATCTCACTTGAGAGGTTCCTAGTTTGAATGCCCTTTATGACAACCTTCATTCTCTTATATAGGGAATGGTACAAGACGGACTTGAAATAAAATTGAAAACACCCTAACATTTTTACAGGTAAGTGGCCGACAAAGCCAAAAGAAAAAGGAAAGATAATGCAAAGATAATGCGATAAGGTGGTCTACGTGGCCTGTAATAACAACAAAGATAATGTGATATCAAATCTTATTTCTAAAAGTAGTTCAAATTTATCTTCTGACATAATATTTAGTAAATCTTATCTTCAACAAGTCAAATAAATAATTCAAATCTTATCTTCAAACTTTAACCATCAAGATCAGTAATACCGTAATAGTCGTCTTCATTTTCATTCAAGTTGTCAGAGGTACTAGACCCACTTTCACTACCGAACAAAACGAAAATAACTTCTTTTAATTTAGACAAAAATCATTAGGACCTGTAGCAGTGGATAAGGTTGCTAGTAACTTAGACCGGTCCATGAGAAAAGCAGTATCTTGAGAACTTAAGTTTGTATTTTTGCAAAGGTATGGATGAGCTTTGCACCATGCCTCCAACTTTGCTGAAGATAATAGTTCTGGGTTGAACTTGACCCATCATTTAATTGAAAATTTTTTAGTTAACTGATTTGCCGGACAATCTTTCCATAATAACTCTGATGAAAAAGTCCAAGAACTAATCCAGGTAATGCTAAAAACTGCACAAAATGATAATAACGCCTTATGCGTCGGGCAAGTAGTTACTGAGGTAAATTCATTGAAAGACTTAATAGCGTAATATGGGAAAATGTCCAAAGTAGGTCCAATAAGTTGAAACCATTGAATGAAACAGTAAGGGAAGTTTAAAGAGATATCTTTGTTGAACCAAATGAACCAAGTATGGTTGAAAGGTTCAATAGCTAAGAAATTTGTCCAGACTTCCATATAATCAAAGTAATTGAAGGTTTATGGAGAGTAAACTCAGGAGAAGGAGCGACCCTCTGCTGGCGGTGGGCCCCAATTGGACTGAGACCAAACTTTAATGATCTTAAATTTAGAAAACATAACCTTTGTTTTATCAACCTCATCATATTGATGAGTGAGAGAAATGGACTCAATATCAACTAAGATAAATTCATAAAACTTTATGGTCTTTGTTAATTCTCTAGGTAAGAAGAAAAATCCCAGAGGGAATATTCTTGAGATAACTTGCAAAAGAGATGCATCTGATAAACAATACATTGGTTCTAGAGGGATAATAGGTTCTGCCAAACTTTTAGTAATAAAGGAAGCTTTTACCGAAGGAGGAGTATAAAAGGCTAATTTAGAACTTGACTTAATTTGTGAGGATGAAGGGGTGGTAATCTTTTGCATAAAAGTTAATGGTGATAATAAAGCTGGTTTGTTTAGTGGTTTGGAGGGTGTAGGTGAAGTAATTTTGGTAATGAAAGAGGGTGATCCTAATACTATAGCTTTATTGTTCTTTAATGGGGACAATGGAGGACCATAGTCATCTCGCGGATCACTCGGTTTCTTGATCCTGTTTTCCCTATAAAAATTCTCTTGTTAAAAAATCGGGTAATGAGTTTTTAATACCTTTAATATGTTCTATCTCAAAATCAAAACAAGATAATAAATGTCATCTGGCAAAAATATGTTTTGAAACTAAATTCTTAACATCATTTTTTAAAACGCTTTTAGCCGCTTTACAATAAGTTTTTAAAACAAATGATTTTGAAAACAAATCATATTGAAATTTGGTTATGCATAAAACAATAGCTACAATTTTTTTTTAATAGTACAATAATTTAATTAGGCTGGAGACCAAGTTCCAAAATAATATCTAACAACTTGTTCCTTTCCCGTGCCCGGAAGTATCTGCTTTAGTATTCCACCAAACCCTAAGTCTGAGGCATCTGTTTCAACAATAAGGTTAGTCCTAAGATCAAGAATTCCTAGGCAAGGTAACTTCTTGACCAATTGTTTTAATTGTCTAACACTCTCAGAAATAAAATCATCCCAAGGTGGGGGATTTTTTCCAAGTATTTTGAATAAGGGTAAATAAATAGTTATAAAATTAGGGATAAAATCATAAACATAATTAAGATATCCTAAAAACCTTTGTAGTTGGATTTTGTCTTTTAATTCAGCTGGGAATTTATTAATAAAATCTAAGGATCTGCTAATAGAGGTATACATACCCTGGCTAATGTCAAAACCCAAAAGTCTAATCTTACTATAAAATAAATTAAGTTTTTTTTTTCAGATAGAACTAAACCATTATTCTTAATTAAATCATAAAATTGATTAAGGTGTTGCGTACGCTGATTAATGGAGTCTGAGAAAACTAAAATGTCATCAAGGTAGACTATATTAAAATGAGAGTAATCATTGAAACTGATATTCATAATATTTTGAAATTCAGAAGGGGCATTCTTGAGTCCAAGAGGTAAAACATTCCATTTGTAGTGACCGAAGGGTACTACAAAAGCAGTTTTGTACTTATCATTTCTTCTAATTGAATTTGATAATAATTTGATTTAAGGTCAAATTTTGAAAATATACTTTTATAGTGTAGTCTACTAATTAAATCTTTCTTATTAGGGATAAGGTATCTGATCCAATGTAAAGCCTTATTGAGAGACTTGTAATTAATTACAAGGTGAGGACTACCTCGTTCTAACTCAGCTGCGTTAACAACATAAAAAGCAGAGCAACTCCATGGTGACTTGCTTGGTCTAATTAAATCTTTTTGTAGATAATCATTTACTTCCTTTTTGTAATAATCTAAATGTTGTTTATTCATTTGTATTAGTCTAGCCTTAGTAGGGATATCTTTTTCTTTGAAATCAGGTTCATAGGGTAAAGATATAGTGTGAGTCTTTCTTTTCCAAAAAGCATTAGGTTGTTCTGAACAAAGATGTTTAACAAACCTATCTTTCATAATTTTAGTTTTTTCTTGAATGTCAGACGAGAGTAATTGTTCTTCAATACGTTTAAAATGAATTTCCTTATTAATGAAGTTAATGTGTTTCCTTTTATTGTTAATAAATTTAATAAAAGAAATTCCCTTACTTTGGATAGAGTTAAGATCTCTAATTTTTGGTTGATCTAAAAATTCAAATTTTATCTCACGTCCTAAGGCTTTGATAGTAATAGCTATGTTATCGACAATAAAAGGATATAGAAAAGCTAGGAACGGGGTTCCTAGAATAATAGCTTCTTGAATATTTTTTACTAAAAGAAAAGAAGTTTTGTAACAAACCTGATCTTTATAGATCTTGGCGTTAGACAACTAATATGAAACATGTAACTTGTTACCATTAGCTCCTCTTAAAAAAATTTTAGTTTTGTCATAATATTGGGTTGGTATTAATCCTTCTTGGATGCAATTTAAATTCGCACCAGAATCTATTAAAGCATTAATTCAAAAAATTTGTCTTGTATTATGAGTTTTACTTTACTATACCATTTATGTGATATCATCTTTTCTATTTTATTAATATAAGGGTCTTCATTAGTAGTGACAATAATTTCTCTATTTTCTTCATCATGTTTAACACTAGGAGAAGCTATATTCTGGCTTTGAATAATCATATGACCTTGTAATTCCAAAAGTTTAAGTTCTAAATCATCGTCCCGTGTTTTAAAAACTTTGAATTTCTTTCTTTAAATTCTTAATTTCTACTTGTAAATCATTCACCGAAACAACATTTTCAATGGGTTTTTAAAATAAATTCATGACATCCTTAAATTCTATTGTTTTAACATTTCTTTTACCGCTATCATTTTCGTCAATAATGTTTTTGACTTGTCTCATGAAAGCATTCTTACTCTCAGAGTCTTTCATTTTGTTTAATATTCGTATTAGGGTATTAGCCTGATGGTTTCTTAGCACATTAATGCTTTTATCATAGTTATCGCGGTTACAAAAATCTATTCCTATGCATTCGTCAGAATTTGAATAAGAATCTTTAGAATTATTAATCTGGTTAATATCTTCATAAGACGACTCTTCCTCAGAAGAAGAACAGTCTTCTTCATCAGAATTAAGTAAGATGTTTTTAAGGTAGCTATAAGACTATCCTTTAATTCTTTCAAAATATCTATATTTCCTAATTAATTAATCTTTTCTTGAACTCTACACTTAGTAGCATAGTGGCCGAAACGCCCACACTTAAAACATTTAACGTCTTTATCTATAGACTTGGTAAACAGCTTCTTGTAGGTTTTTTACCATATTTTTTCTTATACGGTGCGTTGTAAAACTCAGAGTTTTCTTTATAAATTTTTTTCTTGTGATAACGACAATTATTTCTTCCTTTACCAATAACTTTCTTATACTTAAGGTTACTAGGAGCTCTAAGATGGGTAGCTCCATATTGCTCGCAGAAGGAACCCATTTCGCGCCAATTATTTATTTTCTCATTTTTTATTTTATTTTGGAGTTTATAATAAGTACATATTTGTATACCAGTTTCTATAATATAATTAGATAATTCACCTATAGTTAAAGACTGATAAGGAATAGTTCCATTAAATTTTTGTTTAATGTTAGTCTTAACCTTTTCAGCAAATAACCTAGGTAAGCCACTAATAAATCTTTCTTTCTAATAATCTACAGATCCATCAGACCTATGGCAGAGTTTAGAGAGAATTATATCTCTGTACCACCTATATTCTGACATGGATGGGCGATAGAAGTTTAATAATTGGTCGCCTGCTTTTTGCTGGAACTTAAGAGGTTCTCCTACAAAGAACTTGGTAATGGCGTATAAGAGAGTGGTGACACAAATGACTTCATTAGATTCAGATTTAACAACTATATTAATTTGAGATTTATCTTCAGGGCTTAGAAGGTTATGCCACCATCCCTTTAACTGACCTGTAAAACCCATAACAAGAATTTCTTTGGTTTTCTTATCGGAGTTTCCTTTAAGTAAAGGCGGTAGCCGCCATGGTCATATTTTGTATAATATCTAAAACTTGCTGCTCAGAAGCTCCATTATTTTCCATTCCACAATGGACTCTCCTGAATAGCTATTTTCTATAAAGCTACTTTTTTCTTCAATTTGCATATCTGCAAATGAAGGTCTAGGGTAATAGTTTCTGATTTTAGGTTTTGGGGGTTTTCCTCCTAATTTTCTAATCATATTATCAAAATTCTTCTTCACTAGATAAGGTATTTATTTCTCCAGAAGAACCTCATACATTCAATGTTTTTAACTTTTCAACTAATTCGTTTATTTTGTGGTTAGTGTCACGACCTAAGCTCATACCCTTTAACTATTGGGTAGATGGTGTATGATAATGGTAAATAGGACGAGTAGGATCTAATTTGTATTGTTTAACATCTCTTGGGTGAGGGACAAAATTTTCTATTCTATCTAACTGTTGAGCAATAATGTGTAGTATCTGGTTCGAGTAATTCATCTAATTGTGTAGATTATTAACTGTCGTTCTTACACATCATTTGGAATAAATTATCCCAAACTTTATAAGGGATAGCCAAGAATTTAATTCATAGTAATATTTTTTAAAATTGTTACTAGAATATGTTTTACGCCACCACTTCAAATAATAATAAAGTCCATCTAGATTATCACTTTGAATCCTGATTAACGTTTATATATTTATCGATGAGTGTTTAACATCTGGTATTCTCAAAACTTATTTTCATCCTTTCATTATTATCGGGGTTTTTACAATTTCAAATATATTTTTACAAAATGTCATTTCAAAGTATTGGTTTCTCAACGTTGTAATCTTAAACGTCTTAGTTTTACACACTTTCACAAAATCACTTACCACTATTCTATTTGCATGCATATATTGCTTTCTATGGGTGTTATCTAAAAGTTTTGCATGGTTTTGATGTTAAAACTCATCCGGATTTAGGGATGACAATGAGTAAGGCTTAGGCAAGATACTATAGTATCGTCTCCATTGTCATGGTTTGAAAAATCTCCATACTCGAATCTACACCGTACCCGTATCCTATGAGTATCTAAGTATCCATACTCATATCTGTTTATCCAAAGTAATTGTCATACTTGACACTTTCACATAAATTAAAAAAATGTGATAAATGAAAAAGAGAGAATAACAATTTTACCAAACAATCTTGGTTAGTTATTTTTCTTTGTAAGCAAGGTTTGATTAAAGGAAAACTAGGGGTACTCAAAGCCCTATTACAAAATGAAACCCGGAAAGATGGGAAAGGAAGATTCAACACCAACAACAATTACATACTGCAAGGGAAAATGTTCTTACAAAATTCATAAAAGCTACCGTTGGATTGCGAAATATTTCCAATGACCGACCATTTCCATATTGTAATCTTAATGTTCCAGATCAAATCTGATAAATCACAAACAACCCCATTGAAACAAATATCATTTCTAAGCAACCAAGTGTTCCACATGATAGCAAGCCAAACCATTCCTTCTTTCCCTCTGTGTTCCTTTTTCTTCGTGCAGAAACAACTCCAAGAAACAAAGTGCTTCCAAGTCAAATCGCTGTCTGACGAAGCAATATTCAACTAATAAACTATTTTTCACCAAACGACCGATACGACATCACACTTAAAGAACAAGTGCTCCAAATCTTCTTTGACATCTTTACACAGAATGCACGCGGAATCGTTATTAGTAAGAATCACGCCTCTCGAACGTAAATTATCCTTCGTAGGAAGCCTATTGAGAAAACATCTCCATCTGAATGCTTTGACACTAAAAGGCGTTGAAGAATTCCAAAAAGAACAAAACACTTTGTTCAAATATGCAGGAAAAACAGATATGTACGAGTCCTCCCATGAGATATCGTAGCCCCATCTAACCGAATAGCCAACCTCCAGGTCTGGAGTCCAAATGAAGCTGTCAGCCTTATGCTCGACTGGAATAAATTTCTCCAGTGAAGACTTGAGTTCATGTGCTATAGACAAAAATCCAATTTCAGAAACAAAATTTAAACTGAAATTACCCCAACACCATCTTCCAAGCTGCCAAAAACCCATGTCAGGTACCACCTTCTTCTTCCATTTACTGGCTCGATAAAGCTCAGGAAAGTGAGCTTCAAAGCTGCTCCGACCTGTCCAAATCGCCGTCCAGAAAGGAATATTTAAATTGTCACCAAGCGAGTAACTGATGAGACCTGCAAAACCAACAACAGAATGAGAGATAGAGGCGTCAGCTTTGTTAACATCCCTCCACCAAGTTGAATCAGAAGACCTAAGGTTTTCCCTCTTCGACGAGAGAACAACAATGCTAACAACACCGTAACGAGCTGCAAGAACCTTGCTCCAAAGCGCCTCTTTTTCAAATAGAAGCCTTCAATTTCATTTTTGTAACATAGCCAGGTTGAAATGCTTGATATCCTTCATCCCTAATCCTCCCACGGAAATAGGAGAGCAAACTTGATCCCACGCTACCCAATGGATTTTCTTCTTGGAATCATAGTCGCCCCACAAGAATTGCTTTTGGATGGTCTCGATTTCCTTCCATATGTTTACAGGAGCTTTATAGAATGATATAAGGAAAATAGCCACACTACTCTGGACCAACTTTATCAAAGTGATTCTGCCTCCAAGAGACAACAGTTTTCCTTTCCACTTCACGAGTTTCGCTCTGATCTTGTCTTCCAAGAATTTCCACTGCTTGATACGACAGGGGTTGATCCCAATAGGAATCCAAATAAACAAGAACGAATTATTCTCAATTCTACAAGACAAGAAGTTTGCAGCAGCTAAAAGAAAGTTAGAGTTCACGTTCATTCCGATTACACTGCTCTTGAGAAAGTTGACACCTAGACTAGAGGCCAGTTCGAACCCTCTCAACACTGCTTTGATAGCCCATAAGTTGTTCCAGTTGCCTTCCCCAATAAACAACGTATCGTCGGCAAACTGAAATAACTCAACCTTACAAAGACCTTTAAGATTGAACCTTTAAACTCTCCAATTTCCACACAATTCCTGAGTAATCCCGCAAGACCTTCTGCTACAATGACAAAGAGAAAACTAGAGAGAATCTCCCTGGCGAAGGCCTCTATGAGCTTCAAAATCCTTCGTGGGGTTGCCATTAACCAGAATCGAAATATGACTAAAAAACACGATTGCCTCCATCCACTGCATCCATTTGAGACCGAAATTCATTCTCTTCATCATATACCGCAAAAACTCCTAACTCACCTTCTCATATGCTTTCTTGAAATCGACATTGAACAGAAGACAATCCTTATGAGTTTTCGAAGCAAAATCTACCACTTCGTTTGCCACCAAAACTCCGTCCAATAGTTGCCTGCCAGGGACAAACGCAGTCTGGCAACTCGAGATCAGATGATCCAAAACCCTTTTTAATATCGATGCTAGCAGCTTGGATAAAATCTTTAGGACGCAACCAACCAGTGGATCATATTGGTGTATTCAAATTATCATTAATGCAAGGTGAGAGAAATAGTAAATTAGAAGTATTAATTAGAGAATATAATTGAAAGATCGATATTAAAATTACATTGAAAACTAAAAACGACACTTATTTAAAATAATTTTTTTAAAATGCGACAGTTATTTTAAGACAAAGAGACTTATAAATAATTTAAATAGTTATTCTACAAAAGAATATATGACTTATGCAAGTATTAGTGCATGAGAAATCTTTGTATTGTCTTAATTCCTACACAATAAAGAAACAAATAAGTTTTATTCAAAATAACCCCCAACAAAATATAATTTGCTTGTACTACTAAAAAAACTTGTTTGTATATTATTTCATACATTTATAATCTATACGTCTATACAATATATAAAGGGAATACTTTATTTCTATACAATATATAAAAGAAATACTTTGTTTTAATATAGCTTATTTTTTTACCATTTTTACTTTTACTTTATTGTGTAATTTACTTAATAATTTTTTATTATTAATTTTCATATAATTTTTTATTATTAACTTTCACATAGTGTATTTTTTAAAAATTTTATTTAAACAAAAAGTATCATTTATATTTTCATTCCTGCGAATTAAAAAAACGGACTGACGGACACGCGAGTGTCCATCTGGACATTAGTTTTAATATAATTGCAGTATAATTCACATTATAACAATTAATTACAATATGAAATCAAAATGCATTAAAAAAAAATTAACATCTATCGTGAGAAAGATAACGGACCGCAATTTGCTGCAGTCAGCAGCCACTGCATTCACGCAGTTACATGTCCTTGGTCGTCTGATCAGAATCAGACGGTTGTCATTTAAAATAATGTCTTTTGAATTATTAAATGAAAATTAAATCTATTTATGTTGGACCATGTGATTATGATCATGCAGACTTTAATATATTGACTGCATTAATGCGTCAAAGTTTTAACTGCAGAGGATTCATTTCCGAAAGATAACAAGTTCAAATTTCCTTTCCACACTCCCGCATAGAACACATCACCCCATTTCCCTCTCCTTCGCCATTTCCATAGCTTTTCTGTTTCTTCTATCTTCTCTACTTGCACAAAACTCTCCAAAACACTTATCATTATCCCAACCATACACCCTCTTTATCTTTCTCACTCATGCATAATTAACCGCCATGTATATATCAACACCTTCTCTTCTCGGCACAACCAATACTAACAAACTCTTTTCTAGAACCTTCTCCGCTTCTCCTCCTTCTCTAACTGCCTACTCATCTTGCACTTCTCGATCATTCACTTGTTCCTTTCTCCGCCTCCATTGTAATTCTCCTCTCACTCTTCGTCCTCAGATCAGAGCCGTCGCTCCTGCAGTAGAAAGTTTCCACCGCAAAATCGGTAGGTTACTAGGTTACTTCAATGCTCATCACCGTTCGGTTTAATTGACCAGTGGTTTATTCATATTTCCATTTCGGTTTCCTGTTTTATGTTTATCAGAATTTTGTTGATTCAGTTTCAGGTTATGGAATTGCTGTGTTTTGTAATTTGCACTGTTTTAACTGTTTTTGGATAAAGATTAGTCCTTATACTATTGCTATTTCAACAATTTAGTCCATACATGTGGACACTGGTTGAACAAATAAAATATTAAATGTAATTACAAGTGTTGGCATCCAACGGAGACACACTTTTACTCAGAGGTGTCCATGATATATAGACTAAAATTCTTTAAACTATTGTTTCATTCAACTATTTAACCTCTAACCAGACTAAATAGTTGGATGAAAGAATAATTTATGGATCTTTTAGTTTCTTTTGTAGTTTGGGACTAAATTGATTAGAGAGTGATAGTTTACGGACTAAATTGACTTTTTATTCATATTTGACGTACAATTAAGTTTCTAATATTCGACTGTGACTTTTATGCTGTGGTTGGTTATTGCAGCCACAGAAAATCCCTTCAAGGGAAACTTGACAAGTCTTCCTAAGCCAGGTGGTGGCAAGTTTGGAAAATTCTATAGTCTTCCTTCACTGAATGATCCAAGAATTGGTAAATTTCCTAACTTGTCTTGGCATCTATGAATTCCTGACACAACATGGCACACCGAACACGATATTGACACGTATACAATGATAGTAATCTGGAAAATAGATATTGACACGTATACAATGATAGTAATCTGTAAAATGGAAATTATTGAATGTAAACACGTGTGCGACAACGAATACACATTGCCTTTAATTCGACGTGTCCGTACCTTGGCATGTTATATTTCATGGCTTAAACCATGTTATTTGTTATTTATTTATTGAATCTAATAGAATAGGAGCATTGGTTAAAGCATGCGACATTTATAGTTTTATATGAAGTTTGTAATTTCATATTAATATTGTCCATTATAGAAGATTACTTTCATTGATGTGTGATGTATTAAATTACTGTTGATATCAACTTTATGTATGTATAACAGACAGGTTACCATACTCGATTAGAATTCTCCTTGAATCCGCCATTCGCAATTGCGATAACTTCCAAGTCACTAAAGAAGATGTTGAAAAGATTATTGACTGGGAAAACACATCTACTAAGCAAGTTGAGATTCCTTTCAAGCCTGCACGTGTTCTCTTGCAGGTAAATTGTCAACTTCTGAAATCTAGATATGGTGAAATATTTATATTACTCAAGTGTAATATGTTATCTTCATTTGAAAACTTCTTTTATCTCCTCAGGATTTTACTGGAGTGCCAGCTGTTGTCGATTTGGCCTGCATGCGAGACGCTATGAATAAACTTGGCAGTGATTCAAACAAAATCAATCCTTTGGTATTCATCTTTCTTATCACATGCTGTTCTTTATGAATGAATTCACTGATGACAGTGACCAAATGGTTCAATTTTTTTAAGATTTACTTTTGTACTATGACATCATTATTTTTTATGCACAATACAAACATGTTTTTGAATCTCATATATTGTTATGTGTTTAGCTTTCATGACTAACTGAAATAACCATTGGTGAAGTTTGAATTTTTTTACTTAGTGAATAAAAGTTGGTTCATCAATGTTTGAATAATTACCAACATTAAGTTTGGTAACTAGTTCATTTTGCATAGTTGTAAGGTTTTTGGAGTACGAAAAATGTAATCTTAGAAGTTTTTCCTTGTATTTTATGTTTTATTAGAAGTGATTCTGAGCTGTAATTGTTGGTAGGTTCCTGTTGATCTCGTCGTTGACCATTCAGTTCAAGTTGATGTGGCAAGATCAGAAAATGCAGTGCAGGCTAATATGGAACTTGAATTCCAAAGAAACAAGGAGAGATTTGCTTTTCTTAAATGGGGATCAACGGCATTCCGTAACATGCTCGTTGTTCCTCCTGGTTCTGGTATCGTACATCAGGTAAGTTTGGAAGTAAACATACAAAATGAGTGTGTGGTAGTTAAATGTCTTTTTGTTGTAAATATTAGGGACTTGTGATATGATGTTGAGTTCCAGGTCAATCTTGAATATCTTGGACGAGTAGTTTTCAACAATGAGGGCTTACTCTATCCTGATAGTGTGGTTGGGACTGATTCACATACAACTATGATAGATGGGCTTGGTGTTGCTGGATGGGGTGTTGGAGGTATTGAAGCCGAGGCAGCAATGCTCGGTCAGGTACATTACCTTAGTTTTTATTTTGATATATACACATGTTATATAATGAATGTTAATTTTATCCAAAACACCAATGATTAATGATTGTCCATGGCATATATATCTCATTAGAAGTATTTATTTTCTTTCTTTAAATGAGCATGTATTGTAGTTAAAGTACAGTGTGATGATTCTAATGCCGTGTGCTATAATACTTGCAGCCTATGAGCATGGTTTTGCCTGGAGTTGTTGGATTCAAGCTATCTGGAAATCTGCGCAGTGGTGTTACAGCAACTGATTTGGTTCTAACTGTGACACAAATTCTTAGAAAGCACGGTGTTGTAGGGAAATTTGTTGAATTTTATGGTAATTAAATACTTAACTCTCAAGGCCTACTGCTAAATATTTGTTTCTCCATTTTTCATCATAGGATTACTGTCCTTACTAACAGTTTTCATGGTTTCATTCAATAGGTGATGGTATGAGTAAATTATCTTTAGCTGACAGAGCAACTATTGCTAACATGTCTCCTGAATATGGCGCCACCATGGGCTTCTTTCCTGTGGATCACATTACGTTGCAATATCTCAAGCTAACTGGGAGAAGTGATGAGACTGTAAGTGCTGTCATCCCATCTACTATTAGCTATGGGATGCCCATAGAATAGAACTATTTGACCTGTATTCTGTCTGATCACAGGTAGCGATGATAGAGTCTTATCTCAGGGCAAACAGACTGTTTGTTGACTATAATGAGGTATGTTAGTATATTGCAGTTTCCTTAGACACCCTTTTTTACAAAATGACATGTATATATGTTGTGGGAATGCTAATTTCTTTTCCACGATATCAGCCACAACAAGATAGGGTATATTCATCATATCTTGAATTAAACCTGTCCGGCGTAGAACCATGTATCTCAGGACCAAAGAGGTAAGGTCCCCGGTCTCTTACATTCTCCTCAGTCTGTTGATGTGTTTTAAAACAATTTCCATCCTATTAGTATTATCAACCTAATAATGCATACTGAATGGTATTCTTTCAGACCCCATGACCGGGTTCTTTTGAAAGAAATGAAGGCCGACTGGCATACATGTCTTGATAACGATGTTGGATTTAAGGTTAGTAATACCATGACATTCAATTTATTGCCTCATGTTTTGGTGTTGTGTGAAGAAAATACGATTTTGTACTCTGTAACTTGAATTAGCCATTGATTGTTAGTTTTAAGCAAAATTGCCAAGTATATACTGCCATTTGGTTGTTTTAGTTATAGAATGCTGATTTGATTAAAATCTAGTCTCAGTTTCAGTACTTGTCTGCAGTAGTAAACCAGCAAATAGTATTATTTAATCGTTCATGGTTGTTGACCTGGATTTTCATAGGTGGATCTATTGCATCCGACACATTGGCTAAAATCATTTTGTTTGTGCAACGTCAGACCATCAAACATAATATATTTTTAATATGTTCATTCTAATTGTTTGAAGTGTAGACCTTTGACTTGCAGATTCAGTATCTCTCACAAAAATCTTTAGAATATATAATATAAGGTTCATTTTTATGTTTGCGTTACTTCTGTCTGCCTGTTTCGTCAACTTACTCAACTCCTGAAGTGACAATGCTACATTACTGATATAATTATCAACGTCGTTTATGACATTCACTTGTAACTTATATTTATCAAATTGTTGGTGATTTTCATCTTCAATGAGCGTCAAGCTAATTGATTTCTTTTGTATAATACGTTATCTGATCTTTGAGAAATTCAAAACTTTTCTTTATTCTTGATATTTTTCATGCTACTATTTTTTCAAGACTCTCTCCTGGTACCTTATTAATAGCAAATATGTCAAAGGCACTGTTTAATCTGATTATGCTTGCTTTTCATTATTGATATGCAGAAGTGGAGTCATCCTTGTTTCATAGACTGTTGCTTTATCAGAAGCATAGATGAGTATAAGATGCTAATGTATGTTTTATTTAAATGCAGGGATTCGCTATACCAAAAGAAGCACAGGGAAAAGTTGCGAAATTTGATTTTCATGGGCAGCCAGCAGAGCTCAAGCATGGTAGTATAGTGATTGCTGCAATCACAAGTTGTACGAATACATCAAACCCAAGTGTTATGCTTGGGGCTGGCCTTGTTGCGAAAAAGGCTCATGAGCTTGGTTTACAGGTTAGTATAACAATGTTACGTCTCTCCTTCGTTGTGTTTGTTTTTGCTTCCATTAATAAACAGGACGGGTTGTTTCTCTGATCCGTGGTATTTTCCTTTTTAAATTTTAATCATTGTTTTTTTTTTACTATTTTGCCAGGTCATGCCTTGGGTTAAAACAAGTCTTGCTCCAGGCTCTGGAGTTGTTACTAAATATCTACTCCAGAGGTATTTTGTACATCTTACTCGAATTCCACTACTGTAATTTATATCATTGTGTTCCTTTCCAGTCTGCACTTTTAAGGAAACTTCAATCTAAATTTGTATTTGTTTCTACTTTATGACAGTGGACTGCAAAAGTATCTGAATGAACAAGGTTTTCATATTGTTGGATTTGGCTGTACAACATGCATTGGCAATTCAGGGGATCTGAATGAATCTGTTGCTTCTGCCATCTCAGATAATGGTCATATTTCATAACAAAATGCTATTTATTTGAACTGCAGCTGATTTCTATGCAACACTTGTATTTATATAATTTTTTTTAAACATATATATCCTCCTAGACATATTCTGCTTTATATTCTTGTCTTGTTGATTTTTTGTTTGTTTTTCGGATCCAGACATTGTGGCAGCTGCTGTGTTGTCTGGGAACCGTAATTTTGAGGGCAGAGTTCATCCCTTGACAAGAGCTAATTATCTGGCCTCACCTCCTCTGGTTGTTGCTTATGCTCTTGCTGGCACGGTACGTGTGTCTAATTTACATTTCAGACGCGTTTCTCCATTCTTTTTGCTTCTTTCATAGTATTATCTGATTTTCATCTCTTTCTGTAAAAGGTAATAGTTGTCTGACTCATTTGTTGGAAGTAAAGAGACAAACATAAGATTATTGGAGGCTAATAAAAGACATTGGTATTGGTGTTAGTTAAATAATCTTCATATGTTTGCAATTTGCATGAACCAGCAGCCTTAAGTCATCTGTAAGAGCTGGGTATATGTGCTGCTGGCTAAGGGTTATGAGAGTCGGCCCACCAGGGTCGGGCTTAATGAAGTGATCCATTTACACGCAGACCTATACTGGTTTGTCCACTTAACCAGCGAATGAAAGCAACTTGGTTATTACTCCCTCGTTAGTTTTTAGTTGTTGTTTCAAGGTTACTTACATTTACAAAAAATCAAATTAATGTTGCATGAAATTTGAAAATGACAAGTAAATAGAAACAAAAGTTTTCTACAAAAGGGACAGGTAAAAGAATCCGAGGGAGTATTATTTTAATTCTTAACTTTGATATTTATTTTAATACTTGGGTGGGTGCTCTGTGGAGTTTTTACTTTTAAGATTTTTCTTTTCGGTCAATCAAAATAACTTCCTAATTATTAAATTTTCGTATGTATATTATTTTTGGTATGCAATCCAATCGACTTGTGAGGCAAACCAATAAACTTGTTTAATTTTGGTCCATTGTTTATGCAAACTAGGTTAAATTGTATACCCAACTCTAGACATTAGTGTATTTGGACACGGGGGGGAGAGAGGGGAGGGGGGGTTCCAAATGGATCATTTCCTTTCTCAAATTTTACATACCAAATAATTTCTTAATCTATTCTAGTAATCTTTTATATACTCTCATTTGGGAGCCTGGTTTTGAATTCAGGCATCAAAATTGTGCATGTCTGCATATGATACAATAAACACTATTATTTTCTTCTTTTCTTTGTGTATGGAATATTGTTTCAATTTTTTTTCCTGACAGAGAATGTGTTATCAAAGACCAACATTATCATGAATGTTCTACCGACTATCGTCTAAGCTTTACTTATAACCTTCTTTAGTTGCTAGGGTGCATATTGTATTTATTTTATGACAAGGTTGATGAAATTTAAGTTTGAAATATATTAAGATCTACAATGTTATAATGTCATCAAGTTTCTTTTGATAAAATTTCCAGGTTGACATTGATTTTGAGAAGGAGCCAATTGGGACCGGGAAGGATGGCAAGAATGTCTACCTGAGAGATATCTGGCCATCTACCGAAGAAATCGCAGAGGTGAGTGACACCTAAATTGCTCATTACATGTAATTTTGGTTTAAATATTTGCCAATGCATATGTTGTATGGCAAAAATAACTTTGGGTGACTTTATTTGTAGACTGTTCAATCTAGTGTGTTACCTGACATGTTCAGAAGTACGTATGAGTCTATCACAAAGGGAAACCCTATGTGGAACCAACTACAAGTACCAGCTGACACTCTCTACTCTTGGGACTCCGACTCAACATATATTCATGAGCCTCCATACTTCAAGAACATGACCATGGATCCTCCCGGATCTCATGGTGTGAAAGATGCTTATTGCCTGCTAAACTTTGGTGACAGTATAACCACCGATCATATTTCTCCAGCTGGAAGCATTAACAAGGATAGTCCTGCTGCCAAATACCTCCTAGAGCGCGGGGTTGAACGCAAAGACTTTAATTCTTATGGAAGTCATCGTGGCAATGATGAAGTGATGGCGAGGGGAACCTTTGCCAACATTCGCCTTGTTAACAAACTCTTAAACGGGGAAGTTGGCCCTAAGACAGTTCACATTCCAACTGGGGAGAAGATTTATGTGTACGATGCAGCAATGGTGAGTTATGCCCTACTCAAGTATGTCATGTTATTTGCTTACTATTTAGAACTTTTCCAGTGGAAAATCATAGTTTATTCTATATGATATTTTCTGGTGCCGATGTCTTTCTATATTTCTTTTCAAACTACCCGTGTTAGTGTCTTTTTGACAAAATGATACTTTTCAATTCCTATCTTTACTGGACCTGTTTGCTTCTGTGGGTGTACCACATCAAGTTTTGCTTATTCAAGCTCCGCAAAGCTTGATAATCTGGCATATGGCAAGGACATGCGGACATTATGTGTTGATTTAGTGGCATACTCCTTTTTCCTCTCCCCAAAGAGTGTTGTTTGTAATAATTAGTTTATTTCAGTTGTGGTAAGTTTCTAATCTCCTGGATTTGTTCTCTTTTATCAGAGATACAAGGCTTCTGGGCAAGACACCATTGTTCTAGCTGGAGCTGAATATGGAAGCGGAAGTTCTAGAGATTGGGCGGCCAAAGGTCCAATGTTATTGGTGAGTTCTTTTACAAGTTGTGATCAGTTGGGGTTTTTATTTGACTTTCTTAAAATATAAAGGTCAATTTCTTGGTGTATGATACATTTACATTTCAACAGGGGGTCAAAGCTGTGATAGCTAAAAGTTTTGAGAGAATTCATCGCAGTAACTTGGTAGGAATGGGTATTATTCCTCTTTGCTACAAACCCGGGGAGGATGCAGACACATTGGGATTGACTGGTCATGAACGTTATACAATTGACCTTCCAAATAAAATCAGTGAGATCAAGCCTGGCCAAGATGTCAAAGTCACAACTGATAGTGGAAAATCGTTCACCTGCATTGCACGCTTTGACACCGAGGTAATTTAAGCTTTTCGCCAATTTAATAGTGTTTGTTGCCGATGAACCAAGCTACTCTTAAACATGCTCTGTTATAACCTGTTTTTTACCCTTGGTTTTATGCTTGATATTCAGGTGGAACTTGCTTACTTCAACCACGGAGGAATTCTTCCATATGTCATACGTAACCTCATTAAGCAGTGAAGCTGTTGTTGATGGAAAACTCCAAGGTCATTCATTGTCATCGGAAGCTATACAAGTTGTACAATGTCATGATTTGGAATAGATAGGGAAAGATCCTTTTAAGTGTAGTAAATTTTGACACTTTCCTAGTATTTATCAATTAGGCTTATGCTACTTTGATTGTAGGTTTCAGTTTTTTTGTTGCAATTTATATGTAGCCATTGAAATTGGGGACAAATTGTATAAGCAGATGTGAACCTTTGCGATTGCTGGTGGCGTTTGTTTGCCGAAGTACCCAGTGGTAAATATCAAGAAACTGTTCAATGACTTTCGTGATAGTAAAGTTGAGTTTGAATTATCATCAAAGATGGATTTTGGTAGAAATAAAAGAATGCATGATTATATACGATATATTTCATGTAGAGTTTATTTAAAAGTAATTATGTATTCTCATTTATTTTCACTCGATTAATCACAATATCTCATGGAAATTTTAATCCAACCTCAGTTACACGCTTTTTTAATTGAATAGCTCTTGAGAATATGTTTGTTATTTTAAAAAGAGAAATGAATCCGTGTGGAATCACTCAATGAACATAACTATAGCTATCACTGTCATAACCATATTTATATCACTATCAATCAAATAAGAGATCAATAATTGAAATGTGAGAAAAGTCAATGTTTTTGAGATGACTAGTTACATTTAGTCTGTTTTTCAAACCTTATGATTTTTTTTTTAAAATTACTCCTTATGCATTGTATAGATAATGATGCAATGATATTTATATGGTATTTTAATACATTACATTTTATTTTGTGCTAAGAGATTTCTATGAGTTGTTTTTATTTTATTGTTTTTAGCGTGTTTTTTAAATTTAGTTTATTTTTGTTTTTATTTTAATTCGGTTAATTATCTTTTGAATAAGTAGTAATTTGACATTTTTTCGCTGTGCATCTCATAACTTGAGCTACGAGATGTGATTTGACGCATTCTAATATGCTTTAGAAAGATGAGAGGATAAATTACAAATTTTGTGATGAAATCAGAAGTTTATTCGAAGTGCAGAAGAGTCAAATATTGTGTTTTCATGTAAGACTTAGTCAAATAATTAGTTTTGGGCCGAATTTTATGTTTTTTTTGGGTCGGTTTCTATTAGGATCCGATTTATATTGTAATATTTAAACTAAAATGCAGTACTACTGTAACGACCCGATTTTAATTATCTCCATTTTGTGTTAATTGTATTATTTTATTGAGTCTTTTATTTAATTTGGGTGATAATAATGTTATTGTGAAATTGGTGTTTTAATCTGATATGTTGGCGTGTTATATTATTTTACCGTTTTTGAGAGTTTTCGGAGGAAATTAAATTGGAGGGTATTTTAGACATTTCATAATTATTGTTAAGTTAGAATTTAAGTGAGGAATGATTTAAGGGTATTTGTGAGAATATGAATTGTTAGATATTTTGGGTGAATAGTAATAGAAATAGAATATGATATTGTATTTGAGATATTTTAAGAAAAGAAAGTATAAGAAAGAAATAGAAAAGAAAGTTACTAAGAAAAACATAAAGAGAGAAAAGTGAGAAAGAAGAGAAAAGAAGAACAAGAGGAGAAAAGTGGGAAAAAGACTAGAAATCATCAAAATCAACGGTTAGGATTCGAATCGAACGGGTAAGGGTGTGAAATATCGTTATCTTAACTTTGTATACGATTATGTATAGTTTCGTTTCGGTTGTTTTGGATCGTTTTCATATATTTTTCATTTTAGGTCGAAATGAATAAAGTCGATAAAAACCGATGTTTTCACGGTTAGAATTCGAAATAAATTACGCAGTTGTATCGAGGAAGGTTAGGTCGTCGTATAACGTGCTTTTTATTCGATTTGGTGATGTTTGAAAATTCGGGTTTTTGAAAGGTTGAAATTTAATCGAAAAATCGAACGTCGTAGAAATTTCGTTTATGTGTTCTAAATTGTTCTTATGTATTTGGTGGTTGCGTGTATGTGTTTGTTTCGAAGAAAATAATTGAATCGGTCGGATTTTCGGGCAAAATAGCCGAAACCCGTAGCAGCCCGCAGGGCATTTTCTGGTTTTCGGGGAAACTTCGGAAATTCATATCTCTTGAACCGTAAGTCGGTTTTGACCCCCGTTCGAAGCGTTGGAAAGCTAATGAGGTGTTCTTTCTAGGAAAAATGGTTTTGAGGTCTGAACCTGGTCCAATCGAAACAGTATTTTCGAAACGTTTCGTTGTGTCCGGCCTCCGGTTTATGTTTTTGCGTTATTTTGAAATATCCATATCTTTTGCGTTGTTTATCCGATTGAGGTGTTCTTTATATGGATGTGAAGCTAAAAATATGTTCTATGATTTGATGAAGAAAAATATTATTTTTAGCCGACTTTTAACCGACTTTTTCGGTAAACCGTAAATCGAATTGTTTGGTTATTTGTGAGAACGTTCGGTTGCCGTTTGGCACAATTGATGTGAATGTACGTGGATTGTGTGTGATGAATGCATGACTATATTGTGAATATGTATGCATGTCAAGAGTGTCATGAGTCATGTTGTATGTGAAGCATCATGATGTGCATTCTTGCATTGTGGGGTTCTAAGATGAATCCGTTGTAACGTCGTAAGCCTTTTGAGAGGTGGGGGCGATGATTACAAACGATTGTAAGCCTTTTGAGAGGTGGGGGCGATGATTACAAACGATTGTAAGCCTTTTGAGAGGTGGGAGCAATCGGATTGTAAGCCTTTTGAGAGGTGGGGGCAATCAATAAACATTGTAAGCCTTTTGAGAGGTGGTAGCAATGGGTGAACATCGTATGCCCGACGGGGAGTTACACTAAGTAACGAGCGATGGTGTTCCAATAAGTTCTTCAATTGAACTTGAGATGAAATGAGTCGGTACCGCATTGCATTTGCATAGAGTCGTGAGTCGGTCTCTATGATTTGCATTGGTCATCTTGGTATATGTGCATTGATGAATGAACATGAATATATGTATTTATGTTGAATGATAAGCATTGTGATGAATATGCTTGGTTTTGTATATATATATATATATATATATATATATATATATATATATATATGCCCTGCGATGTATATTGAGTAAGAGGTGATGAATGACGATAAGAGTTGTATCTTTGTAATGATACATTGGTGAATAAACATGTATGTGTGTTTATGTTGAATGAATGGTGATGAATTGAGATGTATTGGTGATACATGTATTTGAGCATGAATGAATATGTCTATGTGAAGGATGCGTTAATTACGGATTGTTATGCCGTGTATTTGATTTATGGTATATGCTTGGTGTTATATGTATATATACATGCATAGTGATGAGTTGTGGTGAGAATGTGGTATATGTGTATTATATGTTGAGATATATAATTATATGCAACGTTATTATGATAATATTTCTCACCCTTCTGCTGTTTTATAATGCTCTACGAGGCATTGCAGAGTAGGCTTGCTGGCGGTCTTTTTGTGAAGCGTGGTTTCATGTCCGTGTTAGTCGGTTGGCTCTGATATGTAGCACCGGGTAGCTAGGATGCTTTTGATTTCCTTTTTGTGATACATTTGCATATGTATCTGGTTGATGACTTTATGTATATACCATGATTGATGTTGATGAATCATACTGGTTGATATATGTATATATATAATGTTTATATATGTGGTTGTTATTCAATGTTTAGTTGTTCCGCTTTTATGCTAAATATTGAAATGTGGGTGTAAGGACGTAGATTCCTTGATTGATAAGTTACCCCACTGTTACATATCTTATGAGCAGGTGTTGTATGTGTTTTAATTTCATGTATGTTGTGGCGTATCTCTTTTATACCATGTTATGATTATACTCTGATGAAATTTTGAATACGTGCCTAAATGATTAATTGATATATTTGGGGGTATAAAAGGGGGTGTTACAACTACTGCTAGATCATCCAGCATTCACAAAATTACATTAGACGGCTATGAATCCATTGAAGAACTAATCACCTAGGTTGATCTACGGGTTCGTGTTCCACCGATACTTTGAGGTCATATAATTTTCAATTTCAATTTCTTTTCAATTTTGTCTGTGAATTTGATTGCTTAATTCGATTACTTTCGTTTGCTTAATTCGATTGCTGCTTGCTGCTTATAGGTTAGATTTGATTGAATTCGATTATGTTTATCATCCTTATCTTTAACCGCGTTTGACGTAGTTTCTTCGTTAACTTGCATGATTTTTAACTGTTTGCTTAATTCCGAAAATAGGATCAGTATCAATTGCGCTTGTTTAATCGATATTGTAATCAAATATGATTGAATGCGCTTATGGAATTAAAGTTATAATAATCGATGATAAGTTGGGGACTCGAAACAGTAGATTAGCTTGTTTATTTTATTTGTAATAAGTTTCTTTTAATTAATAGCATAATCGAAAACGTTAAATCCCCCTATTTCAATCAATTGATTAATACGACTCGAGTGTCGCTTCTATTTACTACGTTTTTTATCTGTGTACGACGACAAATCAATAACTCAAAGGGGAAGATGATCAAATGAATATGTACGAGTTTTAATATCTTAGAACACCATCTGAGAGGTAATATCTAGATGACAAAGACTCTTTTAATGTCTGTCTCACTGCAGCTTTTATGTTCCACAATTACTTTGTTATTTGCTTGGCTAGTTGATGTGAGACTTAGAGTATTGCTGTAATGCAAAAAAATTATATTTTTCATTATATTTTGTTGCTTCTAACCATGATATAATATTTAATTCAATGCAACAACTATAGAAGTATAACAATTCTTTCTCCAACCTTTTGAATTTCTCCTCATCTCATGTCTTAATTGTTGAAGCTTAACAAAGAATCTGCGGTAGAAAATCAACATATTTTGTTTTGTACATATCATATTAGGTTGTGTATAACTCATAGAATTTAGATAAATTAACATATTTTGCTTTGTACATACCATATTATGCTGTGTACAACTCATAGAAATTTAGATAAATTTTAGGTAACAAAAATTAACAAACCGCTCAAGGTGGAGACTGAATCTTTTTCAACCCGCTTACACGACGGAAAATCTTGCCCTACGCGTGATCATTGCAAAAGGCCAGACCATAACAAGGAAAACGTTGGATCATACATTGGAAATCTTTAAAAACCAGGCAGTTCAAAAGCAAGGAAGACAGAGGTAATACAACCTTTAACCATCAAGAAGTTAGGGTAAATTCTAATTCATCTCCATTCCCATTCATCTAAGAACAAATAAAGGCATTTCAAAAACTCTTTCATCAAACTATGATGGCTGCATAAAAAAAGGGTATTACTAATATGGTCTAAAAAAGTAATGAATCATTGACTCAAAAGCTTTAGATCATATGACTGGTGATTTTACTTTGTTTGGTAGTTATTCTTCTTGTCCTTATAACTATAATGTATGGATAGTTGATGGGACACATGTTAAGGTCACGAGTAAATTATCAAGGATTATTTTTTAAAATATTACTCTTTACTCTGTTCTATATGTGCAAAACTCGATTGTAACTTGTTGTCCATTAGTAAGATTACATGGGATTTGAAATGTGTTACTAAATTCTTCCCTAACTTGTGTGAATTTAAAAATTTGGAGTTGGGAAAATGATTGGCAATGTTGAAAAGTGTGTTGGACTTCACCTCTACAAGTTGAAAAATCTAAGAAACTCTCTTATGTGGCAGCAACTATTCCAATTAGTGAAAATTTTATAATGTTGTGGCATTATAGATCAGGCTTCTCAAATTTCAAGTACTTGAAAAAGTTTTTTTTACCTCATTATTTAATAAAAACCAGAAACATTTCCTGAATGAAATTTGCAAATTGTTTACACATACTCACAACCATTACCCACTCAAACCCTATAAACCATTTAAACCTTTTTCATCATTTCATATATATATATATATATATATATATATATATATATATATATATATATATATATATATATATATATATATATCATCTCGAGTATACAATATTACTGGCTCAAGATAGTTTGTCACCTTTATCGACAACCATACACGCGTCACATGAGTATTTCTAATGAAGGAAAAATTATAAGTAGGGAGGCTATTTGAAATTTTCATAACATGGTGCAAACACAATTTCGAAGTAAGATGCAAGTATGAAGAACTGACAATGACCGTAAGTACTACAACATTCTTATCTCCCTAAGGTTAGAGTTGTTCACCAAAGCTCGTATGTGGAAGAATAAGCACCTTTTAGAAGTAACTAGATCAATCGTACTATCCATTAATGTTCCAAATATTTTTTGGGAGAAGCTGTCCTTTCAGCCATACACCTCATAAGCAGAATGTCGCATCATATCCTTAATTTTAAAACCCATATTTCCACACTTCAAACCTCATTCCCAACCAATAAGATTTTTCTTCCGTTCCATTAAAAATATTTGGACGTTAAGCTTTTGTCCATAATCTCAACCCTCACCGTAGTAAATTGCACCCAAAATCCATCAAGTTCATCTTTCTTTCATACTTTCATCACCAAAAAGGATATATGTGTTACTCTCTCCAGACTACAAAATTCCACCATACTATGGATATCACTTCCTTTGAAAACCAACCATATTACACCAAAGTTGGCATTCAGGGGAACAACCACGCATATATCAAATTAAAAATTTACAATACTAACTTTTGGCACTTGAGGAAATTGAACTTGCACAAATTTTACCATACCAGACCTCCAATACTCAACCTTTAGTAACTGAACTCACAAAAATTGTACCAGACCAAAACCTAAATACTTAATTTGAACTTGCAAAAATGTTACCAGATCAAGCCATTAATACTAAACTAGATAAACTAGTAGGCAACTCATTTAAAAGGACCACCAAAATTGAATAGGAGACTTAATGGTTCAACTGCATATAAACATAACTAAGGTCGAAAATCACAAGAGGGTATTTGGAAGACTTATGAAAGGATAATGAAGGAAGTAGAGTTAAGCACAACTCTGATGCAAAACCATGAGTCCACTCAGGCTATTGGAAATGAAGTTCCCACAGATAATATGGTTTGTAACCCTAAACATGTTAGTATAAATACAACAAATAGTGATATTGATATTGCAATACATATAGTTAACTTGTGAGTCTGGTTCAGAGTGGGGACTGTGATGAGCATGAGTCGAGTTAATTGTTGCATTGTATTGCATGATTATGATTGGATGATTGCGATGTGGGTGAGATGTGAATACCTGGTATTGGTATGTTTTCTGATATATATATGCTTTTTTAGATATGTGATTCTATCCTGAATGTTTATGCATCATTTATTATTTGAATGTATTCTCACGCCTTTTTTGTGTTGTTGCGTATGAGCTCCTCTGGAGTACAGATAATCAGGTACATGAGTAGGAGCTTGAAGTTAAGGACAGTGTTATGCCTCTTTAGTTGCTTGTCGTTCAAGTCTATAGTTAGAGTTGCTCTAATACGTAACACAAGGGGGTCGAGTTGTCCTATATTTGTTTATGTTGTGTATCTAGATTGTCCGACCAAGAAAGAATAATCTTGTCAAGCTCAATTATTTGACCATCCAAGGCAGCGGGAGTTCCAGATTATTTCACTTCATCTAAGAAAGAATAAACTTCATTGAGGCGACCACACAACATGGAACAACCTCCCTTGAAGCTATCCATCTTTTCCTTGGCCAGGATATAGCAAGCCTTTGAATCCTCGACTTCATGAGAGTAGGAGCTAAGGATCGCGAGCTGCGTCTGACTAACTGCAAGCAAATTCAGAAGGGAAGCCACCCGGAGGACCTAGTAAGTTGATTCTTCTAGAAAATTGGATTTTCTGACAGGAGAAAGCTGGCGAACCTGCTTATTGTCATTTTCTGACACACACTATTTCATCTCTATTACAGTTCAAGGCCAACGACTAACCAACACAAAGGGCAAAAGGACCATAATGTCACCCAAATGGATACCTAAAACAAGACAAAGTTTTTTTAGCCTTTTACTCTTTGCAGGATCCCCCCTGTCGATTTCTTTGTCTCGGTCCTTGTTAGCAGGCTGATCATGATTGTTCTAGCTCTGACCCTCCGAAAAGGTCGGGATAGCCAAGGGAACCTCGAGAGTTGGTGCAAGTGCAACGTTTATAGTCGGGGAATCCTTCCTTTTGAATTCATCTATAAAAGAGTAAGACAATTAGTCAATAAAAGAACATGTAATGCCGTGGACTACCAGGAAAGCTAAGACAATAACTATACTAAAAAGTCTCCTTCTTTCGTACACTGACTTCACTTCAGCAACATCTCGGTAAAGTATCTCTGAATTAGAAAAGGAAAGAAATGTATCTTTCATGGTCTTTTCCGCATCATTAGGAGCATCATACGAGACAAAATAATCCTTAGCTTTCTAAGAGAAGTGATCCCAAGACCAAAATTGCCTCCTCTGTTCAAAACAAGCTAACGAGGCAGAAAAAGAAGAAAGGACGATGCATAACTCGTTATGAGAAGGAAGAGAAAGGGTATCAACTAAGAAATAATGCTCCTTAAAAATTTTCCTTCTGTCAATATAAACACAAAATATCTCATTTTTAAACTTGTAAAAAGAGACAAGCCTAGAACCTTGACTCTTTGAGGGAAGATTAACTTCAAAAGGTGAAAAAAGAGGTCCAAGGAAGTTGAATTCATGTTCCCATGATATTCATACCAATATTGGAAGGCTTTTACAAAGTCCCATGCATATGGATGTAGTTGAGATAGAGAAATGCAAAGATGATTCAACACTTCCATTTCAAAGACAATAAAAGGATTTTGTATGCCTAACTTCTCAAAGATACAAGAATAGAAGAAAATAAAACACCATTCAAATTTAAGATGTACTCTCTTGTTTACAAGGATCATCAAAATTACTCAATCCAAAAGACCCCTGTTGAGTCGGAACATGGGGTAGAGAAACGGTCTAAGGGAGGGGGGGGGGGGGGGTAAGAGGTAAATAAACCATTTTACAAAATTGACAGGTTTTCAAAAAGTAATATCAAAGTTTTTTCAAACGCGCCAAAATCTTAAAGCAAAAATAGAGAGCTTATACTTGTATTGGAAATCAATCACAATTATATATACACAATTCCCAAATACCACGGTTGTTCAAAGACAATACACAAAAAGTTATCAAGTATATTAAATTGTTAAATTGTAAATTACACGAGATGTTCCTTTAAAATAATTCAATTATTGTAGGATTTTAACACCATTAGTCTGCAGATTTTAATCAGCACTAAAACTAAATTAGGTTCTGATTCTAAAAAAACCTAGACTTACGTAATAAATCGTTACCAACAGGAATTAATGATAAACTATGTTAATAAACAACCTATGAAAATTAAATGAGAGAGAGAGATAGAGAGTACATCGGGATGTATAATGGTTCAACTTTATCATCTTCGTACGAGCCTTCCCCATTCTCCAATGGTTTCCCATTGAAAGTTTTCTTCCACTATGTTTTAACAAATATTAAAGGAGTTCATATAATCACAAATCCATAATAATGTTGAGAAAAATAAATCTTCTTGCTTAACCAAACTACTTACAGTCTTCATATGTGGTAATCATCCTTGATCCCACTGATTTCTTGAGCGATGAATTGTCCAAAGATTGAGAAGAACGCCTACCATGTATATAGGCTTCCACACAACACTACCAAAGTTAACCTAGAGAGAAGAACCTCATTATTTTCATTGGAATTTGTCACTGCCAGTCACAACAACCACAATCTTGTAAGCTTCCTGAAAAACTTTACCAAACCTTCAAGAAATGTTAGTTTTAAGACACGTCTCCCTCAATAATTAAAAATCTCCATGATCAATATCTGAAATCAAACTCGACGCTGAAGATGAAAGAAGTTATATTTGCAAGAGATTTTGAGTTTTTAAAAAATGAAAGGTTGTTGATTTCATATTCACAATGTTGGTTATGAGAGTATTTTTTGAAATTGAAGTGACAAAATGAACTTATATGTGTTGGAAATTATGCACAAAAATAGGGAAAAATGGTTGTTAGATCCGAGTCAAGAGCATTTTTTGATTTGAGTCAAATGAGCAAGTAGAGTGGAACAAGATTAACATAAAGAAAAGTGACCCATTTCCTGTGATTCGAGTCAAGTTAAAGTTGTGATTTGAGTCATGAAGGTTCATTATTCGAGTCATGTATAAACCTTGATTCAAATCAAATTGATGAAAGTTAACTAGGAAAAAGTGAATCAGCTTGTGATTTAAGTCATGTAAGATGTGTGATTCGAATCAAATAAGGTAGTTGCTAACATGAGATTTGTGATTCGAGTCATGTGCAACTTGTGATTTCGAGTTACAGAGATGCATGATTTGAATCATGTGTAAACTGTGATTCGAGTCAGAAAAACCAAAATCATTATTTTCTCCTCTGTTTGATTTGATTCGAGTCATAGAATGTGAGTGACTTGAGTCATACACACCAAATCTCAAATTTTCAAGTTTTTCAAAATAGTTTGAAATTTCACTTCCCTTATAACTTGATCCAACTTCAAATATGGTTTTTGTTCCATTAGCTCAAGAAATTGACTAAAACCATAGTGATCATACTCAAATACAAACAATCTAATTATACAGTCTAAAACAAATTGATTCAAAATTTGATCCAAAGATGTGCAATTATGAAGGAGACTCAATAAACAATAATAAACAAACCGAAAGCGTAAAAGACAAGCAATAAGACCCTATTAGGGTTCCCCTCTAAATATATTAGAGACATGCAACTTCATTCTCCCTATTTCTTATGCTTGGCAAGCTTTCACATGGAATTGATTCGATTTTGAGCCAAATCAAATACATGTTTATGCTCCGCCTAAGACATTACACACACAACAACATAAAACTCATAAAACAATTCTAGACTCATATTACAACTTCTTCCCCTTTTATAAGATCAAAAAGAGATAGATGGTTATGATTCTAAAACACCTAAAAACCAATAACAAAGATAAATAATTCCAGATGAAGACATGAGTTAAAAAGGTAATAAGAATATACAACATCAAATATCGGATAGAGAACTCGAAGATAGACATGCTATATACAACAAACATGCAAATAGACATGCAATAACATCTCAATTAAAACATAATTAAATGATCAAAACTATCATGAATGGAAGGTTAAATAATGCATGAACAAGTATATGTATGCTCAAATGCACATAATTAACAACACACATTTAAAAATAATTTAAATGCAAAGATGAACAAACATGCTATAGATGAATGCATGAAACACATAATGTAATAAGCAAACCAAATAACATATGTAGAACAAGCATAGAGGCGGTAATATAAAAGTTATAGAGACATTCCAATGGGGTTGGTGAAGTTATGATTTGATACAAGATAATGTTAGTGAAAACAAAATACAAATAGCAAAATAAACTAAACAGAAATCTCAATCTGTTAAAATTATGAGGAATCTAAGATTCTCAATTCCCTACAAATCTTGTGAAAAAGTTCCAAAGATATTGGTTTTGTAAAAATGTCAGCAAGCTGATTTTTCGTATCAACGTATTAAAAAGCAGCGCCCCCCTTTTCCACACGATCTCTAAGAAAATAGTGCAGGATTTCTATATATTTAGCCCATGAGTGAAGTACTAGATTCTTAGTGAGGCTTATCGCACGCTATCGCACTTGATCGAAATGCATCTAAGTTTTAAATCATAATCTAGCAATTGTTGCTTTAGCCATAAGACTTGTGCACAACAACTACCATCGGCTACATATTCAGCCTCGGCGGTAAAAAAGCAACAATATGCTGATTTTTACTGTACCAAGAACCCAAACAATTTCCAAACAAGTGACAAGTACCACTAGTGCTTTTCCTATCCGACTTACACCCCATAAAATCAAAATTAGAAAAAACCTACTAAGCTACATTCACTACCTTTATGAAACCAAAGACCGTACTGCGAGGTTCCTTTAAGATACCTCAAAATTATTTTTACGATCTTAAAATGGGATTCCTTAGGTGACGCTTGATATCTGGAACACATACATACACTAAATATAATATATGGTCTACTCACCGTCAAATAGGTTAACGATCCTATAATACATCGATATTTGGTGATGTCCATTTCAACTCCATTTCCATCTTCGTCAATCAACACATTTGAAGCAATATGTGTTGAGATGTTTCACAAACTTTGCATATCGAAAATTTGAGAAGATCCAAGCAATATTTCGTTTGACTTATGAAAGTTCCTTCTTAGGTTTGCTTAATCTGCAATCCTAAAAAATATATGAGCTATCCCATAAGAGACATCTCAAATTCTTTACATGACACTAGCAAACATCTTGCAAAGAACAACATCAGTTGCACCAAATATAATATCATTAACGTAGATTTTAACTAAAAGAATATGCTTTGCTTATGAAAATAATTTAATGTAAAAACCTTTTAATGCAAGGTGAACTTAATGAAAAAGATTTTAATGCAGCAAAAACATTATTTTGATGTAGATGAAAGATAATTTTGATGCATATGAAAAATAGTTTTGATGCAAACACAACAAGATAAATTAAATGCGACTACACAAAAATAGATAAGAAATGAACAATTATACCAATTACGATGATCTAGAACTAAACTTTATGCACAAGTAAAGTTAGCAAATAACAACACTAATACAAGAAAAATAATACAAAACGATCAAAAATATGATTGGATACATCTTCCTCCACTTGTCTTGAGAATTCATTAATATTCCCAGACACTCCTGCACAAAATATCAATAGATAAAACTAGGTACCCAATTTTAGATGTGTTCTTATGGGTTAGTTAAGGAACACTTAGATATCCATGTCATTTTACCATAGGAACTTAACATTCCTAATATGACAAAGAGGTCTAATGTATTCGCTGTCACCATAATAATGACATACAACTTTAATTTATTATCTTTTCTATTTCTTTTAGAAACATGAGGGGTTTTCTTAAAAACAATCCCTCTATCACTTGAAGAAATAGAACTAGTAGTAGATAGTGAAATAACATGTGTTATTTGTCCTTTGAGATTTTCAATTTCAGATTTTAAAGTTGGACAAGTAACACACTATACTTTTTCAACCCTTTTAGCTAAAGTGTCAGAAATATTAACACACTCATCAAATAGAGATGCAGGTGCCTCTTTCAAGGAATCCAATGCGCTATTAAGATCATTAATCTCCTTTTCAAAATTTTAAATCATTTTATTTTGGAGAGAAATTTTCTTAAAAGCATTTATATAACCCACATACAGATCATCAAACAATTTCGACAATTCACTATATAAAAATTCACTTTCAATATCAAAACTATATACCTGCGAGTCTTCACTTTTCTTTCGTGCCATTAAACATAAGTTAACACACACATCATTTGAGCTTTAGTAAGAATATTAGGAGGAGCTCTAATCCTCTTATTCCCACGTGATATAGGTTATATGACCTTTTGCGTTTTTGTCTCTCGTCTTATAGAATTTCTTATCCTTCTTTTTATGATGTTTTGTGAGACTCGGACAAGTGGTTCTACAATGTCCCAATTTTCTACACTAATAACATGTGATATAATTATCCTTTTCTTATAATCTCTTTTAAGCGGATGATTCTTTTTAAAATTGACCTAACCTTTGTCGGAATGCTTGAGCTTGTTTTTTTTCAAGTATCGATTGTAACATCTAACGAATAAACTCACGTCTTCTTCTTTAGGAGCTTCTTTCTCAAAATGATCACTTTCTTCCTTTTAATTCTTCTCTTTATATGACGGAGCTTTCAAAGAAAAATACCTTTTCTCTTTATTTCCATTCTCTTTATTTTTCGTCTTTACTTCGTTATTCGCGAGTCGATTCATCTCATTTTTATGTTTGATAAGTTTCCCAAACAACTTCGTGATGTCTAAAGTACTAAGGCCGTTAGATTCTTTTATGGCGGTAACCTTCTGCCATTCCCTGCACATAGACCTTAATTTATTTGTTAGCACAATCTTGGTTAGAAAGAGATTTTCCTAAATTGTTTAGTTTGTTAATTAAATGGATGAGCCTAGTCTACATGTAATTCACGGATTCTCCGGGTTCCATACTGAATAGTTCAAATCCTTTATTAACATATTGATGTTAAAATCCTTGACTTCATTTGTTCCCTCGTAAAGGGTTTGAATAGCGTCCCATATAGCCTTTTCACTCTTACGATGTAAAATTGAGTATTAATACTTTCACGCTTAAAACTAAGATAAGTATGTTCCTCGCTTTCAAATAATTTGAAACATTTTTTATTTCATCATTCATCTAATCCTTTTGCGGGCATGGCCGCAAACCCGCCTCACCCAACACTCATTTGTTTTTCAGGGCTGGACAAGGTTTTAAGCGTGCACTCTCAACAAAGCCTGCCTCGTATTTTTATGAGCTTTTGCGGGACAGGTCTAAACAGAACGTGCATTCCCGTTTGCTACCCCTAACTATTATATACTCCCTCAGTTACAAAATAAATGTTATATTTGAGTATTTCACACTAATTAAGAAAATGTGATAAATGAAAGAGAGAATATAAATATATCACATTATCTTTGTTAACTATTAGTGCATTCTAATGATCATAAATAATAAGTGAGATAATAGTAAATTGAGAGTGAGATAATAGTAAATTGAGAATGATGTATGTATTATTTTACTTAGTGACATTTAAACTTATTTAAACTTTATGTATTAATTTAGAGCATTTCTTAATGTACCCTATATACTACTTAGATACTACGTGAAAATCCGAAAATGTCTCTTAAATTTTAGAGATGCATCTCTGGACGC
Organism: Lathyrus tuberosus; assembly: GCA_022829125.1. Classification (NCBI taxonomy): domain Eukaryota; kingdom Viridiplantae; phylum Streptophyta; class Magnoliopsida; order Fabales; family Fabaceae; genus Lathyrus; species Lathyrus tuberosus. The sequence goes on along the minus strand of JALAZF010000021.1, from coordinate 20,143,550 downwards.
ATCTCTTGCAACATAACTCATTCGTTTTTGAGCCACGTCCCATTTTAATGACTTAAATTATTTCGGAGATGTATTTCTGGAATGTCTTCGAAAATGTATTTTCGGCATAAACCCACGATCTTTGTTATTAACATAGCGAATTGTTATGCTATTGCAGCCACCAGTAAAGAGTTACGATAATAGACGTTGATTTAACATGAGGCAAGCTGACAAAATCAAAATGAGAGCGCAAAACCTCTGAAAAGCTGAATTACAAATATTTAAAGACTAAACTCACAATAACTGAGAGCTCAGATAAGTACTCATTTCAGATTGTGTCTAATGATATTTTGCTCAGAATCAATTGCAAAAGTTTAATAAAAACGTCCACCAGATGTGAATCTGCACAATGTTTGACCACTATGAAATATGATGCATAGACAAAAACAACAAAGCGCATGTGCTTATGTGAGTTCCGAAAATACATTTTCAAAATAATTTAAATCATTAAAATGAGATATGACTCAAAAACAAATAAATTGTGGTATATGCGATGCGGCTAAAAATGCATTTCCAAAATTTGAGACGTTTTCAAATATATACTTAGTGCTTTAATAGAATATAGGATGCATTAAGAAATGCTCTTAATTTAACAAATTTATAACAATTTTTTTATAGAAAAACCAACCAGTTTATCCTAACCATGTTTTGGTTTTGGGTTGAACCGGTCAGACCGTTGGCCCGGTTTTTAAACACTGTTAGCACGTGGCCCTATTTCGAGTTCGTCTTCCACACGCCCCCAATATCCACCTCATCGTTCTCTCTGTACTCATTTTCTTGCGGATTCATCGTTTTCACTGGGCACTCGCTCCGTTGATTCCTCCATTTCCAATCACTCATACTCTTCCAATTCTTCCACCACCATGTCTTGCCTCCTCCGATCAAGCAAATCTAAGCTCTTATCTTCCTTTTCTCTTTCTAGAGCCTTCTCCTCCATCCCCCGCTCCAACAACCAGATCGGATCCATCTCTCCCGCCGCCACCGAACTCTTCCACCGCAACTCCGCTACTCTTCCCATCGGTACCGATTCTCCAATCTCTTAGCAATTTCTGCAATTAATTCAATTATTTTATTATTTTACTTCATCGTTCAATTTATTATTATGCTTATTTCCGTTCTGTTTTCGAATCGCGTGCTTTTTATATTAGTTGTGTGTGTTTCTATTAGCTGATGCTGAGGTTTCATGTTCTGATTGAATGTGCATGTTATTTCAGTGGAAGAAAACCCTACCAAGGGATACACGACTGGTTTCCCCAAAAATCCGGAGAGTAAGCTTGGTGGTGATTCTAATGTGATCAATTTTTTGGTACGTGTATTTTCTCATCACTTGCGTGTGTTTTTGTGTTCTATAAAGTGATTTTAAATTTTTAGCTATAGATAGGTTTATATCTACCTTTGTCTCATAATCGCTTATGTAATGCTATATCTTATTTATTTTTCCTTTGTAATAGAAGTTGTCTGCAGCACCGACAACACTGAAAAAAGATGTATCCGTATCAAAGTCCGAAACCGACTGACACTTGTGATTGCGTTTAATTTATTCGTTTTCTTAAAATTAGTATCAGTGTTGATGTGCCTGTGTCGGTGTTGGTGTCGTGTTTCTGTTGTCCGTGCTTCATAGGTTGTCTTAGCAAGGCAATAGCATAGGGGAATTTTAATAAACTGCAATAAGGTGTTATTGCTGTTGCTACATTACAATTAACTGATGAGATGTTTTGTTTTGAAAATGTGTGGTTTTTAATTAATGTATAAAAGCAGTGTGTTTATTAATGTTATTGATTTTAATTAATGAACAGTTTGCATTTGTATATTTTTTATACTCTCCCAAGTTCTTGTAAAATATGAATTGTTATATGAGTGATACAAGTTCATTGCCAAATGCCACCTTTAATGCTTAAGTTTATCTGTGTTGAACCACCTTTGGTTCCTTATTTTCTTGTGTGTCTAGTACTTATTGATAATTAAAAGCTGAGCTATGGTTATAATTATCAAATTCATTCATGTTTACTATGTTTTCTTTACTATCTTTATTGATGTTTTCCATGAAATTTGGCAAGTGTGTGATGAATTCAGCCAATTGAGTTTTTGGTGCTTCAAGATTGCCTTGTCCATCTATAGAGAAACTTCTCTGTGCTTTCTATAACATTGTCTGCAAATACTTCCCTTGAGACTCTATTCTCACTAATTATATACAAGGATGTAGTAATATAATGGAAGTAAAATATGACAGAGTACCTCTAGCTGCTTTTCCAATCTCTTTTGAATCTCAATTTGTTGCCTTAGTGCTTCTGCTATTGGGATTTCTCTTACTGATTGTGTAAACTAGTTAGAAAAGGAGAAACTAAACTTAACAGAGATTGTGAAATTTAGCACTACCATAGTTTTTCACTTAAAAGTTAGTACTAGTACCCTGAGATTTTTAAATCTGATGCCACTCATATTGTTTGTATGTGGCTATTTTACACGGTCTACATATTTATTATTCTCATCTTTCTGTTTTAAAATATGATGGGATTTGCTTTCTTTCTATTTTGTTGCTTTCATGATTGTCAGTTCCAAAAATCTGACTATTTAATCAACAAATTGTGGTATATCATAATTTTTGTAATACTATTTTTGCAGCAATTTTAATATGTGAAAGATGAATAGTATTTTTTTTTAAAAATTTCAAATAAAAATTACTACTCAAAACACTTGTTTTTCTGTAAGCACTGTTCAATGCACATCCAAGCACAAATAGTTAATTCAACATAAGCTCTCATGCAAAGAGCTCTTATGTCATAAACATGATTGTTGGCTAATGGAAAGTAGTCAAATACCAATTCTAACTAACAACTGGAACCAGATTTCCCACTTTTTCTTCTGTGCATGTCTCAACTATCTAGTCTTTCTTAGATTATATAGACTTGTGTCTTGTTATTGCAAGCATTACTTGATATTACGATAGGGTCAGACGAAGTTGTGAATTGTTTATATATCAGTCATATATGCTCACACAGAATATATATCATCTAAAAGATGTTATAATATGTATATATACCTATTAAGAATATTGTGTTTTGGGAAGGCCATGGCCTTCCTATCTCCATAAAAAGATCCCTCACTGCCTAGTACCATCTTGCATGGAATATAGTTTATTTTCCTTCCTTCTTTGTTCTAGAACTCAAAATAATTAATAAATGTATTGATCCAGATAATGTGAAGCATAATCACTAACTTTTCTTAGTTCTATTAAATTTCTAATTGCCATGGAATTGTTCTCTTATGTCAGAGATACCAGGCTCTTGGACTGAACACTAATGTGCTGGCTGGAAAGAGTCCAATGCTATTGGTGAGTTACTTTATCATTTGTGAATTGAGTCTAATCTATTTGGCTTTCCTGATGTGGTTGATGACATTTACATTTCAATAGGGAGTCAGTGCTCTGATGGCAAGAAACTTTGAGAGAAGTGTGGCTGCTGACACGTTGGGACTGGCTGGTCAGAGACGTTTTATGAGTGACATCCCAAGTAAAACCAGTGAGATAAAATCGCCTTCTGGTTTTCGCCCATTATCTCCTCATCTTCCTGTTTATCAGCCCCAGCTTTCTTCAACGCTTTCAATTTGCAATAGAATTGCTGGAGCTTTCCTAGTAGCTGTCACCTTGCTTTTTTATATGATATACATGAAATTGGGTTTGGTTAGTCTCACCTATGATTCATTCTACCAGTTTGTATTCTATTCATCAAAACTCCACCTACTTGCAGTAGAGATTTCTGCCTTAGCCATGTCTTATCATCTGTATAGTGCAATTCGTCACTTATTCATATGATATCACAGTCACAACTGATATCTGAGCAGTATGTTTGATCCTAAGGTAGTTTTATCTCTTTCTTGATTCATATTTGATTGTTTTTGGTCGCAAAACATTTATTCAGCTTTTGAAAATTATGCTTCAGTACCTTGTTTTTGACATAGATTAATGTTATATTTTCAGGTGGAACTTGCTTGCACATGTCATAAGACTTCATCCGTCAAGCACTGTGAATCTTCTTTATGCAGTTTTGCTATTACCAAAATAATAATGATAACTTAGAATTTCATGTTTTGCATCTGAGATTTCAGTGATGTATATTTTTGCACCCCCTCAAGTTGCGAGGAAGTGTCGCATTCAATAAAGCATTTGGGTTTAGTGACTCATGTAATACATTATCTCATATTTGTCTGATGTTGTTTAAATTTTATTTTATTCAAGGCATTGTTAAAAGTTTTATATTTTTCTATGCACATGGAAGAAATAACACCACATTCTAGAGAGAGATGCTCTGCCTTCTCTCTACCTTATTCCCTATGAACCTTCTATTAGAGTTTTCTCCTCCATTATTTGGAGACCCTTTTCTTCCCTAGTGGATGCCTCACTCCCCATTCTTTGGGGTTTGCTCTTGAAAACGTCAATGTTCCGTCCATCTCTCCATTACTCCATCCTTCCACAGCCCCCATAACCTCAGAACACATCATCGGTCTCTCTCCCACATCTGTCATAGCTCCTCCCCAGGTAGAGAGATCACCACCAGAGCCAGCGCCCCTGCCTCCCTCCTTCACGGTGGCTCCAACGCACACAGATCTGAGGCCATTCCTGCCGCCAACAACGCCACTAAGGCATCTTCTAGGTTTGTTATATTTAGCTACTAGGTAAATCCTCATGTGTATTTGTGGTGTTGTTGTTATTTTGTCTTGTGCACTGTTCTGTATTTTGAGCTTAAAGTAGTTTTTTTTTTGTGTGCACACATGATGTTTGTTAGAAAGGCTCAATAATGCATGGTAGTTTGGAATGATATTTTGTGGCTACACTTTGTTGTGGTTATTACCGGTAATCTCATCTCTGCACCAAACACATGGATTTCATATTTGTGGTGTATTTGGTAAAAAAAATTCGAAACTGAATAGAATCAAAGACTGGGAATCTTCTCTTCTCCTTTGCCAATGACCATTTGTGGATGATGTCAATTTGGGTTCTAGGTTTTAGATTTTTTTTTTGGTAAACTTCTTTTGAATTCCGACTTCTCAGTATCATATTGTTCAAGTCTTAGTTTGTTTGACTGTTAGCTTTAAAGCGTGGGTGTGAAATGTCCCAAACACATTATTTTCATCTGTAATGCTCTTAATTTAATCTATTGAAGAAACTTATTTTCTGTCCAAAAATGCGTGTACTTGGACGTAACATGATGAGGAATTAAATTAAAGTGAAGTGAGTAATGAAAAACAAGTTAGAAGTTATGTGAAAGATGTTTTTGAAATGCCACTTAGTTTAAAGGAGAATAAATATAGACACGAATGAGGAATGACTTCAATAACTTTACTGTTTGTTGATTCTGGTGATTTGGTTCATTAATAATTTTCTTATATACTTATATTAAAATAATATTATATTTTAATCATTCATTTATTAAAATAACAAATTTTTTTATGTATTAAAATAATATATTTTAATTATTCATTTATTAAAATAACATGAGTTATCAAAATCATTGAACAGGAAAGTCAGAGGATGAGTCTTGTCGCATAACATCATTAGATGCATTATATCGCATTTACCTTCTAACATTTTAAATTAGACAGAGTTACATTGCAAAGTTACATGAATGATTATTAATGTATTCATATAAGAAAAATAATCATTCATAGAGCAAGAAATTGTAGAATCAAAGCCTCATCCAGCATAATATTCATCTCACTTTAATTAGTTTTTTGTTTCCTAAAGCCAAATTAAAGCCCCTTTAATTGATTTAGAAATCAAGTCAAACTGCTACATCAAACTAAAACGAAAAATTAATACATTAATTTACCAAATTAAAACAACATAAAAATTCATTATAATCATTTATACAAAGTTATCATTAACAAAACATATCACTACTAATTAAATGTAAATTTTAGGTCAACCGAAAAAAATCGATATTAATAGTTTGAACATTATCATTAGAATTCAAACATTATTAATTATGTTTGTGTGAACTTGTAATGATCATTACCATTTTGTCTACGGACAAAAATAACATATCACTACTTAATTAATCGACCTTCTGGAATGCTTTCTAAAGCAGGCTTCCAAGAATCGACACCCAAATCATGTTTACAAATTTTCCCTCCTCTTAACCTCATAACACCAAGTAATTGCTCCAATGTAGTGTTCTCATATTCATCTTTGCAACTCAACATCTTTTTCAACTCTTCTTGAGTCATCACCACTCTAATCCTCCTCACATTTCTAGAATTATTACCATCACTTCTTCTATCAACTTCTTCATCATTTTGTATCTCAAACCTTACTTTCTTATTCTTCTTCATGCATTTTTCTTTCCACGGCTGCGGCTCGAACTTCGACGATGAAGATGTTTTCATCTCCTCAACTTTTGCTTGATTGTTGTAGCTTTCATGACCATGTGCTAATATTTTGTTGTTTGTGAAGCAGTTTCCCATTGTAGCAATGAAGCATACAACTCAATAAGAGATTGCTATTTATAAAGATAAATATAAAGTGGAGGAAGGGAAAGCACATGGAGTAACCGGTTGTTGCGCCGGGTGATTGAGATAAAGTAAGCGGGGATTCTCTTGCTTCATAAAACCAACACATTATTAATATATGTTTTTTATTTTTTCTCAATTTAATTTCACACATACTTTGTTTCATAGTACTATGCATGAATAATGTACTAGTCTATCTAGCCACCTCTTACCGTTACCTTTAACATAACTAATGCATATTTCGAATTATAATTTTTTTTTATAAAATTTAATTAATATGCACATTGTTATAACAATATTTGTATGTTTTATTAAGTTGAGAGACATCCGACTTGAACAAACACCAAACACCGTCTCACTTATATATTTTTTGAGGATTTTTTATTACACAATTTATGTTTCTTAGGTACCACGCGAATTTTTATTTTTGCTCATAGTTTTTAGATATGCACGTCCGGACGCATCATTTTTTTAAAAAACGTTGTTTTGTTCCGAATGTGTATATCAGAAATAATTCTTGATGTGTAAATCCGGAAGCAATTCTTAATTCAATTCATAATATTTAATAATGAACCATTTAATCACAATTCATAATTTAATTCAATGGTTAATATTAAGTCCTCTTATCTCCTATATTAAAATGTCCTCCTTGATAATATTAAATATTCATTAAAAAGCATTCATTAATAAAGAAAAAAAATATTCATTCATAATATTAAATGTCTATTTCCCATTAAAAAATAAATTTATTGTTTGTTAAGTTAAGCATAAATAATTATTATTCATATTAATAATTTCTAATAACAAGTCTCGTCAACAATAAGCAAGAGGAGAAAAAAATAGGCTTAATTGCAATGTTGGTCCCTCTGTTTTTTTTTTGAGTTTTGATCCCCCTATTTTAAAATCCGGAATTTTGGTCCCTCCATTTTTAGTTTTTTTTTTAGTTTTGGTCACCCTATTTTAAAATTCAGAATTTTGGTCCATTTATTTTCATTTTTGTTTAGTTTTGGTTTCCTATTTTAAGTTTTTTTTTGGATTTTAGTCCCCCTTTCTAATTTGGAACTAATTTAATAGTGGGACCAAAAGTTTAAAAAAATAAAAATAATGGGACTAAAACTAAAAAAAATGAAAAATGGAGGGACAAAAATTTCGAATATTAAAATAGGGGAATCAAAACTAAAAAAAAACTGAAAATATAGGGACACAAATTCCGGATTTTAAAATAGGGGGATCAAAACTAAAAAAAAAAATGAAAATAAGGGACCAAAATTGCAATTAAGCCAAAAAGATTAATTTTCATTTATATAAATCGTTAGACCTTTATACTATATGAAATGATTTAAAACTTATAATTTATTAGTCTAGATCTATATTAATTTCCATTTACATTAATGAATATTTTTTTTTATTAATGAATATTTTTTAATGAACATTTAATATTATCAAGGAGGACATTTTAATATAGGAGATAAGAGGACTTAATAGTAACCATTGAATTAAATTATGAATTGTAATTAAATGATTCATTATTAAATATTATGAATTGAATTAAAAATTTCTTCCGGATTTGCACATCAGGAATTATTCCTGATATGCACATCCAGAACAAATCAATGTTTTTTAAAAAATGGTGCGTCTAGATGTGTATATTCGGAAATTAGGGACAAATATAAAAATTCGCGTGATACCTAAGAAACATGGATAGTGTAATAAGAAATCCTCTGTTTTTAAAAGGTAAAATTTTGTCAATTAAAACTACGAAATCCAATAAAAAATTAAATTACACACAAACATTTGGTTATATCTCACCGCAATTAATAATGAGATATAATTTAAAATGTGTTACCACATGAATATAATGTTTATATGCTCCATATTTTTTCCATCTCAAGAATTTCAAGTTTGAAGACCACACTCTATTTTCTATGGACAACAGTTCTACACTACTTATCTTCTATTATATGAAAAAAAAAATTCTTAATGCATCCGATATGTTAATTAGGCAATACATGAAAAGACTTAAATGCTTTCAAATTTCGGAGATGCATTTTCGAACGTATCTAATTTTGAGTTAGCGTCAAAACACTTTGGAGATGCATCTTCAAATTTATTTCGAAGATGCATCTCCAAAATTATTTAGAGCTTATATCGTTCCAGAATCATTCTTCTTCCTCACTTCGTCAAAAACTCAAAACTCTCTACAAACTCTCAATTTTTTTCATCACCAACTCCAAAATCAACAATCAAACTCAAAGGGTCATCAATCAACATCAGAAACATCATCCAACACCGAAGCAAAGTGAAAAACTATAAGTTTTTGATGTTTTGACAAGTTTTTTTTATTTTTTTTAGTTTTGGTGTAAATGAGTAGAAAATGATAATTTAGGTATCAAATGAGTAGAAAATGCTATAAGTTAGTTTATACATGTTGTATAACTAGTTTGTTTGTTGAAAATCACGATCAAATCGAAATTTTGAGGTTTACATTTCTGCATTGCCATCATTGAAGAACTGCACAGTTGCAAAATTCTGGAGGTGCATCTCCGAATTTATTCAACGTTTGGATTCATATTACCTGGAGATACATCTCCATAAATTATCAGTTTATGTGTGTGTTTTTTTATATTTTAATTTTCTTGTTTGCAGTGTTACTTGCTTGCACTAATTGTCTGGTTAACTTTAACTTACAAGCATTATGACTGATAGACACGATAGACTGAGGCACAAGAGGATTGCACAATATGCATCAGTGCGGCAGGAGAAGAGTCAGGTTTCAGAGGCTCATGTTCACATTGGCCATGCAAAGACATCTACATCTGGGGCTCATGCTTCTCCATCTTCTTCCCGTAGGAGACGAGTTTCACCTACCGACGCACCACTCCTCCATCCTATCGCAGGCGTTAGGTTTCACCTATTCAAGCACCAGATGTATCCGAGTCACCGGTGCCACCTCCTACTGCTGATGTTACTGAGCCAGTTCCACCTCCTACTGAGCCAATGGCACCTCATACCGTTGATGCTGCTGAGCCAGTGCCACCTTTGGAGGTTGTTGAGGATGCTGAGTCAGAGGCATTTGGAGGAGGTCCTGTAGGTTTGTCACAACTACCTCTGTACCCAGACCATACTGCCAGACATATCTAGGACGAAGATGTAGTATTAGTTGGATTCATTTTTTTAAATTTATGTTTATTAATATATTACAAGTTTCTTACATTGATTTTTATTTTCTACAGGACCGTGATCCGCTGAAGTTTATTAACCACAAGCAGAAGTTTACTGGCTTGCCTCAGCTGAATGAGGAATGGTTTAAGATAGCTTTGTCCCTATCTAGGATGAAGGACTTGTGCATGACCGATTATATTACGATCAACCACGAGATGCTTAATGCATTCGTGGAGAGATGACACTTAGAGACCTCGTTATTTCATCTTCCGCATGGTGAGATGTCTATCACACTCGACTATGTGTCGTGTTTGCTACATATTCCGATCAGAGTAAACTTCTAGATCATGGGAGGATTACCAAAGACGAGACACTCGAGATGATGGTAGACTATCTGGGAGTTGACCCAGCGGATGCGATGGAGGAGTTGGATAGAACCAGGGGTGCTCATGCAAGTTTTGAATTCCTGAAAAAAGGTATACACAGATGATATCGTTAGTACATAATAGGCTACAAGGTATGACGAGCAAGTGGGGCTCCATAGAGCTTATGCTATGAGAACATACCTGCTATATTTGGTTGGAACTGCGATTTTTGTGGACAAGAGTGCCATTTATACATATATCGTCTACCTACGATACTTCAAAGACTTCGAGCATATCCATGAGTACAACTGGGGGTCCGCTTGTTTGGTCTACCCGTACTCGAAGCTATCATAGGGATGTAGGTGGAAGACGAAGCAGGTCACGGGTAGCATCACACTACTGATGGTAATATTTATTGGTCTTTTAATCTTTCTGTGTCATTTTTATTTCATCATTGCAATGCCATTACTGATGATTCATGTGTTCCAAATTTTTCAGGCTTGGATCCTCAAGCACTTCCCGCGTATCTCCGTTTGGGCGAGTGTACCGACTTACACTGAGGATATGTCGTGTGCTATTGCATTTGCCCCGCTCAGAGGGAACTAGACGATATAATCGTTCATAGCGTATCTGAACCGTTTAGTTGTTGAGGACATGCATTTCAACAGTTATGTGAATCACCTTGAGACACAACCGTTTGACAAGATAGTGTTATGCCTGAGATGGTTGGCCTGCGGATCACGTCTCACTGCTCCTCATCTGCCCGAGCGCGCGATGCAGCAGTTCGGCTACACTCAGACCATTCCCAGACACCATGTTGTCTCTCCTCCTCCTACTTTGACATGTAGACAAATGGATGCCATGTTTGATGATTATGAGAGTCATCTGGTACCAAAAGAGGCCCAGAGTATCATCGCTGAGAGCGACTAGAGCTACGTTGACGGGTACATCAAGTGGTTCTTTAGGGTGTCACATTCGTATATGGTGCATGCTGCTCTAGGAGATCCACCGAGGCCATCTCATCCGGAGATACTAGAGGAGGAGCAGACACAGTTAGATCATGCTGAGGATGTCTTGCTTAGATATTGTCGCATAATGGAGATTGCACAAACATGCATTGACAAAGGTATCTTTCCTGATGGGTCTGATGTGAGGCAGGTCCTAGATGCCATAATGGCGGAGGCACAGGGGGACATTGATGTACCGAAGACAGCGATGGAGAGCGGGGGGGATTGATGGTCGAGGAGCCCGAGGAGTCAGAGGAGGCAGAGGAGATGGAGTCCTACATACACAATAGTGCAGTAATATATAGTAGTTGTACTTTGTATTTATTTTGGATTGTGTTTTATTTTCACCTCGTGCTACTTTATCGTTGTTTTCGAAATTATTTATATATGACATTTTTGGATCATCTAGATTTATATATGTCATGTTTTGCATGTCAATTGTATGATTTAAATCTCGTCACATACTATTGTACATAACACTTATAAATCTTCATATGAATACCCATCAACAAAACATAACACATACTACTCTGTTCTGATATGTTACAGATATGTATCTCCGTAAAATAAACGGAGATGCATCTTCGGTACAATAAACTTGTAAAATGACTTCTGAGTGTGATGCATGGTATATGTTTTAAATTTATAAGGAAATGCATTTCTGGTTCTTTTAAAGTGTGAAGGTGCGTCCGTAGATGCATCTCTAAAATCTAGGGGCATTTAAGTATTTTCACGTGTTGCCTAAGAAATATATAGGGTGCATTAAGAAATTCTCAAAAAAATTGAAGAACAAAATATAAATGGTGATATTGCTTTCGGAGAATCTCAACCTTTAAATTCTTTGGAAAATTTTGATATGTTGGATCAAAAGGTAGAAGAGAAATGAATAGGCAATGATTGTAATTCACCCACATTTTAAGAAACTATGGGTTGAAGATAAAGTGAAAAGGGGACGTTTTTATATAAAACCTAGAAACTTTTTAACGGATAAAAAAGCCGGGTTTATGCCTCTTCAAGAAACACTTTCTTAGCCGTTGTCTATTCCTCTGTTGCCTAAAGTAAAAAATGTTGTAGTGTCATATGATGAATTTTGAAAATTTTCTCTATGTTATTAATCGTGTTGTAAGCATCTTCGTTCCACAACATCCAACTTCATTAAGATTGGAATCAGTGAATCACGGTTTTGTAATCACTTTAAAGTTATTGAATTCTCATTTCGTGAGTGTTTCACTCTCAATTACAAATTATTTTGAGTATTTTAATCTCTAGAGTGTCTTCATTACCGTGGTTTTTTTTATCTTTGTGTTTTTTTTATATTTATCACCAAGAAGAAAATCAAATTCTTCTATTATCCCGTTGTTTGGAACAAAACTTTCGAATCCAGAGGAGATCCGACAATAAATGATGAAACATTTTTCACTGTAATTCATTTAGATCGACGTCCGGAGATTCATTAGCAACAAAAAGTCCGTACTCAAATTTCTTACCACATTTTCTTCTCCATTCACAACTTAGTTACAATAATGAGGTTACTAAATAGATTCACTAGTGAAATGGAAGCATTTTCACACACATGCTCGTCATTGTTGAAACTAACAAAGAAACTCTTAGAGGGGATATGCAAAATTAAATATGTGGAACCACCAGTGAGCTTTTGACGAGTACAACCATCTCTCTTTGTGGAAATGTGTCTCAAAATCTTAAGTGATGAAGAGAAAGAAAATATGTTGAGAGGTTACAAAAAACTAGGACCACGAAAAAGCAGTAGGGAAGTCGATGTAGATGTCAGAGCTACAAAGCAGAAATCCAGCGGGTGAAAATGGATGGTTTTGATAGAGCCACGTGGAATATCATTGTCGGTGCAGAGGTGGGTCGTCGGCGTAGTGGCATTTAAGCGGGTCGTAGGTATTGGACCAGGTTAATTCAGTTTATGGATCTGTTTGGTGATGAGTTGTGTTTTGGGTTCATTTTGGATTTGTTAGGTTTCGGTAGTTATAAAATGCATATATATCACCTTTTGTTAGTTAAGATAAGAAGGCAAATGAAATAGGTGATAGTACTAGTTATAGAGGCAAGTAAATTCCTTTGAGTTCTTGAAACTCGGTAAATCTTTGGAGGTATCTAAAAGGATTAAAAAACACTTCTAAATCCCTCAAGTTCCTGTGATTCATATGTAGAGAGTTGGAAAAATTGAGAAACACCTGGGAAAAGAATAGGGTTTGTTCTTGAGAACGTGAGAGACTTTTTTTTGTTACTCATTTATAATCTCTTGTAACAATTTTTGGAAGTATAATGAATTAGAGAGTTTCTCCCTCCCCAAGAGTCACTATTACGAATATACCCTTTTTACATCGGATAACAAAGGGATTAAACCTCGGTTAAAGAGGCGAGGTAACGAAGGATGCCATGAAAACTTGCCACTTTACCCCTCGGTTATTGCAAAACCGAGGGGTAACATGTTATTCGAATGGGTTCGATCCTCATCTTCTGCATTTTTATTATTTTTCAAAACTGGATGACGTGCCACACATTTACTCTCAGTTATTTGAGAAACCGAGGTGATATAGTAGTATTATTACCTCAGTTTAAAATAATAACCGAGGGGAAAACATTGTTATTTTTTTCTCTTTTGGTTTGAACCTGTATAACAGAACCAAATTTTGTCCATTTTGGAAACAAATACATTATTACAGAACCATATTTTGGCCATTTTTGAAATAGATAATTTGTAACTTTTGCCCATTTCTCAAATAGAATCATTGTACCAAAAATATACATTTTTTACACCATCTGCAAAGCCTTGTAGGCTGTCCAAAAGTTCGCTTATATGATTTATCACCGATCGTTAAACACCTATAATTTGAATCACATTTGAAACCAATTAAGATCACAAACAACAACATCATTAAATTTTTAGTAAAAAGAATATAAAAAGATAAATGACTAAATATATCTTACTAAGTGATATAAAACATTTATTTACTAGTTTTCCCATATTCCCTCTTGATGATCATGACGAATATCATGCACATTATAATCATAATCATTTTCTTCTGATGAGAGATGTACACGTGTTGCGAAAGAGGGTGTATGAAAATTTAAATCTTGATTTTCATCACTATCAGGAATATATTTTCCTTGTAGAAAAAGTGTTAGAAGGATCAGTGACATAAATTTTGTTACTTGGGATGCCATGATGAATAGTTCGTTCATATAAGTCGCCTTTCGAAGATCAACCACTGTGAATCCTAATGCATCAGTTTCTACACCAGTGTTACTGGAAATCCACTTACACTTAAATAAAGACACTTTAAAAGTAAAATAATCAATCTATATAATCTCCTCAATGACCCCAAAGTATGCTCTAGATACCAGTACAAGATTCTTATCTTTCAAAGTAGAGAAGTACATGGATTCAACTTCAACCATAACCCCACTATTTTGCACGGTACTACGATCATCCTTTGATTTTGTATAAAATGAATATTTAGTAATTTCGTATGCACTCCAAGTTATGACATCCGTTTAATTATCTCCGATGCACTAATCTCTTTAGAAACCCTTTCATTAAACCAAATTATGAAAGTTTTGTTATGCTCTGTCAACAATATTTTTTCACTTATCTGGGGGAATTTTTCCTTGATAAGACTATTGTGAATGGTCAAGTAAGGTTGAACTTCACTAAGGTTATTCAATATATATAAATGTGCTTAAAGAACTACATATCAGTCAAATTTCTTAACATTTAAACCATGAATACCTCTACCATCATGAAGAGACTCAAGAATTTCTATAGAGTTCACTCCTGACAAATAGTTTGTACAAAACTCAATAACTTCTTCGGTGATGTACCGTTCAACAATCGAATCTTTCGAATGATGATGATTCTTTGTATACTCTTTAAAGATCTTTATGTATCGCTCTATCAGATACATCCACTATAAATAAACTGGACCACAAATTCTAATCTCCCTTACAAGATGAACAATTAAGTGAACTATAATGTCAATAAATGATAGAGGGAAACATCTCTAATTGGCACAAGATAATTTCAGCCTAATGTTCCAAATCATAAAAATTTCCAGGTTCAATGAATTTACTGCTGTTGGTTTGAATATAGAGTAACTTGTCTAGAAGGGGGGATTGAATAGAAAATTACAAAAATCCCTTCTTTTCAAAAAACCAGATTACGCAAGCGGAACCGGATATGGTGAAATATTGTTTAGAAAAGTTTTTATGATATTGGAAGAGAATTTGCGTTATACTTACAGCAAAGGTTTGTAATAATATCAGCAAGCTGATTTTTAGAGTCCACGAATTCAAAAACTACGTCGCCTTTTTCCACATGATCGCGAAGAAAATGATGCCTAATTTCTATATGCTTAGTGCGTGAATGGAGTACCGGGTTTTTAGTTAGGTTTATCGCACTAGTGTTGTCACATTTAATCGGAACGCAACCTAGTTTTAAATCATAGTCCAATAATTGTTGCTTAAGCCAAAGGACTTGTGCACAACAATTACCGGCGGCTACATATTCAGCCTCGGTGGTTGAAAGTGCAACACTATGTTGCTTCTTGCTATGCCATAACCAAGAGTCTTCACTCCGGGTGACTAAACACTTGGTGCGAATATTTGAAACGTCATCTAGATTGAGCATATAAACGTTATCAATTCTAGAACCCTTAAACATTTTCGCTCTAGAAAAATTTTGATCTCTCACTCTTGAAAAGAGAGAATGAAATCTCTATTTATAGATGAAAGAGAAAAGTACAAAAAGTTAGTTAAAGTAGCAGCGTGAATTGATTCATAATTCCTATGACTTGATTCAGTTAGGGCAGATGACTTGAGTCAACTCTAAAATGAATCAATTCAAATTAGCGTACTGAATCAATTCGAAACCCTTACTGAATCAATTCAAATTGGAATTTCCAGTCCTGTGAATTGATTCAAAACTGATGTTGAATCGATTCGAACAAACAGAACCAAAATAGAATTTGGAGACACTTTTATGAATCGAGTCATGAAAGTCTTGAATCGAGTCAGGAAGTACAAAAATGCTTTGAATCAAGTCAGAAACACAACTGAATCAATTCACACAGCTAGGATACATATTCAACTTAATAAATACAAGTATTAAGTCATGGTACGCCATCAACAACTCTTTGAGGAATATAGGGTCCGTCCTCGATGGCTAACCAAGTGCAAAACCACCTAAGGATTGTATGTACGTACACCTTATATCCGTAGTTTCTCATTTTGCATCTTATCACGTTGCAACTGCATATATCATTAAATAATAAGCGTAATTTGGTTATAATTACCCTTACATTTTTGATAGAATGCCACAGATAGCCACTAGTAGAAGTTGTTGCATTAAGACATGACAATCATGAGATTTTAAACTAACTAATTTGAGATCATTCATTGACACAAGCTTTTTTCACATTTGATGAGTACCCTTTGGGGAACTTTGATACCTTACAAACAATCGCAAAAAATTTTTTTGTTTGTTTTTTAGATAGAGTGTGACATGCAAGGGGAAAATATGTTCTATTTCCTATATCTTTTGGGGCTAACTCTTGTCGTATACCCATCACCATCATATCTTCATGGGACTTCTTAATATCTTTTGTCTTGCCTTTAATGTTTAGAAGTGTTCCAATCAAACTATCACATACATTTTTCTCCACATGCATGACATCAAGACAATGTCTTACATCGATGCTAGACCAATATGAAATATCAAAGAACACCAACCTTTTTTTCCAAATATTTTTCTCCATGGACATTTTTTGTTTCTTTCTAAAGACAACATTAATGTGTTGTTGTCTTTTATAAACATACTTTCTGGTTAAGGGCTTTAGAGCAATACCAAACTTTTGTTTTCCATTAAAACCCTTCCGTAATATATGGTATGAATGATTATTTCTTAGAAATTTTTGATGATCATGGTAAACAATATTTTTCCAGTTTTTAATTGGTGGAAGCATGTACAATCTCACATATTGGACGCGCTTTATGTCCCTTGATGTTGTACCCAGACAAATTACCGCATACAGGAAAGTCATTGATTGTGCAAAACTACATGGCAAGCAACTTAAAGTTATCATCTATATACGCATCATCAACATAAATGCCTTCCTCCAAAAAAATTCTTAAATCTTCAATTAATTACGTTAAATAAACATCTATGTTGTTCCCCGGTTGTTTTGGACCCGAAATCATCATTGATAACATCATATATTTGCGCTTCATGCACAACCACAAAGATAGGTTGTAAATTATGAGAATAACATGCCATGAAGTATGATTAGTACACAAATTACCAAATGGGTTCATTCCGTCCGTTTCAAGACCAAGCCTAAGGTTCCTTGGCTCAAGAGAAAAATCTGGAAACAACGTATCAATTTTCTTCCATTGCGATGAATAAGTTACATGGAAAATTTTTCCATCTAATATTCTTTGTGTCATTTACATTAGTAAACAGTCTCTTGAACCTTTGAATTATCGGTAGGTACCACATCACCTTGGAAGGAACACCCTTTCTAGTTACACCATCATCATCTTCAACACCATTATCCTTCTTCTTGTAGCATGACTCCCGACACCTTGGGCACTCTTTCAAGTTTTCATACTCTTTCCTATATAATATGCAATCATTATGACATACATGTATTTTGACATAGTCCAAACCCATTGGACATAATATCTTGGCCTCATAACTATGGTTCGACAACGTGTTACTTTTTGGAAGCATTTCTTGCAACAATTCAAGAAACTCAATGAAAATTTTATTCGTCCAACCACCTTCTGCCTTAAGACTAAATATTATTAACACAATTGACAATCTTGTAAATTTTTTGCATCCCGGATATAACAAATCTTTCATCTCAATTTTCAAAGTATCTTCCACACGGGCTTTCTTAAAAGCATATACTCCAATATCATGAATCATATCTATAGAGTATCATTCATAAATTCATCATCTTCAACTCTATGTGACATAGGTCTTTTTATTGTCACTTCACCATGTCATACCCATTTCATGTAATTTTGAATAATTCCATCACAACAACAATGATTAAATATATCATCCCTTGAATGTTTTTATGTATTTCGACAAGTTTTACAAGGGCACCAAACAATCTCATTATTGTTAGGAAGGTTTTTTTTCTTGCGATTTCAAGAAATTGAATCACTCCATTCTCATACTCTTTACTTAATCCATTGGCTCCCATCCAACTACGATCCATAATAACATAAAGCTTCTGAACGTAAAATCAAAATGAACTTTCCAAAATAATATAACAATAACAATAAACAACAACTACAAATACATGAAAAACAACACCACATTATACCCTAAGTCTAAAAAACCATGACAATAATAATAATAGTAAATAACAACACTACATTATACCTTACGTCTCAAAAACCATAACAACAACAATAACAACGACGACGACGACGACAACAATAACAACAACAACAGCAATGACAACAACAACAATAACAACAACACCATTATATGAGAGAGTTTTACATACCAGAGAAGATGAGAGAGTAAAAGAAAAGTGTTGGTTTGAGGTTCGAGCTTCCTTCCTCCTTCGAGAAGAGGATGTTTCAGTTTGTTAGGTTGAGAGAATGGTGTTTCAGTCGAAGAAAAGTGCTAGAGCGTAAAAAGTGAATGAAACTTAACATTCAAATAATTCAGTAAAATATTATTTAGAGCTTACATCTCAGTTTTAAGAAAAACCGAGAGAACAATACCGAGGTAAAAAATGTGTTCAATTTATTTAAATACAATATTAATGTACTTTTAATGTCGGGTTTTTTAAAAAATGAGGTATAAGATAATTTATAGATCCAAACACATGTCTATATGCTATAGATCCAAACACCTTCGAATGACTTAGGCTAGGCTTGACACCAGACCAACATTCTTCTGGCGTGAATCCTTCTAGCTTCTTCGTCGAACATCTATTCAAGATGTATGTTGCAGTCGACACAGCTTCTCCCCATAATTCTTTGGGTAGATGCTTTCCTTTCAACATACTTCTCACCATATTCATGATGGTTCTATTCTTCCTTTCTGCAGTTCCATTCTGCTGTGGAGTGTAGGGTGGCACCACCTCATGCACAATCCATTCTTTCTTACATAATGCATCGAAATCTTTCGACACATACTCTCCACCACCATCAGTCCTCATAATCTTTAGCTTTCGACCACTTTGTCTGTTGACCATAGATTTAAATTTGGCAAATACCTCGATCACTTCACTTTTCTTCTTGATTAGGTAAGTCTAGAGTTTTAGAGTGAAATCATCTATGAACGTGACAAAGTATCTGTTACCTTCAATCAAATCCACCTGGATAGGACCACATACATCAGAGTATATGACTTCGAGAATTGCCTTCGACTTGCTTCCTGCATCCTTACTGAAAGTTGTAACGCCCCAAATTTCGTAAGAATATTTAATTAATTAATTTAAATATTATATTCGTGAATTTCGGTGATTTGTGTTGATCTCGGTGATTTTATGAGGTTTTGGGTTATTTAATTAAATAATAGCATATGTTATGGAATATGATGTATTATTATTTAAATTAAATATTATTAGAGGAATTAAGGGCGGAGTGGACATTTGAGGAGAATTAGTGGGGGTAAGATGGGAAGACCACATTTAGGGGTATTTTAAGAGAGAATAGTGAAAGGAACTCATTATTCGCATTTTTCTTGAGGAAGAGGAAAAGGTGCTCTGAAGAACAAGTGAGAGGGAGGCTAGGGCATAGAAGATTTCCGGCGAAACTTCGAGAAAAGATCGAAAGAAGCAAAACTCTAAGGTATGGGGAGTATCGCTTTACAATATTTGTGATATAAAGATTAGGTGTTGTGGGTAATTGGGGTTTTGTGGGAAAATCTAGGAATTGAGGTTAGGGATGATGAATTGTGATGATTTATTATGGGATGATTGTTGTTATTGATGTATACATGATAGTTATAGGTTATAATAACATAATCTGTGATGATTTGAGAAAAAATTTGGGTTTTAGAGTGTGGAATCGCAGATGGGGAAGTGCTGTTATCGCAGGGTTTTTCTGCAGAAATCGCAGAGTCCGCTTATCGCGGTCTAGCGCGCTTAGCGTGGTCTGAAGGAATTTCGCCTCTTTGAGGCAGTGAGTAGCGCGCTTAGCGCGACCTGGAACCGAAAATATTATTTTTTTATTGAATTAAAATTCATGAAAAATATCTGCCTTGTGTTATATTGATGTTGTGATGTTGCGGTGAATTTCTGCTATGTGTTGACGTGTTATATGTGATGAAAATGATGTTTTGATGATTATATGATGATGTGACGTTATTGATGCTTATTAGATGTTTGTAGGTGATGTTTGATGACAAAATGATGATGTGAAGTACCATGAGTACATTGACGATTATGAGATGACGATTCATGATGTTTTGATGATTAAACGACGATGTGGATAACATGATATTTGATGAATGATGATGCACTTAATAACTTTTGTTGATGATTATGACGTTGTGCATCATGCATTCATAGCATTTAGACTCCGGTCTATTGACGATTTAGGACTTTGGTCCAGTGGTGGCTTCAATCCCATTGTGCGGATTGGAGTATTTTGTGACGTGCTCCCTTGTGGAGGGTTGATGGCCTAGTGTTCATTATTATGTCGATTTGGTACCACATGCATTCTATGACGTTGCATTTCATCCTTGGTGGCATTGCATAATTGCATATGAGCGATATTGGTGATGTGATGTTTGATGTGATGTTTTATATGATGTTTAGGGTGAGAAGCTGTAGTATATGATGAAAATAACTGTTGCCTGTTGATGTCTTTTCTTTATATGATTTATATTGAATTGTGATTACTCACCCTGCCTGTTTGAATGTTGCCTCCACGTGGGTAACGTGCAGGTGATCAGGTTTAGCTGTGGACGTTTTCGAGGACTTGAAGTTTATTTGCTTTGGTCGATTTAGAGGGTGTTGCTCTGATAGTGTAACATCGGGTGGGGGTCCTTTGAGTCGAACTATGTGGTTTCATTATTTTGGTGTTATTTGATGATGTGGTTTTATTTGAATTATTATGACGTTGTTGAAAACCGTTTTCATTGCAAGTTTTGAATTCCGCTGCCATGTGAAGGCTTTTAATTTAAATTTGATGGAAGTCCCTTGGTGTATAGGGCAATTGTGTTATTTTGAGTTTATTGAGAAATGTGCACCCTTTGAGGTGATTATTACTCTGATATTTTGTGTATGTTGCCGTGTTTATTCGTGGGAAAGAAAAGGGTGTTACATTAGTGGTATCAGAGCAGGTCGGTCCGTCCGGGCAGGTTTTTACTTGATATCTGTCCCTGTTTATCGACGAGTGTGTGTACACTGTCGATGTTTTAGTTCTTCTAACCTTGTGGGTGGTGTGCAGGATGGCTGGAAGAAACGACCGTGCGATTGCTGATGCGTTGGAATCGGTTGCTAATGTGGTGGTGCAGCTAAATCCAAATGGTGGAGCTCCTGATGAGTTTCGTGCTTTGGGGAAGTTTCAAAGGAACAATCCACCAAATTTTGTGGGTACGCATGAACCAGCAAGTGCACACAAGTGGCTGAAGGCGATCGAGAAGATCTTCCGAGTGATGGGGTGTTCGGATGAGCAACAGGTTCAGTTCGGAATGCATATGCTGGAAGAGAAGGCTGAGGACTGGTGAGATAACACCCGTCAGAGGCTTACGGATGTTGAAACTGTGATAACTTGGGCTGTGTTTAAGCAGGAGTTTCTGGGGAAGTATTTTCCAGAGGATGCTCGTGGCAAGAGAGAAGTGGAATTCCTTGAGCTGAAGCAAGGATATGTGACTGTGGCGGAGTAATGCCGCGAAGTTCTGTCCGCACTACAATCGTGCTGATGCTGAGATGTATAAGTGTCTCAAATTCGAGAATGGGCTGAGGCCAGAGATTAAGCAGGGTATTGGGTATCAGCAGATCCGCAGGTATGCTGAGCTGGTTGACAAGAGCAGAATCTACGATGAGGATAGTCGAGCTCGATCTGCTCACTACAAGCAGTTGAGTGAGAAGAAAGGGCAGTATAGGGGTAAGCCTTATACAACTTCAATTGACAAAAGGAAGCAGAAGGCTTCAGATGGGAAAAAGACAAGTGGGGGAGCAGCTCCTGCTTCTGGAAAGTTTCATAAGTGTGGCGAGCAAGGTCACCATGCTGATGCGTGTACCAATAATGTGCTGAGGTGCTATAGATGCGGTAAGAAAGGTCATCGAGCTACTGATTGCAAAGATGAGGGTCCGACTTATTTCAATTGTGGTGAGAAAGGTCATATCAGTACTCAATGTCAGAAGCCAAAGAAGACTACTACTGCTGCCCAGACCAGTGGCAGAGTGTTTGCTTTGAGTGGTGCAGAGGCGCCAGAGAAGGACAACCTGATTTGAGGTACTTGTTTTATTAATAATATCGAGTTGGTTGTTATTATTGATACTGGTGCTACTCATTCTTTTATCTCGCTTGAATGTGCTAATAGATTGGGTTTGAAGTTATCTGATATGAATGGGAATATGGTAATAGAAACTCCAGCTAATGGTTCTGTTACTACTACCCTTGTGTGTTTGAGATGTCCCGTGACGATTTTTGAGAAGAGCTTTGTGATGGATTTGGTGTGCCTACCCTTGCACCAAATTGATGTGATCTTTGGAATGAACTGGTTGGAGTTCAACCGTGTTCATATCAATTGTTATAACAAGACTGTAGAGTTTCCTGAGGTTGGTGATAGTGGGGAGTTGATGTTCTTGTCTGCTAAGCAAGTAGACGAACTTGTGGAAGACAAAGCTTTGGTGTTTGCAATGTTTGCATCGTTGCAAATTGATCGTGAAGCTGCGAGTGTGGAGTTGCCGGTTGTCTGTGAATTTCCAGATGTGTTTCCAGATAATGTCAGTGATTTGCCTCCAGAGCGTGAGGTAGAGTTTGCAGTGGACTTAATACCAGGTACGAGTCCAGTGTCGATGGCTCCTTATCAGATTTCAGCTTCTAAGTTAAGTGAATTGAAGAAACAGTTGGAAGAATTGCTTGATAAGAGGTTTGTTCGACCAAGTGTTTCTCCGTGGGGTGCTCCTGTGTTAGTGAAGAAGAAAGATGGAAGTATGAGGTTGTGTGTTGATTATCGGTAGTTGAATAAAGTGACGATCAAGAATAAGTATCCACTTCCGAGAATCGACGATTTGATGGATCAGCTAGTAGGTGCTTGTGTGTTCAGCAAGATTGATTTAAGGTCGGGTTATCATCAGATTCGAGTTAAGCCTGATGATATTCCGAAGACGGCTTTAAGAACCAGATATGGACATTATGAATACACTGTGATGCCGTTTGGTGTATCTAATGCACCTGGTGTGTTCATGGGGTATATGAATCGGATTTTCCATGAGTATTTGGATAAGTTTGTGGTGGTGTTTATCGATGATATCTTGATATATTCTCGATCTGAAGAAGAGCATGCCGAGCATTTGAGAACTGTGTTGCAAGTCTTGAAGGAGAAGAAGTTGTATGCAAAGATGTCGAAGTGTGAGTTTTGGTTGAAGGAAGTGAGTTTCCTTGGCCATGTGATTTCAAGTGGTGGTGTCGCTGTTGATCCTTCTAAGATTGATGCCATGTTACAGTGGGAGACTCCGAAGTCTGCTACTGAGATACGAAGTTTTCTGGGATTAGCGGGTTACTACCGCAAGTTTATTGAAGGCTTTTCTAAGTTGGCATTACCTTTGACTCAGTTGACTCGAAAGGGTCAGACTTTTGTGTGGGATGTAGCTTGTGAAGAGAGTTTTGTGGAATTGAAGAAGAGATTGACTACTGTTCCAGTGTTGATTTTGCCTAATCTGAGTGAATCTTTTGTGGTGTATTGTGATGCGTCAAAGATGGGTCTTGGTGGAGTATTGATGTAAAATGGACAAGTTATTGCTTATGCTTCGAGACAATTGCGAGTTCATGAGAGAAATTATCCTACACATGACTTGGAATTGGCCGCGGTGGTGTTTGTGTTGAAAATTTGGAGACATTATTTGTTTGGCTCTAAATTTGAGGTGTTTAGTGATCATAAGAGTCTGAAGTACTTGTTTGATCAGAAGGAATTGAATATGAGGCAAAGGAGGTGGTTAGAGCTGTTGAAGGATTTCGACTTTGATTTGAGTTATCATCCGGGCAAAGCAAATGTAGTGGCTGATGCATTGAGCAGAAAGTCATTGCATATATCGATGCTTATGGTGAAAGAGTTGGAATTAATTGAGCGATTCAGAGATTTGAGTTTGGTGTGTGAAGCAACTCCTGACAGTGTGAAGTTGGGAATGTTGAAGTTGACTAGTAGTATTCTGGAAGAAATCAGAGTGGGACAGCAATCTGATTTAAAGTTGGTTGACCAGTTGGTTTTGATTAACCAAGGTAACGGAGGTGGCTTCCGAGTTGGTGAGAATGGCGTAATGATGTTCAGAGACAGGGTGTGTGTCCAAGATGTTCCAGATATTAAGAAGAGCATTCTTGAAGAAGGACATCGAAGTAGGTTGAGTATTCATCCCGGTGCTACGAAGATGTACCAAGATTTGAAAAAGTTGTTTTGGTGGCCAGGTATGAAGAAGGACGTTGCAGAGTTTGTTTATGCGTGCTTGACTTGTCAGAAGTCGAAGGTTGAGCATCAGAAGCCTTTAGGTATGATCCAGCCTTTGAGGATTCCAGAATGGAAATGGGATAGTATTTCCATGGATTTTGTGGTGGGATTGCCGAAGACTGTTAAGGGGAATGATTCAATTTGGGTGATCGTGGATAGATTAACTAAGTCGGCTCATTTCTTGCCGATGAAGATTAATCATTCTATGCAGAAGTTAGCCGAGTTGTACATTGAGGAGATTATGAAGTTACATGGGGTACCTTCGAGTATTGTGTCAGATAGAGATCTGAGGTTTACATCGAGGTTCTGGAAGAGTTTGCAAGATGCTTTGGGTACTAAGTTGATGATGAGTTCCGCATATCATCCGCAGACGGACGGTCAGACAGAAAGGACAATCCAATCATTAGAGGATTTGCTGAGGGCTTGTGTGTTGGATCATGGAGGATCGTGGGATAGCCATTTACCGTTGATTGAGTTCACGTACAATAATAGTTTTCATGCTAGTATTGGAATGGCGCCCTATGAAGCTTTGTATGGGAGAAGGTGTAGGACTCCTTTGTGTTGGTATGAATCGGGCGAGAGTGCTGTACTCGGACCTGAAATTGTGCAAGAGACGACTGAGAAGATTAGGAAGATACAAGAGAGAATGAAAGCTTCGCAGAGTCGTCAGAAGAGTTACCATGACAAGAGGAGGAAGGCGCTTGAATTCCAAGAGGGAGATCATGTGTTTTTGAGAGTGACGCCAGTGACTGGTGTGTGTCGAGCTTTGAAGTCTAGGAAGCTCACTCCACATTTTGTTGGTCCATATCAGATATCGCAGAGGATAGGAGAGGTAGCCTATCGAATTGCTTTACCACCGTCACTTACGAATTTGCATGACGTGTTCCATGTGTCTCAGTTGAGGAAGTACATTCCGGATCCATCGCATGTGATTCAGATGGATGATGTACAAGTGAGGGATAATTTGACTGTGGAAGCATTGCCTGTGCGTGTCGATGGTCGAGAAATGAAGCAGCTGTGGGGTAAAGACATAACTTTGGTGAAGGTGTTGTGGGGTGGACCAGCTGGTGAAAGTTGGACTTGGGAACTTGAAGATCAGATGAGGGAGTCGTATCCGACTCTATTCCCTTGAGGTAATTTTCAAGGGCAAAAATTCTTTAAGTGGGGGAGAGTTGTAACGCCCCAAATTTCGTAAGAATATTTAATTAATTTATTTAAATATTATATTCATGAATTTCGGTGATTTGTGTGGATGTCGGTGATTTTATGAGGTTTTAGGTTATTTAATTAAATAATTGCATATGTTATGGAATATGATGTATTATTATTTAAATTAAATATTATTAGAGGAATTAAGGGCGGAGTGTACATTTGAGGAGAATTAGTGGGGGTAAGATGGGAAGAGCACATTTAGGGGTATTTTAAGAGAGAATAGTGAAAGGAACTCATTATTCGTATTTTTCTTGAGGAAGAGGAAAAGGTGCTCTGAAGAACAAGTGAGAGGGAGGCTAGGGCATAGAAGATTTCCGGCGAAACTTCGAGAAAAGATCGAAAGAAGCAAAACTCTAAGGTATGGGGAGTATCGCTTTACAATATTTGTGATATAAAGATTAGGTGTTGTGGGTAATTGGGGTTTTGTGGGAAAACCTAGGAATTGAGGTTAGGGATGATGAATTGTGATGATTTATTATGGGATGATTGTTGTTATTGATGTATACATGATAGTTATAGGTTATAATAACATAATCTGTGATGATGAGGAAAAATCTGGGTTTTGGAGTGTGGAATCGCAGATGGGGAAGTGCTGTTATCGCAGGGTTTTTCTGCAGAAATCGCAGAGCCCGCTTAGCGCGGTCTGAAGGAATTTCGCCTCTTCGAGGCAGCGAGTAGCGCACTTAGTGCGGGTGGGGCGCGCTTAGCGCGACCTGGAACCGAAAATATTATTTTTTATTGAATTAAAATTCATGAAAAATATCTGCCTTGTGTTATATTGATGTTGTAATGTTGCGGTGAATTTCTTCTATGTGTTGACGTGTTATATGTGATGAAAATGATGTTTTGATGATTATATGATGATGTGATGTTATTGATGCTTATTAGATGTTTGTAGGTGATGTTTGATGATAAAATGATGATGTGAAGTATCATGAGTACATTGACGATTATGAGATGACGATTCATGATGTTTTGATGATTAAATGACGATGTGGATAACATGATATTTGATGAATGATGATGCACTTAATAACTTTTGTTGATGATGATGATTATGACGTTGTGCATCATGCATTCATAGCATTTAGACTCCGGTCTATTGACGATTTAGGACTTTGGTCCAGTGGTGGCTTCAATCCCATTGTGCGGATTGGAGTACTTTGTGACGTGCTCCCTTGTGAAGGGTTGATGGCCTAGTGTCCATTATTATGACAATTTGGTACCATATGCATTCTATGACGTTGCATTTCATCCTTGGTGGCATTGCATAATTGCATATGAGTGATATTGGTGATGTGATGTTTGATGTGATGTTTTATATGATGTTTAGGGTGAGAAGCTGTAGTATGTGATGAAAACAACTGTTGCCTGTTGATGTCTTTTCTTTATATGATTTATATTGAATTGTGATTACTCACCCTGCCTGTTTGAATGTTGACTCCACGTGGGTAACGTGCAGGTGATCAGGTTTAGCTGTGGACGTTTTCGAGGACTTGAAGTTTATTTGCTTTGGTCGATTTAGAGGGTCTTGCTTTGATAGTGTAACATCGGGTGGGGGGTCCTTTGAGTCGAACTATGTGGTTTCATTATTTTGGTGTTATTTGATGATGTGGTTTTATTTGAATTATTATGACGTTGTTGAAAACTGTTTTCATTGGAAGTTTTGAATTCCGCTGCCATGTGAAGGCTTTTAATTTAAATATGATGGAAGTTCCTTGGTGTATAGGGCAGTTGTGTTATTTTGAGTTTATTGAGAAATTTGCACCCTTTGAGGTGATTATTACTCTGATATTTTGTGTATGTTGCCGTGTTTATTCATGGGAAAGAAAAGGGTGTTACAGAAGCTATTCTTGTGTTGTTTTGCCTGAACACATTCTTCACACACTTCGCTTGGAATGTCGATTTATGGTAATCTTGAAACCATATTTCTTCTCTTCAAATCTCTGATGTCTTTGAAGTTGAGATGACCAATTCGATAATGCCATAACCATTCATCTCTGCTGGCTGCAGTTGCAAGGACCTTATGCTACATCACATTAAGTTTAATCTTGAAGGTTCTATTCTGAGACATTGTAGCCTTCAAGATTAAGCTACCACCTGAGTCGAGAACTCTCATCATCTTGTCTTCAATCGACACCTTGTAGTTCTTTTCGACCAATTGCCTTATACTTAACAAATTACTCTTCATGTCTGGTATGTACAACACATTGGAAATTATTGACCTCTTGCCATCTTTCCTCATAATCAAAACATTACCAATACCTTTAGCTGCTAGAGTATTGTCATTTGCAAATTTCACCATATTCTTCATTGAGGGCTTCATGTTGACAAACCAATCTTTCCTACCAGTCATGTATGATGAGCATCCTAAGTTCAAGTACCATTGATCCTAGAATCTCTCTTCATCTCTTGTTGTGACCATCAGTAATATCTCTTCTTCTTCTTCATGTTTCGCCAGCTTTGCATCAGTTTCTTGATTCTTCTTCTTTTCTGAACATTCACTAAAATAGTGACCATACTTTTGACAATTGAAACACTGAATGTGACTTTTATCAGGTTTTTGACCACCACCTCTTCCTCTACCTCCAACACCACCTCTTTGGTTGCCTTGGTTCTAGGGTTTTCTCTGATTCGAAGAGTTTCCTTCCTGCTAATTTCGACCA
The DNA here is from genome assembly GCA_022829125.1 of Lathyrus tuberosus. Lineage (NCBI taxonomy): Eukaryota > Viridiplantae > Streptophyta > Magnoliopsida > Fabales > Fabaceae > Lathyrus > Lathyrus tuberosus. The sequence continues at coordinate 20,114,923 of JALAZF010000021.1, read as the reverse complement.
GTCGAATTGTTGTAGCCTCCTCTACCTTTGTTGCCATTCTAGCTTCCTTTGCCTTTCTTTTCTTTTTCTGAATGTGCCTGAAAAGCCATATCACTCTTCGAATTTCCTGCAACTCTTTCAGCCATTCTTTGTTCATGAGACTCAAGCGTCCCTTGAAACTCTTCCTTCGTCAATGCTGACAAGTATTTTGACTCTTCTATGGCTACTACCACGTGGTCGAACTTTGAAGCCAATGACCTCAAGATCTTTGCAACAACTGATCTTGATGTCAACACTTTACCACATACCTTAATTGATTCACCAGTTTTGTAACCCTAGTGAAGAAATCTGTTATGCTTTCATTGTTTTCCATCTGAAGCAATTTATAAGTCCTTTTGTGAGTTTGTAACCTCACTTCTTTCACCTTCTCTGCGCCTCCAAACAATTTCTCCAAGATTTCCCATGCTTCTTTTGCTGATTCTACATCACTAACCTTTTCAAAGTTCTCTGGATTAACACATTGATGGATTATAAAGAGAGCTTTATAATCTTTCTTCTTCAATTCTTTGTATGCAGCCTTTTATTGATCCGCCGCGTTTTCTACAAACAGTGTTACTCCTTCCTTCACAAGATCCCAAATATCTTGATAACAGAAAACCAACTTAATCTGATTGCACCAATTCTCATAATTATCTTTCTTGAGAATCAGAAAGTTCGTCGGAAAGTGCCAGTTTGGATAATTCATCGCCATCACGGTTTTGCTTCCTTGAATCGCAACTGGAGCTCTAGATACCAGATGTTGGAATTCAACTACAACCTATGGAGAATTTCACTCAATCTTGATGAACAAGATTGTTATCAATCACACAATGAACATGAAAAGAAAAGGTTGAGAAAGAAAGAAATAAAATAACATTGGAGAAGAAGAATATTTTTCCAGAGTTTCTCTCTGCCCACAAACTGTGGAAAACTTCTTTATTCACTTGCAACTGAAAATTCTGTGAAACAATGTTATGAGTTGTTTACAAAATAAGGGTTACCCCCTATTTATAGATTTAGGTTAGCTTGCACCCTAAGCCAAAGCCCAAAACTATAAAGCCCAAAATAGTTAACATTACTAAAATAAGCCTAAGTCGAAATCCTGTGTGAAGCTATTTGCTTCTACACTTCAACACACTAATACAAATCGACACATAGATATTTCGACACAAAGAATTACATTCTCAACATAAATATCTCATATTTTACTTTTCCTCCCTGAAAATATTTCCTTCAATGATTGGTCCTCCTAAAAATTTTCATCCATACTTTTGGTTCCTCATGCTAAAAGCGTTGCTAATTCAATCGCTAAGTAGTAAATTGTCGCTAATTCTGCCACTAAGTTATAAAAACCGTCGCTAAGTTGCAGGAGGAGTCAAAAGTGTGGATGAAAAATTAGAGGAAGACCATTCTTTAAAGGAAAGTTTTTGAGGGACTAAGAATGAAATATGAGATATTTTAGAGGACCACAAACATATTTAACCCTTTAATTTTTCATGTATTTTTAATGGATGAAAAATTTGTTGTCCATTTATTCATTGGAAAATTTCATGTATGCACTAATGTTAGTCATCAAGGAGTGACTAAGAATTCAAGATCAAGCACGACTTTATCTTATACACACAAAATTTATGTCTGTTAGCTTCTTTTCCCATGTGGGACAGGGACTAGTGTGATTTTTAAAGCAACCTTCTATAACTTTCCTACTTCTATGTGTAATATTTTAATTTCTTATTATTAAAATGAAATTTTAGTTTTTACTAATATATATATATATATATATATATATATATATATATATATATATATATATATATATATATATATATATATATATATATATATATATATATATATATATATACACTTAATGTTTTACAAGTACAAATTTGTTAACAAATTTTGAAGCTTCATCATTATCATTCTTCTTAACCTTTGTGAAGATCAAATGCTAGAGTTTGTTGCATACTCATATGTATGCAATATATTTTCAATGAGTTTGCATGCATTTATTTTTGGTATACAATTAAACAAGGTTAGATAAATAATATAATTTATCGTGTTATAAGACAAGAGATTATGTAGGGTACACCAACCTTAACCAATATTTATTTATGCTCTTGCAGTCTATCACACAAATTATTTCAACGCTTCTTTAAGTTTTATTATTTTCAATCCAATGAGGATTTCATGCGTATCACTGATGTTTCTTGTGGATTGATGTGTGACAATGTCTTGAGCGTTGATATTTTATAAATGGACGGTAAAGATTCGTTTATAAATAAAACTGATTTACTTTTCCCCTTGGATATTTATAAATACCGAGGTAATATGTTATTTCTTTTTTAAACAAAGATAAAATAAATTAAGAATTTCCCCCCTCTCTTGTCAGTCCACCTGAGAAAATATAATACTTATATTGCCTACCTAAAACAAAAGGGGAATTGTAAGGAATATAACTTACAACTTGTTATTAACCACCATTTTCTTTTTGGATTGCAATATTTTTTCTGCATGATTAGGAATAGGTTTCTCAATGTTATCAGCCAAGAAAATAATTAAATCATTTAATTTTTACCTTAGATGATAACATTGAGAAATTATCCTCAAATATAAAAATAGGTTGCAAGAGGTGTAATCAACAACAACGCCATTCTGTGATATAAATTGTAAGAGCAAAACAATGTTTTTTTCAAGGTTGGTTAAATTAGTTTCTTCAATGAATGAATGTAACAACAAAACAATAACAATGCACAACCTTGAAATATTTCCTAACTAATTAGGAAACCTTGAAAGATTTTTATGTCTTTTAATCCATCCTAGATAATGATGCTTACGAGTATGAAGCAGTAGTATATGAGTTAGGTTAGAGAAAAATTGAATGAATGAATGCTTTTATAGATAAAACTGGGTAATCTTTTCTCCCGGTTGCTAGTTTAATGGAAGGAATATATGGTTTAATATTTTAATGAAAAATAAAATAAAAAGAGTGATGCCATTATAAAAGAAAATAAAAACATAAAATACAATTTCTGGGATTCAAAGTGTGTCTCTTAATTAGTTTTCCCCTTAATTGGTTTTTTATATCAACCGAGGGAATATATGGTATTTAAAAAAAAAATTAAAATGTTGTTTGCCTAGGATTTATACATCGTATTTTTATTGGGTGACGTGAAAATTTTATCATAAAATGTATTATTTGTAATAGTGATACATTACTTGATCTTTTGTATGGTATCACATAACAATGATTAACAAGTAGTTTCAAGTTAGTTAGGCACTAACTAACTTGATTTCATCACCTTTCCAAATATAGGCAGCAATTAGCTTCTTCATTGCTAAACTTTCTAAAAATGGAAAGTTATGGTTAGGAGTTAGTGAGAAATTATCATATATGATCAACTATAGCATAGTTAACATAGTATCTTACTCATGTATACATAAGTGTTGTACTCTCTTTTCACACTAATGAAGAATTTATCCCTTATCTATAATATGGTATCTAGAGCCTTCATAAAGAAGTTTCATCTTGATACTTTTTCTTCTTCTTCCATATTTTGATCCTTATTATTCATACATTGATTCCGTTGCAACTGATTCATATTATTTATTCAATCATTGCAATGTTGTTGATTTGTGTGATTGATTTAGTTTGATGGTTTGTGATTTAGTTTCTTTTCCCATTGTTGTTCATTCAATTGTTCATGTTTTTCTGCGTTCAATTGTTCATCATTTTTCTGCGCTTAAATGCCACCTCACAATGCAAACATGGTTCCTGTTCAACCTTAACTCGATTCAATATATTATGTTCACCCAAACGATGACCCGAACTCAGTCACGATTACACCCAAGCTTGATGCAACCAATTATTATGGTTAGAGAAAATCTATGAGAAGAGCTCTTGGTGCAAAGAACAAGCTTCCCATGATTAATCTTTCAATACCTATTCTAGATGATAATGATCTCAATAGATCAACTTGGGAACAGTGCAACCATCTGGTACACTCTTGGATCATAAATTATGTTTCTGATTCTGTTGCTCAAACAATTTTATATCATGATAATGTATTGAAACATGGGATGATTTGAAAGAACGATTTTCAAATATTGATAAAGTTTGAGTTTCAACACTTCGAATCGCAATTAAATTCTCCAAAACTAGGATCCAAAACAATTCTAGAATATTTCATCAAAATGAAAGCTTTATGGGATGAATTGAGTGTATTCAGGCCAATTCCATAGTGTACATGCTACCATAAATACAGAAGTGAAGCTATGTGTTCAACAGGAACACACATTCTTGAAGATCAAGCCATCCAATTCTTGACTAGTTTAAATGACAATTTTTCAGTTGTGAATACTCAAGTTTTGTTGCTTGAAACCCTTCAATCCATCAACAAAATTTACTCATTAATTGCTCAAGAAGAAAGAAACATGATCCATACACATACTCTCGAAAATTCCAACCTCTTAGCGAATGTGTAACACCCTATTTAAATATTTAGTCATTTTGTGATTTTATTCGTGTAATTATTTTGGCATTGACTTAGTTGAGAGTATGTGTATAAGGGTGAGTGTGAGAGCTTAATGTAATGAATTAATTAGAATTAAATCTTAGAATAATATGGTAATAATAATGATCTAAATGATGAGATATTCCATTATTATTATTATTATTATTATTAGGATTATTATTATTATAATTAGAGAAAATAAAACATAATTAGGGAGTAGTGGGAAGGAGGTTACAATATCAGTTATACGTGAAAAGAGAAAGGAGAATTGAAAGAAGCAGAGCTAGGGCAAGATAGAAGATCAAGGTTCCACCATTGTAAGAGAGCTCAAGCTTGGAATTAAGGTAAGGGGGGACAATGAGTTCATTAATGGTGACTAGAACATGAGAGGGTAGCGGGGATTCCTTTCCCTCTTAGGATTTTCTATGTATTCTTCTTCCTTCTTGATTAATTTCATATCTGTGTAATTGTTGTTGTGAAATTGTGTTTTGGGTACTATTCTGATATGAATTTCGTGTAAATTGTGTGTTGTTGTGCTGTGTATACCATGAGAACAAATCTAGAAATTTTGGGGTTTTGGGAGATGACAAAAATGAGTTTCAAATTGTAGAAAACTTTGATAAAATGATAGATTAATGAAGTAGAATAAAGACTTTAGGAGTATACTGGTATGAATGCCATTTTGGGTCAGAAATAGGAGCTAGTAGGTACTCAAATGGGTGCAAAATCGCACTGATGCAAGAACTGGTTTTTCTTTGTGCAGACTGGCCATACGCGTATGAGGGGACGTTCCCAGGGGCTTACGCGTACGATACGTGCTCTGTCCCCATGGCCATCACAACCTTCTCCTAATACGCGTAAGGGACACGTAAGGGGGTGGGCAGTACGCGTATGTGTAACACCCCAAAATTTGCCCTCATTTTCTTAACCTTTTTTGGCTTATGCTTAATTTCATTTGCATCTGCATTATGCATTACATTGTTCTTAAGAAATGGGATCAAGGTGCATTTCCTGCAGTTCAGAGTTTTCTTCAATTCAGAAGTTGTTTCAGCGGTATTCGGGACTAAACGGATAGCCGTCAAAGTTTTTAAGCATTTATTTTGCTCAACTGATGATTTAATTATCAGAGGCTCTGACATTTATTTGGCTCAATGATTTGATGCCAGACCATATTTTTCCAGCAAGGTTATTTTGAGCGCGAAAGGGAATTCACAACTTTTTTCAGGCATGATTTAGTGGCAACATCAAATGACAAGTTTCAGAGGTAAAACAAGGCTCAGAACAAGTGGCAACGGGTGATTTTTCAAGTTTCCCTCCAAAAGGCGCCAAAATTCAAAATTTTGCTGTGTTAATCGATTAACACATTTTGCCTAGCAAATGGTTAATCGATTAACACGAGGAAATTTTGCCTAGAAATTTCAATTTTCAGCACTGCAGCATTTTCATCTCATTTTGATCACTTGGTTCCACATTTGCATCAGTAGAAGGATCTAGAATGCTTCCAAATTTTTGATTAATTTCAAATTAATTTCATCTTCCCTCCCAAAATTCAAATAATTACACTCCTAATTCCATTCTTAAAACTAATCATCATTCAAACCCACACTCCAAACCACATTTTCATTCTAAACCTTGAACTTATTTAAGTAAATTTGCTCCAAACCTCACACAACTTCACTCATTTTTCTGATTTTTCTACACTCCATATTCCAATTCTCTCAATTCTTTCTTACTTTTTCACACTCCATTTTCATCTTCAACCTTCACTAGAGCTCTCCCATTATAATTCTCAAATTCTTCATTAGAGTTTGTGAATTCTAGAGCTAAACCTTCATCATTTCTTCTCATCAACACAAATTCTGAAGTTGAAGCTTATTTGGATCTTAATCAAGTTTTGGAATCACTTCTTGAAGAGCTTATGGATTATTTTTGGATACTTGCTTTGATCTTCAACTTTTCTTGCTAGAAATTCATTGGATCTTGGATTTTCTGTGCTTGATTTGTCAAATTTCATTTGCAACACTTACCAAAGCAATTCCCCGCTTTGTAGGTTGGTAATTCTTAGATCCAAGCTTATTCTAGCTTATTTACAACTTTCACAATGTAGATCCTTTGATTTTTGATGTGAATTGATCCATTGATTGATTTAATTGTTGATCTTGTTGTTTGATTGATGCAATTGGTGTTTGATTGTTTCTATTTGATGTAATTTTCGTGTACAATTGCATTCCATAACATGTAGATGATTGGAGAATTGATTTGCTGCTGAAAGTGCTTTTGAAATGCTGATTTTATAGCTACTGGCGCAGTATTAATCGATTAACCATTTGCTAGTCAAATCTGGTTAATCGATTAACCAATCTGTTTTTTGTGTGATTTTTGCTGATTTTCAAAGGGTTAATCGATTAACCAGTTCTGCCTAGTAAATGGTTAATCGATTAAACACTGTTGCAAAATGTGTTTTTTTGTGCATTTACAAGCTTGTTTTGATTTTTTCCCACTTATAAACTTCATGGCTTGGTATGATACATATTTGTGGGATTTTCTTGTGCAATTTCACTCCATTTCGCAGCATGTATGAGATTCTTCGACACGCGACACATTGATTTTCATGATGCATGTTCATGACTAATTACTTTGCATTCTTAATGCATTCTTCATGATGCTTGCTTGTTCATACTTGCTTGCTTGCTCTTGATGCTTACTTTGCTTGATCCATGATACATTTGGATGTTTGCTTTCGATTCTGAGAATGCATGTTCGTTTGAGATGATCAATCGTTGATGAATATTCATGTTGTTCATGTTGAATACCTAATTGTGCAATATTGTTAAAACTTGATCATGCCTAATTGTTGCTATATGTTCATCAATTGATCTTGTTTAATACATGTTTATAATTGACCTTTGCAATTCATGTGCATTTGTTTAAATGTGGGGGCATGTTTTGGTTCAATTCTTTTGACGCATGTTTATGCTTAGTTGTTGGACATGTTCATGGTTGATCGTTTATTCTTGGATGCATGCTTAAATTGATGTTGTGGTGTTACATGTTCATCCTTGCTTGATGCCTATTTGATGCTTCACATGATGCTGTATACACTGTTGATGTGTTGAATATGTGCTGTAAAATGTATTCATGCTGTCCTGCTGCATTTTATACTTGTCCTGTTCCGAAAATGCATGCTGTTAAATGTTGTGACATGCTGTTGCTGGATTTTATCGTTGTTTTGAACTAAAGCACTGTTGTAGTGCTATTTTTGGATTATTATCTTGGTTTTGGTTTGCCTTTGCATGTTCCCTTAGGGCCTCCTAGTCAAACTTAATTTTTGATTAAGCTTGGAGTAGGATAGACATTAGGTGCTAATCCATGCATGATAACATTAGGATAATCCCTTTTAACCTCAATCTTAGGTCCATCTTTGTATGACAACATTAACTAGACTTCCCTCTTATCCTCAACTATAGGGCCATATTGCATGACAACATATAGGTGAGCTTCTCTTAGATTTTCTCCTTGCCCTTTGTAATACCCCAAAATTTGCTCTCCCCTTTGTCATCATAGCATGGCATTATCATTTATCATATCATATCCACCTCATTAACATTACATTGCATTTAACATAGAAAAATGAAGCATGGCATCCTTCTTACCATCAGGGCATGTGATCAGGTGGAAGGTGGACAATCAAGGAATCATTCAAAGCACAAAAAGGTCAATCAAGTTGGCTCTAGGCAAGCCAAGAGGTCTCTCATGTCTCATACTACCTCAATTGATCATCCACTATCTCAAGAAAGTGAAATCCAAGGGGAGATTGAAGCAATACATCTTTCATCATGCAAGAGGGTCAAAAATTGAAGGAAAACCCTCAAAAGAGATAGCTCATTGATTCAAGAGCATCCTCAAGTGGCACATCTCATCATCCTTTAAGAGGATACACAACATACTCTGAGGAATTTGAAATTGGAGACTGCACTTTTACCTCCTAACCAGAGGGGGCCAAAATTAGGGTTTCCATTTAAATCAGGGAATCTTTGCTTTTTTGGGCAAGACTTGATGTCATGGTTTCCTATATGTCCCTAGGTATATGGATGTGGAAGATTGCATCTCAATTGGTTTTAGAAGTGATTCAATTGGAAGAAAGATCAAAAATCAGGGAATTTGGGGCCAAGTCAAATAATCAGAGGAAAAAGTCAACCCTTGACTTTTTAAGGCCAAATTCATGAAATTCATGTTATATGTGACCAATGTACAAAATTTGATCAAGAAACTCCAAAGGAATCATGAAAAAATCAAGATTTGGAAAGTTGCCATTTTTGGATGAAGTAGGGTTACTAAAAATAGCAAGTTTTTGGCCATTTTGCATCAGAATTGGAATCAAGGCCATTCAAAATTGGAGCACCAAATGAAAATTCCACTCTGCCTCAATGAAAGGCCTTGCTTTAAGCTTCAAATCCATGGGTAGAACATCTCCATTGGATAAAAATTGAGGGAGATATGATTGATCAAAGTTGGAGGAAAGTAGGCCCAAAACCATGTCATGACCAAGATTTTCAGGGCACGCGCACAGTCATTTTCTCAAACAGTTGGTGAGCCAAATGTCCACTCATTTTTCTCATGGTTAAAGGCCTCAAATGAAAAACTTTTCAACATCAAAGTTGTTCCTTGTAGTGTCACCTTCAATGTTCATGTTGGACAATTTTTGATTTGATCAAGTTATGAGGTAGAGATATTGGTCCAAAGTTGGTGTGATCATGCTGAAAATCACTAGGCCAGCTTGCCATGCCATGCCACAAATTGCTCGCCCATGCACCAGTCGTTTTTCCATCTGTTTATGATGATTTTTAGACATGTTTGAGGTACCTTTTCAACTCAAGTCCAACACCAAAATTGTCCTATGATGCTTCCTCAATCCATTGACACCAAGATGATTCATTTTCGTGCCTTGGTCATAAAGAAATCCATGTTCAAACATCACCATCTGCATTGATGCATTGACTGTCATGTGTAGCAGTTCACACATTTTTTTTGGTTCAGTCACACCACAAACACTTCATCATCACCAGCTGATTTCTTTTCCTCATTTGCCCAAACATTCTTGCACGTGCTTCCACTTTGTTACTTCTTACATGAGAAGGGAAATTTGCAAAACTTCCACCACAAGCTACTGCTGCATAACACCACCTCACTCTCATCCTCACTACAAGTGTCATGAGCTTGACCTCACCATAACCCAACCTTGATCACTCGCCCCCTAACTAACTTGACTCAGTTAGTTAGGGTGGACTCATTTAACCATTCCAACTCACCCTAACTCACTCAGTTAACCACCACAGTTCCCCTTTAACCACACTTATATAACCAAATCTCCTTCATAATTTCACAACAACACTTCATTCTCACTTTTCCTCTGAAATTCGCAAGCTCTCTCTCTGAAGTTTCTCTTCCTCTCACACGATTTCATCATCATCTACATCTGAATCCATCTTCAAGCTTCAATATCAAGCAGCATTAAAACACATTGAAGCTTGGTAACATTGAAGAGATTGAAGTGTCTTCCACTGCATATTGAATTTCATCAACATTTGCAAGGATTTGTGAGCCTTTATTTGGCCAGTTGAAGATCAAAGAGGAAGCACATTTCTCTGGTTTTCTTTCAACTCCGGTTTCCTACATTTTCAGGTTTCAATATCTCAAACTTTCTTGGCACGATTTACATTCTGTTTAGCTTGTGTTGTGATGATTCGAGCTCACTAAGAGCATTCCTCCATCTGGCTAGTTGATAGAGCTTCTTAGAAGCTTAGATCCAAAACCTAGGGCTAATTTCATTGCTTCGATTCTCTCTGTTTGTGTGTTGTTTGTGGAAAATAAGCCTAGATTCATGATCTATGTGACTTCCTGAACATTTTGATGTGTATTGCATAAATTTCTGGAATGTTTGATTGATTGCAGTGCCGGAGAGTGGCCGGAGAAGGTGACCGGAGGTCCCTCTCCGGCCGGTGAGGTTTCATTAGGGTTTACATGCCAGATTAAGTCGTGTCCGTTGATTTGTTTTGATCCAAGGGTGGTGGTGGTGCCAGCGAATAAATGGAGAGGGTGTGTGTCACGTGCTTCATTTTTTCCATCTGATGATTAGCATGCGCGTGTGTACATGGTTATTAGTGTGTACTAGCAATGTGATATGTTTGATTTGATTACTTTGACTTTTATTTGACCTTGACTTGATCTGATGGTTGTGAGTGAGTCAAAATTGTTGACTGATGGTGCACACTTGTTATTGTGTTTGGCGTGTAAATGGACCTTGTCAGATTGATATTTACACCCCTCTGTTTGGAAGCCCAATGAATTTGCACTGCATTATTGCTATGTTCATACCCCTTTCCCTTTGCATTTCATTTTCATTTTTCTTATTTTTTTATACATGTTTCATTTCCAATTTTTAAAAATACCAAAACAGATTGGAAAATTCTACAAAAATTCATGAGTATCACTAAAACATTTAGGAAATTTTTGATGATTTTATTTTCTGATTTTATGACCTTTTTACCCCTGGTCCATAATTTTCTTTGAATTTCCATTTAGATGCATTCTAAGCATGATACATGAATTTGTTTAATTTTGTTCTTGATCATTAAAAATTGTTTTGATGCTCTTCTTTTTGCATTGAGTCATTATCATCTTGAGGTATGTTAAGTGATTTTATTTGATTTTTTAGGTCACTTTATTACATGTTTTGATGCCTATATTTGCACCACTTTGCATGATGTTTCAATTTGACCTAATTGCTTTGTTTGAAGTCATTTTGCTCTGAATTTTTACATGCTATCTTGATGTATGATGCATTTCTGACCTAGGCATTCCAATAATATGCTGGCATAATTTTCATGAATCCATTTGGTCTTTGTTTGATGCATCACATTGGATGTATAATCCATGGCATGTCATTACAACTTTAGTGCATGTTTACATGAATTCTTTTGTGCACATTTGTATGAGCATTTGCATATGTTATGAGCCATTCATATGATATTATAGGTCTTTGATACACATTGTAGGTCATCTTTACATGTTCATTTCAATTTGAACTTTGTGCATCATTAACATGTATTGTTTGCACTTTCTTTTTGAACTTTCATTTCAATTCTTCTTATATTACTTCTTGAATGTCTTGAAGTTGATTCATAAATACTTTTGAGATGTTTATAAACCATTTTCCATTTAGTTTCAATTCTGGTTGTTGATTTACATGTTCCATTTATGCATGTCCTCTTCATTTCTTTCCATCCTTCATCTACCCCTTCTTCTTGTAACATGTTTAAATGCTAATGGGTGATGATTGTTGCTTATTCACTTGCACTTGTATGATAATAACCATTGGTTTCCATATGATACCCATTCTGGTTGTGGTTCTAGGATTTGTTTTCTCATTTAATTCTTTTGAGTTCTATGATGCATTACATGTTCTTTTACTTCTTATACTTCTTATACATGCTTACTAACCATGTAGGGGCTTTGGTAAGTTTCATTTGAGTGTGGATAAGGAATCCACATTCAACTTCTATCCTTTCTCTTTTACAATTCCATTTTGTGTTTTGTTAAGCACTTATGTGCTTTCTTTTAATAACTCACCACTTTCCCTTTTTGAATTACAATTCATCTTCTAACTTAGAAGTGAATTGTTTAATTCATTCTTTCTTTAGACTTAGGATTGAAACCTCACAAACCTTAGGATCACTCCCTTAACTAATCAATTAGGATTGAGTCTTAGTCCATATAGGTTTTACCTTTATCCTCCCTTGAGTCTCTTTTCTAATCTCAAAGAAAATTCAAAGTATCTAATAAAGGTAGGCACTTATTGCATTTAGGCCTTTCATATAAAGAAAAGATTATAAGGGGTCTTCTCTTATAATCTTAAAATGTGTAGCATATGGCCCATCTTAGGTCAATGTGTTACATATTTGATCTTGTATGAGGGACTTAAATGCAATACTTGTTGAAGGTACAAATAATAAAAACACTTCTTCACCCCATAATCAACAAAAACACTTAGTAAACACAAGTATGCTAGTGTGTTTGAACCTTGACAATTGGAACTAAGTGTGGGGGTCTTCTTCACCCTTAGTATGCTTTCTTACTCATTCCATCTTGGAATGTGAGAATGTACACATTCCAATGACCAAGATTCAGATACACTATCATATGCAAACAAATGAAAAAACTCTTAAAAGACAAAAACAAACAATAACGTCTTTCCTTCGGGAATTCTTTTCTCACCTCATTCACTCTTAGCGTACGAACGCGCTTCTACTCGTTCTCTTGCAAGATGGTAACGCACTCGGACCAGCGAGCCTGCAACACCTGAGCTAGAACGTCAGCCGTTCTCTAAAAAACACAAACAATCCATCCCTAGTGAGGGGAACTACGTCGCTCTGATTCTCATGCTCCCGATGAGATACGTAGGCAGTGGGGTAGGGCCCATGCGAGCACTCCTTTTATTTTCCCTACGTTTGTTTCTCTTTCTTTTTCCATTCTTTCTCCTTTCCTTTTTCAGTCCTTTCTCCAGTATCTTTTCTACACCCTTTGATCGAGACAAGCAAGCGTGGATCCCATCGGGTACGATGGACGTGAGGGGGTGCTAATACCTTCCTCTCACGTAACTGACTCCCGAACCCAGTTCTTTGGTCGCGAGACCATGCTCTTTCCTTTCCTTCAGGTTTATGCAGTGTTTCCTTTCCCTCTCTTGGGATAAATACACATTGCTGGCGACTCTGTTCGGTGCCACTTTCGCGTTTGTACTTGGATGAAAATCCCGGGAGCGACAGCTGGCGACTCTGCTAGGGACAGAACCCAGAATCTCTGGTTTCCTTAGCGAGTCAATCCTAGCGCTTGTCTGCTTTTCTTTCATTGGGTGTTTACTGTTGTGCTATATGTTGTTGTTTATTTATTTTACTGTATTTACCGCATTTTAGCATTACATATCATATATTATATTGTGTTGCACTGTTTTGTCTGTTTGGCGGGATGGGTGTTCTGAGAGATAAGCTCACTACACAGGCTTGAGTACATACATAGGTATTAGAGTGGATAGTCATGACGCTTGCGTGGTGGTGACCACGTATTGTTGTTCATGAGACCCACAACCAGACGAGGTTCTATCAGGAGCTTTCTGCTACTGCATGTTATGCAGGCCAGTGGTTATTCTCTTGAGGGACTGTCGACTCTGGTGACCATTCCCGAGGACTCAGTTGCGGCACTCCTCCCGAGATGTGACAGTGGCAGACCACATTCCGTGGCAAACCCATTGCATATTCTCGATCCGAGGACCCAATGCTGGGAACTTGCTATAGGACATCCCTTTTTGAAAGAGAGTCAGCGGAGGCACTCCTCGATTGGCGATAGTACTGTACCCTGAGGGATGAATGTACTATTGCTTCTCGACCTCAGTGCCAGAAGCTGAGGACCTTTTGTTTTGGAGAATCAGTTGAGGCCTCCTCGATTGATGATGATGCCAAACCAGAAATGGTGAACGTATCATCATTTCTCGACCTGAGAGCCCGGGATACTGAACATCCTAGTACCCACATGTGAGAAGGGCGGGTTGTTTACAGGTTTGCAGGTAACCATGACCTCCTACATACCCGGTTTTCTATCATCATTGCACAAAAAGGAAGTTTCATCCTATTGTATTCAGATGGTTCTTATCTATGGTTCTATATTAGTCTCAGAGCTACACTGACACCGTTCACAGTTCAGCACAGACACCTGATTACCTGATCACATTGCCCTTTGCATTGCATTATCATATCCTAACATACATGTTTATTCATTTCCAGGTGCATATATTACCCTTGATTCCAGTCATCAGGTCCCTGCAAAGATGAACACTAAAGAGAGGAAGAATATCATCAGCTATAAGTTCCTTACGCCTACTTTGGGCCCTATTGTTGTGCTGAAGGGAATGGCGAGCCCTGCAGCACGAGAAGCTTTTGAAGAGAAATATGGGTGGATTTTATCTATGGTCCGTAATGTCAGTGATTATGAAGCCAGAGGTCTCCATACGTTGATGCAGTTCTATGATCCGCCTCTGAGATGTTTTGTATTTCCAGACTATGTGTTGGTTCCTACCTTGGAGGAGTATTCCAACATGTTGGGGATTGCTATCAAGGAGGAGCCTCCTTTCTTTGGATCGGTGGGGGATCTTGACTTTGGGAAGTTGGCTGGTGCTCTTTATTTGAGCAAATCAGAGTTAAGTGACAATGTCTCCAACAAAGGAAAGATTCGTGGTTACAAGCTGGAATATCTGATTAAGAAGGCCCAGGAAGCAGCTAAAGGCGAGAATTGGCTTGTTTTTAATGCTTTGCTAGCCCTTTGTATATACGGCATAGTGTTGTTTCCCAACGAGCCGGATTTTATTGATACGGACGCTATACGAATATTCCTGATGAAGAACCCGGTGCCAACGCTACTGGGAGATCTTCACTACTCGTTGTACAACCGAAACGAAAAGAAAAGAGGAGGGATAATTCGTTGTTGTGCACCTTTGTTCTATAAGTGGTTCGCAGGCCGTTTACCACAATCAGGGGCTTTTGTGGATTCCAAAGATTCTCTAGAGTGGAAACAGCGTTTAATGGGATTGGTGGCCAAGGACATCGTATGGGTAGATCATGGGCTGATTGGCAAGAATATTATCCACAGCTGTGGTAAGTTCCCTAACGTTCCACTGATAGGAAGACTGGGTGGGATTAACTACAATCCTTCTTTGGCCATTCGACAATTTGGGTATGCCCTGACAGGTCCGCCTATTAAGAGAGATGTGGAGGAGTCCCTCTATTTTCATACATCAGATGGTTGGGAAGCAGCACAGAAAGCTTCTGAAAGCTGGGGTAGCATACTGAAAAAGGGGAAAGTTACTCTAGGCAAGCCTAACATCCGGGTTTATCCAGCATATGAAGAGTGGGTGAAGAAAAGAGTTGAAGATTTTCTCTTGCCTTTTGGTAAGGCACCCCTTTTGTATCCGGAGAATGAGAAAGCAAGAAGCACTGCTACTGTGGAAGAAGTTGACAAGTTGCAAGCCTTGGTGAAAAAGCTCCAAGGAGAGAACTCCGAGTTGAGTAGCCGTCTTCAGAATGCTCTACATGCCAACAAAGAGCTGGAGCGGAAAGCCCAAGATGCTGAACAAATCCTAACTGCAAAAGAAAAAGACTTTGCTGGAAGAGCCCAACATTTCCGGAAGATTAGTAAAGGTGCTGATGATGCTACTCAAGCCCACAAGCAAACCAAACAGGCGTTAGCACAGACCAAAGAAAAGTTAACAAAGTTTCAGCACGCTTGGGACGAAGTTAGGATAGAGAATGCTGAATTATAGGAACAGTTGCAGATTAAGGACGAAGAGCTTGAAAAGGCGCATGAGCAGAGAAGAAAGTATCGGGAAAGCCTCGGTAAGAGTCAAGAACAGCTAGAAGAAGCTAGAGGTGAGCTGAGGAATACCAAGAAAGAGCTTGAGGAAGTCATGATAGAAAGGGAGATACTCAAGACGCAAGCTGGCATAAAGAGACACAAAGGAGTGTGTGATGACGAGGCTCTGATGCTGCATATGGGTTCTTTAACTGAAGCTCTTGAGAAAAGGGATGTCTTGATCAAAGAAATGATTGAAAAGCCGAATCATCAGCGTACCCGTATACTTTTTGAGGAGATCAAATACTCAAGTGATAAGCTGAAGGGTGTGGAATTGTCAGACTGATGTTCTTTTCCTTATATTTTGTTGTTAATGGTTACCATCAGGCTTGTTGATGGATCCATTTTTCCTTGTATTGCATTTGCGGTTGAACCTTTCTTAAATGTACTTGAATACTTCGTTGAATGAGTATGAGCAGTTTTATCTAGATTTATTCCTTATCAGATAGCTGCACACAAGCACATGACCACGACACGTCTCTTTATATCACAATTTCTGGTCTTCAGATTTCTGTGGTTGGATTGGAATCAGGGTATAAAGCACCTCGGAAATGACAAACATGGCATTGCATGGCATTGCATATCATTTTGCATTTTTGTTACTTGCTTTTCAGGTACTCGTTGCAGGGTCTCTAACCTTTATTTGGTTTCAGGCAGTATAGCGGAGAATCATATTCACCGATATTCGACGCGAAGAAATCAAGTAAGAATCATGGATCAAGTGCAAAGTGATTTGGCTGAAATGAGGGCGCGTATGGACCAGTTCATGACCCTCATGACTGGCATGGCGCAAAATCAGGAGAGATTGAGGCTTCTGGTAGAGCGTCCAGATAATGGGCCCGAAGGTGATCAGCATGACAATTCACAGGGACATGGCATTCCTCCTCCCGGTGGCAACCCTCCTCCTGGTGGTAACAATCGGGGTAATGGAAATGGTAGGCATGCTGGTGTTACTCTTGAAGATACTCTGGAAGACCAATTTACTCTGTTGGATGCTGATGTGGGTAATCAAGGTGATCGAAGGTATGATGAGTTAGCAGAAAAGATCAGGGCCATAGAATGCAAGAACTCTATGGGTATTGATGTTACCAGCTTGGGGCTGGTCTCAGGAGTCAGAATTCCCCCTAAATTCAAACCTCCTACTTTTGATAAGTATCACGGCAATGCGTGTCCCCAAACGCATCTTCAAGCTTACTTTGGGAAGATTTCAGCCCATACGGATGACGAGAAGCTATGGATGCACTATTTTCAGGACAGTCTGGCTGGGGCATCCTTGACCTGGTACATGAAGTTGAATAGAGCTGCTGTGAGGAGTTGGAAAGATCTGGCAGAAGCGTTCCTGAAGCAATACCAGTATAATATTGACATGGCGCCCAACCGCACTCAATTGCAGGGGTTGTCACAAAATGCCAAGGAGAGTTTCAAAGAATATGCACAGAGGTGGAGGGAAATGGCTGCCCAGGTTCAACCTCCCTTGTCAGACAGAGAAATGGCGGATATGTTTATGGGCACCTTGCAAGGGGCTTATCTTGATAGATTAGCTGCTTGTCCGTCAACTGGATTTGCTGATATTGTGATTGCGGGAGAAAGAATAGAAAGTCTGTTAAAGCTTGGAAAGATCCAGGATGTGAGTGGGGCTGGCTCTTCGGGGACGAAGAAACCGTTTGCTAGTAACCAAAAAAGAAGAGAAGGTGATACGAATGCTGTGTTTAGAGGACGAGGCAGAGGGCGTTCTCGAGCTTATTATCAGGTAGATGCTGTAACAATCCCCACACCGTCTATTCAGAAACAACAACCCCAACAACAAGTTCAACAGCAACAACCTTTTTTCCAGCAAAGGTCTAGACAGAGAGATCGTAAGATGGATCCTCTCCCTATGACTTATGCCGCGCTGTTGCCCCGGCTACTCGAGTTAAAGTTGGTAGAACTCCGTACTATGAAAGCTCCGGTTGCTGGAAACCTGCCACCTAACTTCGATGCTAATGCTCGTTGTGAGTTCCACTCAGGTGCTCAGGGACACTCCATTGAAAAATACTGGGCTTTCCATCATAAAGTACAAGATTTGATTGATGCTAAAGCCATCAATTTCTCTCCCGCTCCTAATATTACTCAGCATCCCATGCCTGATCATAGTGCAGCAAGTGTGTACGCTATTGAAGATGGGAGGAGATTGAATTTGGTGTTAGACGTTCATCAAGTGAAAACTTCTTTGTTGGTTGTAAAAGATCGTTTATTGAAGGGACAGGTGTTCCCGGGCTGTAATCAAGATTGCTCTGAGTGTATGAATCAAGAGAACGGCTGTGATAAGTTGAAGATGGGTTTACAGAATCTGATCGATGAAGGATGTCTACAGTTCGACAGAGTTGTGAAAGACACTGATGAGATATCAACCGTGACCATCTATTACATGCCCGCTGAGATTCAAATGCCGGTCAATGCAGTTCCCGTGGCGAGTGTTGCGCCAGAGAGGCCCAGTCCTGTCACTATCACGGTGCCAGGACCAATTCCGTTCACATCTACGAAAGCTATCCCATGGCACTATGGGGCAGATGTATATTACGAAGGTAAAAAGCAAGAAGTTGAGTCGTCAGTCAGCCCAAATATTGATAATGTAGTGGGTGTAGGGGGCTTTACAAGGAGTGGAAGGTTGTTCGCTCCCCAAACCTTGAGAAGTGATAAAGAGGCAGTTGAAAGTGCGCCTACACCTGAAGCAGAGACAAAGATTACTTTTGATAAGGAAATGGAAGAATTTATGAAGATAATCAAGAAAAGCGATTATAAGATTGTGGACCAACTGAATCAGACCCCTTCAAAGATTTCAATCTTGTCACTATTGATGTGCTCTGATGCGCACCGGCAGGCGTTGTTGAAAGTGTTGAAGAGTGCGTACGTGCCACAAGAAATTACTGTTAATCAGCTCGAGGGCGTAATCTCCAATGTTAATGTTAGCCATGGCTTGGGCTTTACAAGTAGAGATCTGACGGTTGAAGGAAGAAACCATAATAAGGCTTTGCATATCACGATGGAGTGTAAGGGCGCAGTGTTATCTCATGTACTGGTAGACACTGGTTCATCACTCAATGTCTTGCCCAAGAAGGCATTAATGAAGCTGGAAGTTGATGGTTTGATCTTAAGGCCTAGTGAGTTGGTGGTCAGAGCATTCGATGGAACTAGACGATCTGTGTTTGGTGAGGTGGAATTGCCCGTACAAATTGGACCACAGGTATTCAAATCCACGTTCCATGTAATGGACATACAACCTGCATATAGCTGCCTATTGGGACGCCCTTGGATTCACGGAGCCGGGGCTGTCACTTCTACTCTACATCAAAAGCTGAAGTATGAGTTTGAAGGGCAGGTTGTGACAGTGTGTGGGGAAGAAGACATCTTTGTGAGTCACCTGTCCACGTTCAAGTACATTGAAATGGATGGGGAAATTCATGAGATGCTGTGCCAATCATTTGAAGCAGTCAACATTGACGATGCACCTGAGTCTTCTTCTGTACCAGTTGGGGCTGGTACCTCCATTTCATCTTACAAACAAGCTGTCGAAGTCGTCAGGGCAGGCAACGCCCAAGGTTGGGGCAGGTTGATAGAGACCCCAATGAAGGAAGACAAATTTGGTATTGGTTATCATCCCTCTACAACTTCAGATGCGGGGAGCAGGGGACCCATTACTTTCAATAGTGGGGGAATTATCTACACGGACCAGTCTTGTGCAGCCACAGAGGATAGTGTTGACAGTGATTGTGACCTGGACAATTGGGTACGCCCTCATGTTCCGGGACAACAAGTGCAGAACTGGTTCGTTGAAGAAGTCATCCGGGTTACTCTTCAGACAGAGTAATTTTTCTTTGTTTTTTCTAACCATAATGCATGTCAAAATCTTGCGCTCTGCCCAAGGCGTATAGATTCATTTGTAGGGCCACCATGGTTGCATTTGCAATGTTTAATCATTAATAAAGGACGTTTTGCAATCAAATTTTGTTCTCTGTCTTTCGGTTTTTATTTTTGCACAAAAAAAAATGGCAATGTTTCATTTTCTTTTGTTTTGCTTAAAAATAAATTCTAAAATAAGGCATGAACCCATTCATGCAGACTTGATCCTCCGGATACCACTGATAACGATTTTGATATGGCCATGTATGACTTTGACAATCCGATTTATCAAGCCGAAGAAGGGGATGAGAAAGATTGTGAACTTTCTGAAGAACTGGCCAGATTGTTGAAACAAGAGGAAAGGGTCATCCAGCCTCATCAGGAGACTGTAGAAATCATCAATATTGGTACCAAGGACGCCAAGAAAGAGATCAGGATTGGTGCCAGCTTTCAAGCAGATGTGAAGCAAACTTTGACGGAAATGTTGCGCGAGTATGTTGACATCTTCGCCTGGTCGTATCAAGACATGCCGGGGTTAGATACGGATATTGTCGTGCACAGGCTACCATTGAGAGAAGAATGTCCGCCAGTCAAGCAGAAACTTCGGCGGACTCACCCCGACACGGCCTTAAAGATTAAGGAGGAAGTCCAGAAGCAGTGGGACGCTGGTTTTCTGGCTGTGACAAAGTATCCTCCATGGGTAGCCAACATCGTGCCAGTACCGAAGAAAGATGGAAAAGTAAGAATGTGTGTGGATTATCGAGATCTTAATAAAGCTAGCCCGAAAGATGATTTTCCACTACCTCATATTGATGTGCTGGTCGATAATACAGCTCAGTTTTCAGTGTTCTCATTTATGGACGGTTTCTCCGGGTACAACCAGATCAAGATGGCACCTGAAGACATGGAGAAGACCACGTTCATTACTCCGTGGGGTACATATTGTTATAAAGTAATGCCTTTTGGTTTGAAAAACGCAGGGGCAACGTACCAGCGGGCGATGGTGACATTGTTTCATGACTTGATTCATAAGGAGATCGAATGTTATGTAGATGATATGATTGCCAAGTCGAGAATAGAAGAGGAACATCTGGTTAACCTGAAAAAGCTGTTTGAAAGGTTGAGAAAGTTCCGTCTGAGATTAAATCCAAACAAGTGCACGTTTGGGGTGCGTTCTGGAAAGTTACTGGGTTTCATTGTGAGCGAAAGAGGAATCGAGGTTGATCCTGCCAAGGTGAAAGCAATACAAGAAATGCCTGAACCGAGAACAGAAAAAGAGGTTCGTGGTTTCTTGGGTAGATTGAACTACATTGCGAGGTTCATATCTCACCTAACAGCCACGTGTGAGCCAATATTTAAATTGTTAAGGAAAGATCAAACGGTCAGGTGGAATGACGATTGCCAATTGGCATTCGATAAGATAAAAGAATACTTACAGGAACCTCCGATTCTAATGCCTCCAGTTGAAGGGAGACCGCTGATAATGTATCTGACAGTGCTTGAAGGTGCCATGGGTTGTGTTCTCGGTCAACATGACGAGACAGGTAGGAAGGAGCATGCTATTTACTACCTGAGCAAAAAGTTCAATGATTGTGAGTCCCGATACTCAATGCTTGAAAAGACATGCTGTGCGCTTGCATGGGCCGCTAAGCGATTGAGGCAATATATGGTTAGGCACACGACTTTGTTGATTTCAAAAGTGGATCCTATCAAGTATATTTTCGAGAAACCAGCATTGACAGGCAGAGTTGCACGGTGGCAAATGGTCTTGACAGAGTATGACATTCAGTACACTTCACAAAAGGCCATCAAAGGAAGTATTCTGTCCGACTATCTTGCGCAACAGCCGATTGATGATTACCAACCCATGAAATTTGACTTCCCTGATGAGGACATCATGTTTCTCAAAGCTAAAGACTGCGAGGAACCACTTCCGGAGGAGGGGCCAGACCCTGAATCCAAATGGAGTCTGATGTTTGATGGGGCTGTCAATATGAATGGGTGCGGAGTTGGAGCAGTTCTTATCACGCCGGAAGGTGTTCATATGCCTTTCACTGCACGAATAACTTTCGGATGCACCAACAATGAAGCAGAGTACGAAGCTTGTATAATGGGGATCGAGGAGGCGATTAATCTACGGATTAAAACCCTTGATATATTCGGTGATTCAGCCTTGGTAATCAATCAAGTGAAAGGGAGTTGGTACACGCACCAAGCAAATCTAGTGCCATATAGAGATTATACGAGGAGATTGCTGACATTTTTCACAACAGTGAAACTGTACCACATTCCTCGAGATGAGAATAGGTTCGCTGATGCCTTGGCCACTTTGTCTTCCATGATCAAAGTGCAAGGATGGAACCATGTACCTAAGATTGAGGTATCCCGCCTTGACAGACCAGCATTTGTGTTTGCGGTCGATGCAACGTCTGATGACAAGCCATGGTTTCATGACATTAAGTGTTTCTTGAAAAGTCAAGAGTACCCGTCCGGGGCATCGTCCAAAGACAGGAAGACGTTGAGAAGGTTAGCTGGTAGTTTCTTCTTGAATAAAGATGGCGTGCTGTATAAAAGAAATTTTGACACGGTCCTGCTTAGATGTGTGGATAGACATGAAGCAGACTTGTTGATGATTGAAGTGCACGAAGGCTCTTTCGGTACCCATGCCGGAGGGCAGGCAATGGCTAAAAAGTTGTTAAGGTCGGGATATTATTGGTTGACTATGGAGTCAGATTGTTGCAAATATGCCCGCAAATGCCATAAATGCCAGATCTATGCAGACAAGGTGCATGTGCCTCCAAATCCGTTGAGTATCATGTCGTCGCCTTGGCCGTTTGCCATGTGGGGCATTGATATGATCGGAAAGATTGAGCCTACAGCTTCCAATGGTCATCGTTTCATCTTGGTGGCAATTGATTACTTCACCAAATGGGTTGAAGCCGTATCCTATGCCAATGTTACAAAACAAGTGGTCGCTCGTTTCTTAAAACGGGATATCATTTGCCGATATGGAGTTCCCGAAAGAATCATTACTGATAATGGTTCTAATTTGAACAATAAGATGATGGCTGAGTTATGCCGGGACTTCAAAATCGAACATCACAATTCTTCTCCGTACCGCCCAAAGATGAATGGCGCGGTCGAAGCGGCCAACAAAAATATCAAGAAGATTGTGCAGAAGATGGTTGTCACGTACAAAGATTGGCATGAGATGTTACCATTTGCGTTGCATGGGTATCGAACGTCGGTACGCACGTCCACTGGGGCAACCCCATTCTCACTTGTATATGGTATGGAGGCAGTGCTACCGGTTGAAGTAGAGATTCCGTCCCTCAGAGTTATGATGGATGTTAAGCTAGATGAAGCCGAATGGGTACGAGCCAGATTTGATCAGCTGAGCCTTATTGAGGAAAAGCGATTGGCGGCTGTATGTCATGGGCAACTATATCAGCGCAGAATGAAACAGGCATTTGACCAGAAGGTGCGTCCTCGGGTTTATAAAGTCGGAGATGTGGTACTCAAAAGGATCCTTCCTCCCAATACAGATCACAGGGGCAAATGGACTCCTAACTATGAAGGTCCATTCGTAGTTAAAAAGGTCTTTTCGGGCGGAGCTTTATTGCTTACAACCATGGATGGCGAAGACTTTTCATCCCCTGTCAACTCGGACGTAGTCAAAAAATACTTCGCATGAATAGACCCGCTGGATAACAAAAATAAAAAAAATCCAGGCAAAAAAGGGCATCCCGGCGAACCAAAAACAGAATAAGGTTCGGGCAAAAATTAGGGATATAATTGAAAAAAGATTTGTACACCCGGTAAGTTGAAAACCCGAAAGGGCAGCTTAGGCAAAAAAGGGTATCCTGGTGGATCGAAAACCTGAAAGGGCGGTCCACACAAAAGAGGGATTTAAGCGAATGACTACGGTTTGAGTTATCTGTACCCCATTATCGTTTGAACAACTGACGTTCTGAAAGATAGGAATCGGTCCGATCATTCCTCAGAAGGCAAGGTCGGGGAGTTTTGAAGACATACTGGTCATAACAGAATGGAAACTCAGTGGAATTCCGTTTTCACATTGCCATTAGGATAGTTTCTTTTCTCAATTTTCAGCGATCACCTCTTTCCAGGGATTGCTTCCAGATGTAATTGCCTATTCTGGGCTCTCAGTCAATAAATTGAATTTCAATAAAAAGCTTTCTATTTTTGTTTTATTGCTTTGTTTGCAAAAACGTCCTAATTTTTGATAAAACATTGCATTTGAAAACATGGCAGCCTTGCGATAACATGCGCAGAAAAAACATTTGAAATTACTTCGAATGTTGAATACTCCCGGATGGTGGATTCTAGCCACGCAATATTCGGGGCATGTGGGCATATTCTTTTGTTGCAGGTAGCAGGTGCAGATGATTTTAAGCACAAGACCAGCAATAAATCACCCCACGCAAAAGACTGGGGCAATTATGGGTAAGGAGATCGGCGTTCATCGTTCGGTCGACGATTGTTCATAACGGGTCGGTAGCAGTGAATTAAGTTCAACTGGGTACCGTTGCATCTTATTAAGTCGATTCTCTCATTCAGTCCTTCCAACAGCTACAAGCTTTTCCATGTCGATAACGGTCACAGGTTCCCCAAAAGAGTGGTCTCGTCGACACCGAAACTGATGGTCATTATCCCCAGCGAAGTCACAAGAGTTTGAAGAGGCTAGATCTTCTGTAAAATCCTCTTATGACATCCTCTTCGGGGACGAATTGTTGTGTTGTCCAAGCATGGGGCATGTTTGTTTCCCCAGCATGAAGTGTTGATCATCCCCAGTAGAGTTTGAGGACAGTTGGTCTTCTGTAAAATCCTCTCAAAAGGCATTCCCCAACACGAGACGCTTTAAAGCAGTTTTCTCCAGCAGAGTTTGTTATAAACTCGTCATCCCCAACAGAATTGTCTAAAGGAAAGCTCGCCTAACATGGGGCATTGTAGTACTTATCCTAAGCTCGACAGTCATATTCTTCGGCAGACTACTGTGGATTTGCTTTGGGTTTCCCCAACAGATCTCTAAGGACTCTTTCTAGCAAGTTGCAGTGGAATGTTCTAACCAGGATTTGCATATCCCTGGCAGAGTAGCCATGATCCCCAACAAGATTGTGTCTCTGGTAATGATCCCCCACAGAGGTCAGCATCGAATCTTGTCAGCAATACTCCCCAGCCGAGTTATAAGGTTGATAATCTCTATAAAGGATCTTGGGTTGAATAAATCCCCAAGCAGAGTTTTAATGGCTCATTTCCCCAGCAGGACGTCATTTAAAAATTCTCATCCCCAGCGGAGTTGCTGTGACCAGAATCCAGCCCCAAACAGATGGAATAATTCCTGGCAGAGTCATCATTCCCTCATATCTTAAAGTCCAACAGTGGATTGGCAAAAGTCCGTCTTCGGGTGGCAAAAGTCCAACAGTGGATTGGCAAAAGTCCGTCTTCGGGTGGCAAAAGTCCAACAGTGGATTGGCAAAAGTCCGTCTTCGGGTGGCAAAAGTCCAACAGTGGATTGGCAAAAGTCCGTCTTCGGGTGGCAAAAGTCCAACAGTGGATTGGCAAAAGTCCGTCTTCGGGTGGCAAAAGTCCAACAGTGGATTGGCAAAAGTCCGTCTTCGGGTGGCAAAAGTCCAACAGTGGATTGGCAAAAGTCCATCTAAGGGTGGCATATTCCAAAAGTCCAACAGTGGATTGGCAAAAGTCCGTCTTCGGGTGGCAAAAGTCCAACAGTGGATTGGCGAAAGGTCCATCTAAGGGTGGCATATTCCAAAAGCCCAACAGTGGATTGGCAAAAGTCCGTCTTCGGGTGGCAAAAGTCCAACAGTGGATTGGCGAAAGGTCCATCTAAGGGTGGCATATTCCAAAAGCCCAACAGTGGATTGGCAAAAGTCCGTCTTCGGGTGGCAAAAGTCCAACAGTGGATTGGCAAAAGTCCATCTTCGGGTGGCAAAGCAGCTAAAAGTCCAACAGTGGATTGGCAGAAGTCCATCTTCGGGTGGCACGAAGCTGCAAAGTTCACCAGTAGCGTGGCAGGCCAGTAGTCGTCTGGAATTGCATAAAAGACATTATTAAAGTCCACCAGTAGTGTGGCAAGCCAGTAGTCGTCTGGCGTCGTTCAAAAGACGTTATCAAAGTCCACCAGTAGTGTGGCAGGCCAGTAGTCGTCGGGAATTGCATAAAAGACATTATTAAAGTCCACCAGTAGTGTGGCAAGCCAGTAGTCGTCTGGCGTCGTTCAAAAGACGTTATCAAAGTCCACCAGTAGTGTGGCAGGCCAGTAGTCGTCGGGAATTGCATAAAAGACATTATTAAAGTCCACCAGTAGTGTGGCAGGCCAGTAGTCGTCTGGAGTTGCATAAAAGACATTATTAAAGTCCACCAGCAGCGTGGCAAGCCAGTAGTCGTCTGGCATCGTTCAAAAGACAGATCTCTCCGACGTTTCGTCGAAGATTCAATCCAGCAGTCTCGTTGGGTTTATATCCCTTTTCTTCTTCACAATCCAGAGCAAATTTTTGGTTATATTTGGTATTCAATCACTATATACCTTGAAAGTCCGAAAGCGATTGCTTTCGGGCATTCAGGTCTACAGCGCTTGAATAGGGGCAGCTGTAATACCCCAAAATTTGCTCTCCCCTTTGTCATCATAGCATGGCATTATCATTTATCATATCATATCCACCTCATTAACATTACATTGCATTTAACATAGAAAAATGAAGCATGGCATCCTTCTTACCATCAGGGCATGTGATCAGGTGGAAGGTGGACAATCAAGGAATCATTCAAAGCACAAAAAGGTCAATCAAGTTGGCTCTAGGCAAGCCAAGAGGTCTCTCATGTCTCATACTACCTCAATTGATCATCCACTATCTCAAGAAAGTGAAATCCAAGGGGAGATTGAAGCAATACATCTTTCATCATGTAAGAGGGTCAAAAATTGAAGGAAAACCCTCAAAAGAGATAGCTCATTGATTCAAGAGCATCCTCAAGTGGCACATCTCATCATCCTTTAAGAGGATACACAACATACTCTGAGGAATTTGAAATTGGAGACTGCACTTTTACCTCCTAACCAGAGGGGGCCAAAATTAGGGTTTCCATTTAAATCAGGGAATCTTTGCTTTTTTGGGCAAGACTTGATGTCATGGTTTCCTATATGTCCCTAGGTATATGGATGTGGAAGATTGCATCTCAATTGGTTTTAGAAGTGATTCAATTGGAAGAAAGATAAAAAATCAGGGAATTTGGGGCCAAGTCAAATAATCAGAGGAAAAAGTCAACCCTTGACTTTTTAAGGCCAAATTCATGAAATTCATGTTATATGTGACCAATGTACAAAATTTGATCAAGAAACTCCAAAGGAATCATGAAAAAATCAAGATTTGGAAAGTTGCCATTTTTGGATGAAGTAGGGTTACTAAAAATAGCAAGTTTTTGGCCATTTTGCATCAGAATTGGAATCAAGGCCATTCAAAATTGGAGCACCAAATGAAAATTCCACTCTGCCTCAATGAAAGGCCTTGCTTTAAGCTTCAAATCCATGGGTAGAACATCTCCATTGGATAAAAATTGAGGGAGATATGATTGATCAAAGTTGGAGGAAAGTAGGCCCAAAACCATGTCATGACCAAGATTTTCAGGGCACGCGCACAGTCATTTTCTCAAACAGTTGGTGAGCCAAATGTCCACTCATTTTTCTCATGGTTAAAGGCCTCAAATGAAAAACTTTTCAACATCAAAGTTGTTCCTTGTAGTGTCACCTTCAATGTTCATGTTGGACAATTTTTGATTTGATCAAGTTATGAGGTAGAGATATTGGTCCAAAGTTGGTGTGATCATGCTGAAAATCACTAGGCCAGCTTGCCATGCCATGCCACAAATTGCTCGCCCATGCACCAGTCGTTTTTCCATCTGTTTATGATGATTTTTAGACATGTTTGAGGTACCTTTTCAACTCAAGTCCAACACCAAAATTGTCCTATGATGCTTCCTCAATCCATTGACACCAAGATGATTCATTTTCGTGCCTTGGTCATAAAGAAATCCATGTTCAAACATCACCATCTGCATTGATGCATTGACTGTCATGTGTAGCAGTTCACACATTTTTTTTGGTTCAGTCACACCACAAACACTTCATCATCACCAGCTGATTTCTTTTCCTCATTTGCCCAAACATTCTTGCACGTGCTTCCACTTTGTTACTTCTTACATGAGAAGGGAAATTTGCAAAACTTCCACCACAAGCTACTGCTGCATAACACCACCTCACTCTCATCCTCACTACAAGTGTCATGAGCTTGACCTCACCATAACCCAACCTTGATCACTCGCCCCCTAACTAACTTGACTCAGTTAGTTAGGGTGGACTCATTTAACCATTCCAACTCACCCTAACTCACTCAGTTAACCACCACAGTTCCCCTTTAACCACACTTATATAACCAAATCTCCTTCATAATTTCACAACAACACTTCATTCTCACTTTTCCTCTGAAATTCGCAAGCTCTCTCTCTGAAGTTTCTCTTCCTCTCACACGATTTCATCATCATCTACATCTGAATCCATCTTCAAGCTTCAATATCAAGCAGCATTAAAACACATTGAAGCTTGGTAACATTGAAGAGATTGAAGTGTCTTCCACTGCATATTGAATTTCATCAACATTTGCAAGGATTTGTGAGCCTTTATTTGGCCAGTTGAAGATCAAAGAGGAAGCACATTTCTCTGGTTTTCTTTCAACTCCGGTTTCCTACATTTTCAGGTTTCAATATCTCAAACTTTCTTGGCACGATTTACATTCTGTTTAGCTTGTGTTGTGATGATTCGAGCTCACTAAGAGCATTCCTCCATCTGGCTAGTTGATAGAGCTTCTTAGAAGCTTAGATCCAAAACCTAGGGCTAATTTCATTGCTTCGATTCTCTCTGTTTGTGTGTTGTTTGTGGAAAATAAGCCTAGATTCATGATCTATGTGACTTCCTGAACATTTTGATGTGTATTGCATAAATTTCTGGAATGTTTGATTGATTGCAGTGCCGGAGAGTGGCCGGAGAAGGTGACCGGAGGTCCCTCTCCGGCCGGTGAGGTTTCATTAGGGTTTACATGCCAGATTAAGTCGTGTCCGTTGATTTGTTTTGATCCAAGGGTGGTGGTGGTGCCAGCGAATAAATGGAGAGGGTGTGTGTCATGTGCTTCATTTTTTCCATCTGATGATTAGCATGCGCGTGTGTACATGGTTATTAGTGTGTACTAGCAATGTGATATGTTTGATTTGATTACTTTGACTTTTATTTGACCTTGACTTGATCTGATGGTTGTGAGTGAGTCAAAATTGTTGACTGATGGTGCACACTTGTTATTGTGTTTGGCGTGTAAATGGACCTTGTCAGATTGATATTTACACCCCTCTGTTTGGAAGCCCAATGAATTTGCACTGCATTATTGCTATGTTCATACCCCTTTCCCTTTGCATTTCATTTTCATTTTTCTTATTTTTTTATACATGTTTCATTTCCAATTTTTAAAAATACCAAAACAGATTGGAAAATTCTACAAAAATTCATGAGTATCACTAAAACATTTAGGAAATTTTTGATGATTTTATTTTCTGATTTTATGACCTTTTTACCCCTGGTCCATAATTTTCTTTGAATTTCCATTTAGATGCATTCTAAGCATGATACATGAATTTGTTTAATTTTGTTCTTGATCATTAAAAATTGTTTTGATGCTCTTCTTTTTGCATTGAGTCATTATCATCTTGAGGTATGTTAAGTGATTTTATTTGATTTTTTAGGTCACTTTATTACATGTTTTGATGCCTATATTTGCACCACTTTGCATGATGTTTCAATTTGACCTAATTGCTTTGTTTGAAGTCATTTTGCTCTGAATTTTTACATGCTATCTTGATGTATGATGCATTTCTGACCTAGGCATTCCAATAATATGCTGGCATAATTTTCATGAATCCATTTGGTCTTTGTTTGATGCATCACATTGGATGTATAATCCATGGCATGTCATTACAACTTTAGTGCATGTTTACATGAATTCTTTTGTGCACATTTGTATGAGCATTTGCATATGTTATGAGCCATTCATATGATATTATAGGTCTTTGATACACATTGTAGGTCATCTTTACATGTTCATTTCAATTTGAACTTTGTGCATCATTAACATGTATTGTTTGCACTTTCTTTTTGAACTTTCATTTCAATTCTTCTTATATTACTTCTTGAATGTCTTGAAGTTGATTCATAAATACTTTTGAGATGTTTATAAACCATTTTCCATTTAGTTTCAATTCTGGTTGTTGATTTACATGTTCCATTTATGCATGTCCTCTTCATTTCTTTCCATCCTTCATCTACCCCTTCTTCTTGTAACATGTTTAAATGCTAATGGGTGATGATTGTTGCTTATTCACTTGCACTTGTATGATAATAACCATTGGTTTCCATATGATACCCATTCTGGTTGTGGTTCTAGGATTTGTTTTCTCATTTAATTCTTTTGAGTTCTATGATGCATTACATGTTCTTTTACTTCTTATACTTCTTATACATGCTTACTAACCATGTAGGGGCTTTGGTAAGTTTCATTTGAGTGTGGATAAGGAATCCACATTCAACTTCTATCCTTTCTCTTTTACAATTCCATTTTGTGTTTTGTTAAGCACTTATGTGCTTTCTTTTAATAACTCACCACTTTCCCTTTTTGAATTACAATTCATCTTCTAACTTAGAAGTGAATTGTTTAATTCATTCTTTCTTTAGACTTAGGATTGAAACCTCACAAACCTTAGGATCACTCCCTTAACTAATCAATTAGGATTGAGTCTTAGTCCATATAGGTTTTACCTTTATCCTCCCTTGAGTCTCTTTTCTAATCTCAAAGAAAATTCAAAGTATCTAATAAAGGTAGGCACTTATTGCATTTAGGCCTTTCATATAAAGAAAAGATTATAAGGGGTCTTCTCTTATAATCTTAAAATGTGTAGCATATGGCCCATCTTAGGTCAATGTGTTACATATTTGATCTTGTATGAGGGACTTAAATGCAATACTTGTTGAAGGTACAAATAATAAAAACACTTCTTCACCCCATAATCAACAAAAACACTTAGTAAACACAAGTATGCTAGTGTGTTTGAACCTTGACAATTGGAACTAAGTGTGGGGGTCTTCTTCACCCTTAGTATGCTTTCTTACTCATTCCATCTTGGAATGTGAGAATGTACACATTCCAATGACCAAGATTCAGATACACTATCATATGCAAACAAATGAAAAAACTCTTAAAAGACAAAAACAAACAATAACGTCTTTCCTTCGGGAATTCTTTTCTCACCTCATTCACTCTTAGCGTACGAACGCGCTTCTACTCGTTCTCTTGCAAGATGGTAACGCACTCGGACCAGCGAGCCTGCAACACCTGAGCTAGAACGTCAGCCGTTCTCTAAAAAACACAAACAATCCATCCCTAGTGAGGGGAACTACGTCGCTCTGATTCTCATGCTCCCGATGAGATACGTAGGCAGTGGGGTAGGGCCCATGCGAGCACTCCTTTTATTTTCCCTACGTTTGTTTCTCTTTCTTTTTCCATTCTTTCTCCTTTCCTTTTTCAGTCCTTTCTCCAGTATCTTTTCTACACCCTTTGATCGAGACAAGCAAGCGTGGATCCCATCGGGTACGATGGACGTGAGGGGGTGCTAATACCTTCCTCTCACGTAACTGACTCCCGAACCCAGTTCTTTGGTCGCGAGACCATGCTCTTTCCTTTCCTTCAGGTTTATGCAGTGTTTCCTTTCCCTCTCTTGGGATAAATACACATTGCTGGCGACTCTGTTCGGTGCCACTTTCGCGTTTGTACTTGGATGAAAATCCCGGGAGCGACACCCTTTGAGTCTTCTTTCTTCTCTCTTAAACAAAGTCAAAACACCTAATAAATATGATGTGTATTGTGCGCCACGAGCCTTAAGCACATGGGAAAAAATGAGCGAATAAATTTCTAACCTTATCTTCTGGTACTTTGTGCGTGAGACGTTTGAATCTTTAGCGCGAAGTATTCGATCCTATGTCAAAGACTTTAGTGTAATGTGTATCTCTAATAAAGTCAATCCACTTCTATTAAAACTTTCAAATAAACTGCACATCATTTTGTCCTTCGGGATTTTCTGTCAACCCTTTTCAGAAAGGGCATGTTACTTCCGTTCTACCGCAAACAAGCATCGACCCTAACTGCTGGAATACGAACTTAGCATCGCTCATATAAAACACTTAACAATTCGTAGGCTGAACTACGAATGCTTTGACTTCCTCATTCTTGTCCGAATGAGGATACGCAGTCATAAGACGTCGAAGTCTTGGCGAGCAACCTTCCCCCATTTCACCCGTAGTCCTCCGAACTACGTTGACTCTGACTTTCCCATTGCACGAGGGAATACGTAGGCATAGGATAACGAAGTCCTATCGAGTCTCCTTTTGTTTTTTTCCATTTCGTTTCCGTTACTAAGTAGGCTTTAGATAAACACACCCTTTGGTTAGAACAACAAGCGTGGATCCCGTTGAGTACAACGAACGCGAGGGGGTGCTAATACCTTCCTCTTGCGTAATTGACTCTTCTCCCTTTTGAGGTTTCTTCGATCATTTCCTTTCCCCCGTCGGGATAAATAATGTTCGGTGGCTACTCTGTTTTTCCACCAGTTGTTTTTTCCGTTGCTCCAACAACATACTCCAACATAAGAAGAAGGAGCTAGAAAAAGCTTACCAAGAGATTTCTAAGTTTAACAGTCAATGGAACGCCACTGTGACTTTTCACAGGATGAAAAAAGATGAACTCCATGACCAAATTGAAAAGTTGAAGCAACAGCTCGAGGACAAGGAGAGAGAGGTCAGAGCAGAATCATCACATAGACTCAGAGGCGAGATGCAACTTAAGGAGACCTTATCAGCCATGGAAGAGCTTAAAGTTCAAGCTGAGGTGAAGAAACCCAAACCTGAAGATGCTTTTGGAGAAGATGCTTGGGAGCTACATTGTCACCTTGGAGGGGATCATGCACAGGCGGGATGTTCTCATTCAGGAGCTGATTCAGAGACCAAAGCATGCTGATACCAAGAAGTTGTTCAAGGAGGTTCAAGCCTAGTGTAGAGAGCATAGTGGCTGGGGAGGGTTGTCTCTAGTGGATATTGATGATATGCCTTAGTTGCTTTTCTTCTTTTGTATCTGATCACCGTCAGGCTTGTTGACTGGGATCATTGGCTGTTGTATTTGATTATATCTCTTTTGTGTGGGCTGTTTGTATTGACTCTCTTATTGATACCTGTTCAGTTAATGTATGAGTGACTTTTACCCGTGTTCTATCCATTTCTTGTGTTTATTATCGTTAAACTTGAATCAAGGTGTAGATCGGCCTGGGAATACTCTAACATGACATTTGCATTGCATTCTCATATGCATATGTATAACAGGTGTTCTTGGATGGTTTTCTTATCTCTACCTGGTTTTCTTCAGCAGGATAGTGGACTCTCATATTCATAGGTACAGTACGCGGGGAAATCAGAAACGAGTAATGGAACAGATTCAGAAAGAACTACTTAAAGTACGAACCCATACGAATCAGTTCATGGAACTGATGCAAAACATGACCTAGGGTCAGGAACAACTGAGAACTTTGGTTCAACCACTCACTGATACTCCCAGAGTTGATGACAGTGGTGTTGTCCATCCTGGCAGAGTTGCTGGTGGCGCCAATACTCCTGGAGAAAGTGTTTTTGGTGTTGTCGTTCCTTCTGGTGGAGGTGCTGGTGTTGTTATTCCTTCTGGCGGAGGTGTTGATGGTGGTGCTAATCCTCCTGGTGGAGGTGGTGTTGGAGGAGGGAGTGTTTACACTGTCCATGGAGTTGGTGGAGGTCACAACCATCATTGGGAGAAAGACCGACAAGAAGACGCATTTTCTATGCACGATATGGATGCTGTTCTCCCATCGGAGGCTGATAATAAGTTTAAGATGATCGAGGAGAGGATGCGGGCTTACGAAAATCAGAATGCTTTTGAAGTTGATATGACTGATCTTGGTTTGGTTCCTGGTGTGAGAATTCCACATAAGTTCAAGGTCCCAAACTTTGACGAATATAAGGGGACAACCTATCCCAAAACCCACATCAGAGCCTATTGCCGTAAGATATCCTCCTATTCCGACGATGAGAAGCTGCTCATGCACTTCTTCCAGGACAGCCTAGCTGGGGCGTCCCTAGAATGGTACATGGGATTGGAAAGGACCTACATTAGAAGTTAGAGGGATTTGGCTGAGGCCTTCGTCAAGCACTACAAATATAATAGTCATATGGATCCCAACATAACACATCTGCAGAATCTTGCTCAGAAGAGGAATGAAAGTTTTAAGGAGTATGCCCAAAGGTGGCACGAATTGGCTGCACGAGTTCAACCTCCTATGTTGGAGAGAGAACTGGTGAATATGTTTATGGGCACACTTCAGGGTCTATACTATGACAGACTGGTGGGTTATACTTCCACGGGATTTTCAGATTTGGTTATGGTGGGTGAACGTGTGGAAAGTGGTATAAAGATGGGAAAAATTCAGAGTGGTAATAACTCCTTATCTGGAGGAGGAAATAAGCCATATGCTGGGGACCCCCAAGAAGAGGGAGGGGGAAACAAATGTTATATCTTCCTACAGGGGTAAGGGCAGAATAAGTCAAAGCTATTCACAACAGGGTGCTACTGTAGCCATCCCGGCTGCACCTCAACAACAATCTTATGCTTCTCATCGGTATCAAGATAGACCAAAGCTGGCTAATAGGAACTTTGACACTCCGCCTATGCTGTACTCTCAATTATTACAACATCTGCTTCAAGTGCTACTAGTTTAGAAAAGAACATTGGCCCTGCCTACCGGTAATCTTCCAGTTGGCTATGACGCCAACGCCCACTGTGAGTTCCATTCCTGAGCACCGAGGCATCACATTGACAATTGTAATGCGTTCAAGCACGAGGTTCAGGACCTGCTTGATTCAAAAGCCATTGACTTCACCAATAATGGGCCT
The DNA here is from genome assembly GCA_022829125.1 of Lathyrus tuberosus. Taxonomy (NCBI): domain Eukaryota; kingdom Viridiplantae; phylum Streptophyta; class Magnoliopsida; order Fabales; family Fabaceae; genus Lathyrus; species Lathyrus tuberosus. The sequence continues at coordinate 20,079,961 of JALAZF010000021.1, read as the reverse complement.
AATGTGATACAAAACTCTATGCCACTGTGTAACACCCCAAATTTATTAGAATATTTATTTAATTTATTTAAATATAATATTTGTGAATTTTCGGTGAATTTTGGTGGTTTGTGTTGACGTTGGCATTTTCGTGGAGTTTCGGTTATTTAATTAAATAATAGTATATAATATGAATATATTAGTATTATTATTAATTTAAATAATATTAGAGGAATTAAGGGTAAGATGGACTTTTGAGGAGGATTAGTGAGGGTATTATGGGGAAAGCCCATTTTGGAAGCCCAAGGGTTTTACAAAAAGGAATTGGAAAGGAATAGGATTCGTTTTGGTTGGAACGTGAAAATAAGGAGAAAGGTGCAGAGCTCTGAGGAAAGAAGGAAAAGGAGAGGATTCGAGAAGGTTTCTGAAGAATCGATAGAGAAAGCTCCGAATCGACAATCTAAGGTATGAGGAGTATTGCCTTTTATTTTTTTCAATATAGGAAGTGATGTGTTTAAAATGGATCTTGAGGTTTTTGGGGTTTTTGAAGGGTTTATGAGTTATTGTTGATTTAGAGGTATTTCTGAGGATCGATGATGGATTATTAAGGGTTGAATTGATTCGGGTAAAAATAAGCTTTCGAGGCAAAATCTTCTTTGATGATATGTGGGATCTTGTATGAGAAAGGGATTTATAGGGTTTATGGGAATCTTGAGAATTTGTGAAGGTTTAGGTATTTCGAGTTAGAATAGTGAAATTAACCGACCTAATAGTCGTAGGTTTTATGCCTTTGACTGCCTTAATGTTTCAGGACTGTTTTGGGAGTGCTTTGGGGTGAATTGAGGTTAAACCCGTAAGGGATTGGTGGACTGAAGTGCTACTGGTGCGTAGCAGCAATGGCAGGAATCACTAGTACGCAAAGCAAACAAATCATTCGCAAGGCGAATGTTCGCCCAGGCTCGCAAAGCGAGCAGCGCAGCGAATGCGCGGTAAATTGTGTGATGATTCTGGGGTAAATTCTGAGATGTGATTTTGTGAGCTCGCACAATAAATGTCCAAGTGAAGGGCTTCGTACAACGAATAGAGGAGCGAGGAGAGGCAGACTGGGGAACTCTCTGGTTTTTGTATGGGATTGGGGCTTCGCTGCCAGCTTCACAAAGCGAAGGTCCCAGCGAGCAGGTTCGCACAGCGAACTCAGCAGCGAACGTCTGCTGTTTTGGAAATTTTGTTTATGATTTCTATGACGTTCTGATGTTTGATGCTGTGATCTTTCTGATGGTTTACTGTGATGTTACTGATGATTATGAGATGTTGATTTGTGATGTTTTGATGAATATATAATGACATGATTAACATGAGGTTTTGGTGAATGATGATGCACATAATGATATTTTTGATGATGAGGATTATTGACATTGTGTATCATGCATTCATAGCATATTCTGGAGATGATGTTAGGACTTCGGTCCAGTGATGATGATGATAGACTTCGGTCTATTTGTGGCTTCCATCCCATTGTGTGGATGTGAAGTGGTTTATGACGTGCTCCGGTTCTTGTGTGGAACCAATCCTATTGAAGGGGGATCTTTGGAGGGTGATGGCCTAAGTGTCCATCAATTGTGATGATTGGTACCACATGCATGAGTCCTGTTATGCATTGCATTTATGTGGCATTTATTGTGATTTATGATGAGGTGTTTTGATGTTTTCCTTGTAAAGACTCTGATGATGTTGTATATGATGATGACGCCATTTTTATGCATATCTTATTTTATATTGATTATAATGAATTGTATTACTCACGCTGCCTGTTTGAATGTTGCCTCCACGTGGGCAACGTGCAGGTGATCAGGATTAGCCGTGGATGCTTCGAGGAACTTTTGAAGTATTATTTGCTTTTGGTCGATGTAGAGGGTCTTGCTCTGATAGTGTAACATCGGGTTGGGTCGTTGAGTCGAACCATGTTGAGTTTTATTTGGCTGTTATTTTATTGATTATTTGATGACTATGGTTTATTTTAATAAACCCTTTTGTGGGATTTTTGTGGTTATGGCAGTTCTGCTGCCCTTTGAAGGCATTTTGAGTTATTTTGAGGAAAACCCGTTGTTTACGGAGCAATTTTGTTGATTTGAATTTATTGAGAAATGTGCACACTTGAGGTGATTCTGATTTTACTATGATTTTATGTGTATTCCGCTGCGATAATTGTGGGGTAGAAAAGGTGTTACATTAGGGGTATCAGAGCAGGTCGGTCCGTCCGGCCAGGTTTTTACGTGATGTCAGTCCCCTGTCGGTCGACAAGTGTGTGTACACTGTCGATGTTTTAGTTCTTCTAACCTTGTTGGTGGTGTGCAGGATGGCTGGAAGAAATGATCGTGTTATTGCTGATGCTTTGGAATCAGTTGCTAATGTGGTGGTGCAACTCAATCCGAATGGTGGAGTCCCAGATGAGTTTTGTACTTTGGGGGAGTTCAAGAGGAATAATCTACCGGAGTTTGGGGTACTCACGATCCGGCAAGTGCACATAAGTGGCTGAAGGCGATCGAGAAGATTTTCAGGGGAATGGGATGTACGGATGCGCAACAAGTTCAATTTGGAACTCATATGTTGTCGAAAGAGGCTGAGGATTGGTGGGATAACACCCGTCAGTGACTGGAAGATGTTGGCATTGTGATAACCTGGGCTGTGTTCAAGAAGGAATTTCTGGGAAAGTATTATCCAGAGGATGCTTGTGGTAAGAGGGAGGTAGAATTCCTTGAGCTGAAGCAAGGAGATATGACTGTTGCAGAGTATGCTGCGAAGTTCGAGAAGCTGGTGAAGTTATGTCCTCACTACAACCGTGCTGATGCTGATATGTCCAAATGCCTCAAGTTCGAGAATGGGCTGAGACCAGAGATTAAGCAGGGTATTGGGTATTGTCATACCCCAAATTTGTCCTATCTATTTCATATTTTCTTATACCAAGATTTTGTGTTGACTTTAAGATTCAGGTCATTGAGGATCCTGTACGTGTTTGTGAGGGTTGCTAGCTCTTGTTGGGTTGCTATGCTTTCAAGAAGAGACAAAGGAGGATTGGGTACTCATTTATAATTAATCAGTCAAGATATGATCAATTGGCTTCAAACCGATTCTAGTTGATCAAGTACAATGATTAGAATTCATATCCTCAAGGTGTTGATAAGTTTGCTTAAAGTTTTAAGCTACGATCAAGAAGTTTCTTTTAACCATATTCCAAGTGCGACATTGAGGCTGTATGGTTAAAACAAGCTAAGAAATGGCCTTCATATTTTAGGTCATGTTTGCTTTTAACTCAAGCTTGAACTGGGTCAAATTATGAGGCAGACTAATTCAAGGTCACAGTCAGAGTTTATGCAAGATGTAATTAGCAAGTCGTGAATTCTAAGCTTATTTCAAAAGGGCACTTATGTATAAAAGCAAGTTCATTGGGCTCAATTTAAAGATCTAGCCATGAGTGGATAGTTGTCCAAGAGATTTTTGAGCTTGGAGGTTTTGCAAGATAAGTTTTTGAGTGGTGGTTGGAAGTTTTGATAACCTTGGTTTTGGATTAGTGACTTCAAACTCACAAATTATGTCGCATTTTAGGCATGATATAATATAGGATTAGTGCAAGTCATAATATATTTCATTAAGTGCAAGAAATAAAGTGGTGTTGTGTTGAATTTGAAAAGGAGACACGGTTTTCAAAGTGCTCATTAGCCAAAGCCAATCACAACGTCAAAATCCAAACAATACAATCAAAATCCAAACAATACAACTCGTTATTCATGCAAAGGCAACATGCTACATACAATTCATAAATGTCAAATCCAATCAAGACAAGTTGACAAAATTCAAATCATTATGAATCCAATTACTCAAAGCCATAAATTCTCTAACTTTGACCCAAACAATAAGGGCAATGCAAAATTTCAGAAGAGAACTGAAGCTCATACAAGGCTATTGTTAGAAAAATGCAAACTTGAATTCAAAAAACCGCTCATACATGCCAAGTCATGGATCGTAACAAGAGACTACACCATTCCAAAGTCTATTCACGTTACAAATCCTAAGCCTCAATGCAAGCAATAACAGTACAAGGTTACAAAAAGATACAAATTCTATCACTAAACAGGGCACCTAAATTCAATTGAGCTTCAAACAGTGCCATATTCTATCATTGGGATTCAAGACTCTACTAAATCACACTAAATTGAAATACTCCATGGTTAGTCCTTTAACCTTCACCAAGTACACGACATCTTCACGGTTCATCGACTACAACATTACACCTCACCATGCACAACAGAGCAGCTCTCTTTATGTGCTTAGAAATTCACCAACATCTTTTATGTAGCAATTGCCATAGGGATGCTCTTGAGTTCTTACACCAAACTCTGGCCAATGTTGATACACCTGCAAAACAAGTGGAATTGTGGGTCAATAGAATAAGAAATAAAACTTCAATATCAAGGATGCTAAAATCCAAGAAGGTTCATAGTTTAAAAGTCTTGCTTTCCCTTCCAAGTCTCACATAACAGTTTTTTTCTTCCAAGCCAAGCTTAGTTTCCATGACAATTCTTTTCAAGCTTCCATTACCATGCTTCCTTCTCATATAAGACACCATGTCTCACACCAATGCACATGAAAAGAAAAATAAATGAAGTCAGTCATCAATCGTGCACAGGAAAAGAAACTGGATCAACAAACAAGTTATGAACAATCCAAGCCATAAGTAAAATGTGTAGAAAGAGCAAGACAACAGTAAAACAAAGCACTTGGCACATGATACTCAAATTAGTTCACACCAAAGGATTTAAATGCATAAACAAGAAAGTCACAAGCCACGATATTATGTCAGCAGCAGTAGCCATAACAAGAATCATGATTCACGATCCATACACAGTTGCTGCAGTACTCTAAAACCAAGCCACAATATAGGAGTCCAAGTTCACAAGTCGCAACAGTAAAAAACAAAGGCAATGCAGTAAAGTTACCTCACAAATAAGTCACCATTTTGCTCATGGGGACCACCATACTTCTAGAAGCAATCATCCCTTCATGCCTACACAACGAAACCACACAATTGCAAAAGATCAGAGGTACAACAAAATAAGACAAAGTCCAACAATTTTCACACAACAGAAATTCATCCCACTTTCTCAGTATCCCACAGAATCAGGGTCATACAACATTCTCTAACGGCTTGATTTGCATCCAGCTCACCTCATTTTCCTAACAGAATTCACACACTCACAACCCTTCACACGTATCTGAGCATCCTATATATTACACTGTTCATTTTGCAAAAAGGGAGGAGAACCTGGAGAAACCCTACCATTACTCTAAAAAAAATTCATCCATAACCTTTCTAAAAGCGCTATTCTCTAACCCTCTCAGAGCTCACATCAGAACTCTGTTTAGGGCGAGCTTAGCCGTGCATTTGCATTCCCAAAGCCTATTAGTTTTGACACGATAAAAGAGGAAGAAGAAGGAGGACGTAAAAAGAAAGGGAAGAAAGAGGAGGGAAATTTACCTTTGCCGGAAAAGCGTCCGATCGGAGTTGCTCCGATCTAGGTATTCGGTTCTTCCTTTGATATTTCTACCATTTGATTTGAGTTTCCCATATATCATTGTCTTGTATCCCTCCGTTAATTGCTTGTTTACCCCATTTCTGAGTAGACCTAGGGTTTTTTGTGGTATTCATTTTTGAGAGTTTGTGGTTTGTTTGAGAGAAAACGGAGGGTGGATTTAGATTCAGAGGGCATTTTTATGTGGGTTTAGGGTCTCTATTTGGTGTTTGGCCGGAGAAGAGGGGCGGCGCCGCCGCCAACCACCTTCTTCTCCGGCGGGTTTAGGTTTCCGGCCATGAGAATTTTAGAGAGAAACGCGTTGAGAGAGAGAGGATGTGTTAGAAAGCATACGGATTGTGAGATTGGTTTGAGTGCCATGTTTTTTTCCTCTTTTAATCACTTTACCATGCAAGCTTTGAATGATGTTGTTGGCTTGCTTGACCGGTGACAAGTGTTACCGGTCCCTCTCTTTCCCTGGATTCCGTGTGCCCCCATGTCCCTTTATCATGTACCACAAACATAATAACCGTAGGATTTAGAGTCAGCCTTGACTCTATGACGTTTCAACGTCCTAGATTCATTCTGCAATCAACCCAGACTGACCAGGGTTCACCGTGAACCCTCAGGCGCATGGGCTTTTTGGTCTTGGGCCTGAGTGAACGTTTCTAATCACACCCCCCTGTTTTACTGTGAGCATTTGGCCCATTTGTTTTTTATGTGATGTTTTGTTTTTGTTTTTATTTTATTTCAAATATCACTTGTTATTAAAATTTTTAAAAAAAGCATTTTATTTTTATTTCCTTTAAAAAAACAAAATTTTGAAAATAGTATTATCTAGTTAATTTTATTAAAATTTTTCATTTAATATTAATTAATCTATTTATGATTAATTTTTATTAGATATTGAATTTTAATTTGATTAATTATTAATTCGGTTTTAATTCTAAAAATTCTAAAAATACTTTTATTTAATAAGTTCCGAATCCTTATTTAATTAATTTTATTAAATTAATTTATTTAATATTAATTAATTTTTGATAATTAATTTTATTAAATATTTTGATTTAATCTAATTAATTATTGGAACTTTATTCTAAAAAAACCTAGAACTTAATTTTAGTTTAGGACTTCCCTCCTTAGAATTAACTTTAGAATTAGGTTGCTAACCTAACTAATATGCTTGATTTTTACCCCACCATTTTGTTATGTGTCTATCTTATTCATTTAAATTTCATTTCATGCTTTAATTATATGTATGCTATTCATATTATGCTTGTCCAAACCAAAAATTCTTTTCAAACTAATACCTTGACTTAATGTCAAGCCCTTTTAGTACCTTGTAAGTCGATCGTTTTCACGATCGCAATCAACCTCACATAACCTCCTCTTGGGCTTTATACAACGATAATTATTGCACATTTCACTTTGGTTTGTATGCGTGTATGTGATTGGCTCACTTTAATCATGGCTCGATTATTCCCACTTGATTAATTACACCCCTCTTCCATAAGATTAAAATCAACCTTTTTTTTACAACAATAAACAAGTTTGATCCAACGTCAAGTATTTTCCAAATCAAATTAATTTATCCTCAAGCATTCACTTGATCCACATATCAAGTCCCTTTACCTCTTTTAAGTCGAGCACCTTTGCCTCGCCATCGACCTTACCTTGAACCATTGGGACCTCCTTTCCATTAGTCCTCAACCATTTCGCACGCAAATCCAAACCTCGATCCAACGTCGAGTACTTTTCTTAAATCAAATTAATACATTTAATTATACTAAATATCATTTCTTAAAAGGTGGAAAAGAGGGGGATCAAGTCTTTAACCTTTCTCCTCAATTGTTTGGGTGCGAGTTCTCTTACTCGTGTGTGAACAATTGACACTTCTAAAAAACATAAACCCTAATTTGTCAATTGTTTAGGTGCGAGTTCTCTTACTCATGTGTGAACAATTGATACCTCTAAAAAAAACTTAATCTTTAACTTGTCGGTTGTTTAGGTGCGAGTTCTCTTACTCGTGTGTGGACAATTGACGCCACTAAAACACTTGTAATTCGACAAAATTCAAACCTTTTTCCAAGTAATCAGTAAAACACTTAATCTCTATCTAAACACATTTTACTAAAGGTGAAGTGAGGGTGGTCGAGTCTTTGACCCTTCTCCTCAATTGTTTGGGTGCGAGTTCTCTTACTCGTGTGTGGGCAATTGTCACCTCTAAAATATCCAACACGACTAAAAAAATCTCATTTCTCGTCGTGCGCGACCGAAACCCTAAAACGCACGCAAATCAAACTATTTTCTCAATCAAATCTTTAACACACTTAATCCACAACTCAAACACCTTTCCAAAGAACATTGTTTAAGTCATTCTTTCGCGCATATGAACTCGTGCTTCAGCCTCCCCTAGCGAGCAGACAAGCCAACGTTTAGCAGTTAGAATGTAACCTAAACTCTCGTTCGCCTAAAACACATACAAATCAAATCCTCTTTTCTTAATCAAACGCTTTAATACACTTAATCATATATTCAAACACAACTTTCTAAAAGGTTATGTAGGGGGGCCAAGTCTTTGACATTTCTCCTCAATTGTTTGGGTTTGAGTTCTCTTACTCGTATGTGGGCAATTGGCGCCTATAAAAAACACAAACCAAACAACCGTAGTCCCAAGAACTACGAATGCTCTGACTTTCCCATTGCACGAGGGAATACGTAGGCCCAAGGGTTCTCAATCCTTGTCGAGCACCCTAATAAAAAACCACCCCATTTTCCCCTTAGAATTGAACGCCTTAGAAGATAACAAACAAACATAGCTAACTTTTCTCACGAATCGAATCAAGAGGTTCCCGTTGAGTACAATGGACGTAGACGGTGCTAATACCTTCCCTCTTGCGTAACCGACTCCCGAACCCGAATTTGGTTGCGATGACCATGTTCTTATCTCCCTTTAAAGGTTTTCTCGATATTTCCCTTTCCCTCTTTTGGGATGAATAAAGTTCGGTGGCGACTCTGTTTCGAACATTTTTTCCGCGTCCATCGCGAGGATCGTATTTTTCGAGGTACGACAGGTATCAATAGATCCGTAGGTATGCTGAGTTGGTGGACAAGAGCAGAATCTAGGATGAGGATAAACGAGCTAGATCTGCTCACTACCAGCAGTTGAGTGAGAAGAAAGGACAGTATAGGGGGAAACCTTATACGACTTCAGCTGATAAAGGGAAGCAGAAGGCTTCAGATGGGAAAAATACAAGTGGGGGAGCAGCTTTCGCTTCTGGGAAGTGTTATAGGTGTGGTAAGAAGGGTCATAGAGCTACTGATTGCAAGGATGAGGGTCCAACTTGTTTCAATTGCGGTGAAAAGGGGCACATCAGTACCAAGTGTCAGAAACTGAAGAAGGCGGCTACTGCTGCTCAGACCAGTGGCAGAGTGTTTGCTTTGAGTGGTGCAGAAGTGTCAGAGAAGGACAACCTAATTTGAGGTACTTATTTTATTAATAATATTGAGTTGGTTGCTATGATTGATACTGGTGCTACTCATTCTTTTATCTCGCTTGAATGTGCTAATAGATTGGGTTTGAAGTTGTCTAATATGAATGGTAGTATGATTGATATTGCGAGTCTCTATTAACATACTACCATTCATATTAGACAACTTCAAACCCAATCTATTAGCACATTCAAGAGAGATAAAAGAATGAGTAACACCAGTATCAATCATAGCAACCAACTCAATATCATTAATAAAACAAGTATCTCGAATCAGGTTGTCCTTCTCTGACACTTCGGCACCACTCATAGCAAACACTCTGCCACGGGTCTGAGCAGCTGTAGCCATCTTCTTCGGTTTCTGACACTTGGTTCTGATGTGACCCTTCTCACCACAATTGAAGCAAGTTGGACCCTCATCCTTGCAATCAGTAGCTCTATGACCCTTCTTGCCACACTTGTAGCACCTCAACACACTATTAGTACAAACATCAACACGGTGACCTTGCTCGCCACACCTATAACACTTCCCAGAAGCGGGAGCTGCTCCCCCACTTGTCTTTTTCCCCTCTGAAGACTTCTGCTTCCCTTTATTTGCTGAAGTTGTATAAGGTTTCCCCCTATACTGCCCTTTCTTCTCACTCAACTATTTGTAGTGAGCAGATCGAGCTCGGCTATCTTCATCGTAAATCCTACTCTTATCCACCAGCTCAGCAAACCTGCGGATCTGTTGATACGTAATACCCTGCTTAATCTCTGGTCTTAGCCCATTCTCGAACTTGAGGCACTTGGACATCTCAGCATCAACACGGTTGTAGTGAGGACAAAACTTCACAAACTTCTCGAACTTCGCAGCATACTCTGCAACATTCATGTCTCCTTGCTTCATCTCAAGGAACTCCACCTCTCTCTTACCGAGAATCCTCTGGATAATACTTTCCCAGAAATTCCTGCTTGAACACATCCCAAGTTATCACAGTGCCAACATCTTCCAGTCTCTGACGGGTGTTATCCCACCAGTCCTCGGCCTCTTCCGACAATATATGAGTTCCAAACTGAACTTGTTGCGCATCAGTACATCCCATTCCTCAGAAAATCTTTTCGATCGCCTTCAGCCACTTGTGTACACTTGCTGGATCGTGAGTACCCTCAAACTCTGGCGGATTGAGTTGCGCCACCACATTAGCAGCTGTTTCCAAAGCATCAGCAATATCACGATCATTTCTTCCAGGCATCCTGCACACCACCAACAAGGTTAGAAGAACTAAAACATCGACAATGTACACACACCTGTCGACTGACAGGGGACTGACACCACGTAAAAACACGTCCAGACGGACCGACCTGCTCTGATACCACTAATGTAACACCCTTTTCTACCCCACAAAATATCACAGCGGAATACACATAAAATCATAATAAATCAGAATTCACCTCGAAGGGTGCACATTTCTCAATAAATTCAAAATAAAACATTTACTCCGTAAACAACGGGTTTTCCTCAAAATAACTCAAAATGCTTCCAAAGGGCAGCAGAACCACCATAACCACAAAAATCCCACAAAAGGGTTTATTAACATAAACCGTAGTCATCAAATAATCAATAAAATAACAGTCAAATAAAATTCAACATAGTTTGACTCGACGACCCTAACCCGAAGTTACACTATCAGAGCAAAGACCTTCTAAGTCGACCAAAAGCAAATAACTTCAAAAGTTCTCAAAAGCATCCACAGCTAATCCTGATCACCTGCACGTTACCCACGTGGAGGCAACATTCAAACAGGCAGGATGAGTAATACAGTTCATTATAATCAATATAAAATAAGTTATGCATAAAAATGGCGTCATCATCATATACAACATCATCAGAGTCATCACAAGGCAACATCAAAACACGTAATCATAATTCACACCAAATGCCACATAAATGCAATGCACAACAGGACTCATGCATGTGGTACCAATCGTCATAATCGATGGACACTTAGGCCATCACCCTCCAAAGATCCCCATCAAATAAATTCTACACAAGAACCGGAGCACGTCATAATCCAATTCATATCCACACAATGGGATGGAAGCCACAAATAGACCGAAGTCTAACATCATCGTCACTGGACCGAGGTCCTAACATCATCACAGAAATGCTATGAATGCATGATACACAACGTCATAATCATCATCATCAAACGTATCATTATGTGCATCATCATTCACCAAAACATCATGTTAATCATGTCATCATATAATCATCAAAACATCACAAGTCATCATCTCAATATCACCAAGAACATCATAGTAAATCATCAAAAATATCACAACTCCAAAATCTTAGAACGTCACAGCATCATAACTAAATTTCACAAACTGCAGCAGTTCGCTGTGCGAACACACTTGCTGTGACCTTCGCTTTGTGAAGCTCTAGCGAATCCCATAATCCCAAACCATTATACATTCTGCCTCTCCTCGCCACTTCACTCGCTGTGCGAATCCCTTCGCTGGGACATTCGCTATGCGAACCCACGACATCACATCTCAGAAATCATCCCCGAATTCATCACAGTTATCACGCATTCGCTGCGCAACTCACTTTGCGAGTCCAGGCGAACATTCGCCGTGCGAAGGATTGGTTCGCTTTGCGAACCTGCGATTACAGCAAATCGCTACTACGCACCAGTAGCACCACAACTCCAAAGCACCTGCGATTTCATCCCCAATTGACCCAGAAACATCCATACACCATTCCTAAGGCATCATAACCATTAAGGACACAAAACCCACAACTATTTGGTCGATTAATTTCACTATTCTAACTCAAAATCCCTAAACCTTCAAAACTCCCAAGGTTCCAATAAACCGCATAAATCCCTTTCTCATACAAGATCCCTTACATCATCAAAAAGGTTTTGCCTCGAAGGCATATTTTCACCCGAATCAATTCAACCCTCAATAATCCATCATCGATCTCAAAAATACCTCTAAATCATCAATAACTCATAAACCCTTCAAAAACCCCAAAACCCTCAAAATCCATATTCAACACATCACGTTCTATATTGAAAATAATGAAAGGCAATACTCCCCATACCTTATATTTTCGTTTCAGAGCTTTCTCCACTGAGTCTTTGGAAACCTTCATGAATCTTCGCCTTTTTCCTTCTTTCCTCAGAGCTCTGCACTTTCTCCTTATTTTCACGTTCTGACCAACAAATGAAACCTAATCTCAGATTCTCTTTTTGTTAAACCTTTGGGCTTCCAAAATGGCCTTCCCAATAATACCCTAACTAATCCTCCTCAAAAGTCCATCTTACCCTTAATTCCTCTAATATTATTTTAAATTAATAATAATATTAATATATTTATATTATATACTATTAATTAATTAAAATAACCAAAACTCCTCCAAAATACCGACATCGACACAATCACCCAAAATTAACCGAAAATTCATAAATATTATATTTAAATAATTAAATAAATATTCAAATAAATTTGGGGTGTTACATATTCCGCTGCGATAATTGTGGGGTTAGAAAAGGGTGTTACACACAGCATGGCGCGGTAAGGGTAAATGCTATTAAAGGTGGGGAGAGGTTGAATCTGGTGACTGATGTTAATATGTTGAAGACTCCGTTGGTGTTTGTAAATGAATGTTTGCTAAAGGGGGATGTATTCCCAGGGTGTGCAGTTGATTGTCAAGAATGTGTATTACGGCCAGATGGTTGTGATTTGTTAAAAGAAGGTATACAGAAGTTGATAGATGAAGGACAACTGCAATTTGAATGAACTCTTGTTGTGGATAATGTTAATGTTGATAAAGATGTTGCAACCATTTCCATTCTGTACAATACTATTCTTATATCGGTGCTAGTGTGACAAGCACCCATCGTTATTACCACGCCATGGCCAGTACCATATGAAAGCACCAAGGAGATTCTGTGGAATTACGGAGCCGAGGTATATTGTAATGGACAAAAACAAGATCTGGTGGGTCCCTTAGATGCTGGATCTAATGTGGATAACATTGTTGGGGCTGGGGGTATCACACACAATGGCAGAGTTTTCTCGCCGCCAGTTACTCAAGATGTTAATGTTGATAATTCTTATAAAGGCAAAGTCAAGCAGGCTGTGGAAGATTCCGCACAAAAACAGTCTAGTGATGCTTCCTTTTCGAAGGATGTTGAGGAATTTATGAGAATAATCTGGAAGAGTGATTATAAAATTGTCGACCAATTGAACCAGACTCCGTCTAAAATTTCCATTTTGTCTTTGTTACTGTGTTCAGAGGCACATAGAAATGCGTTGCTGAAAGTGTTGAATACAACATATGTACCGCAAGAGATTTCTATGAATCAGCTAGACGGGGTGGTAGCCCATGTCAATGCAGGTAATGGTTTGGGGTTCACTGATTTGGACTTGACTCCAGCTGGGAGTAACCACAAAATGCCCTACACATCTCTATGGAATGTAGGGGTTCTCTGTAGTCCCATGTTTTGGTGGATACTGGGTCATTGTTGAATGGTTTTTCAAAGAAAGCCCTCATGAAGCTGGATACGCAGGGGTCGATCTGTAGACCCAGTGATTTGGTGGTACGAGCTTTCGATGGATCGAAGAGGTCTGTGTTCGGTGAAGTGGTTATGCCCATTAAAGTTGGACCCGAGGTCTTTGATACAACCTTTTATATCATTGATATTCAGCCGACCTATAGATGTCTGTTGGGCCATCCTTGGATTCATTCTGCTGGGGTAGTAACTTCGACCTTAAATCAGAAGCTCAAGTATATGGTCGAAGGTAAGGTGGTTACTGTCTGCGGGAGGAAGATATTATGGTCAGTAATTTGTCATCGTTTAAATATGTGAAGGTTGATGGTGAAATACATGAAACTCTTTGTCAGGCTTTCGAAGCAGTTCAAATTTAGAAAGAACCTCCGGTGGAGGATAAAAGGCCTGAAGTTTCTATGCCTTCATTGAAGAAAGCTCGTGTTGTAGTTGAAGCCGGTAATTCTCAGGGTTGGGGCCAAGTTCTCGAAGTGCCAATAAAGCAGGATATGTTCGGATTGGGATACAAGCCCTCACAAGCTCCTCCAAGGTTTAGAGGTCCTGTCAAGTTTTCAAGTGTTGGGGTCATTTTTGACCGAATTAATGCCATAGGGGAAGATGAAGTCGACAACGACTGTGATATGTGTAACACCCTTTTCTACCCCACGAATATACACGGCAAAATACACAAATTAACAGAGTAAAAATCACCTCGGAAGGGTGCACATTTCTCAATAAACTCAAAATAAAACATTTGCTCCGTAAACAACGGGGTTTTCCTCAAAATAATCAAAAAGCCATCAAATAGCAGCGGAACCACCATAACCACAATTATCCAAAGTCAAAAGGGTTTTCATTAAAAGCCATAATAATCAAATAACAACAAAAATAACAACTCAACATGGTTCGACTCAACGACCCAACCCGATGTTACAATATCAGAGCAAGACCCTCTACATCAACCAAAAGCAAATAAACTCCAAAAGTCCTCGAAGGCATCCACAGCTAAGCCTGATCACCTGCACGTTACCCACGTGGAGGCAACATTCAAACAAGTAGGGTGAGTAATCACAATTCATTATAATCAATATAAAAACAAGATATGCATAAAATTGACGTCATCATCATATACAACATCATCAGGGTCATCACAAAGGGAAACATCAAAGATCACGACATCATAAATTACATCAATGCCAAATAAATGCAATGCACGACAAGACTCATACATGTGGTACCATCGTCACAATCGATGGACACTAGGCCATCACCCTCCAAAGATCCCCGTCATTAGGATCGATTCTACACAAGAACCAAAGCACGTGATACACTCCAATCCACACAATGGGATTAGAGCCACCACTGGACCGAAGTCCTAAAATGCTATGAATGCATGATACACAACGTCATTATCATCATCATCAATAAAAGTCCTCACGTGCATCATCATTCATAAAAAATCTTAGGTTAACCATACCGTCAAAACATCATGAAATCATCATCTCATAGTCATCAATAACATCATGGTAAATCATCAGAAAAATCATAGCATCAAAACACCAAGACAACACAGAAATCACAAAACAAATTCGCGAACAACAGAAGTTCGCTTTGCAAACTCATTCGCTAGGATGTTCGCTTTGCGAGCTTCCAGCGAATCCCAAAATTCCAAACAAAACCAGAAAAACCCCTATTCTGTCTCTCCTCGCCATCCTCATTCGGTTTGCGAATCCACTCGCTGGGACGTTCGCTTTGCGAATTAAATGTCACACTTCAGAATTCATTCCAGTATCATCAAACACATTATCGCGCATTCGCTGCGCTGCTCGCTTTGCGAGTCTGGGGCGAATGTTCACTTTGCGAAGGAATTATTCGCTTTGCGAACTCGCGATTTCAGGAAATCGCTGCAATGCACCAGTAGCATAACAAACCCAAAAACCTCACAAATTCAACCTCCTTTTACCTCAACCACATCCCCAAAACATTCCTAAGGCATTACGACAATCAAAGGATAAAACCTACGACTATTAGGTCGATTAATTGTACTACCTTGACCTCAAAATCACCTAAACCTTCAAACTCCAAAGATTCTCATAAACCCCATAAATCCTTTCCCTTCAAGGTCAAAACAACATCAACAGAGAAATTAGCCTCGAAGGCGTACTTTTATCCGATTCAATTCAACCCTTAATAATCCATCATCAATTAACAAAAATACCCTTAAATCATCAATTTACTCATAAACCCACAAACCCACATAAACCTCAAAAATCAGCTTTAAAAACATCGAATTCCTATATCGAAAACAATGAAAGGCAATACTCCCCATACCTTAGATTGTCGATTCCAAGCTTTCTTTCTTGAGTTCTTGGAAACCTTCTCGAATCCTAAGCTTTTCCCTCTTTCCTCTGAGCTCTAGCCTTTTCCCTTCTTTTCACGTTCTGACAAAATGAATCCTATTCTTCCCAAAATTCTCCTTTTTGTTAAACCTAACCTTTGGGCTTCAAAAAATGGGATTTCCCAATAATACCCTCACTAATCCTCTTCAAAAGTCTATCTTACCCTTAATTCCTCTAATATTATTTAAATAAATAATAATACTAATATATACTATATTATATACTATTATTCAATTAAATAACCAAAACTCCACAAAATTCCAGCGTCAACACAAACCACCAAAATTCACCGAAAATTCACGAATGTTATATTTAAATAAATTAAATAAATATTTAACAAATTTGGGGTGTTACAATATGGATAGCTAGTTCCGCCCCTGTATTCCATGCCAAGATCTTTGCAACTGGTCCTCTGGGAAGTCATCCATGTCACTCGTGGAGAGTAATTTTTTTTACATATGACAAGTCCTACGTTCCGCCCAAGACGTAATGACTCATTTGTAGGGCCACATGTTTTTGCTTTCAATTTTTATCATAAATAAAAGGATGTTTTGCATTCAAATATTTCGCTCCCTGTTTTTCTCATTTTGCTTTTACATCTTAAAAAAATGGCAATGTGTTTTTTGTGTTTTGTTCATTTTCAGATTCTTAATAAAGTATAAAACATCACTCATGCAGATTAAGCATCTCAGATCCCATCAATAATGTTTCTGCTATGGCTCAGTATGATTTTGCTAATCCCATATACCAAGCCGAAGAAGAGACTGATGAAGACTGTGAACTTCCTGAAGAATTGGCCAGACTTTTGAAACAGGAGGAAAGGATTATTCAACCTCATCAGGAGGATATTGAGATTGTTAACTTGGGTATCGAGGATTGCACCGTTTACCTCTCAAAGAGGGTTGTCATCCGGTCAAGCAGAAGCTGAGAAAAACAAGACCAGATATGGTTGTCAAAATCAAAGAAGAGGTTTAGAAACAGTTGGACGCCGGGTTTCTCGCTGTGACTAGTTATCCTCCGTGGGTTGGTAATATTGTTCCTGTACCTAAGAAGGATGGAAAGGTCAGGATGTGTGTTGACTACCGTGATCTGAATAGAACAAGCCCAAAAGATGACTTCCCGCTCCCTCACATTGACGTGTTAGTGGATAATACTGCTCAATATTCTGTGTTTTCCTTCATGGATGGCTTCTCTGGGTATAACCAAATCAAGATGGCCCTAGAAGACCTGGAGAAAACAACTTTCATAACACCATGGGGAACGTTCTGTTACAATGTAATGCCCTTTGGATTGAAAAATTCTGGGGCAACTTATCAGCGGGCTATGGTGACTCTCTTTAATGATATGATTCACAAAGAAATTAAAGTCTATGTTGATGACATGATTGCGAAGTCCCAAACGGGGGAAGAACATCTGGTTAATCTGTAGAAGTTGTTTGAAAGATTGAGGAAATTCAAGCTGAGGTTGAATCCGAACAAGTGCACCTTCGGGGTGAGGTCTGGAAAACTGCTAGGTTTTATTGTCAGTGAACGAGGTATTGAGGTTGATCCTACTAAAATAAGAGCAATACAAGAAATGCCTGAGCCGAGAACAGAAAAAGCGGTTCGTGGTTTCTTGGGGAGGTTGAACTACATAGCTAGATTCATCTCTCATCTCACAGCCACATGCGGGCCGATATTCAAATTATTAAGAAAAGATCAAGCGATCAGGTGGAATGAAAACTGTCAAAGAGCTTTTGAAAATATAAAAGAATATTTGCAGGAATCGCCGATCTTTATGCCTCGGGTAGCAGAAAGACCATTGATAATGTATCTGACGGTTCTTGAGAATTCATTTGGGTGTGTGCTCGGTTAACATGACGATACAGGTAGAGAAGAGCATGCCATCTCCTACCTGAGTAAGAAATTTACTGATTATGAGTCAAGGTACTCAATGCTGGAAAAAACATGTTGTGCACTCGCTTTGGAAGCCAAGCGTCCAAGGCAGTATATGTTAAACCACACAACCCTGTTGATATCGAAGATCGATCTGATAAAATATGTGTTTGAGAAGCAAGCACTCACTGGAAGGATTTCCCGTTGGCAGATGGTTTTGACAAAGTACAATATCCAGTATGTTTTCCAGAAGGCCATCAAGGGAAGTGTTCTGTTAGATTATCTTGCTCAATAACCAATTAAAGACTATCAACAGATGAAGTTTGAGTTTCCTGATGAGGATGTTATGTATCTGAAAACCAAAGACTGTGACGAGTCATTGCCTGACGAAGGACAAGAAATTGGATCCTAATAGGGGTTAATTTTTGATGGAGCTGTTAATGCGTATGGCAACGGAATCGAGGCAATCATTACTACTCCTAAGGGTTCTCATATCCCCTTCACTGCCCGATTGACATTCGTCTGTACCAACAATGAAGCAGAGCATGAAGCGTGCATCATGGGGTTGGAAGAGGCCATTGACCTGAGGATCAAGAATCTTGATGTGTACGGCGATTCAGCATTGGTAATTAATCAGATTAAAGATGAATGGGAGACTCGTTCGGCCAATCTAATACCTTACAAAGACTATACCAGAAGGTTGCTACCTTTCTTTGATAAGGTCGATTTTCATCATGTACCGACTGAGAATCAGATGGCAGATGTGTTGGCAATGTAAGCGTCGATGTACAAGGTGAATATGTGGAATGAAGTCTCGACAATCAGAATCATGCGTCTTGATAGACCTGCTTTTGTGTTTGCAGCTGAAGAAGTATCAGATGGTAAACCTTAGTTTTATGACATAAAGTGTTTCCTCAAAAACCAAGAATACCCACCTGGGCATCCATCAAAGACAAGAAGACTCTGAGGAGACTAGCTGGTAACTTCTTTTTGAATGAGGACGATGTGTTGTATAAAAGGAACTTTGACATGGTCCTGCTATGTTGTGTTGATAAACACGAGGCAAGCCTGTTGATGAAGGAAGTTCATGAGGGTTCTTTTGGTACCCATGCCAATGTGCATGCCATGGCTAGAAAACCGTTGAGAGCAGACTAATACTGGATGACTATGGTGTCTGACTGTTTTAAATACGCCAGAAAATTTCATAAATGCCAGATTAATGCAGACAAAGTGCATGTGCCACCGAATCCTCTGAATGTGTTGACATCTCCTTGGCCCTTTGCTATGTGGGGCATTGATATGATTGGAAAGATTAAGCTGAATGCCTCCAATGGGCATCACTTTATTCTGGCTGCCATCGACTACTTTACCAAGTGGGTGGAAGCGACCTCGTTTGCCAATGTTACCAAGCAGGTGGTCACACGGTTCATAGAGAAGGACATCATTTGCCGTTATGGTATCCCTGAGAGAATCATTACTGATAATGGTTTGAATTTGAATAACGAGATGATGAAGGAGTTGTGCCAGAGCTTCAAGATTGAACATCACAATTCTTCTCCATATCGTCCGAAGATGAATGGTGTTGTTGAGGAAGAAAATAAGAATATTAAGAAGATTATGCAGAAAATGGTTGTGACATATAAAAATTGGCACAAGATGTTGTCGTTTGCCTTGCATGGTTATCATACTTCGATGCGCATGACGACAGGGGAAACTCCTTTCTCACTAGTGTATGGTATGGAAGCAGTCCTGCCATTGGAAGTTGAGATTCCTTCTTTAAGGATTTTGGCGGATGTGAAGCTTGATGAAGCTGAATGGGTGCAGACTAGGCTGAACCAGCTGAACCTCATTGAAGAGATAAGACTGACAGCCATTGCACATGGTCGATTATACCAGAGTAGGATGAAAAGGCCTTTGATCAGAAAGTGTGTCCCCGGTGTTTCCAGACAGGTGACTTGGTATTGAAAAGGATCCTTCCTCCTCAGACAGATCACATGGGCAAATGGACTTCGAATTATGAAGGACCATACATTGTGAGAAAGGTTTTGTTTGGCGGAGCCTTGTCGCTCTCAACTATGGATGGTGAAGATTTTACGTCCCTTGTGAACGCATACGCAATCAAAAAATACTTCACATAAAAGAGACCCGCTGGACCACAAAAAGAAAAGGTCCAGGCAAAAAAGCGGCATCCCGGCGAACCATAAAAAGAAAAGGTTTGGGAAAAAATTGTAACACCTTTTCTACCCCGACAAATGTTGCAGTAGAAACAACTCAAAATATCTGAGTAAAGCATCAAAATCACCTCAAAGGGTGCACATTTTTCATTTAAATCAAAATAATACACTTGCCCTGTAAACAAAGGGTTTTCCTCAAAATAGCTCAAAAGCCTTCCCATGGCAGCAGAACTCAAAATTTTCAAATAAAAGGTTTTCAACAAACATCATAATAATAAAAAAGGTTTTCGATAAAAACCCCCCAAAATAGGCAGCAGATCCACCATAACCACAAATGCTCAAAAAGGTTTTAAAACTAAAACCATATAATCAAATAACAACAAAATAATGAAATCAACATGGTTCGACTCAAAAGACCCCAACCCGATGTTACACTATCAGAGCAAGACCCTCTAAGTCAACCAAAGCAAAATAACTTCAAGGTCCTCGAAGGAATCCACGGCTAAACCTGATCACCTGCACGTTACCCACGTGGAGGCAACATTCAAACAGGCAGGGTGAGTAATACAATTCATTATAATCAATATAAAATAAGATAGGCATAAAATGGCGTCATCATCAGGATCATCATCAAGGAAAACATCAGGAACAGTATATCAAAAATCACATCAATGCCACATAAATGCAATGAACAACAAGACTCATGCATGTGGTACCAATCGTCATAATCGATGGACACTAGGCCATCACCCCTCCAAAGATTCCCGTTAATAGTATTGATTCCGTATAGGAACCAGAGCACGTCATAATTACCTCATATCCGCACAATGGGAATGAAACGTCGTCACAGAGTATGCATATGAATGTATGATACACAACGTCAATAATCATCATCATTAAATAAACATCATTATGTGCATCATCATTCATCCACAAAAGTCATCACTTATATCATCATTCATCAAAACCTCATGTTAATCATATCATCATGTACATCGTCAAAACATCATGAATCATCATCGTCAAATCATCAATACACACATCAAGATAGTCATGTAAAATCATCAATATACTCATGGTACTTCACATCGTCATTTTATCATCAAACATCACACATAAACATCTAATAATCATCAATAACATCATATCATCATCTAATCACGAGACATCACAGATATGGACATCTCAAAATACATCAATCATATTAGGTTATCATCAAATAAACATCCTTGCGTTCATCATCATTCGCCAATTTTCATACAAAGCACATCATCACGTATTCGTCAATTAATCACAGAATTTCAGCATAACAATCATCAGTAACATCATGGTAATTTATCATAAAATCCCAGCATCAAACAATAAAAAAAGCACGACAACATAACCAAAATTTCGCGAACAGCAGACGTTCGGTACTGAGTTCGCTAGGCAAACCAGTTCGCTGGAACCTTCGCTTTGCGAACCTGACAGCGAGTCCCACAGTCCCCACACTAAAACACCAGAAAACCACCTCTGTCACACTCGCCACCATATTCGCTTTGCGAAGCCACTCGCTGGGAAGTTCGCTTTGTGAGACTTCCAGCGAATCCCCAATTTCTCTCCAGAATCATCCCAGTACCCACACACAAGTTATCGCGCATTCGCTGTGTTGCCTGCTTTGTGAGCCTTGGCGAATATTCACCTTGTGAAGGAATGGTTCGCTTAGCGAACCTGCGATTATAGCAAATCGCTGCTACGCATCAGTAGCTCCACAGCCTCAGAGGTACCTGCGATTACAGCCCCAAATGACTCAAAAACACCTCTACAACAGTTCTAATGCATCACGGAAATCAAAGGCATAAAAGCTACGTCTATTAGGTCGATTCATGACCCTAAGGGAGACCTTAAATCCCCTAAATCTTCAAACTCTCAAGCTTCCCATAAACCCCATAAATCTTTTGCTCATACAAGATCCCACATATCATCGCAGAGGGTTTTGCTCCGAAGGCTTATTTTTACCCAAATTAATTCAACCCTTAATAATCCATCATCAATCCTCAGAAATACCCCTGAATCATCAATAGCTCATAAACCCTTCAAAAACCCCAAAATCCCCAAAATCCACTTTAAACACATCACTTCCTATATTGAAAACAATGAAAGGAAATACTCCACATACCTTAGATTATCGATCCGAAGCTTTCTCTACTGAGCCTTTGGAAACCTTCACGAAATCCACGCCTTCCCCTTTTTCCTCAGAGCTCTCCTTCTTTTCACGGTTCACCAAAAATGAATCCTATTCTCAAAATCTTCCTTTTATATTCACCCTAACCCTTGGGCCTCAAAATTGGGCTTTCTCCATAATGCCCTCACTAAACCTCCTCAAATGTCCGTCTTACCCTCAATTCCTCTAATATTATTTAAAATATATAATAATACATTATATTTCATAATATATACTACTATTTAATTAAATAACTAAAACTTCACAAAATTACCGACATCGACACAAACCACCAAAATTCACAAAATACACGAATATTATATTTAAATAAATTAAATAAATATTCTTACGAAATTTGGGATGTTGCAACTCTCCCCCACTTAAAGAATTTTCGCCCTAAAAAATTACCTCAAGGAAACAGAGTCGGATACGACTCCCTCATCTGATCTTCACATCTCAAGTCCAACTCCCCTCCTTTTGGGATCATCTTAACCTTTTCAGGCGTCTCTTACACTATTTCGGGTCCGAGTACAATACTCTCGCCCGACTCATACCAACACAATGGAGTCCTACTCCTCCTTCCGCACAAAGCTTCATACAACGCCATCCCAATACTAGCAAACTCGATCAACTGCAAACGACTATCCCACGATCCACCTTGATCCAACACAAAATCTCTTGGCAAATCCTCCAAAGATTGGATAGTCCTCCGTGTCTGTCTATCCGTATGCGGATGATAGGCAAAACTCATCCCCAACTTAGTACCCAAAGCATCTTGTAACTCTCCCCAAACCTCGGCGAAAATCTCGGGTCTCTATCCGGCATAATACTCGACGGTATCCCATGCAACTTCACAATTTCCTCAATATACGTCTCAACCAGCTTCTGCATAAAATAATTAATCTTCATCGGTAAGAATGAGCCGATTTAGTTAATCCATCCACAATCACCCAAATTGAATCATTTCCCTTAGCAGTTCTCGGCAATCCCGACATAAAATCCATAGAAATACTATCACACTTCCATTCGGGAATACTCGACAGTTACATCATACCTAAAGGCTTCTGATGCTCGATCTTTGACTTTTGACAAGTCAAGCACGCATACATAAACTCCGCAATTTCCTTCTTCATACCTGGCCACCAAAACAACTTCTTCAAATCCTGGTACATCTTCGTAGCACCGGGATGGATACTCAACCTACTTCGATGTCCTTCTTCTAGGATACTCTTCTTGATTTCTGGAACATCTGGAACACACACTCTATCTCAAAACCTCATTACACCATTCTCATCAATCCTGAAGTCACCTCCGTTATCTTGGTTAATCAAAGTCAATTGGTCAACCAACTTTAAATCTGATTGCTGTCCCACTCTGATTTCTTCCAGAATACCACTCGTCAGTTTCAATATTCCCAATTTCACACTGTCACGAGTCTTCTCACAAACTTAGCTCAAATCTCAGAATTGTTCAAGTAACTCCAACTCTTTCACCATAAGCATCGACATATACAATGACTTTCTGCTCAACGCATCGGCCACCACATTTTCTTTGCCCGGATGATAACTCAAATCAAAATCAAAATCCTTCAACAGTTCTAACCACCTTCTCTGCCTCCTATTCAATTCTTTTTGATCGAACAAGTACTTCAAACTTTTATGATCGCTGAACACTTCAAATTTAGAGCCAAACAAATAATGTCTCCAAATCTTCAACACAAACACCACCGCGGCCAATTCCAAGTCATGTGTAGGATAATTCCTCTCATGAACTCGTAATTGTCTCGGAGCATAGGCAACAACTTGTCCATTCTGCATCAACACTTCACCAAGACCCATCTTCGACGCATCACAATACACCACAAAAGATTCGCTCGAATTAGGCAAAATCAACACTGGAGCGGTCGTCAACCTCTTCTTCAATTCCACAAAACTCTCTTCACAAGCTACATCCCACACAAAAGCTTGACTCTTTCGAGTCAACTGAGTCAAAGGTAATGCTAACTTAGAAAAGCTTTCAATAAACTTGTGGTAATAACCTCCTAATCCCAGAAACTTCGTATCTCAGTAGCAGACTTCAGAGTCTCCCACTGTAATACATCATCAATCTTAGATGGATCAACAACAATACCACCACTTGAAATCACATGGCCAAGAAAACGTACTTCCCTCAACCAAAACTCACATTTCGACAGCTTCACATACAACTTCTTCTCTTTCAACACCTACAACACAGTTCTCAAATGCTCAGCATGTTCTTCTTTTGTTCTAGAATATATCAAGATATCATCGATGAACACCACCACAAACTTATCCAAATACTCATGAAAAATACGGTTCATGTACTCCATGAACACACCAGGTGCATTGGATATACCAAACGGCATCACCGTGTATTCATAGTGTCCATACCTCGTCCTGAAAGCTGTCTTCGGAATATCATCAGGCTTAACTCGAATCTGATGATAACCAGACCTCAAATCAATCTTGCTAAACACACAAGCGCCCACCAATTGATCCATCAAATCATCAATCCTCTAAAGCATACACTTATTCCTGATCGTCACTTTATTCAACTGTCTTTAATCAACACACTACCTCATGCTACCATCTTTCTTCTTCACTAGCAGTACAAGAGCACCCCTCAGGGAAACACTCGGTCGAACAACCTCTTCTCATGCAATTCTTCCAGCTATTCCTTTAATTCACTTACTCAGAAACATACATCTCGTATGCAATCACCGACACCGAGCTTGCATCAAGTACCAGGTCGATAGCAAGTTCCACTCCACACTACGGTGGTACATCACTGATATCTCATGGGAACACCTCCAAATAGTCACCCACTAAAGGTAGCTCACATGCCACCGCATCTTCTTAAGCTTCAAGGAATTAATCATCATAAACACCTTTGCACCATCTTCCACAGATTCATTCACTTGCTTAACAGAATAAACAACTCTCCACCCTCATCGAACTTAGATTCAGGTGAACATCAGGAATTACACACCACTAGCATATCACTAGCCAGCACACTGTTCTCTATCCCTCAAAAAGCAGACATCAACAATACCTGATCGTTCTCCTTAAGACATTCCAACTTAACCGATAGGCAAGAAACTTTAATTCACCTCATCTTTAAATCTAATAGTCTGCATTGACTCATCAGAATAATCCGCAAGCACTCGGCTTAACCTCAACAATTCACTACGTACACTACTCAAGCTCGCAAGACACGTCTATCCCATCCAACATGATCCCGTCTATTATCAACAAGAGATTAAGGGTGATCAATTCCTCAATTTGTCAATAACAGCCGATATCATGAGGCGGTACAAACTATCTCCACCAACTATCGCAGCGTCCAACACCACACTTAGCCAACGCTCCACACTCGAAGCACCTTAGAGAAGCACCATCTTCTCCCCCACTTGTTTCATTCCCAACCTGCAAATGGAAAACAAAATAAGAATCGACAGTATTTTTACACACATGTCGCACACTAGGGAAACAAACAACATTAGACAACCTGGCCGGACGGACCGACCTGCTCTGATACCACTAATGTAACACCCTTTTCTACCCCCACAAATGTTGCAGCAGAAACAACTCAAAATATCAGAGTAAAGCATCAAAACCACCTCAAAGGGTGCACATTTCTCATTTAAATCAAAATAATACACTTGCCCTGTAAACAAAGGGTTTTCCTCAAAATAGCTCAAAAGTCTTCCCATGGCAGCGAAACTCAAAATTTTCAAATAAAAGGTTTTCAACAAACATCATAATAATAAAAAAGGTTTTCGATAAAATCCCCCCAAAATAGGCAGCAGATCCACCATAACCACAAATGCTCAAAAAGGTTTTTAAACTAAAACCATATCATCAAATAACAACAAAATAATGAAATCAACATGGTTCGACTCAAAAGACCCCAACCCGATATTACACTATCAGAGCAAGACCCTCTAAATCAACCAAAACAAAATAACTTCAAGGTCCTCGAAGGCATCCACGGCTAAACCTGATCACCTGCACGTTACCCATGTGGAGGCAACATTCAAACAGGCAAGGTGAGTAATACAATTCATTATAATCAATATAAAATAATATATGCATAAAATGGCGTCATCATCATATACAACATCATCAGGATCAACATCAAGGAAAACATCAGGAATCACTATATCAAAAATCACATCAATGCCACATAAATGCAATGCACAACAAGACTCATGCATGTGGTACCAATCGTCATAATCGATGGACACTAGGCCATCACCCCTCCAAAGATCCCCATCAATAGGATCAATTCCGTATAGGAACCGGAGCACGTCATAATTACCTCATATCCGCACAAGGGGAATGAAGCGTCGTCACAGAGTATGCATATGAATGTATGATACACAACATCAATAATCATCATCATCATCAAATAAACATCATTATGTGCATCATCATTCATCCACAAAGGTCATCACTTATATCATCATTCATCAAAACCTCATGTTAATCATATCATCATGTACATCGTCAAAACATCATGAATCATCATCGTCAAATCATCAATACACGCATCAAGATAGTCATGTAAAATCATCAATATACTCATGGTACTTCACATCGTTATTTTATCATCAAACATCACACTTAAACATCTAATAATCATCAATAACATCATATCATCATCTAATCACGAGACATCACATATATGGACATCTCACAATACATTAATCATATCAGGTCATCATCAAATAAACATCACTGCGTGCATCATCATTCACCAATTTTCATACAAAGCACATCATCACGTATTCGTCAAATAATCACAGAATTTCATCATAACAATCATCAGTAACATCATGGTAATTCATCATAAAATCCCAGCATCAAACAATCAAAACAGCACGACAACATAACCAGATTTTCGCGAACAGCAGACATTTAGCTAGGCGAACCGGTTCGCTGGAACCTTCGCTTTGCAAAGCTGACAGTGAGTCCCATAGTCCCCGCACTAAAACACCAAAAAACCACCTGTGTCACACTCGCCACCACATTTGCTTTGTGAAGCCACTCGCTGGGAAGTTTGCTTTGCGAGACTTCCAGCGAATCCCCAATTTCTCTCAAGAATCATCCCAGTATTCACACACAAGTTATCGCGCATTCGCTGCGCTGCTCGCTTTGCGAGCCTTGGCGAACATTCGCCTTGCGAAGGAATGGTTCGCTTAGCGAACCTGCGATTACAGCAAATCGCTGCTACGCATCAGTAGCTCCACAACCTCAGAGGTACCTGCGATTACAGCCCTAAATGACTCAAAAACACCTCTACAACAATCCTAATGCATCACGGAAATCAAAGGCATAAAACCTACGTCTATTAGGTCGATTCATGACCCTAAGGGAAACCTTAAATCCCCTAAATATTCAAACTCTCAACCTTCCCATAAACCCCATAAATCCCTTTCTCATACAAGATCCCACGTATCATCGCAGAGGGTTTTGCCCCGAAGGCTTATTTTTACCCGAATCAATTCAACCCTTAATAATCCATCATCGATCCTCAAAAATACCCCTAAATAATCAATAACTCATAAACCCTTCAAAAACCTCAAAATCCCCAAAATCCACTTTAAACACATCACTTCCTATATTGAAAACAATGAAAGGCAATACTCCTCATACCTTAGATTGTCGATCCGAAGCTTTCTCTACTGAGCCTTTGGAAACCTTCACGAAATCCTCGCCTTTCCCTTTTTCCTCAGAGCTCTCCTTCTTTTCACGGTTCGCCAAAAATGAATCCTATTCTCAAAATCTTCCTTTTATATTCACCCTAACACTTGGGCCTCAAAATTGGGCTTTCTCCATAATGCCCTCACTAAACCTCCTCAAATGTCCGTCTTACCCTCAATTCCTCTAGTATTATTTAAAATAAATAATAATACATTATATTTCATAATATATACTATTATTTAATTAAATAACTAAAACTTCACAAAATTATCGACATCGACACAAACCACAAAAATTCACAAAATACATGAATATTATATTTAAATAAATTAAATAAATATTCTTACGAAATTTGGGGTGTTACAAAAATTAGGGATAAAATAAAAGAAAAGAATTGAATAAACCTGCAAAGTTGAAAACCTGAAAAGGCAACTTTGGCAAAAATGAGTATCCCGGTGGATTGAAAACCCGAAAGGGCGATCAAGGCAAAAGTTAGGGATTTGAAAGCGAGAGGCTGCGATCTGCGTTCGATCTGTGAGAGTATCTTAACACATAGGAATTCCGAAGGATATGAATCGGTCCAACCAGTCTCTTCAGAAGGCCAAGTATTTGAGAGCGTCGAAGACATACGAGTCATAGCTAAATCAGAACTTGATGTAAATCTGTTTCCACATTGCCAACCTGTGTATTTTCTTTTTATTTTGCGCAATTACCTCTTTCCAGGAATTTCCTCCTAATGTAAATGCCTATTTACAGGCCAATTCAATCAATAAAATTTTATTTCACTCAAAAGCTGTCCATTTTTGTTTTTACTTTTACTGTTTTGTTTGTAAAAACGTCCGATATTTTGGTAAACATTGCATGTGAAAACATTGAAGCTTTGCAGAGCATGCTAAAAACAATGGAAATTGCTTAAATTGTGAGTGTCGTGGGTGGTAACCGATGTTTCCATGTCGCATATAGAACATTCTTTTGTTTGTTATGTGCCTGTAGGATGGCGCGATATCTCTTCCCCAGTAGAGTTTCTCTCCCGGCAGAGATTGCTAAAGTTTATCATCCTTAGCAGAGCATTGCGATATTTCTGATTATTCTCCCTAGCGAGTGTCCAGAAGTTTGCTACCCCAGACAGGATAATAGTGGTTTGTTTGTGCTTCCTGAGCATGTTTGCATCTCCAACAATGGTGTTTCCTTACCGGGTAAGGGTAGAGGATAATTCCCCAACAGAGGAGTGAGCTCAGTATCGTCCCTTAGCAGGGTTGGCACCATTGATTCTTCTCCCTTGCAGGTTCAAATCCCAATGGTCATTGGCACTTTTCTTCATCAGATTCCTGGGATGTTTCCCCAGCAGATATCTATTATTCCTACCTTTCGGTAGAAGGGAAGTCCAATTGGTCTTCTCCAGCAGAGGTTACCACCAGGAAGGCAGTTCAGCTTGTCTTCCCCAACGGAGTTGGGATCGGCTATTCAACACTTCTCTCGGTGGAGTGTCCTTTTGCATGTCATAAGCATCATTGCATTGCATCCTCAAATGCGTAGCATTTCCATTTCGAATGGAGCATTATGGCATAGAAAAATTCAAACATATGCATTTGAAGCATAAGCCAGGTTTGATTTCCCTCTTCACCAAACCTTTCCCTGGCAGAAAGCATGTAACTCAGGAGATATCGTTTCAATTTATCCCCCAAATAATGGATTTGTTCATCCTACTTGTGTTTTCCTTCCAGAGGAATTATCTTATGATCCCCTGCAGAGTTGTCTGTTTAAGATTTCTCTTTTCCCCAGCGGAGTCATCTTCTCTCTACTTCAGGTTGTAAGTTCGTTGATTCTACTTCCTGTCGACCTTCTTTCTAAGTCCACCTTCGGTTGGCATCTTCGGTTGTGAGTCTGCCTTCGGTGGGCAAACCTTTGTTAAATTGGTGTGAGTCCGCCCTCAACCGACATTCTTTCTAAGTCTACTTTCGGTTGGCATCTTCGGTTGTGAGTCTGCCTTCGCCCGACAAACCTTTGTTAAGTTGATGTGAGTCCGCCCTTGGCCGACATTCTTTCTAAGTCCACCTTCGGTTGACATCTTCGGTTGTGAGTCCGCCTTCAGTCGACAAACCTTTGTTAAGTGGATGTGAGTCCGCCTTCGGTCGGCATTCCTTTTTAAATCCCCCTTCGGATGAAACCTTATCCAATTACATTTTCTCTCCCCACAGTGTGCAAATTTTATGGTTTATTTTGTATTTAATCCCCTTTTATATTGAATGTCTGAAAGTCATTGCTAGCATCCCTTCAGGTCCAAGTGGATTGAATAGGGGCAGCTGTAACACCCCAAAATTTGCCCTTATTTTCTTAACCATTTTTGGCTTATGCTCTATTTCGATTGCATCTGCATTATGCATTGCATTGTTCTTAAGACATGGGATCAAGGTGCATTTCCTGCAGTTCAAAGTTTTCTTCAGTTCATAAGTTGTTTCAGCGGTATTCGGGGCTAAACGGATAACCATCAAAGTTTTTGAGCATTTATTTTGCTCAACGGATGATTTGATTATCAAAGGCTCCGACATTTATTTGGCTCAGTGATTTGATGCCAGACCATATTTTTCCAGCAAGGTTATTTTGAGCGCGAAAAGGAATTCACAACTTTTTTCAGGCATGATTCAGTGGCAATATCAAATGACAAGTTTCAGAGGTAAAACAAGGCTCAAAACAAGTGACAACGGGTGATTTTTCAAGTTTCCCTCCAAAAGGCGACAAAATTCAAATTTTTGATGTGTTAACCGATTCACACATTTTGCCTAGCAAATGATTAATGGATTAACACGAGGAAATTGTCTAGAAATTTCAATTTTCAGCACTGCAGCATTTTCATCTCATTTTAATCACTTGGTTCCACATTTGCATCAGTAGAAGGATCTAGAATGCTTCCAAATTTTTGATAAATTTCAAATTAATTTCATCTTCCCTCCCAAAATTCAAATAAATCCACTCTTAATTCCATTCCTAAAACTAATCATCATTCAAACCCACACTCTAAACCACTTTTTCATTCCAAACATAGAGCTTATTTAAGTAAATTTGCTCCAAACCGCACACAACTTCACTCATTTTTCTGATTTTTCTACACTCCATATTCCAATTGTCTCAATTCTCTCTCAATTTTTCACTCTCCATTTTCATCTTCAACCTTCACTAGAGCTCTTCCATTAAAATTCTCAAATTCTTCATTGGAGTTTGTGAATTCTAGAGCTAAACCTTCATTATTTCTTCTCATCAACACAAATTCTGAAGTTGAAGCTTATTTGGATCTTGATCAAGTTTTGGAATCACTTCTTGAAGAGCTTTTGGATTATTTTTGGATACTTGCTTTGATCTTCAACTTTTCTTGTTATAAATTCATTGGATCTTGGATTTTCTGTGCTTGATCTGTCAAATTTCATTTGCAACACTTACCAAAGAAATTCTCCGCTTTGTAGGTTGGTAATTCTTAGATCCAAGCTTATTCTAGCTTATTTACAACTTTCACAATGTAGATCCATTGATTTTTGATGTGAATTGATCCATTGATTGATTTAATTATTGATCTTGTAGTTTGATTGATGCATTTGGTGTTTGATTGTTGCTATTTGATGTAATTTTCATGTACAATTGCATGCCATAACATGTGGATGATTGGAGAATTGATTTGCTACTAAAAGTGCTTTTGAAATGCTGATTTCTGCTACTGGTGCAGTGTTAATCGATTAACCATTTGGTAGGCAAATCTGTTAATCGATTATCCAGTCTATTTTTTTTTTGTGATTTTTGTTGATTTTCAAAGGGTTAATCGATTAACCAGTTTTTCCTAGCAAATGGTTAATCGACTAACATTGTTGCAGAATATGTTTTTTGTGCATTTACAAGATTGTTTTGATTTCTTCCCACTTCTAAACTTCATGGCTTTGTATGATACATATTTGTGGGATTTTCTTGTGCTATTTCACTCTATTTTGTAGCATGTATGAGATTCTTCGATACGCGACACATTGATTTTCATGATGCACGTTCATGACTAATTGCTTTGCATTCTTGATGCATTCTTCATGATGCTTGCTTGTTCATACTTGCTTGCTTGCTCTTGATGCTTACTTTGCTTGATCCATGAAACATGTTCATGTTTGCTTTTGATTCCGAGAATGCGTGTTTGTTTGAGATGATCAATTATTGATGAATATCCATGTTGTTCATGTTGAATTCCTAATTATGAAATCTTGTTGAAAATTTCTCATGCCTAATTGTTGGTATATGTTCATCAATTGATCTTGTTTGATACATGTTCATAATTGACCTTTGCAATTCATGTGCATTTAATTTGTTTAAATGTGGAGGCATGTTTTGGTTTAATTCTTTCGACGCATATTTATGCTTAGTTGTTGGACATGTTCATGGTTGATCGTTTAATCTTGGATGCATGCTTAACTTGATGTATACACTGTGATGTGTTGAATATGTCCTGTAAAATGTATTCATGTTGTACTGCTGCTGCATTTTATACCTGTCCTGTTCTGGAAATGCACGCTGTTAAATGTTGTGACATGCTGTTGCTGAATTTTATCGATGTTCTGAAATGAAGCGCTGTTGTAGCTGCTGTTTTTGGCTTATTTTCTTGGTTTTGGTTTGCCTTTGCATGTTCCCTTAGGGCCTCCTAGTCCAACTTAATTTTTGATTAAGCTTGGAGTAGGATGTACATTAGGTGCTAATCCATGCATGATAACATTAGGATAGTCCCTTTTAACCTCAACCTTAGGTCCATCTTTGTATGACAATATTAGGTAGACTTCCCTCTTATCCTCAACTATAGGGCCATATTGCATGACAACATCTGGGTGAGCTTCCCTTAGAATTTCTCCTTGCCTATTAAGCCTTATTTCTTCTCTCTTAAACAAAGTCAAAACACCTAATAAATATGATGTGTATTATGCACCACGAGCCTTAAGTACATGGGAAAAGATGAGCGGATGAATTTCTAACCTCATCTTAGGGTACTTTGTGCACAAGACGTTTGGATCGTTAGCGGGAAGTATTAGATCCTATGTCATAGACTTTAATACAATGTGCATCTCCAATAAAGTCAATCCACTTCTATTAAAACTTTCAAACAAACTGCACATCATTTTGTCCTTCGGGATTTTTCATCAACTTTTTTCAGAAAGGGCATGTTATTTTCGTTCTACCGCAAACAGGCATCGACCATAACTGCTGAAATGCGAACTTAGAAATGCTCATAAAAACACTTAACAATTCGTAGGCCGAACTACGAATGCTCTGACTTCCTCATTCTTGTCCGAATGAGGATACGTAAGCACAAGACGGCGAAGTCTTGGCGAGTAACCTTCCCCCCTTTCACTCGTAGTCCTCCGAACTACGTTGACTCTGACTTTCCCATTGCACGAGGGAATACGTAGGCATAGCATGACGAATTCCTATCGAGTCTCCTTTTATTTTTTCCCTTTTCGTTTATGTTAGCAAGTAGGATTTAGATAAACACACCCTTTGGTTAGAACAACAAGCGTGGATCCCGTTGAGTACAACGGGCGCGAGGGGGTGCTAATACCTTCCTCTCGCGTAATCGACTCCCAGACCCAGGATTTGGTTGCGAGACCATGTCTTATCCCTTTTGAGGTTCCTTCGATCGTTTCCTTTCCCCCGTCGAGATAAATAACGTTCGGTGGCGGCTCTGTTTTTCCGCAGGTTGTTTTTCGCGTTGTGACAGCATGGTGTAGCCATTACGCGTATGGGATGTTCTTGGGAGGGTTTAAAAGGGAAATCTCCTCTGGTCATACGTGTAAGGCATGGGGCAATACGCGTATGAGGCATGGGCATCTGAGGCCCTACGCATAACATACACATGATCTGGGCGAGGAAACAAGTCCATACGCGAATGGAGCGGGGTCATACACGTGTGGGGAGGCCTGTGTTGGAATATTTCCGTTTTTGCGACTTCTTCACCGATTTCGCGTGCGATGCAATTCCTCTTGGTTCGTAAGACTAAAATGACGTAATTGGACATAGGGGATCCGGTAACGATAGTAAATGTGGTAAAACATAGAATTTTTGTGTGGTTTTCTTTATGATGTATGATTGATGCTTGTGTTGTTAAGATTGTTGTTATGTGGACAATCTTGGGCAGCGGTGGTAATTCCAGAGAGAATTACGGTGAGTATGTGGCTCACGTGTGATCATTATGGATCGTGTGTTATCAATAATGATAATTGTATTATGCATAATTGTATGTCATGCATTCATGTTGTGTCATGTGGAGATGAGCCTATGTGGGAATCCATGATGGATGCCTATTCTCGTTCGAACTCCATGTGGGAGTCGAGTGGAGATAAGTTGTAGTTCATAGGAACGTATACGACTTATCCGAATTCCGACGGGAATCAGGTTCAAAGAGTGAACCATACGGATTATGTTGGTACCGCATGCATGATGTAGTGTCAGTCGAGTCACATTGCATATATATATGATTGAATGTAGGCTGAACATGCTGAATGTTGATGTGACACTTGTATGTGCATTATGATTGTTTGATTGGTGTGAATTGTGTGAATACTACTCCTTATCATGTGATTTTCACCGTAAATTTATTGAATGTAATTCTCACCCCTTTTCTGTTGTTGTGTTTGTGCTCCTTGGGGAGTACAGATAATCAGGTACCGGAGTAGTTCTTGAAGCATGTGTTGCTATTGATCGAGTCCTAGGAGTCGCTCTGATACGTAACACGGGAAGGGTGGGGATTTGTTATTCTTTATGTTGTTTTCCATTTGTTATGTATCTTGATTTTTTGTTTAATGATGTTGAACCACAAATTTGGTGGAGTTTGATGTATTTGGAGCCTTAATGCTGAACTATTTGAATATTTCGCAGTTTAATTAATTTATTTTTATGAGGAACCAAGACATGAAGTGACTTGATACTTCATGAGATTTTACGTTGCTGTGGCATCCTACTTGTGTAACTCTGATTTTTCCGCAAACTATTTTCTTATTTTTATTTATTAAATGAATGGGGAGAGTAGGGTGTTACATAATGCATTTGATGCAAAAAGAAGTTATGTTAGAGGAAGAGGTTCATTTGGTTAAACCAATTGTAGATAATGCACACATTACAACAAACACGGACACATCATTGATTTTTGCTATCAGAAGCATGTTCACCTTTAAATTTACAAAAAATTCCAGTTTCCAATGCTCAAACAAATTCTCTTTCAAATGGCTAGATTGCTTCTGAAACAACTGATCACAAGTTCATGTGAAACCTGCATCAGTTATCACCTAGGAAAAGTATGATCAACTGGTATGCTTGCTAAAACAGGTGTCATACCACAAAATTTACCCTCCCATTTTAATTTTTCATCTGACTTTTGGTTTAAGATTCATCTGCATACATTTGTGCCAATGACATGTAACTATTCATTCGCATTAACATTTTCAAAATAATCATCATGGATTCAAAAGTTTGTGGTATTTATGCTTAACAAGAAACTAGGGTTTGCCAAGCTCCAAGCCCTAGGGATCTTGATGATGACATTTTTGATTCATGACCATTATGGACCATTTGGTTTGGATTGGATTACAGAGCCCTATTGTCTGGTTAGGGATCTTTGATTATGTAGTTTACATCTTGATCTTGGACTAAGTATGAAACCCTAATTATGGATGCTTGACATTTAGTCATTATAATTTCATCATGCCATTATTCTTTGATATCATTCATCAAGTTTGATTTTGGGCTTTGTTAGTCAAGTCTTATTTGAGTTTTATTCAAGTTCATAGTGCATTCTAAGCTCATTGATTCAAGGAGAATTTACATAAATTTTGGAGGGAAACTTCTATTTTGGGAATAAGGCATGTTTCATTGAATTAAAAGAGTTATTTTCACCGAAAAGTGTCAATTTCATTCATACAATACCATTTATAGGAAATCATACAAAAGATTACAAAAAAATGTACATTTGACCTAGGGGTGACTTTTGGTCCACTGTTGACTTTTTGGTCAAACAGTTAACCAAAGTCAACCTATACACCAAGGTCATAACCTACCATCCAAACACCTACACTCACATGACAATGCAAACAATAACACAACATGGCATAACACATCATCCCAAATTCAATTCATAATTTTGCTAACATACAGACCAATACCAGTGACATATCAATGCACACATACTGACATAAGTACAAATTAATTCAAGCCAAACCATAGTTAATTTTTCTGCAAGCTAATAGGAAAACGTAGCAGTAAAGTTTCTTTTAGCACTCAACACCAATTCCCAAGTAACTTAACTAATGTTTTCACATCCACTTTGATTAACTCAATGGTTTTTTTTTTTGCATCGGTGCATACAAAATCTAGTGCCAACTTACTCTTTCTATCAAAACAGGTTCCATCATACCATTAGATCCTAGCATATTATGCATATTAGCAAAGCCATATTGTGTACAGAATAGAAATGCAACATAATAGTTACTAACTATATTTCAAATTCATTATAACAACTAATTTTGGATGCTCATAGTTCCATTCATTACCAATTACTCTAAAACCAACTAATTTTCATATCTACTAACAACATCAATCTACATCAAGGTTAAACTCAAGGCCCTAACTATCAACAATACACTTAACATTCAATTTTCATCATCAATTCTACTAACATATGTTCCTAACTGTTTTTTACATCAACTTCATTCTAACTCTAACAGTCTAAATTCAAAATAAATCAACTCATTCATCCAACTGTTTTCATTTAAAGCAAACCTTTATTGAATCAACACTTACTGTGACTAACCCTAACAAAACTTACACTAACTAACTGAACACTCCAATTCTTATTCAAATATTTCTAACCGAGTAGCTCACTAATAACTAACTGTGTTGAGAGCAAACTCTGTGAGTTCAATCTAACTAACTCCAATCCTAGTCAACTAGTCCAACCCTAATTTCTAACCAAGTTTAACCAACTTTGAAGCTAAATCCTAGGCAAGCCACTCCAAACCTTCTCCCTATTTAATCTTCCCTTCTCTCTCAATTCAGGGGATTCACCATTTTTCTCTGTAAAATTCTCAGAGGCTTTCTCCTCAATTTCACTGAATCCTCTCTCACCCTCACTCCAAAGCTCTCTTTCTACATTATTGCTCAGAGTTTCACATTGAAGTTTTGAAACAACAAGAGCTGAACATCTCAGGTTCTGCAACTTTCTCGGGCTCTGCGTCTCTCCTTCTCTCATCAGCCTCACACTTTGTCGCAACAAAATCAACAACACACAACACAAGAAGCACCTACAAATTATAGAAAATGTAGAAGAGGAAGAATAAGGTAGCAGAAGAGGAGTGAGAGAAGCAAATACCTTTTGGAAATTCTCTCTAGTTACTTCTTCGATTTCACTTTCTTCAATGCAACAACCACCGGGGCAGCCTTCGTCTCGATGGTAGGATCTGCAACACCCTTGCTTCTACTTGTTTCTCTTCACCACGATGTAGTTCCATGCTAGGGGAGCCAAACCCCTAGGGTTTGGTCTCTGAATTCCTCTGATTTGCCATGTAATTTCTGGATTCGTTTTTAGGGTTCGTGGTTCATTTTGGCTCGATTTAGGAAGATGATGAGGAATTAAAGAAAATTGATGCTAGATTGGAGGAAAGGAGAATTAGACGATCCTTTAGTGCTCTATTGTCATGAAATGGTGGAGCCCCTCCGCTGGAAGCGATTTCCAGCACAATGGGGCATTGTCCCGATGAATCTTTGATGTGAGAATTAAGAGGGAACGATGGTTTAGAGTCTGAATGAATTTGGATGGGTTTGGAAAGTCTGATGACATCTCCCCCCTTTGCAATTTACGCTTGGGCTCAAAACATGATATTTGGCCCATAACTTTTCTATCCCAACCCTCATTTTCCACTTCACACACCCTTTCTGAATAGCAAGCTAGAACACGTAATCTGGGCCTTCCATGATGGGCCTAGCACCCTATCGTGCTACACGCACCCACCTGGTCTTATTTAGATTTCTTAGATTTTATTCTTAGAATTTGATAGATATTTTTTTTCTTTAATTTGTTGGAATTTTGTGAATGAATTTGTTAGAATTTTACACATTTGCTTCATGAATTAATTTGTTAGAAGTTCATGCATAAATTTGATAGAATCTTAGAACATAGAATAATGATGCCTTTAGTTTAGAGATTATTTCATTAGTTTTTAGGCTAAGTTTCAATCAAATTTTTTAGAAAATAACATTGATTATTCATAGTTCTTCTAGATTGATTTTTTTAGGATTAGAAGTATGTCCTTCTGATTTCCCTTAGAATTTAGGTTTAGCATTCCTGTACCTGATTTTCAACTTGATCTCATCCTCTCTGATTAAGTTGATCAAAGTCGCTTTGATCAACTAAATCCTTTGACTGTGCATAATCTCTCTGTCTTAATCAAGTGGTCCTCTCTTGATCGCTTGACAAGACCAATCTCTATACTGGAGCTACTATGGATCTCAAGATTGCAAGACTTCACACTTCAAGCAATTTAGTCAGACAAACATCGCAGACAGATTGGATTACTATTCAAGCACAACAAAGGAGCACTTCTCAACACTTTTTGATTCCGATGCAAATTATGCGCCATGAGCCTGAAGCAATGGAGAATGATGAGAGGGATTCGATCTATCCTTGTCTAGAGTACCTTTGCGTACGGGGCGTAGGCCTTAGTTACTTAGAGTATTTGCCTCCATTCATAGACTTTAGTGCAACTCAAATTACATAATTGACAAGGTATTCTTGCATGCCTCAACTTTGCTTCATCAATAATGCACCCTCTCTTTGGGTCAAGTGACTTACCCTCCTTGATACCCCGCATCCTGTGGATTAATCTCAGTGGTTGTACACCTTCCTCAATCAATTGCTTTCACTTGCCTATAAGGTTATAGACCTTGGCAACCTCTTTCTCTGCCTTGTAGGGCTATAGAACCTGTCAATTCAGTTCTTTGCCTATAAGGTTATAGACCTTGGCGATCTCTCCTGCCTCACGGGGTTATAAACCGTGGCAATTCAGTTCTTTTCCTATATGGTTATAGACCTTGGCGATCTCTCCAGCCTCTCTTTCCCTTATTCCTTTAATTGTTACTTGTATTTTTTTTTATATCTTTTTAGTAAAATCTTTTATCACATCTTAATTTCTTTTACATTTTATTACTGCTTTTCACATTGCTATTTTGTATGAAAAAGTACTTTGAAAAATAATAACACTTAGATTCTATGATGTAATTGTTTCTCCACATTTTATTTTGAGAAAAAATAAATAATGATCATTATTTTAGGATGACTTTTCAAATTAGTTTTTTTAGAAATAATACACATGTTTGCTTTTATTTTAGATTAGTCTTAATATCAGAAATTGACATGCTTAGTATACATGATCCCCTTAGGTTTTAGACTTAGATATCTAGATGCCTGATCCACACTCTGATAACTCTCATGTATAACTGATTGATCTAAGTCCCTTTGATCAAATGGTCCCTCCACTTGTCTGATCCCCTTGCCCATTCAAGTGATTAAAAATCCCTTGATCACTTGATAGGACTAATCCTCTAGACTGGAACTACGTTGGACTTCAACCCAAGCTCTGGACTTTATACCCAAGTCAAATTTCATCCAAGAATTCGAAGACACTGAGCAACAAGGTTGGAGCGTTGTCCAACACTTTTCGATTATGATGTGAATTGTGCACCACGAGCCTTAAGCAATAGAGAGTGACGAGAGGGATCAGTCTTATCCTAGTCTAGAGTACCTCTGCGTACGGTGCGTAGACCCTTGTTACTCAGAGTATTCTCCTCCATTCTTAGAATTTAGTGTAATTCAAATCATATAATTGACAAGTCCAATCCCTCACTGATACACTACATTACTTCAACACAAGCTCAACTCAAGTCAGTTTCTCACGCAAAGCTTTGAAGACACTGGAAAACAAGACTAGAGCATTGTTCAACACTTGTCGATTCTGATGCAAATTGTGCGCCATAGGCCTTAATCAATGGAGAATGATGAGAGAGATCAGTCATATCCTTGTCTTGAGTACCTCCGCGTACGAGGCGTAGGCCCTAGTTACTCATAGTATTCACTTTTTTCATAGACTTTAGTGCAATTCAAATCACATGATTGACAAGTCTCATTCAACAGGCAACATCCAACACTGCAACCACTATATTTCTCTTTTGGTTTAAACACCGCTCCTTTGGTTTAAACACCACTTTTCCGGTTTAAACACCATTTCTCTGGTTTAAACACCACTTTACCTCCTTCTTGGTTTAAACACCACTTCTATTTCCTTTTTGGTTTAAACACCGCTCTTTTGGTTTAAATACCACTTCTATCTCTCTTTGGTTTAAACACCACTTTTATCAAACCCCTTGGTTTAAATACCACTTATATCTCTCATTTGGTTTAAACACTACACCCATTCCCTATTTGGTTTAAACACCACTATCTTTATTACTCCTTTGGTTTAAACACCACCTTTACCTCTTGTTTGGTTTAAACACCGCTCCCATCACTTCTATTATCCTTTTGATCTAAAAACTTCCATCTCTTCTTTGGTTAAAACACCACTTCCATCACCTTTATTTCCTTTGTGGTTTAAACACCAAAATATTTTGTTCCTTCCCTTAGTTCCCTAAACTACGGAGCTCTGACTTTCTTATTTCACTATGAGGATACGTAGGAACAAGATTGCGATATCTTGGCGAGCAACCTTCCTTCCTCTTCGCCCCTTATATCTCTGAACTACGGAGCTCTGATTCCCTCATTACACTATGAGGATACGTAGGCACGAGGGTCCCAATCCTCCACGAGCACACTAATTTAACCTTTTTTCCATTTCTCAAGTAACCTTTAGATAGTAACACCCATCCACGCAAAAAACAAGCAAAATGGTTCCCTTCGAGTACGACAGATGTGAGGGATGCTAATACCTTCCCCTCGCATAACCGACTCCCTTACCCGTTTCTATTTCCCCTAGATTTTATCGATATTTTCCATTTCCTTTTGGAATAAATAAAGTTCGGTGGCGAATCTGTTGTATCATTGAGCGTGCGATGCGCTCGAGTTTTTTTCACGCTGCGATAGCAGGCCCACTTGATTCCTTCAGTAAATGATTTTGGTTCTAGTTCTAATCAAATCACCTCATCTGAAATGGTTCAGCTTGGTCATTCATCGCCTGAACCAATCCCTTCCACCATAAAATTTCCAATTTCAAGTCTGATTATCCTTATTATTCAAGTAACAATCACATTTCAACTTGTTAGCTCATTGATTATTGAGCCAGTGATCATATATGTTCTCATTGCATTTTTTGATTCATTTTATAGAATTAAGCCTTTAATTGTTCATTTACTAAAGGGTAGTTCAATTCAACTACATTATGCATATAATATCGACATCTCCCCATCTCTTTCTACTTTCAATGTTTTTTATTCAGATGCATTCAAAATAAATTTGATATCTGTATCCAAGCTATGCCAGTCTCTTAACTTATAAGTCAAATTCTCATAACTCATTGTTTTTTTACAGGATATGAAGTCCATGAAGATGATTGGTTTGGCTAGTCAAGTGAATGGATTGTACAAATTGACGAGGAATTCCAAACCTACACAAGTACTTTACCTACCTTTTCTTTATAAACATGTGAACCATACTGATAACCTTTCATATTTTCACACCATTCCCCAAACTTCTATATGGAATTTTGAATTAGGACATCTCTCCAAACATAGATTGTATGATATGAAAAAGTTATATCCCTCTATTACCAATGACAATAAATATGTTTGTGACATTTGTCACTTTGCCAAACAAAAGAAAAATCCATACAATGTTTGTTTGTCTCATGCTAGTTCTAAATTTTCTCTTTTACATTTTAATCTTTGGGGAGCAATATCTATTCCTTCCATTCATGGACATACATACTTTTCAACCATTTTGGATGACTTTAGTCAATTTACATGGATTATACTAATGAAAGCTAAATTTTATGTAGCTATGCATGTTCAAAATTTTGTTAACATAGTTGAAAATCAACACAAAACCACTCCTCAAATCATCAGGACAAATAATGATCCTGAATTTCCCCTTTCTTCATTTCACAATACCAAAGGTATATAACATCAAATGTCTTATGTTGAAACTCCTTGACAAAATGGGAGATTAAAGAGAAAATACTAACATATTTTGAATGTTAGGAGAGCCTTGTTGTATCAATCCAAATTTCCAAAACCCTATTGGTCATATGCTATAAACCCTACTATATTTCTGATCAATAGAGTCACAACTCCAGTCCTATCCAACAAATCACCTTATTTCACTTTATTTGACAAAGAACCTTACTTACTATCTTTCAAAGTGTTTGGTTGTCATGTTTTTTCATCAACCTTACAATCTCACATATCCAAACTTGATTAAAGAGCTAGAAAATATACTTTCTTAGGATACAAGGCAAATTACAAAGGATTGTCCTTTTGAATTTACATACAAATGAAGTGTTTATTTCTAGAAATGTAACCTTTCATGTACACATAATCCCATTCCCATGAAAAGACACCAATCCAAATAAAAATTTGGAAATCTATCCTTACCACCCAAACATTAAGAACAAATCTTCTTCACAAACCATACTTAATGACTCCCACAAAACTCACATAGAGCATGTTCTTACTCATCAACCTCCCAAGCCACATACACATGTACCATCATCTACGCCTACAGACCATCATCTTGATAATGATAAGCCTTAACCAAAGCCTATCATTCCACATTAGTCACCCAAACTACATAAACCTGCATTATCGTCCACATCTAATGGCAACAATCCTATTGATGATGAAACTAACCCATCATCACTCCCTACTAGTACTAAAAATATACCTACACACGTCAAATATTATATTTTCAATACATTCACCGATGCACCTAATGATTTATCTTCAGTTACAACTTATCCTCTATCTCATTTCATGTCTCATTCTTAGTTATCACCATTTTATTTACAGTATGCCATGTTTCTTAATTCCTTAACTGAACCAAAATTATTTACTAAGGCAAACAAGTATGAATGCTAGAAGCAAGCAATGCAAACTAAGATTACAACTCTTGAGAGAACATGTACTTGGGAGATTGAGGAATCGAGGAATCACTACCAAAGATCAAACCTATAGGTTGTAGATGGATCTTCAAGATCAAATTTCATGCAAATGGCTCAGTGGAAAGATTCAAGATCAGGATAGTAGCTAAAGGCTATAATCAAATTGAAGAGCTGGATTACTTTGACACATACTCACTTGTGGCCAAACTTACTAGTGTCAGATTGGTTATAGATCTTACCTATATTCATAACTGGCACATACATCAACTAGATGTAAACGATGCATTCTTGCATGGTGAGTTTCAAGAAGATGTATACATGGTAATACCTCCTGGCATAAAAACTACAAAACCAAACCAAGTATGCAAACTCAAGAAATTACTCTATGGACTAAAGCAGGAAAGTATAAAGTGGTATGAAAAGCTGACTTCTACTCTCATCCACAATGATTTTATTCTAGCTAACGCAGACCACTCATTTTTCATCATCGTACTTCTAGTCTATGTAGATGACATCATCATTGTTGGTGATTCTTTGGAGGAATTCGACAAGATCAAATTAGTTCTGCACAATCAATTTCAAATAAAAAATATGTGCCAACTCAAATACTTTCTTAGATTAGAAGTAACTCATTCCAATGAAGCATCTCTTTGTGCAAAAAGAAGTATTGTCTTGACCTCTTATCTGACTTAGGCTTACTTGGCTCTAAACCTGTCAGCACACCTGCAGATCCATCAATGAAACTATTCAATGCCAACAATTCACCTTACATGAATATTCCAGGTTTTAGAAGATTAATTGGATGCCTTCTCTACTTAGCAACCACCAGACCTGATATTAGTTTCATCACACAACAATTAAGCTAATTCCTCAACAAGCTATACACCATTCATTTCAATACTGCTACAAGAGTCCTTCAATACCTGAAACAAAGTCCTGCTCAAAGCCTATTCTTTCTCCGCGAATCATCCATGCACATCACATGTTTTTTTGGTGCTGATTGGGCAGGGTGCATTGAGTATCCATAGTCGACCAATGTTTCTTTCTGGGTAAATCTATAATTTTATGGCGTACCAAGAAACAATTGATCGTGTCTAGGTCT
This sequence comes from Lathyrus tuberosus, assembly GCA_022829125.1. Lineage (NCBI taxonomy): Eukaryota > Viridiplantae > Streptophyta > Magnoliopsida > Fabales > Fabaceae > Lathyrus > Lathyrus tuberosus. The sequence goes on along the minus strand of JALAZF010000021.1, from coordinate 20,035,756 downwards.
TCTTCAGAAGCGAAATATTGTGTATTAGCTGCAACCACATGTGACCTACAATGACTTGTCTACTTGGTTGCAGATCGAAGACCTCACCAACCAAACCATCATCATTGTATTGTGATAACCTCAGTGTAATTCACATAGTTGCCAACCCCGTATTTCATGAATGGACTAAACACCTTGAAATTGACTGCACCTTGTTCATGAGAAGCTTGAAAATGGTTTATTCAAGCTCTTGTAGGTTTCATCTAAAGCCCAAGTGGCAAATTTCTTCACTAAACCTCTTCTCCCTTAATCTTTCCACATCCTCCTATCCAAGTTAGGCATGATTTTAATCTATCCTCTAACTTGTGAGAGAATATCACACAACAATGATCAACAAGTAGTTACAAGTTAGTTAGATACTAACTAACTTGATTTCAGCACATTTCTAAATATATGTAGCAATTAGTTTCTTCATTGTTAAGCTTTGTAAATATAGAATGTTATGGTTATGAGTTAGTTAGTAAGAAATTATCATCTATGATCAACTATAGCATAGTTAACATAGTATCTTAGTTATGTATAAGTAAGTGTTGTACTCTTTTTTTCTCGTTAATGAATAATTTATGCCTTATCATTTAATTTCTATTATACTTTTAGGTCCAATGTGCACGAAAAACAAAAATATTGTATTTTGTAAATGTTAGAGATTGCTTAATGTAATTTAAACTTATTCACATCTCTAAATGTCTATCAAACACATAAAATAAAGAGGAATGCTATATTGACACAACAATTGTGACACCGTATGCATACACCGTAGCTTTTTAAGCTTCATTTTGTCTTGGCACAAATTCCAATATCAATAAAAATATTAAATAAAAGAAAAAAGTATATGTTATCGTATGGAAGTACAGTGTAAATGTAAAACTCAGTATAAATATATCATTTCTGTAAAATAAAACAATAGAACAAAGATATCATTTTTTTCTTCATGTGTGCATGCACCAAATATATGATAGGATATGTCTATCTTGTTACTATCATATCATATCTTTATCAAACTCATTATCATATTTTGTCTCTATACTATAATGCGCACCAAATAGACCATTAATATATGGCACAATTATATTTACCTCTATTGGTTTTAGTTCACATAAAGCATACTAAGCTCGAAGTTTATACCCACTAATCACTGCTAAAAGACGGTAAGATAATCTTATTTTGGCACACATTACCACCACAAACAACGTTGCTCCAATTCTATGACTTTGTCTAGAGTTTTGATATTGGTCAACTGGCTGGGTCCATATGTTGCAAATCATATGAAAATAGTCTAACATGCAAGTTATCAACATTCAATTATCATCAGTACCTGCGTATATATAACAAATTTCCACAAAAAACGGGTCAAAAAAGAAGATATAATATTGTCTTTTCTACTCTCTCAAAAAAGTACTTCACGCATAATCTTTACTTTTGAATTGTTTGAGTTTGACTATAATTTAGAGCCTTCAATCTAGTATTTTTGCGTTAAAGTTAAATGCATGTGGCTATAACGTAAGTGCCAAAGCAAATTAATGTGCCCTAGAAAAGTTACATTAAATCTCACGTGAAGACTAAGGTTAGCATCAAAGAGGACATTTATTTCACACAAGACATCTTCAACTTGAAGACACAATTTATTTATGCTATACAATTAATGTATCTGGTCTCATTAATTACTTGAGTGGTTGGTTTATATTTAAGGGTCATACACGTGTAAAAATATTAGCAAATGGCAGCTAGTTGGGGCATCTCTTCACATGGGACATGTTCAGGCACTTGCAGTTTCTTTGACATTACTAATTTCATACAAGATGTTGGACCTATGAAGCTAGATGTGCAGTGTTTGTTAGACAAATACTATGCTTCCAACTTCTGATTGTTTAATTTTTGGCAATGTGAAATTTAGAGACATTAAATTTATATAAGTGGTGGTTTTGAAACAAAATCTCATAAAATATTTATCACTATTAAATCATATTAACATAAAACTTGTATTTATTAATAAAAATACATATATTTATTTTATCACAATTAAACCGTAATTAATTTACACATGACATTTAAAACCTTAACCAAACATTTTTGTTCATAAAGTAGAAAATAATTGCATTAGTCACGAAGCTAAGCACTTTAATTTAATTTAATGTTAGTCCTTTAAAACTGTTCCGTTCGTCAAATTAGTCATTTCTGTTAAATTTTATAAAAAACGTTAAGTTATGCATATGTACATGACAGCGCGACAAAAGTTAATAAAGTGAGTCAGCAATTTTATCAAGGGATTAAATTTAAACCTTATAATTATTTAAGGGATCAAATCAGGAAAGTTAATCAAACTACAAATACATTGCATTTGAAACAATTTCATAGCATTTTAGATTAATAAAAAATTTGATATCAACATAATCTTAAATTTAATTACATTAAACCATAATATATTCCTTCAAAGTTGCACATAATCTTAAATTTAATTACATCAATCCTATCCTCTTCCTTCTCTATATCAATTCCAACAGCCTTCAATTCTCTTTACTTCTGCAGCGAAGCAAGCCTCATCGCTTTCTCAAGCTGTTTTCCTTACCTGCAAAAATACGAAAAATTGGTCAAGGATTATCATGACATAAAAGCAATAATCACTCAAACTAAGATTTTTTTGTTGCAATTCTAACAATTGTCAACTAAATCTAAGTAAGGATGTTCAATATCCAGGATTAGGCTTGTGTCAGATTGATCACAATCACATTTGTACATCGATATGAATTATCTTAGAATTTAGATTGGCTTGAAACAATCACATTTGCATTCAACAAGTTTTGAAATACACATCAGAATATTGGTCTTATTGTCACTGTCCTCCGTGCATCTTCAGACCAGCCAAAGTCACCCAATAAGAAAAACTTATTTCCCAAAGCTTCAAAACCCATGCTTTTCCTTCTCATGATGTAAGGCAGAAACCCATGAATGAGCTTCCAAGATTTTCTTGGCGAGGTTGGCTGCAAAACATAATGTAGCGTGCAATTTTTGTCGGTACCTGTAACACCCCCAATCTATACCCCCAAGCTATTAAAGCGATAAATAAAATTAAAAATTTCATCAGAGTATATTTAAAACATGCACGGCATAGACCGAGGGGTCACATCAATTGAAACAAATACACATACACCTGCTCATATAGATATGCAACAATTCAGGTAGCACATAATAAAGAAACTTAGTTCCTAACACCCACAATTCAGATACAGAATAAAAGCGGAAAATCTGTACTGAAACTCATATATATATATATATATATATATATATATATATATATATATATATATATATATATATATATATATATATATATATATCACATAAAGGGTTTGTCTGTCATATACAACATTATATGTGTATAATCCAAAAGTTACATATATACATAATACAAAATAATCACACTCGATCTCCCCGACTACCCGGTGCTACATATCCGAGCCGACCGACAAAAGAATGAAGACCTAAGCTTCACAAAAAGACCTTCAGCATCTAATCTGCAATGCCTCGTAGAGCATTTAAAATAGTAGAAGGGTGAGAAACACAATCATAATACAATTGCATACAATTATATAATTAACACAAAAATACACATATAAAATATTCTCACCACAACTTATACCAGAATTCAAAAACAACAACACAAAGTATATCAACCAAGCACAATATGAATATCATCAATTCATCAATCTCATCCACAATTCCACACACAATCAATCCATTCATTATTTTCCACACATAATGCATACATTCACAATTCTCACACAATCAATCCATTCATGATTTATGCAAATGCACAGAGACCGACACAACGACTCTATGCAATGCACATGCGGTACCATCCATCCATCATTCTCAACACTAGTTCACTCAGGAACTATTGGAACCATCGCTTGTTACTTAGGATTACTCATGTAACACCCCGTCGGGCAAACGATGTTCCCCGTCGCTTTAGGTCCTCTTATTTTTTTAAGGCGCACGACGTTTATGGATTGCTTTAGGTCCTCTTTGTATAAGGCGCACAATCCGATCGCTTTAGGTCCTCTTTGTATAAGGCGCACGATCGTCTATAATCATCGCTTTAGGTCCTCTTTGTATAAGGCGCACGATGTTATTGCAGATTCCCTTTGGAACCGTTTCGTCGCTCACACCCACTAGGGCACACGACATCACCAACATGCATGTCATGATGCTTGGCATACAATGACTCATGACATTCAAATGCACACATACACACATTCCATACACATGCATATATTATCAAATACCACACATCGCATTTTCTTGCCCTTAGGCCACAAATCATCATCACAACCTTTATCACATGCATTTCCATCACACAACAACACACAAGTCATACAATTACCCATATCAACAACACATTGCATAATACACATCAACTACACGCACTTACCATAATACAAGTTGACAAACCGACACCATTCCAATCCCCGACATAAATAAATTGGCCATTAGTCTCAAAACCAATAATATAAGAAAGAACATGCCAACAGCTTTCCAACGCACCAAACCGCACCTCAAACCGGCTCACGAATCAAAAGTTGTAAAGAAAACAAATTGGGAAAAACTGTCACATTCGCATTGCGAAGCTCCTAGCGAGTCCTTCGCTTCTTCATTCGCAGTGCGAATGTCCTAGCGAACCAAGTCAGAAAGGAAAATAGCCTAGAAAATTCCTAACGTTCGCAGTGCGAACTGCCAGCGAATGCTCGCTTCCCCATTCGCAGTGCGAGTTCCCCAGCGAACAGTGGCAGAAAGAAAACAACACAAAATAACACAAAGTTCGCAGTGCGAACCTCTGGCGAATGCTCGCCCTCACATTCGCAGTGCGAATAGCCAGCGAATGCTCGCTTTCCCCTTCGCTAGGGGATTCGCAGTGCGAACCTGCGAAAACCAGAAAACCCAGCAGCGCTGTTACATAACCCAAACCTATATTTTCACAACCAAAACACTTCCAAATCAATATATAACAATCAGAACATAATCTAATCATGGTAACAAGTATTCTACCGCATTTACATAGATTTCCAACTGCGAAAACATCGATTTCTATCGTTTATCACATTTCGACCTATATCTAAAAACCAATGAAACTTCCACACAAACATACATAATCATACACAAGCATAGTATAATCGAGTTTCGCACCCTTACCCGATTAAATCGCGTTTGAAAAGTCGGTTGAATCGGTTCCTAGATTTCCAAGTTTTCTCTCTTTCTCCTTTTCTTTCTCTTTTCTTTCTTCCTCTTTTTCTTCTCTTCTTTTTCTTTTCTTTCTATTTTCTCTCTTTCTATTTCTATTCATATGAAAAATATAATATCTACCCGACCAAAAGACCAAAATACCCCTACACTCAAATATATCGCAAACGCTCCCAAAACGCGATAATATATAATCTCGATGAAAAATAACATATTTTCACATAAAAGTCAGAAATAAAATAATATAATAATAAAATAATCGAAACGACTCAATTAAATAAAAAAAACCAAAACTGGGGCGTTACAACTCTCCCCTACTTAGAAATTTTCGTCCTCTAAAATAGTACCTGAGACGAACAACTCTGGATACGACTCCCGCATCCGACTCTCCAACTCCCAAGTCAAATTGCCCTCAGCAGCGCCTCCCCACGCCACTTTCACAAGTGCAATATCCTTGCCTCTTAACCGCTTCAACTCGCGATCCAAAATCTTAACTGGTAATGCCTCAACTGTAAGGTTCTCCCTTACCTCTACCTCGTCCATCGGAATCACATGCGACGGATCCGGAACATACTTCCGAAGCTGTGAAACATGAAATACATCATGTAAATTCGACAGACTCGGCGGCAACGCCACCCTATAAGCCACAACACCAACTCTCGCGAATATCTGGTAAGGACCAATAAACCGAGAAGTAAGCTTCTTCGACTTTAATGCACGACCAACAACCGTTACCGGCGTAACTCTAAAAAACACATGATCGCCCTCTTGAAACTCAAGAACTTTCCTCCTTCGATCATGATAACTCTTTTGCCTACTCTGAGAAGCCTTCATTTTCTCACGAATAAGTTTCACCTTGTCTGTGGTCTGTTGAATCAATTCCGGTCCAACCACTAAACTCTCACCAGATTCGTGCCAACACAACGGTGTTCGATATCTTCATCCATACAACGCTTCAAATGGTGCCATTCCAATACTAGAATGGAAACTGTTGTTATACGTGAATTTAATCAACGCAAGACAACTATCCCACGCACCCCCTTGTTCAAGAACATAAGCCCTCAACAAATCTCCCAACGACTGAATCGTTATCTCCGTCTGCCCATCCGTCTGCAGATGATAAGCCGAACTCAATCTCAATTTAGAACCCAATGCCTTTTGCAAACTTTCCCAAAATCTCGAGGTAAACCTCGGATCTCGATCTGAAACAATACTTAACGAAACACCATGTAATTTCATAATCACACTGATATAAATCTTTGCCAACCTCTCCAAAGAAAAACTGATGTCAATCGGAATGAAATGAGCCGACTTAGTCAGCCTATCCACAACCACCCAAATCGCATTATGTCCCCATTGAGTGTTTGGCAACCCCATCACAAAGTCCATAGAAATGCTATCCCATTTCCACTCAGGAATATCCAACGGTTGCAACAAACCACTAGGCTTAAGATGTTATACCTTCGACTTCTGACACGTCAAACATGCATACACAAACTGAGCCACATCTCTTTTCAATCCAGACCACCAGAAAATCTTCTTCAAATCTTGGTACATCTTATTAGCTCCCGGATGTATACTCAAATTACTCCGGTGTCCTTCCTCCAAAATCATCCTTTTCAACTCCGCATCATCAGGAATACAAATTCGACCACGGAACCTCAAAACACCATTACTATCCACTTTAAAATCCTCATTTTCACTTTTACCCCCAACCGTCATCAAATCCACAAATTTCACATACAATTTCTGTTTCTCGCTAACGGTCAACAGAAAATCATTAGTAACCTTCAACATACCAAGCCTCACACTAACCGACGTCAATTCACATACCAAACTCAAATCCCTAAACGATTCCAAAAGTTCCCACTCCTTAACCATCAAAGCTGACATATGTAACGATTTCCGACTCAACGCATCGGCTACCACATTAGCTTTACCAGGATGGTAATTCAAGCTAAAGTCGTAGTCCTTCAAGAATTCCAACCATTTACGTTGCCTCATATTCAACTCTTTCTGATCAAACAAGTATTTCAAACTTTTATGATCACTAAAGACTTCGAATCTTGCACCGTAGAGATAATGCCTCCAAATCTTCAACACGAAAACCACAGCCGCTAATTCAAGATCATGAGTAGGATAATTTTTCTCATGCACTCTCAATTGCCTCGAAGCATAAGCTACAACCTTACCTTCTTGCATCAACACTCCACCTAGCCTAATCAAAGACGCATCACAATACACCACAAATGATTCCGTAGGATTCGGTAAAATCAAAATCGGAGTTGTCGTCAATCTTCTCTTCAGCTCATTAAAACTTTCCTCACACCGAATATCCCAAATGAACGCTTGACCTTTACAAGTCAACTGGGTCAATGGAAGTGCTAGCTTAGAAAAACCTTCAATGAACCTTCGATAATATCCGGCTAATCCCAAAAAGCTTCGAATTTCAGTAACAGATCTCGGAGACTCCCATTGTAGAACTGCTTCTACTTTAGATGGATCCACAGCAATACCGTTACCTGAAATCACGTGCCCAAGAAAACTCACTTCCGACAACCAGAACTCACACTTCGACAACTTGGCAAAAAGTTTCCTTTCCTTCAAAACCTGCAACACAACGCGCAAATGCTCCGCATGTTCCTCCCGAGACTTAGAATAAACCAAGATATCATCAATAAACACAACAACAAAACAATCCAAATGCTCGTGGAAAATACGATTCATGTACTCCATAAACACACCTGGCGCATTAGAAACCCCGAACGGCATCACAGAATATTCATAATGACCGTAACGTGTCCTAAAAGCCGTCTTCTGAATATCTTCCTCTTTCACCCTTATCTGATGATACCCCGACCTCAAGTCAATCTTACTAAACACACACGCCCCTACCAACTGATCCATCAGATCATCAATTCTCAGAAGAGGATACTTATTCTTAATTGTCACCTTATTCAACTGGCGATAATCAATACACAATCGCATACTTCCATCTTTCTTTTTCACCAACAAAACTGGAGCACCCCAAGGCGACACACTCGGCCTCACAAACCTCTTTTCCAACAATTCGTTCAATTGCTTCTTTAACTCGACCAACTCAGATGCCGACATTCGATATGGTGCCATTGATACAGGTCTAGTACCAGGAACTAGATCTATAGAAAACTCCACCTCTCTCTCTGGCGGTACATCCGAAATATCCTCAGGAAACACTTCCGGAAAATCACACACAATAGGAAACACTTCAAGCGAAACTTGACTATCCACAGTCAACGATGCAAACAACCCAAACAACTGAGCTTCCTCCCCCAAAAGTTTCTTCAACTCTTTGGTAGATAAGAAACTCGAGTCTTCGTCTTCCTCAAGAGAAGGAAACCTTACTAACTTATGATAACAATCAATATGAACCCAATTACACTGCAACCAATTCATTCCCAAAACCACATCTAAGCCCTCCAACGACAAACACACCAAATCCATCTCAAAGTCTTTACCATAAATGGTCAAAGGACAACTTAAGCAAACCAAAGAAGTAGTTACTGACCCCATTGCTGGAGTATCAATAACCATCTTTACATCCATCGAAGATAACACAAGATTCAAATGCTTCGCGCACTCAGACGAAATAAACGAATGAGTTGCTCCGGTATCAATAATAGCAACTAAAGGCGTACTATTAATAAAACAAGTACCTCTGATCAGATGGTCTACACTTGTAGTATGAGTTCCCGCCAAGGCAAAAACTTTCCCGCCAGCTGGAGCTTACTTCGGTTTCGGACACTTTGTACTAATATGACTAGAATCACCATAGTTAAAGCACTTCGCTACATTCTTCCTCTTGACTCAGCTGTAACATGCCCTAAACCTACACAATTAGAACACTTCCTCATATCTTTTCTGCATTCAAACTGGCGATGTCCTAATTCACCACACCTAAAACATCTCGGAGAATTAGACATTCCTCCCCCACTTGGCCTTCTCTCAAAATTACCTCTTTGTTTACCCTTATCTGCCGGTGTCACATACGGACCACTACGAAACAGTTGTTTCCCTTTCCTCTCGCTCACACTCTTAAAGTGAGTAGAACGAGCCTTACTATCCTCCTCATAAATCCTACAACAGTCCACCAGATCTGAAAACCTCCTAATCCGTTGATAACCAATTGCCTGCTTTATCTCAGGACGCAACCCGTTCTCAAACTTCACACACTTAGAAAATTCCGCAGTCGCTTCCGCATAATGTGGATAAAGCTGCACAAGCTCCACAAACTTAGCAGTATAATCAACAACAGACATACTACCTTGTTTCAACTCCAAGAACTCAATTTCCTTCTTTCCTCTTACATCTTCAGGAAAATACCTCCTCAGAAACTCAATGCTAAACACAGCCCAAGTGATCTCCTCCTCTGCAGCTTCCAACACATGACGTGTACTAACCCACCAATCATCAGCTTCTTCTAGTAACATGTGAGTACCCAGTCTCACCTTCTGATCCTCAGCACAATCCATCACTTGGAAGATCCTTTCAATCTCTTTAAGCCAAATTTGAACACCATCAGGATCATATCTTCCTTTGAAGACAAGCGGTTTGTTCTTCCTGAACTCATCATTACCCGCAGCATTAGGTGCACCCTGCACAGCCCGAGCCATAACTTGCATAGCAGCAGCCAAAGCAACGTCATTCCTACCAGCCATATTCTGTTCATTTCCAATAACAACAACTATGGTTAAACAAACAGCTCACCGAACCACAAAGACCAACAAGGACTGACACAAACTGACACGGACTGGCTCTGATACCACTTAATGTAACACCCCCAATCTATACCCCCAAGCTATTAAAGCGATAAATAAAATTCAAACTTTCATCAGAGTATATTTAAAACATGCACGACATAGACCGAGGGGTCACATCAATTGAAACAAATACACATACACCTGCTCATATAGATATGCAACAATTCATGTAGCACATAATAAAGGAACTTAGTTCCTAACACCCACAATCCAGATATAGAATATAAGCGGAAAATCAGTACTGAAACTCATATATATATATATATATATATATATATATATATATATATCACATAAAGGGTTTGTCTGTCATATACAACATCATACGTGTACAATCCAAAAGATACATATATACATAATACAAAATAATCACACTCGATCTCCCCGACTACCCGGTGCTACATATCCGAGCCGACCGACAAAAGAATGAAGACCTAAGCTTCACAAAAAGACCTCCAACATCTAATCTACAATGCCTCGTAGAGCATTTAAAACAGCAGAAGGGTGAGAAACACAATCATAATACAATTGCATACAATTATATAATTAACACAAAAATACACATATAAAATATTCTCACCACAACTTATACCAGAATTCCAAAACAACAACACAAAGTATATCAACCAAGCACAATACGAATATCATCAACTCATCAATCTCATCCATAATTCCACACACAATCAATCCATTCATTATTTTCCACACATAATGTATACATTCACAATTCTCACACAATCAATCCATTCATGATTTATGCAAATGCATAGAGACCGACACAACGACTCTATGCAATGCACATGCGGTACCATCCATCCATCATTCTCAACACTAGTTCACTCAGGAACTATTGGAACCATCGTTGTTACTTAGGATTACTCATGTAACACCCCGTCGGGCAAACGATGTTCCCCGTCGCTTTAGGTCCTCTTATTTTTTTAAGGCGCACGACGTTTATGGATTGCTTTAGGTCCTCTTTGTATAAGGCGCACAATCCGATCGCTTGAGGTCCTCTTTGTATAAGGTGCACGATCGTCTATAATCATCGCTTTAGGTCCTCTTTGTATAAGGCGCATGTTGTTATAGCGGATTCCCTCTGGAACCATTTCGTCGCTCACACCCACTAGGGCACACGACATCACCAACATGCAGATCATGATGCTTGGCATACAATGACTCATGACATTCAAATGCACACATATACACATTCCATACACATGCATATATTATCAAATACCACACATCGTATTTTCTCACCCTTAGGCCATAAATCATCATCACAACCTTTATCACATGTATTTCCATCACACAACAGCACACAAGTCATACAATTACCCATATCAACAACACATTGCATAATACACATCAACTACACGCACTTACCATAGTATAAGTTGACAAACCGACACCATTCCAATCCCCGACATAAATAAATCGACCATTAGTCTCAAAACCAATAATATAAGAAAGAACATGCCAACAGCTTTCCAACTCACCAAACCGCGCCTCAAACCGGCTCACGGATCAAAAGTTGTAAAGAAAACAAATTGGGAAAAACTGTCACATTCGCATTGCGAAGCTCCTAGCGAGTCCTTCTCTTCTTCATTCGCAGTGCGAATGTCCCAGCGAACCAAGTCAGAAAGGAAAATAGCCTAGAAAATTTCTAACGTTCGCAGTGCGAATTGCCAGCGAATGCTCGCTTCCCCATTCGCAGTGCGAGTTCCCCAGCGAATAGTGGCAGAAAGAAAACAACACAAAATAACACAAAGTTCGCAGTGCGAACCTCTGGCGAATGCTCGCTCTCACATTCGCAGTGCGAATAGCCAGCGAATGCTCGTTTTCCCCTTCGCTAGGGGATTCGCAGTGCGAACCTGCGAAAACCAGAAAACCCAGCAGCACTGTTACATAACCCAAACCTATATTTTCACAACCAAAACACTTCCAAATCAACATATAACAATCAGAACATAATCTAATCATGGTAACAAGTATTCTACCGCATTTACACAGATTTCCAACCGCAAAAACATCGATTTCTATCGTTTATCACATTTCGACCTATATCTAAAAACCAATGAAACTTCCACACAAACATACATAATCATAAACAAGCATAGTATAATCGAGTTTCGCACCCTTACCCGATTAAATCGCGTTTGAAAAGTCGGTTGAATCGGTTCCTAGATTTCCAAGTTTTCTCTCTTTCTCCTTTTCTTTCTCTTTTCTTTCTTCCTCTTTTTCTTCTCTTCTTTTTCTTTTCTTTCTATTTTCTCTCTTTCTATTTCTATTCATATGAAAAATATAATATCTACCCGACCAAAGACCAAAATACCCCTACACTCAAATATCTCGCAAACGCTCCCAAAACGCGATAAAATATAATCTCGATGAAAAATAACATATTTTCACATAAAAGTCAGAAATAAAATAATATAATAATAAAATAATCGAAACGACTCAATTAAATAAAAATAACCAAAACTGGGGCGTTACAGTACCTTACCGCAATGGTTGGAATTGGGTGGTACTTTCTGATTTCTTATTTATCCTATAAAGCTGGAAAGGAAAGAGAAGCTATCTAAAACTAACCTTGCACGCAAATGTTTTATTTAACAAATGCTAAGAGATTGGGGGGTCCGGGGTCAGGTTATACAAAGGGAAGTTGTCAATTACTCAGTGTATATATGGTTATCCATAGACCTTTTATGGCATGTTTGAATACTTTCTGGTGTTTATCTGTTATGGGTTGGGAAAGTTTCTCCTTTGGGAGTGTTGAGAAGATGTTTTTGTTGTTTTTGGTTTTTTCGTTGTTTTTGGTAAGGTACTGGACCTAAATTTTTTGATATGCGTGCTCGCTAAGATTTCACAATCTTATGCCTACGTATTCCTGTAAAGATAACAGGGAAATCACAGCAATCGTAGTTCCTCCTATTCTATGGGAGGAAAAAGATGTTTGGTGTCTTGTTTAAAGCCTAAGATTGAAGCTAAAGGGTTTGACTGAGAGAGAATTTGTCATCTCTAAAGGGAGGTATCTCACTTATTCATCACAGTTATGGAAGGATTGGTTATAAAGGGGAGTTACTTTAACTGGAATGTATTGAATCCAACAATTCCATAAATTCCTTTATAAGGGAGATGTCTTGAAGGAGGAAACTTTAACTCAATGTAGAGCAATGCCATTTTTCCTTAGGAGTTTTCCATGCTAAGAGAGGGACATTGGCTTGGATGTAAATAATCTAGAGGCTTGCCACTTACATCAATTAGATGAAAGAAAAGATTTACTAGGATAAAAAGGGACTACAGCTTGGATTTTTGAATCAACAAGTGTTCCACTTACAGCAATTATCTGGAATTAGGGCTTTTTGATTGTCTGTTTTGATATGTGATATATAGAGAAATGTCTTCCTACAGAGAGAACTCTTGATTTCCTCTGAGGGGATGTTGATTTTTGTGTGCCTTGATCAAAGCCCAAGGTTGAAGCTAAAAGGTTGACTCTACTAGGGAGTTTTATATCTGTCTTGTACAAAGCCCAAGATTGAGGTTGAAAAGAGATTGACTCTTCCGGGGGAATGTTTTGTTTGTCTTGTACAAAGCCCAAGATTGAGGGTAAAAGAGATTGACTCCACTGGAGAGGTTTTATATGTCTTGTATAAAACCCAAGATTGAGGCTGACTCAATTGAGGAAAATCATTATACAAAGCCTAAGAGGAGTCTGGCTTCTGCTGAGGATTATTGAGATCCAGAGACAGGTCCAAATTGTATTGGGGAATCAACTCTTGCCGGGGATTTGAAGAAGAGTTGAAATATCAGATGCCTTGAGGTTTTGATTCTGTTAGGGTTTTACTGATGGTAAAGGTTTAAAATTGAGTATGAAAACCTATGGAGTTTTTAACTCTAATGGAGATTAGCGTGTTGATGAAATGATCAGGGTTTTTCCTGTGCTTTTAGGAAACTTGAGGGTTTCTTTGAGATCCAATAAGAGATGAGACTTTCCAAGTCTACTGGTATGAATAGGTTAACTCTTAGCTAGAGGATGATCTTTGTATGGTGCCCAAGAGGAGGCTGAGACTGTCCAAGTCTACTCATGCAGTGGTAGGTTATGGTTGTAAAGAGAGATATTTGTATGATGCCCAAGAGAAGGCTGAGGTTTTAAGGGATGAAGATCAACCCTAGAATGGTCTGGTATTATGGAATTCTGACCCTCTAGAGGACTTGAACTAGTAAAGATGACTAGTTTCTGTCTTATACCTGTAGGAGGCCTTTGGATCCTTGTACTAAGCCCAAGAGGAGGTTGACAACTTTTAAGAAGCCTGTGGGTCCTTGTACAAAGCCTAAGAGGAGGCTGGGGATACTTTTAAGAAGTATGTGGGTCCAAACCTAAGAAAAGTTCAAGAAAGGTTTCACCGGGAATAAGTCCTTTCTTTGTAGAACAGTTCTAAGGTTTGAAGAAATTCAAAAGTGGTTTCACCGGGAATTAATCCTCTTTGGGGAAATGAATTTCTTGTACACATATTTCTAAGTTGTGACAGTCTTGAGAAAAGTTTCACCAGGAATAATGTCTTTCTCTGTTCCATATTGTATAAGCGCAAGAGGAGGCAAGACTGTATCTAGAATTTCCTATGGGGAACTAGTTTTGACTGTGTTAAAAGAGTAACCACTGGTTTAATCTAAAACTAGACCTAATTGCTGGGGAAAACTCTAAGCAAGCATATACAAGCATATATATATATATATATATATATAGATGATATATAAACAAGTATGTTGAGAAGATAGTGGAACTTACAATTATGCAAGCCCAAGCATAGTAACTACAGCTGTATGGTTAGTTATTCAAGAAATTGAAGAAAGTTTTGATAACAACTTTGAATTTGAAATTGAATCAAAGAGGAAAGTTGTTTTAAAAAGAAGTTTGGGGCTTATACTC
Organism: Lathyrus tuberosus; assembly: GCA_022829125.1. Classification (NCBI taxonomy): domain Eukaryota; kingdom Viridiplantae; phylum Streptophyta; class Magnoliopsida; order Fabales; family Fabaceae; genus Lathyrus; species Lathyrus tuberosus. Next base: position 20,020,756 of record JALAZF010000021.1, on the reverse strand, counting down.
AAGGAGAGACCCAAATGAATTCTTTTGAAAAAGGCGACGAAATTACAGAGGGACTTATACAATGACTGAGGCCCAAATTATTGTATTTACAAAGAGGATGAGTCTTACACTCTATTAGAGGCCCAAAAGTGTTATTTTTATACAAGAGATTGGTGCTTATAAATCAAGGAGATGCCCAGATGATTTTGTTTTGAAAACGGCAATCGCGCCGAGATTTTTTAAAATTATATCGGGACTTATACAATGTCTGAGGCCCAAAAAAGGTTTATTTACAAAGAGGTGGGACTTACACTCTATCAAGAGGCCCAAAAAATGTTTGAAAAATGTTTGTGAGGGTGAAAACAATAAAAACCCTAATTTGATTTAAAAATACATTTTAATTTGAATAAAAAATAATTAAAATGATCAAAATTACCAAACATGCATGAAAAACAAGTTATGATCTTGGATTAATGTTTGAAAAATCATGTTTTATCCATATAATGATTTGAAAACGATTTGAATTTAAGAAATCAAGAGAAAGAAATATTTTTAAATGCTTAAAAACAAATAAAAATAAATTCTTTGCAAAAATATTAAATATATTAAATAACTAATATTTTTGTGAAATTTTTGTAGAATAAAATATTTTAACATTTTTGTGAATTTTAAAAAAAAGAATAAATTCAAAAACATTAAAATTCAGAGAGAAATTTATTTTTGAATAAATTATAAATATATCAAAATATTTAAATATTTAAAAATTAAAAAAAGGCGCCAAGAACACTTGTTCTTGCTCGCGCGAACTCTAGTTTTCCAGATTTGCAAAACCTCTCATATCTCTCTGATTACTTAATGAAAATGACTTTTGTAAACATGAAACTTGCTCGTTTTTAAACAAGGATTACAACCATATAAATTAATTGCATTTATATTAAGTGTGGAGTGAGAAATCAGAAGATGAACTCAAGAACCCTAATTTTTGCAAGAACATCATGAAATCCTATACACGATTCATACATAACAATTGATTGAGGGGAAACACTCCACATAAGTTCAAAACCATGTTTGTAACTTGAAAACACATTTATGATGCATGGATTATAGAGTTTGAGAGTGTCAAGCTTACCTTTTGCAGCTGGTGATCGAATTCTTTGTTGGAGGTGTTATAGATGCAAGATGATGATCTGGATAGCTTCAATGGACCTCAAGTAGTAATGTGTTTGAAGGCTTCGAATGGAATGAATCAGCTCAGAACTTGTTGTGGCACCTCAACTGCAAACAGGCCAAAAATCTTGAGCAAATGGGGGGTGACTTTGTGATTCAGGTGTTCCAGATGAGTTTTAAGGTCATGGATCACTCATATATGATGTATGTGAGGTGTTGGCATGATTGATTTTGATAGAATTGCTCTCAAATGAAAAATTCGAAAGTTGCTTGAATGAGAAGCAAAATCTAGTTTTTTGAGAGTGATTTTGAGGAAAGCATGTGTTATGGTGCTTTGGTGTGTTCTGAATGAAGCAATGTGACCTCTATTTATAGTAGAGGAGGTTTATCTTGGAGGAATACTGCTGGCTTGAAGATTGGCTTGAATTCAAAAGTTTTGGCAAGATGCATCATTGCCCCTCACACAAGGTACCATAGCCCTCCACATGGCTAGCTTATATTTTGACTCAATCCACATTCCTCAGATGCGTTTATTGTTATTTATAGGAGCATCTTTACTGAAAAGAATCCTTTTGTTGAATGTGCACTATTGCACATAAATGCCGTTTTGAATTCAAGGCACAAGGTGACAAAACCCATCATGCCATTTGAAATTTCCTTGACTCCTTGGTCCAACCTTGCAGGTTTGTGGTGATTCATCTATTATACACTGAATGTGAGTGGTTTTGATCATTACTCTTGACAAAAAGAATCGTGGCTAGCAAGTAATGTCCAAAACTGTCTTGTAGACAGTTTGCAGCAAGGCATGTTGGACACTTCGTATTTCCTTGATCAAATGGAGTTTGATGATGTTCTGATACTCTTTGGAAAGCTTGTATAACCTACTTTAATTTTGATGTCCAACAATGGTCTTGAATCAACTTGGATCATGGTGAAAAATGGTCTCAAAGTTGGTGAAAATCCTAGACAGATTCTGTCCAAGAATTTCACTAAGTGTTGGAAAAAGTGGTCATTTTCATGTTTTTGTGATTTTGATCAATCCATAACTCAAAGTCCATGAGGATTTGAAATATTTTGTAGTTGACACTTTAGAAGTATATCATGTGAGCTTTCATTTGAGCTTTGGATGGAAGAAAAAAGCCTTGTGGTTTAGGAGTTATGACCTTGCAAAGTTGGTACCAAATCCATTTTGTTTCATAACTTAGAAAAATTCAAGTTTCTTATGGTTGCCCCTTTTGCAAGTAAACCTATTGCATGGTCAGATCTGCATTTGGGGTCCAAGGCATGGTCAGATCTGTTGCAAATCTATTTTAGGAAGCCATACCTTGCATTTTAAGAGATTGATTTCACAACTCAAACATATGACCTTCCAGAGATTTACCTACGGTTGGGATAGAAAATGCGTAGAAACCAGAGAAGATAAAAAATGGAGATGGAAACCAGAGAAGATAAAAAATAAAGATGTGTTAAGAGTCCCACATCGGACAATATATGTCATGAACACGACTTTATAAGTGGGGGAAATCCTCACCTTACCACCCAGTTTTATAAGGTTGTGTTAGGCCAAACTCTAATATGGTATCAGAGCCTATCGATCGGACCTTGGACAGTCCACCGTTTAAATCCACGCACCAAGCCCAAAAAGAGTACTGGGCGTGAGGGGGTGTGTTAGGAAGATCCTAAAGTCCCACATTGGTTGGAGATAGAGTAATGAAATAGTTTATATAGAGTGACACCCTTCACCTTACAAACCGGTTTTGTAAGGTTGGGTTAGGCCAAACTCTAATAAAATGGAATTGAGAGCAGCGAGAGATTTACCTGCGGTTGGGATAGGGAGGCAAGGTATTAAAGATAAAGCCACAAGAAATCACAGTACAAGTTAACTAAGTTAACTTAGCTATTAAACCAAGCTTAATAGGTGTACTTACTTAGCATAGATATTGTGTATATATAGCATGATAACGTGTAACTCTCTCATTATGTAAATACAATATACAAATCCTATCTTTCCTTTTCATCTATTCTCTCACATGTAATTGTTTTCTGTTACACCATAGATGAACATCCATGTTCATCTTCACCTCTTCTAACATGGTATCATTCGTAGGAAACGATTCTTCATGCTTCCGTTCTCTCTGATTCACCACCCTTCGCTCGTTTTACTCTGTGCTTCGTGTTGTTTGTAGTAGTTGAGTTTCATTAAGCTTCTTCTAGGTTCATCAATGGATTCTGGTGAAAATCAAGAATTAGGGATCAAAGATCCTCCTCAATCTCAAGAATTTGCTACAGGCTTCGCTTCCGTGAAATCCAATAATTTGTTTGGACCAAAACTCTCTATCAAGCTGCAAGAAAGCAATTATCTTCTCTGGAATCAGCAAATGGAAGGAGTAATCTTGACACAGAAGATGCACAGAGTTGTCGTCAACCCTCAGATTCTGCAGAAATACAACTCGACTCAAGATCGCATCACATGTACGCTTTCTGATGAGTATGAAGCTTGGATCGTTCAGGATCAAGCTGTGTTTACCTGACTTCTATCCACCATATGTGAATCTATCTTGCCTTGGGTGCTTGCGTGAAAACACGCCTATGAAGTTTGGGACAAGATTCATCAATACTTCACAGCGCAGATGAAGGCTCGGGTTAGACAATTGAGGGTTGAACTCAAATCCACCAAGAAGGGGAACAATACCATCACATAATTTGTACTAAGAATCAAAGCCATAGCCAATTCACTATTATTTGTTGGTGATACAATCACTGAACAATACCAAATCGATGCTATCTTTGATGGTCTTCTTGAGGAGTATAACCCCTTTGTGATGCAAATTTATGGTAATCTTATGTCACCCTCTCTTTGTGATGTTGAAGCGCTTCTTTATGTTCAAGAAACACAGTTGGATAAATTTCGTCAGTAACTTTCAGCTTCCAACATTGTTACTAATCTAGCTCACACGAGTCGTGACAGTAGTATCTCTAGAGGTGGGTTCTCAGGCAACACTGGAAGATGTAACAGGTACACTCGAGGGCACGGTAGGGGTAGAGCTAGGCCTCCCTCTGGTAATCGACCTACATGTCTGTTGTGTGGAAAATATGGTCATGTTATTTCAATGTGCTGGCATAGGTTTGATGACAACTTCATGCCCCCAAATGCTAACAATGCTCAAGATAAATCTGGTGGCAGTATAAGTAAAAGCCAAGAAAAATCACAAGAAAAATCACAAAACTCTCAGACTGTGGCTATGATGGCTTCCACTAGACGAACTCTTGGTACCACTCAGGAGTACTCTCTCCCTGCAAAACTAGAATCTCAAGCATGATTTTTTTATTCAGGTGCCTCCCACCACCTAACTCCTTATGCCTTTCATTTACAAAACTCTAAGTTATATACAGGCTCTAACAAAGTCTATGTAGGGAATGACCACACTCTCACCATAAAATCTATAAGTTCCACTCAATTTTGCTCTAAACTTGCACCAAATCGTAAATTGATACTCACTAATATACTACATGTGCTTCCTATTACTAAGAATCTTCTGCCTGTTTCAAAATTCTCACATGATAACAATGTTTGTTTTGAATATTTGTCTGGCAAGTGTTACATTAAATCTCAGGCTTCTAAACACGTTCTTGTTGAAGGAGTCCTAGATGCTAGTGGCCTCTACTACTTTCCACTTCTGTCCTTGGAGTCTTCCAGGTCACACAATTTGAATACCAACTTGAACCATCACAAGAATGTTCAAAGTTACACTGCTTTTCAATCTAGTTCTAGTCTTCAGTCTGATGTTCATAAAGCAAATAAATGTAATACTAGTATGCTATGGCACCATAGGTTAGGCCATGTCAATTTCTCTTCTATTGCCCATATACTCAAATTGTGTAATATTCCTAGTTCAAATAAACAAAATTTCTTTTGTACATCTTGCAATCTTGGTAAATCTTATAGATTACAAGCTTCTCTAACTCATAGTGTGTACAATAATGCCTTTGATGTTATCTATACTGATCTATGGGGTCATTCTCCATCACCCTCAAGTTCTGGTTTTAGATATTATATTGCTTTTGTAGATGGCCACACTAGATATACATGGCTTTACTTTCTCAAACAGAAATCTGAGGCCCTAGGAGCTTTCAAACTATTTCATAAACTTGTTCAAACACAATTTAGTGTAACCATTAAATCAGTGCAGTCTGATTTTCGTGGGGAATTTAGGCCTTTCACTAAATTTCTAGCTGAACTAGGTATTACACATAGGTTGACTTACCCTCATACCTCACACCATAATGGTTATGTTGAAAGAAAACACAGATCCATTATTGAGACGGGCCTTACTATACTAGCTCACTCTTCTATGCCTCTAACTTATTGGGATCACAGTTTTTCTACCTCTATTTACTTAATGAACAGGTTGCCCACTTCTCCATTAACTACACGTCATTCACATTTTCAAGCTCTCTATGGTAAACATCCAGATTACGAGGCTATTATAAAATTTGACAGAGCCTATTATCCCTTGCTCAGACCTTATAATCAACACGAACTTCAACTCAGAAGTCAAGAATGTGTGTATCTAGGGGTATCACCTCAGCATAGAGAGTTTAAATGTCTAATTAGCTCTGGGAAAATTTACATCTCCAAAGATGTTACATTTAATGAACATCACTTCCCTTTTCCTCAGTTGTTCTCATCCAACACTCAACCTACACCTGTATCCATTGACACACATATGGCATATCCTACTAGGCTCTTACATGCTCCAGCTGTCTCAACTTCTTCCCATCATACACAAGCTGATAAACTTATTGTGCCTAACTCCACAGGTCAATCTACTGATATATCAAATACTTAAAATTCTATTCAAAATCAATGCCCCACAAGAGCACCTAGGTTTGATTCTCAGTTTATTTCTGAGCAACCTACACTGGCAGTTGAACCTATATCAGCCAGTCTGCCTCTTCTTGGTAACACTCCAGCTGCAGTCATAGAACTAGGTTCTACTGCTAATCACTCTGCACAGGTCCATAGGTCTGCTGCTGCTACAAAAAAATCTGTCAAACTGGGTTCTGCAGCCACAAAATCTACCTCTAATTTCTCTGCAAAAGTAAATAGGTCTACTATTGCACCTAACCAGTTTGTCCAACCAGGTTCTACAGCTGGTCAATCCCATTATCCTGAGGATAATGTACAACAACCTCACTATCCTAAGGACACTTATTCTGATCCAGATATTGGTGTATCTTATTATCCAAATGATAATGCGCCAACTCCTTCTACTAGTGTGGATACCACAAACCTAGTTCCCATGGACTCAACTCATGATCCAAAGGTCACTCAAAGCCATCCTCATTATTCAAATACAACCAAAATTTCTCCTCCTTGCTCTGGCCAGTCAGAGGCAAACTCTCCCTTTCCAATTTTTGAGTCTTCCAACTCACCCTCCATCTTAACTCATAAATCCCCTCATCCCCTACTAGAAAATGATCATCCCATGCTTACCATAGCCAAGACGGGAAAATCTAGGCCTAAAGTTTTTCTTGCTCACACTGAAACTGAACCAACAACTGTCAAACAAGCTCTCTCCCACCCTGCCTAGGACAATGTCATAAAGGCTGAATATGAAGCTCTTTAAGCCAATCACACCTGGACTCTAACAACTCTACCACTTGATAGGAAGGCTGTTGGTTGTCGTTGGGTGTTCATAATCAAAGAAAATGCTGCTGGTTTTATCAATAAGTACAAAGCCAGACTTGTGGCTAAGGGGTATCATCAAGAACATGGCTTTGACTATACTTAGACCTTCTCCCAAGTAGTCAAACCTACCACCATAAGGGTCATTCTTACACTGGCTCTAACATATAAATGGGATATTCAACAAATTGATGTCAACAATGCCTTCTTTAATGAAACCTTATGTGATAAAGTCTACATGGATCAACCCCTCGGTTTTGTGAGCTCTGACAAGACATTTGTATGCAAACTCAACAAGGCTATCTATGGCCTTAAACAAGCCCCAAGGGCCTGGTATGAAAAGTTACCCCAAGCACTGTTACAATTTGGCTTCACAACTTCAAAGTGTGACAACTTTCTGTTCCTCTATTGCCATCAAGGTACATTGTTATATGTTTTAGTATATGTTGATGACATTCTCATCATTGGATCTAGTTCTACACTCATTCATGATTTGATCAAAAAATTACATACAACTTTTGCTTTAAAGAAATTGTGAAGACCAAGTTATTTTTTATGTATCGAAGTCAATTTCCAACAAGATGGACCTCTTCTACTCACTTAGTCGAAGTATATTAAAAACCTTCTGTCAAGAGAAAACATGCCTAATGTTAATGGTGTTCCAACCCCTATGATGAGCTCTTACAAACTCAACAAACATGGTGCTCCTTAACTGAGTGACCCCGCTATGTACATGTCTATTGTGGGTGCCTTGCAATATGTCACATTGACAAGGACTGGCATTGCCTTCAGTGTCAACAAGGCGTGTCAATTAAAGTCAGACCCTCTTGAAATTCACTGGTTTGTTGTTCGCCGTGTTCTTCGATACTTAAGTGGAACCATGAACCATGGTGTTATACCCCAAATTTTACCCCTTATATGTTATGACATCTTGCATTTGCATTAGGGATCAATCATTTATGCATTGTCAACTAACAATCATATTTTGCTAGTTTGTTCTTCTATTTGAAAGCTAGGGTTTTGCACAAGGAGAGGGCAAGATCCACAAGCCAAGCTCTCATACTTTTCAAGGTTTCTAAGACACTTCTTGGCTCAATACATCCCTCCCAAGTGCTCACTAGAGGGCTAAGAAAGGTATTTGAATTCATCTGGACAAGGAAGTCAACTGAGGCCCCAAATGCTAAATCTTTGGTCTTGGGGGCCAATCATGAGGTTTTCCAATCATATTCCATGATCTCATGTGATTGGATCAAGAGAAATCAAAGAGAAACCATAAAATCAGGAGTTGTGAAATTAGGGTTTTGACCTGAGGAATTATAAAGAAATCTTGGTGTGATCAGTCAAGGTCTTGAGTGGTTCATCAACCAATTGAGCTTTCATACATTTAAGAGGCCTTATTCATCAAGAAATCAAGTGTGTTTGGCTCCCATCACAAGTGCAATGAGCCTCAAGTTCATCTGGCCCCAAATTAGGGTTTTATTAGGAAAACTTAACCATGCCTTTGAATTTTGGTCAAGGCATGATCCCAAGTCTTGGGACATGATTCCATATGTTCATATACACCCTTTGAAGCCATCTATTGGTGTTTGGGAAGTTTGAGAAAGCAAGATCACAAAGGATCACACAGTTGAATTCATGAAGAAATTAGGGTTTTGTCTGTAAAGTCAAACCTTTGACTTTTGATGTCTTGGGTCCAAGATGAAGTATTCAAGTCATATTCCATCAAGACATGTTTGATCTTTGAATTGGAGCATGAGAAATAAAGATTTAAGAGGTTTCTTACAAAAAGGGCAAAGTTTGGTCTTTGAAATTTTCTAAAAGTGTAGAAAGAACCTAGTCCTTGTGTGAACTTTGAAGAGTCATAACTTTCAAAACACACATCCATTTTTTGTGATCCAAAGCTCAATTTGAAGCTCTCATCATGAACTTTAAAGTGTATTAGAGGGTCATTCCCCAAAAGAGGCTTAGTTTTTAAGTTATGAAGCTTGGAAGTTCAAATTAAGTTAAGACTTAGTGATATTTCACCTTTTTTGCCCTAGTTTGCAGCCAACTTCAACCACTTTTTTCATCATGATCCCTTTGGATTAAGAACTTGGAGTGAACATGAACATTGTAGAGCATACTTGGGGCTTTCCAAAAAATACTAGAACACCCCAATCTAATAAGTGAGCTAAGAGAATCGAAGCCATGAAGTTGAGGGTTTGAAACTTGAATTTCAAGGTTATGCACTTGGTGAACTTGCTACAAATCCAATTTATTGCTACATAATCTTACATTTTAGAATGGTTTACTTGCAAATCTTCATTTGATCAGAAGATTGCACAAGTTTGGGAGCATTATCCAACAAATTTGAGCATTAACAAGTGATCTTGCTATTTATAGCATAAAGACTTGACTTCCATTTTGAAAAAGGTGACTTTATACACAAAGTCAGCTCCTTGAGCCTCTCCCTTGTCCCTTCTGTACTCTACCTTGCCCTTGTATCAAGATAAAGTAATTGAACTGTTAACCACTCTAGAGGAGGTCAGTAAAATACTTTGGAACCATGAATTCTTGCAAACCACCACTTGCATTCCAACCAAAACTTCAACCAAACCAAAAAACAAATCAGTTGCACTTCTGCCATCTGATCCCTCTCACCTTTTGCCTATAAATAGACCCGCACTCTAACACTTCAACACACAAGAACTCAGAGCAAAAAACCTCCATAAACTCATCCAAACTCAGTTCTTGCAATCTAGTAACTTTTGTGGCAAGCAAGAACACACTTTGCACAAGCCTTGCCAAAATCAGTTCCAGCTCCAAAACCACTCAACCAATCACTCTAACACATCACAAAACATGTGTTAGAGCTGCTCAAATCATCACCACCATCAAAAACCTCCCAGAACTAAAAGTCAACTTTCAAACCTAAGAAAGTTTGACTTTCTGCACTTTTATGTACCAGTTTTGATTTCTTCCACTTCCATCCATTCCAACACCTCAAAAACCTTCCATAAATCATCCTCAAGGTGTTCCAAACTCATTTCACCAACTATACAACATTTTCTTCAAGTTCCCTATTAGTCACTTTGGTTGCTTTTGCAAGAAGAAAGACATATCTCAGTCCAGCCAATTTCATTGGTTTCCAAGCATTTAGAGAGGATCAAGGAGTTATCTAGGAGATGTTCAAGTCATTGATTTCTTGCTAGAGCTTCTGCTTTGTAAACTGCATATTGAGCTACAAGAGGTAAGTTTCACTTCAAACTACAACTCATTGAAACATGATTGTTTTTGATGTACACTGAGCATGATTAGTTTAGGTATGATGTATTTGACATGTTTGATTCATTAAATGTGATATATCATGACTGTAGTGGACTGTGAATATGAAAATGCAAAGTTTGTTTAGGAGCACCTATCTTGTTTTGAGTTAGAGACCTCTTTTGCCAAAACCAATAGCACCATTAGATTCCTTGTGAAAAAAATACACAATTTAGGTCTTTACAGTTTCCATTTTTATGAATTATTGAGAGAGATAGGTTTGCTTTTGTAAATGGTTGAGCTAGGGTCACCAACCAGGTCTTGCCTTGCCCAAGCACATTTCTGGGCCTGGAAACTTGTTTCATATATATTTAATTGGTTTCATTTTAAAACTGGATGTATTGGCCACCCCAGTGGCGCAACCTCTTACCTAGCCTTGCCTTTCACATGCCTTGTCCTGGGTTCGATTCCTACAACCAACCCTTTTGCCAAATTTCCAATGTGCGTGTGTCATACCCCAAATTTTGACCACCAAGATTTCCCATCATTGTGCAAATCATCATCACAATATGGATGAACTATCATGCCTCATCAATCTCCTCAAGGATTGTGGAGCATTCACTATAATCAATAATTAGGGTTTCGAGCCCTCTCAGAGCACTTAGACAAAGGATCAATCAAGAAATGACATGATCTTTAACTTTTCTAGCCTCTCAAACACCCATAAGGGATCAAGAGGACTCCCATATCAAGAATCAAGCACAAGGTTGCAACATTCCAAGTGGATCAAGCCCCAGGATCGCCAATGTCACCAAATTAGGGTTTTGGTCGACTGAGACCAAGGCCTCAATGTATGGTCCAATATGCTCAAAAGGATCTCAAGAGCCCATTCACAATGGCCAAAACACCTTGAGGGTCCATCTATAAAAATATCAGGAATTAGGGTTTTGACCTAATTCAACCCTTAAGTTAACTTGTGAAGTGAGGTCTGGCTTGAAGCTTCAAAATGAACTTCAAGGAACTCAAATACATCATATTGACATGTTTACAAGATTTGGTTAACTCAAAGAGCTTAAGTCATAAGCCACAAGAACTCAAAACCATCTGATCACAAGTTAGGGTTTCAGATGGAAAAAGTCAACCCTACCCTTGACTGACAACCTACCCTTGACCTCAAACCTTGGGGAGGGGTCCAAGACATTCCTAAATACCCTTGGAGGCCATCCATGAAGTTTAATTGAGCCCAATGATTGATTTCACAAAAGGATCACAAAGTCAAAATTTCATCTGCTAAAAAAGTCAACTGTACAAAAATCCAAGTTTGACTTTTTGAATTTTTGGTCAACCAAGGTTCCTTGACCCTAAAACAATGTTAATATGTGATTGGAATCATCATTTATCATGAAAAATCAAAGAAAGCGAGTTAACTTGTAAAAGGGGTAACCATAAAAAACTTAGAATTTTTCTAAGTTATGGAACAAAGTGGCTAAGGTACCAACTTCCAAGGACTATAACTTGAGATCCAAGTAACCATTTTGGGTGATCCAAATCTGGATTTGTAGGTCTTGCTACACTCTACAAAATCTTCAACTACATCAAACTCCAATTCCTCATGGATTTTTAGTTATGGAGTGATCAAAATGGCTAAAAACATGAAAATGACATTTTTCCAACACTTGTGAAATTTTCACTAAGTCAGAATCTGCCTTACTTTTCCCAAAATATAGGGACATTTTTCACCTTGATCCAAGTCAAACCAGGTCTAGGGGTGGACATCAAAGTTGAAGTATGCCATGAGGGCTTTCCAACAAGTACCAAATCATCTCCAAATTCCATTTGAGCAAGGAGATACAACCCTTGGAACATGGCATCATGAACTGGTTTTTACAAGGAAGAATTTGTGCATTTTGCTCGATTTGTCCAAATCTGATAAATCCAAGCCTTGTCATCTATTTGGACACATCTGAGGATAAAATAAGAAGGGAATGATCTGATCCCCAAGCCTCCAAAGTCCAAGAATCTACATTAGCCATGCCAAACCTAAAAGAGCTAAAAAGTTCCAAGACTCCAATTTTGTTTCCAAGCGTTTAATGAATGCATCAAGGTGGCATGAACTGAGCCTATTCCAACTGAATTCAGTCCAAACTTATCTCTGAACCAAAGCTACAAAGCCTGTGCTCTAATCTCAAGTCAATGGCTAGAGGAGACTTGAGATTCCTTTTGCATAACATTGGCCAAAGGCCTGCTGAAGCCTCCATTCACTATTGATGCCAAAACAAACTTGGTGCACTATAAATAGACATCAATTGTGATCAGTTTGAGTACACCAAAGCACCCAAACTGATGCTTTCCTCAAAATCCCTCTCTTTAGGCCAAAATGCCTTCTTTTGCAAGGTATCTCTGAGTTTTTGAGTTAGAGAGTAATTCCATCACAGCTTATGATCCAAACACCTCTAATATGTTGTATCTAAGCTGTCCAAACGCTAACATGGGACCTGTAACACCAAAATCACAAAGTCAATATCCAAAACCTCAAAAATTGACTTTTTTGCATTTTTCAAGCCATGTATTGATTCAGTCACTTTCAAAACCAGATAAGACCTCAAACACACTCCAAATATCATCCTTGAACTGTCCCAAATGGTTCCCCACATTGGTCACTTTTGCCCCTTTTGCAAGAAAGTGCCGTAACTTGTTCCTGAGGATTCCAGCTGGTGGTGATCATTCTAAAAGCTTCCAAGGGATTAATTGAGAGTGTCTAAATTATCAAATTACTTCTGGCACAAGAAACTTGGCAGATAGCACAAAACGCTCCTAAAGAGGTAAGCATCACAACTTGAACTCTTTGAATCATGCATTGCTTTGAAGTCCACTGCTCATAAACATCTCATACATGTTGTATATGTTGTGTTTGAATCAATTCATCATGCAATTCTGGCATATACCATGAGGTAGCATAGAAAATGCAAATCATGGCCTATTTCAAAACCACCATCGGGTTTTAAAATGGGGACGTCATATGAAAAAACTAAGGGCACCATTGGATTCCTTGTGAAATTCTAGGCAGGATAGACCTAAATGTTGTCCCAATCCATGGAGAAATGAGAAAGTTACAACCTTTACGTTTTTGGCCCAAGAACTTGCCTTGCCTTGCCTTGGCCAGGCCTGAAACTTGGTATCCCATATGTATTTATGGGGTGGTTTTGATACACGGATGTATCACCACCCCAGTGGTTGCGCGCGCATGTGCTTGGCTTGGAGGTCTGGGGTTCGAATCCCCCTCGCCCCGGACTTCCTTTTTTATCACTTGTACCATTTTTTTTACTATTTTTCATATTATTTTAAATGATTTGGAAAATTAATTTCTCTCTCAATTTTAATTATTTTTTATTGGTTCTTTTTTGCAAAAAATCACAAAAATGTTAAAATATTTTATTTAACAAAAAAATCAAATTTATATTATTTATTTAATATAGTTGATATTTTTGTAAATAAATTCATTTTTATTATTTTTAAACATTTCAAAAAATGAATATTCATCTTGAAAATCAAAATCAAATGAATTCTAAATCATCTTGTGATTAAAACCTCATTTTTCAAACCTTAATAAAAAATCACAAGTAGTTTATTTAGACTTATTTGGTATTTTTGTCATTTTATTCATTTTATTAAAAGGATTACTTTTAAAAGAAAATGAAATTAGGGTTTCTTTGGTTCTTGATCTTTATCAAACCTTTCAAAATATCTTTGGGCCTCTAATAGGATGTAAGACCCAACCCTTGTTGTACATAAACCATTTTTTGGGCCTCAGATATTGTATAAGTCCCGACAAGATAAAAATCTCGGCGCGATCGCCATTTTCAAACAAAAACACTTTTGGACCTCTCCTTGAGTTGTAAGCCCCATCACTTGTACAAAAAAAACCTCTTTGGGCCTCTCCTTGTGTTGTAAGACCCAAACCTGTTATAAATAAACCTCTTTGGGCCTTAGTCGTTGTATAAGTCCCGAGACGATTTTCAAAACAACAGTGCGATCACTGTTAAACCTTGGGCCTCTCCTTGAGAATAAGCCCCAACAATCTTTTCAAAAACAACTTCCTTTTGATTTAGATTCAAATACACATGTTGTTATCAAAACTTTCTTTAATTTCTTTGAACAACTAACAAAACAGCATGGAAGCTTGCTCACCTGTAAGTTTTAACAGCTTTCATTTACTCGCTTTCATATATATATATATATATATATATATATATATATATATATATATATATATATATATATATATATATATATATATATATAACTGTATTGTGGGAAGCTGCGCACTGTAAGTCCTTCTTTCATATCCTTTTAAAATACTTGTCATATATCAACTGTATATATACTAGTATAGTTATTTAGAGTTTTCCCCGGCAACTAGGTCTAGAACTAGGTAAAGCCAGTTGGTCACTCTTTAATACGGTCAAAACTAGATCCCCATAGGATTTCCAGATACAGTCTTGCCTTCTCTTTGGCTTAAACAATATGGAACTAAGAGAAAGACAGTATTCTTCGTGAACCTTTTCTCAGACTGTCACCCTAGAAATTGTCAAAGAAGTTCTACTCCCCTGAGGTGATCTATTCTCGGTGAATAGCATCTCTTGAATTTCTTCAAACCTCAGAACTTTCACTAAATGATCTATTCTCGGTGAATAGAATTTCTTGAAATTTTCTTAGTTTTGGACCCACAGGCTTCCTATAAGCATCCAAGTCTCCTCTTGGGCTTTGTACAAGGACCCTCCGGCTTCTTAGAAGTTCTCATGCCTTCTCTTGGGCTTAATACATGGACCCTGAAGACCTCTTAAAGGTATAAGACATAACTTAGTCATCCTTTGCTAGAGCAGTCATTCCCGTGTCAAATCTCAGACCAATTTAGGGTTGATTCTCATCCCTTAAAACACCTTCCTCCTCTTGGGCATCATACAAAAGATAAAACTCTTCTACACCAGTAGACTTGGACAGTCTAAATCTTCTCTTGAGTCTCAAAGACATTCTCAAGTTCCTAGGAGAAACCCCGGTCATTTTAGATCAATCTCCAGTAGAGTTAAAACCCTCACAGGATCTAAAACTCAGTCTTTCATCCTAAATTTCCCCAGCTAGGGTCAGCTTATCATCAGGATAATACTATCCCAAATCAGAACCTCAAGGCATCTGATACCTCAACTCTTCTGTAATCCTCATCAAGAGTTGATTCCCCACTTGGACCTACCTCGGGATCTTAATAATCCCCAGCAGAAGTTAGCCTCCTCTTAGGCTTTGTATAATGATCTTTCCTCAGCAAAGTTAGCCTCCTCTTGGGCTTTGTACAAATGATTCTCCCCAGCGGAGCTAACCTTTTCAGACTCTCTAGTAGAGTCAATCAAATGTCAGACTCTCTTGTTGAGTCAATCACCTTTCAACACTCTATTATTGAGTCAACCCTTTTAGCCTCAATCTCGGGCTTTGTACGAGACAGATAGAAGCACTCTCTTGTTGAGTCAACCCCTTTAGCCTGAATCTCGGGCTTTGTACGAGACAAATAAAAACACTCTCTTGTTGAGTCAAACTTTTAGCCTCCTCTTAGGCTTTGTATAATGATTTCTCCAGCTTGTTCAGCCTCAATCTTGGGCTTTGTACAAGACATAAATTTTCATAACCTTCTCTTAAGCTTGGGACAAATATCTTCTCCAGCGGAGTCAATTCCTCCAAGCCTTCTTTTAGGCTTTGAGAAATAAATTCCTAAGCAGAGTCAAACTCTTTTCCGCCTCAATCTTGGGCTTTGTTCAAGACAGATAATACTCTCCAGCAGAGTCAAATCCTTTTAGCCTCCATCTTGGGCTTTGTACAAGACACATAAAATATCCTCAGTCGAGTCAGTAGAGTCTCTTTTATCCTCAATCTTGGGCTTTGTACAAGACAAATAAAGATTTCTTTCCCGCAGAGCCAGTCTTCTTTTCAGCCTCTATCTTGGGCTTTGTACAAGACACATACAAACCTCCCTGACGGAGTCAAAATCCTTTCAGCCTCTATCTTGGGCTTTGTACAAGACAGACATAACATTTTCCCCAGAAAAGTCAAACTTTTAGCCTCCTCTTAGGCTTTGTATAATGATATCCCCAAAGATTCAATCTCTTTTGGCCTTAGTTTTGGGCTTTGTACAAGACAGATAAACACTCTCTTGTTGAGTCAGCCTTTTCTAGCCTCCTCTTAGGCTTTGTATAAGGACTTCCTTAGTGGAGTCAATCAACCTCTTAGCTTCAACCTTGGGCTTTGATCAAGGCACACAAAAATTAACAATCCCCTCAGTGGAAGTCCAATACCTCTTTAGAGATGACCAATTCTCTCTCAGTCAAAACCTTCTAGCTTCAATCTTGGGCTTTGAACAAGACACCAAATATCTTTTTCCTCCCATAGAATAGGAGGAACTACGATTTCTCTGATTTCCCTGTTTCGTTTTAACGGGAATACGTAGGTATAAGATTGCGAAATCTTAGCGAGCATACTAATCAAAAACTCTAGCTCCAGTACCTTCTCACATCAATCAAAACTTATGTCCAGTGTAACGCCCCAGTTTTAGTTAGTTTTATTTAATCGAGTCGTTTTGATTATTTTATTATTATATTATTTTATTTCTGACTTTTATTTGACAATATATTATTTTTCATCGTTGTTTATGTTTTATTGCGTTTTGAGAGCGTTTGCGAGATATTTGAGCTGAGGGGCAAAATAGTCTTTTAAAGGTTTAGATATTTTATATAAATAGAGATTTGAGAGAAAATAGAGAGAAAGAAAAAGAAGAGAAAGAAAAGGAGAAGAAAGAAAGAGAGGAGAGGAGAAAGAGGAAAAATCGGGAAAACTCCGTTTTGAGCGCGATTAATCGGGTAAGGGTGAGAAGTTTCAATTATATCTTGCTTGTGTATGTATATGTGTTGTTTGTTGTAATTGTTTTGGTTGTTTCGCAACTTTTCGTATCGATTGGGATTAGGAGCAATTGATAGAAATCAATGTTTTCGCGGATGAAATTCGATAAAAACTGAGTATAATACTTGTTGTTAAGTTTGGACCATGTTTTGGTTGTTTTAGGATGTTTTCGAAGTGTTTGGGTGGAAGAAATGGTGTATTTTGACCCCAAATGACCTATGTTATCGCTGCTGGAAATTCTGAGTTTCGAAGGTTTGCACTGCGAGCCACAGCGAAGGAATCAGTGAACGTTCGCTAGCCGTTCGCATTGCGAACGTTAGGTCATTTTTGCTACTGCCACGGTTCGCTGGGAGCTTCGCACTGCGAACGTGACAGATTTTCAGTTTTTGTTTTCTTCATAACTTTTGATCCGTAAATCGGATTGAGGCACGGTCGGATGCGTTGGAAAGTTCTTTCAATGCTCTTTATGATAGTGGGATAGAAACATATGTTCATGCCTTGGATTGATAAGAAAATAAGGAAAAGTGATGTATGTGTGAAAAGTGTGTTTTATGTTTCCACCGTAACTCCCGAATCGCGAGTCCGATTGATGTGGGACTTGAGGCAATAGATAGATAACATAATATGCTATTAAATGGTGATGTTAGGCCATGATTTAACCAAGAATATTTGGTAGAGGATAATTAGTGATTTGTAGGTTTTGTTGTGTTTGTTTGTGTTTGATGTGATATGTTATCGTCATATAGATGTGGGTCTTTTGTGCTATCTATATGATGTTGATGTATGTGATAATGATGTTGTTATGATGTTGTTGTGTGGTGAAATACATTGTATGATTGTTGTGGTTGATGGTTTGTGGCCTAAGGGCAGGAAAATGCATGGTGTGGTATTTGATGATATATGCATGATTATGGATGTGTATATGTGTGCATTTTAAATGTCATGAGTCATTGTATGCTGAGCATCATGATATGCATTCTGGTAACGTCCTGAGTGACAGATTGATTCTAGAGGGAATCCGCTATAACATCGTGTGCCTTAAAAATAAGAGGTGTGAGCGATCGGATGGATCGTGTGCCTTAAAAATAAGAGGTGTGAGCGATGGTTATAGACGATCGTGTGCCTTATACAAAGAGGTGTGAGCGATCGGATTGTGTGCCTTATACAAAGAGGTGTGAGCGATCCATAAACGTCGCGTGCCTTAAAAATAAGAGGTGTGAGCGATCGGATCGGATCGTGTGCCTTAAAAATAAGAGGTGTGAGCGACGGGGAACATCGTATGCCCGACGGGGAGTTACATGAATGATCCTAAGTAACGAGCGATGGTTCCAGCAGAGTTCCTGAGTGAACTAGTGATGAGAAACATTGGAAGTCGGTACCCGCATGACATTTGCATAGAGTCGTTGTGTCGGTCTCTGTGCATTTGCATAAATCATGGATGCATTATGTGTGGGAAATCATGATTTGATTGATTATGTGTGGGAATTGTGCATTGATTTGTTATGTGTTGAGATTGTGATAGCATTGGTAATTTGATGTGCATATGTGATAAATGCATTGGTTGTGGATAATATGTTTTATGCGTAGACATATGCTATGTGATGTGTTTCTAAATCCTATGACTTGGTATGCTTATGTGCAAATATGTGAGTATATTGGATACTTGATATATGTTATACTATTGGATTAATAGATATATGTTACGTATATGTGGTATGTTATATGTATTAGTATGTGGTGTTTGTGGTGAGAATAGCTATGCATGTGAATTGTTATGTATTTGCATATTATTATGCAATCTTGATTTTAGTTGTTATTTCTCACCCTTCTGCTGTTTTATAATGCTCTATGAGGCATTGCAGATTAGAGTTGCTGGAGGTCTTTTTGTGAAGATTAGTCCTCCGTCCTTTGTCGTCTGTCTACTCAGATACGTAGCACGGGAGTCGGGGAACGATTATATATATATATATATATATATATGTATATATTTGTTGAATGTATTTGGTAGTACTTTTTGTATATATAGTTGATGTTCTAAAATGATTTATTTTGTAAAACAAGTCAGTTATGGATCTTTCCGCTTTATTCCATAATTGAATTCTAATTTATATGGAAAAAGTTTCCCCTTTGAGGGTATTCTATTTTATGCTATGTATCAAACTTGTGAGCAAGGATTGCGTATTCTTTCTTTAAATGTGGCATTCTTGTTCCTGTCGAAAAAAATAAAGTTTTAGTTACTCTGATTTTATTTATGTGTTATTTATTCGCGATGGGAATTGGGGTGTTACATCCAGTACCTTACCAAAAACATCGGGAAGAACCTGAACATCAACATCAAAACTCACACTCACTCATATTTCCCAAGAAATTTTCCCAACCCATTAATGGATAAACACCATCAAGTACAAAGCGAAGCCTAAAGCTAAAATCCTGTGGATAACCACATATAGGATGGGTAACTGACAACTCCCCATTGTATAACCTGACCCCGGACCCCCCAATCTCTTTAAAGCGTTTGTTTAGTTAAACAATCGCGTGCAAGGTTAGTTTTAGATAGCTTCCATTTCCCTTCTAGCTTCGTGGGATAAATAAGAAATCAGAAAGTAGCACCCCCTCCTCATTGTGGGGAGAAACCCAAAAACCAGCGATAAGGTGGTCGCATCACCGATAAAAATCGCTCGCCACAGTAAAATGGCGACTCTGCTGGGGAGTCATAATAAGATCTGTCTTACCTTAGTCATCATCGTCCCCATTTTCCACAGTAAAATGACGACTCTGCTGGGGAGTCATAATAGGATCTGTCTTACCTTAGTCATCATCGTCCCCATTTTCCACAGTAAAATGGTGACTCTACTGGGGAGTTATTGTCTGTATAGGAGTAAGATTATAGCTCTTAAGAGGTCTAGGATGTTAGTTTCAGGAATAAATATATATGTCGCTTTTCCTACTTGATATCCGTGTTTATTTTTCTGCTAATGGGACTGTGGGTGATGCCGCATCTGTAAAGTTTGAGTGATACCTAAGATAAGTAATGGAATTTGACGGGTAATCTTATAGGGAGTGACTCTTGAATAAGCAATCCCGGTAGATCATCGAATCAGTGGAGATACCCTTTGTGGATTCAATGTCTAAACGACTTCGGTTGTTGAAAGTAGATTGTTCGATTGTGGTATCCATGAAACTGAGGATTTAGTAGACTGAGACCATGTTACTATTTTGTAGTGTGGAAGCTATCGGAAATAGTTGTCACACAATACTACCCTCATTTGAGATTACTCTAAGATACTACAGCTCGCTTGGGTGAACCAGCCTGCTGTTGTTATCCCAAGAGGGGTCAATGATTTTGAGGACAGGTACAAAAATTCACCAGTACAACCTTTGGGGATGGGTAGAGCCATGAATTCATGACACTGAACTTTTGACCCCATGTTTTTTCTATGTTTTTGTATGCTGCATCCATGCGTTCATTTCATCTAAAAAACTTTCAAACAAAGAAAAATTTTCTCTTCTAGTCTCTCTTTTTCAAATTAAACTAAGACAATGATTGCAAATGTCAGAAAGAAAGATTGCGTTATGGATTTCGGTAGAAGGAAAACTCACAAGTATACCTTCAAGGTTCCAAAACTAGAGGATTTAAGAGGGTTGGCAAGGATGATCACCAACCTTGATGCTTTCAGAGCTAAGTACGGAGGACTGCTGTCTCTATTAAGGGTCTATGAAATTGAAGGAATCCTGGCTACACTGATTCAATTTTACGATCCGGTCTATCACTGTTTCACATTCCCGGATTATCAACTTGCACCAACACTGGAGGAGTACTCTAACCTGACTGATTTACCCATCACTGACCAAGCTCCCTTTTCTGGACTGGAAGAAATTCCAAAGGATCAAATCATCGCAAGAGCTATCTATTTGGACGAGTCAGAAGTCAGGACTCACATGACCATTAAGGGTGGAATCCAAGGTTTACCAGCCAAATTTTTGGTAAAGAAGGCCCTGTACTTTGCTAGCATAGGGAACGTGACTTCTTTCGAGAGCGTCTTTGTTCTGTTCACCTACGGGTTATTTCTGTTTCCCAACATTGATAACTTCATTGATATCAATGCCATTAAGATTTTTCTGATTGGAAACCCTGTACCGAGCTTGCTCGCGGATGCTTATCATTATGTACACTTAAGGAATTTGTACAGCGGAGGAATAATCACATGCTGTGTTCCCCTGCTATACAAATGGTTTACTTCACACTTACCCAAGTCTGCTGCTTTTTGGGATCATAAGAGTACTCTACGTTGGTTACAGAGAATCATGTCTCTCACCAACTCTGACATAGACTGGTACAATCAAATCTATGACGGGATAAGAATCATTGACCATTGTGGAAACTTCCCTAATGTACCCCTCATAGGAACTAAAGGAGGAATCAACTATCATTCAGTTTTAGTTCGTTGTCAATTCGGATACCCGATGAGACATATCCCGCGTAATGTTCATCTGGAAGGTCTGTTCTTCAAGGAAGGAGAAAATGACAGGGCACTAAAGACAGAAATAGTGCATGCCTGGAAACATGTTCATAGGAAAGGAAGAGAGTTTATAGGAAAACCAGACTATGTCTCTGTGGAACCCTATCTCCACTGGGTACAAACTAGAGCTCTCAAGCTAAGGATGCCTTACCCTCGTCAAGAAGTTCTTCCGTTAAAGGAATCCGTCCTTTATTTTATGTCTGATACGGAAAAACTTCAGGTCACTCTCAACAAAGTTCAACGGGAAAAGAAATCTTGGAAGAACAAGTACCGCATTCTCAACATAGAGTGTAACAAAATACAATAACTGTTAAAAGAAAAAGACACTCTGATAAATATTTTAGAGCAACATGCTGTAGAAAATTAAGAAGACCAAAGGAATTTGCTCGCTCCTTTCACTTGGAAAAGGACTGACAACCCGACAACAGCTCAAGAGCCCCGGTCAAAGAAAAGGAAAATACCAAAACCAGCACCTGATGTAGCGAGTGATTTTGGGACGCGGTTCTTAAGCGTTGGTCGCTCTCTGCAGTTTGAGCTTTGACTACAGGTCGATTCATTTTTTATCCTATTGTGAGCTGAATAAGGAAGGGAAATAGATGTCTCCAATTAACCCTGCTTTGCATACTGAGTTTAAACAGCGGTCTGTTAGGTTACGAATGCTATTAATGTGGGGGGGCCTTTGTACTGGTTATTTGTATTTTCACCAATACAGTTTCTTTCTTTTTATCTGGGCAGAAGGTTTCTGGCGGGGAACAAGGATTAGGATGTTAGGACTGATGCTTTTGAATTACTGCTTTTTGATTGATGGAGATATGGGATTTTGGTTTTTTGTTGATTGCGCTCGCTAAGATCTTTTCTTTCGATCTTATGCCTACGTATTCCCGTTTACCGAAATAGGGAAATCAGAGCGTTCGTAGTTCCTCCTATTCTATGGGAGGAAATGGGTGTTTTGGTGTCTTGTTCAAAGCCCAAGACGTGAAGCGAAAGGTGATCTGTATCTTGTTCAAAGCCCAAGATGTGAAGCTGAAAGGTCTATTTGTGTCTTATTCAAAGCCCAAGACGTGAAGCTGAAAGACCTCGGCTTTAGAGAGAATTTGTCATCTCTAAAGAGGGGAGAAGGAGAATTACTTTAACTGGGATATGCGGATCCGAGCAATGCCATAATTTCCGAAGAAAGGGTTTTAACCTGAAAGAGAAGACTTTAACTCAGTGTAGAGCAATGCCATCTTTCCTTAGGAATTTCTCATGCTAAAAGAGGGACAGTGGCGTGGATATAGATGATCCAGAGGCTTGCCGCTTACAGCGATTAGATGAAGGGAAAGGAGTTGTTGATGTTTGTGTACTATGAACGAGGCACAACTTTGATGCTAAAAGGTTGATTGGATCAACCAGTGGTTTTCTTATACAAAGCCTAAGAGGAGGCTAATTTCCGCTAGGAAAATCATTATACAAAGCCTAAGAGGAGGCTATTTTGTGTCCCATACAAAGCCCGAGAGAGAGGCTAAAAGTTTTTGACCCGACGATAGAGTCTTTGTGTCTCGTACGAAGCCCGAGAGGGAGGCTATTGTTTGTTTGACTCAACGAGGGAGTCTTTGTGTGTCTCGTACAAAGCCCGAGAGAGAGGCTAAAACGTTGTTTGACTCCGCTAGGGAGAGTCATTGTACAAAGCCCAAGAGGAGGCTATGTCAGTTAAGTGACAGGTCTAGTATACTAATTTAAAGAGAAAATCAGTTCTTATATGAGCAATACTGTACTCATGGGTTAGATCTGAGGGTCGGGTTTGTTTCCTTTTCTTTGGGGAAACTGGAAATCCAAAGGGTATTGAGACTGTCCGAGTCTGCGGTTTTCCTTTCTATTTAACGAAGCGGTCACTTGAGAATGTCTTTGAGACTCAAGGAAATTAGACTGTCCGTGTCTAGAGTTTCATCTTTTATACTATGCTTTGAGAAACAGTAGTAGACTCTACGAAAGGACTGTTCTATGCAGATGATTAAGTTCTGTTCCTATACCTCTAGGAGGTCGTCGGGACAATTTGTACGAAGCCCAAGAGGAGGCTGGAAACTTTTAAGAAGCCGACGGGTCCTTGTACGAAGCCCAAGAGGAGGCTATCATTCCCGGAGGAAGAGATCATTATACGAAGCCTAAGAGGAGGCTGTGAATACTTCTAAGAAGCCGTAGTGTCCTTGAATAATGCCCAAGAGGAGGCCGATGCTTTTAAGAAGCCCGTGGGTCTATCATCTCCTTTTCATTAGGAGAGATAACACTTTTAAAGATAAAAACCACTGGTAAACGTGCGAGGTTTACTATCCAGCAATTCTTAGCTTTTAAAGAGGGTTCCTTAGTTAAGGTCCAAGATTATGACCGTAGTGGGTACCCAAACCCCGAGACATTCAAGGCAAGCTATCCACAAGGAATAGATCAAGTCAGGAAAGTTCGAGAATTTGGAAGAAACTCAAAGACGCCATTCACGGAGAATACATTCATCTTGGGGAGTAGAGCTTCTTGACGATTCCTAAGGAGGACAGCCGAAGAGAAGACTGTATCTGGTGCTCCTACTGGGGATCTAGGCATCTATTTCTACGAATAAATGAAACGGCGTCACCTAGTTCTAGACGTAGTTGCCGGGGAAACTCGAAATATCTATACTATTATTACACAGTAGATATGAGTTTATGAAAGGAGACTTACAGTAAGCAGCCCCACAATACAGTTTATAATATGAAAGCAGTAAACGAAAGCGATAACCACTTACTCGGTTGGAGTGCTTGCATGCTGTTTGGTTAGTTGTTCAACAAAGAAAGATTGAAAACAACAGTATATTCAAAATCAAAGGAGAAAATGCTTTGAAAAAGAAAGATTTGGGGCTTACAGCTCAAGGAGAGGCCCAGGGTTTTATCAGTGAGCGCACTGTTTGACTTTGTACAGCGGGACTTATACAAGTGACTGAGGCCCAAAAATGTTTTCTATACAAAGGGATGGGTCTTACACTCTCTCAAGAGGCCCAAAAGGTTTAAAGGAAAAGAGTGGGGCTTATAACTCGAGGGTAGGCCCAGTTGACTTTTCGTTTAAAAATGGCGATCGCGCCGAGGTTTTCTTTTAACGCAGAGGGACTTATACAATAAGTGAGGCCCAAGATGTTTTGGTTAAAAGGGGGATTGGGTCTTACACTCTAATAGAGGCCCAAAGTGTTTTGAATGGGTCTTATAGCTCAAGGAGAGGCCCAGATGATTTTTTTTATTTTTAAACGGGCGACGATCGCGCCGTTTACTTGTACAGAGGGACTTATACAATGCGTGAGGCCCAAAAAGTTTTTGTACAAGGGGGAATGGGTCTTACACTCTCTCAAGAGGCCCAAAGAGTTTTGAAAATGATTTATGAGGGTTGAATTAATCCAAAACCCTAATTTGTTTTCAAAATGTATTTAATGGAATAAAAATTCAATTAAAATGATCAAAAATTGTTTAATACATGGAAAACAAATTGTGATTTTGGATTAATGCTTCAAAAATTAAGTATTGACCTCTAAGCCGTGACAGCAAGTTCAAAGTGATTTTTGATCTGGAGGTGTTACAGATGAGTTGTGATGATCTGAACAGCTTCCCTACACCCTATGGATTGTGTTTGGATGGTTGGACTTGATTGAAATTGGCTGGATCATTTTGTGGTACCTCAGCTGCACTTTGGTTAAAACCTTGAGCAACCAGCTGGTGATTTTGTGAAATTGATGTTTCAGAAGTAATCTAAGTGTTTGATCAGCTCATATGTGATGTATGTGAGGTGTGTGAGTGATTGGTTTGATTGGAATTGCTCTCAAACTCAAAACCCGATAGTGACTTGCCTTAGAAGGCAAAATTGGAGTGAAAGAAGAGATTTTGAGGAAAGCATCTGTTAGATGGCTTTGGGGTACTCAAACTGACCACAATTGAGCTCTATTTATAGTAGAGCAAGTTTGTTTTGCAAGGAATAGTGCATGGCAGCTGGTAAGTAGGTTTGGCCAATGTTGGCAAATGAAAATCCAAGTCTCCTCTAGCCATTGACTAGAGGTTAGGGCACAGAGCTTTGGTTCCCTTGGTCTTGGATAAGTCTTGACTGATTTCAGATGAGAATGGCTCAGTCCATGCCACCTTGATGGTTCCATTGAATGCCTCATTCCAAATTTGAAGTCTTGTCCCTATTTTAGCCATTCTAGGTTCAACATGCTATTTCTTGTTCCATGGACTTTGGAGGCTTGGCTCAGTGATTGTCCCCTTTAGATTCAATCCTCTGAGGTGTCCAAGTGGATAGGAGCAATTGAATTTGGATGATTTTGGCAAATCGACCAAAGTTACAAATTCTGCTTTGCCTTGACAGATTTTAGCAAGGCAACTTGCCAATGTCATATCTCATGGTGTAAGTTGAATTTGGCAATGTTCTTGGCCATTTTGGAAAGCTCTTACATGATACAAAAACTGTTTGAACAAGTTTGGTTTTGATATCTTTTGATTCCAAGTGAAAAATCCCCCTACATTTGGAAAAAAGTGAGGCAGAATCTGACTTAGTGAAAATTTCACTAAGTGTTGGAAAAAGTGACATTTTCACTTTTCAGCCACTTTGATCACTCCATAACTCAAAATCCTTAATGAATTGGAATGACTTGTAGTTGAAGTTTTTGTAGGTAATAATGAGGGCTACAAATCCATCTTTGGATGAGAAAAAATGGCCTTGTGGTTTAGGAGTTATGGTCCTTCAAAGTTGGTACCCTTGCCACTTTATTTTTAACTTAGAAAAATTTCTAAGTTTTATGGTTACCCCTTTTACAAGTTATCTCACTTTTCTTGATTTTTCTTGATGAATGATGATTCAAATCATACATTAACATCATTTTAGGGTTAAAAATCCATTTTGGTGAAAAATCTCAAAAAGTCAAAGTTGACTTTTGTGCACAGTTGACTTTTTATCAGATGAATTCCAAACTGTGCAATTCTTCAGGAAATCATGTCCTTGACCTAAATCAAACTTGATGGACATGTTCCATGGGTGTCATAGGGTATATTCAATCATGTATTAGGGTTTGGGAGCATGTCTTGGTCAAAAGTCAAAGTTACAGTTGACTTTTCCCTTAAAACCCTAATTGTGGTGCAGATGAAATTGAGACTTGTTGCTCAAGCTTCTTGGATTAATCCATTGTTCCAAATGGATCAATATAGTTCATTAGAGACCCTCAAACTCTCTCTTGAGGTCTTGGCTCATGATTTGTCCTAAAAGTCAACTTAGGGGTGAATTAGGTCAAGAAACCCTAATTCCTGATTTTTGATGTATGCATCCCCTGAGGTCAAATTGACTTGATGTTTGGGTCCATGAGGTTCCATGGAGTATATTAGGTTATGTTTTGGATCAATGGCTTGTGCCCAGATGAAACTTCTCATCTGGAGGCCCTGGGCGATCAAAACCCTAATTTGGTGACACTGGCGATCTTGAGGCTTGATCCACCTAGAAGGGAGCAACCTTGTGCTTAATCCTTGAAGTGGGAGTCCTTTTGATCCTTTGAGGATGTTTGAGAGATTAGACAAGTTGAAAATCAAGTCATTTCTTGATTGAGCCTTTGTCTAAAGCTCAGAGAGGGCTTGAAACCCTAATTTTGATTGTAGTGGATGCTCACCCATCTTTGGGGAGACTAATGAGGTACAAAGGTACATCCATATTGTGCTGATGATTTGCACAATGATGGGAAATCTTAGTGGTCAAAATTTGGGGTATGATAGATGCCCCTATTTAATCTTCTTGGACCCGAAGGTGTGAGTGACGAAGGTGTTCGGGCATTCGGGGTGCAAGAGGATTAAATATCGGAATACCTGAAATTTTGATGGTGGTTATGAATGGTAGCTTAAGCATTCATCTTCTTTAGCTAAGCGATGATGCTTAGAAAAGGTAAACTTCCCCTCGATCCTGGTCTCCTACCAAGGATCTGGTCTTAGTTTCTTTTGTCAACTTCCCCTCGTTCTTGGTTTCCTACCAAGGAACTGGTCTTAGTTTATTTTGTAAACTTCCCCTCGATCCTGGTTTCCTACCAAGGACCTGGTCTTAGTTTCTTTTTTAAACTTCCCCTCGATCCTGGTTTCCTACCAAGGAACTGGTCTTAGTTTCTGATTTAAACTTCCCCTCGATCCTGGTTTCCTACCAAGGGACTGGTCTTAGTTTCTGATTTAAACTTCCCCTCGATCCTGGTTTCCTACCAAGGAACTGGTCTTAGTTTCTTTTGTCAATAAACTTTACTGACAAGGGACGCTATTCGTAGCGGCTTTCCTTCAAACTTCTCGCCGAATTTTCCTGGGTAGATGCCATTTGAGTGGAAAAAGTTTTGATGTCAGACTTGCTGGGGAACCCATTCGTCTGAATTGTAGAGGTACACAAACTTCTCTGTTTTGGAGATGCCATTTGTCGATTCTACTGGGGAAAGCGAGTCTCTTGAGAGACTGTTTTCGTTTGGGGTTACATCATACTTTTCTCGGGATCTTCCCGGAGAAATGCCATATGATGGGATCCAATTTTGAGGTGCCAATGACCTTCTCATCAGTGGTTTTTCGGAGCAAAACTGGCGTCCTGCCGAATCTCTGATCACGAGGCTTTCTCTGTGGATTTTCCTTAATCCGGGAAAGCAAGGATATCATCTTCAATGGAGAAGAGTGATGTTTATTAAAAGTTTTCTCTGGCTTTTCAGAGATTCAAGTTATCAAAGTGGTCAAGGACCAACTTCTTTCTAGAATTAAACTGGAATTGAGGTTGTTCAGACACAGTATTTCCTGACGAGGCAAGAATTGACAACTCGATTGAGAGGACTTCTACCACTAGGGGACAAGACCGACTAGAGTGATAGTGATGCAATATGAAATGTGAATGCAAATAAAAAATGCATGATGTATGTATGTATATGCTGACAAAACAGACGCGACATACAGACTAATGGATGAACACAATTGGATACTCGGCCATCGCGGGGCGAAGAAGTACTGTCGATTCAAAATAGCAATTCCACCTTGCTTAGGAGAGATAGTCTCGTTGGGAGCTATGTTGATCGGGCTTAGGAGATGAGAACTCGGCCGAGGATGTCAGACGAAACATGGTCTCTGACATTATTGATCCTTCATTCAGGAGTATTGGTCTAGAAGGAGTACTTTGATTCTACACTTTGAAGTTCGCCTACTTCGGGAGAAGTGATCGATGTTCTTCTAATGTTCAACAGTTAAAAGAAATGCCATCTTTAATTTAAAAGCAGAAGAAGTTTAACAAGTAAATTTATTTTTGTTTTATTTCAAGAATCGCTGATTAAGTTTAAACAACGTCATTCTGTAAAGCTAAAACAAGTAAAGAATTACAAACAAAAGCACAAGGGCTCAAATTTTATTGATAAGATGGAGATCAGCCAAACGCGTGATTCCAAAGAGTATATACAAAGTTAGAAAATGGTAATTTACAGGGAAAAGGGCTACGTTGAAACATAACGACCACTATCCTTCTACCAACTTTGAGTTCGGGACATCCTGAGCTTCCGTCGAAGATGACCTTTGACTGGAGATTTCCTCCGATAGATGATGCAACTGATGTTGCTGCTAAGGGACTTGCCTCTGTTGAACATAGTTACTTGCCATTATCCCTAACTTTTGCCTGGATTGTACTATGAGATTTCCAATCCATCGGGATGACTTTTTTTTTTTTTATGTCTCTAACTTTTGCCTGGACCGCCCTTTCGTGTTTTCAATCCACCGAGACGTTTTTTTTTTTAGTTTTAGGCGAAGTATTTCTTGACTACATCAACATTCGTGGGGTAGGCAAATTCCTCTCCGTCCATGTTTGAAAGTCTCAAGGCGCCGCCTGAGAAAGCTTTCGTGACCACATAGGGGCCATCATAATTTGGGTTCCATTTGCCCCGAGAATCAGTGAGAAATGATTGTATCTTCTTGAGCACAAGGTCTCCTTTTCTGAAGATACGAGGTCGGACCTTTTTGTCGAACGCCCTTTTCATTCTCCGTTGATACAACTGACCGTGGCATAGTGCCGTGATTCGCTTCTCTTCGATCAGGTTCAGTTCGTCGTGTCGACTTTGACACCATTCAGCTTCGGTAAGCTTAGCTTCCATCAATACCCGGATTGATGGGATCTCTACTTCTATGGGGAGCACTGCTTCCATGCCATATACTAGAGAGAAAGGGGTTGCCCCTGTTGAAGTGCGGACAGATGTTCGATAACCGTGAAGAGCAAAGGGTAGCATTTCGTGCCAATCTTTATAGGTTACAACCATCTTTTGAACGATCTTCTTGATGTTCTTGTTAGCCGTTTCTACCGCTCTGTTCATCTTGGGTCGGTAGGGAGTTGAGTTATGGTGTTCGATCCTGAACTCTGCACACAACTCTTTCATCATCTTATTGTTCAAGTTAGATCCATTATCAATAATGATCTCGCTTGGAACACCATAACGGCAGATGATATTGTTTTTGATAAATCGGACCACCACTTGTCGGGTTACATTGGCAAATAACACTGCTTCAACCCACTTGGTGAAATAGTTAATGGCTACCAGGATGAACCGATATCCGTTTGAAGCCTTGGGCTCAATCATACCAATCATATCGATTCCCCATATCGAGAAAGGCCATGGGAAAGAAAGAACTTTGAGATGTGATGGCGGTACATGAATTTTGTCGGAGTATATCTGACACTTGTGACACCTCCTCATGTACTTGTAGCAGTCGGATTCCATGGTCAACCAATAATACCCGGCCCTGAGAATTTTTCTCGCCATTGTGTGTTCGTTGGCATGAGTGCCAAAGGATCCTTCATGAATTTCTTTCATGAGCATGTCTGCTTCTGGTCTGTCGACGCATCGGAGCAAGACCATGTCAAAATTTCTCTTATAAAGAGTGTCACCGCTCAGGAAGAAGTTTCCAGCCAATCTTCTGAGGGTTTTCCTGTCTTTTCTGAGTGCCCCAGATGGGTACTCTTGTTTCTGAAGGAAGCATTTGATATCGTGATACCAAGGTCTGTCGTCTATGACTGCTTCAATCGCGAAGATGTAAGCGGGCCGTTCAAGGCGCATGATGTCAATCTTAGGTATGTCATTCCATCGACCTACACTAATCATGGAAGAGAGAGTGGCTAATGCATCAGCCATGTGATTCTCATCACGAGGGATGTGATGAAAGTCGACTCTGTTGAAGAAGGGTAACAACCTCCTTGCATAGTCTTTGTAAGGAATCAATCCTGATTGGTATGTGTTCCATTCTCCTTTTATCTGGTTAATAACCAGGGCTGAATCACCGTATACGTCCAAGTTTTTGATCCTTAAATCAATCGCTTCTTCGAGACCCATGATACATGCTTCGTATTCGGCCTCGTTGTTCGTACATTTGAACGTAAGTCTGGCAGTGAAAGGAATGTGGGAACCCTGAGGGGTAACAATGATTTCCCCAATTCCGTTTCCATAATGATTGACTACTCCGTCAAAGATAAGTCCCCACTGGGAACCTGGTTCTGGCCCTTCACTGGGTAGCGGTTCATCGCAATCTTTCATCTTTAGATACATGACATCTTCGTCTGGGAAGTCAAACCCGATTGATTCTTGATCGTCAATCGGTTGATGAGCCAAATGATCGGCTAAAATACTTCCTTTAACGGCTTTCTGAGCATGGTACTCTATGTCATATTCTGATAGTAACATCTGCCAACGGGCAATCCTTCCCGTGAGAGCAGGTTTTTCGAAAACGTACTTGATTGGATCCATTTCGGAGACCAACCAAGTAGTGTGACGAATCATGTACTGGCGAAGACGTTTGGCTGCCCAAGCCAAAGCGCAACAAGTTTTCTCAAGCATTGTGTACCGAGTCTCGCAGTCGGTGAATTTCTTGCTTAGATAGTAAATGGCAGACTCTTTCTGTTTAGTTTCGTCTTGTTGGCCAAGTACACATCCCATTGATTCCTCTAGGACTGTGAGGTAAATGATCAGTGGTCTTCCTTCCACTAGAGGTGATAGAATCGGAGGATTCAATAGATATTCCTTGATACTGTCGAAGGCGGTTTGGCAATCTTCTGACCAAACGCAATCCTGGTTCTTTTTGAGTAATTTGAAAATCGGCGCACACGTCGCGGTCATAAGGAATATGAATCTGGAGATGTAGTTCAAACGTCCCAGGAATCCTCTGACTTGTTTTTCAGTTTTCGGAGAAGGCATTTCTTGAATGGCCTTGACCTTGTCAGGATCAACCTCAATTCCTTTCTGGCTGACGATGAACCCTAGTAGTTTCCCTGAACGGACACCGAAAGTGCACTTGTTGGGATTCAAGCGGAGCTTGAATTTTCTTAGACGCTCGAACAATTTTGACAGATGTTCAACGTGCTCACTCTCTGTTTTTGATTTTGCAATCAAATCATCGACATATACCTCGATTTCTTTGTGTATCATGTCATGAAACAGAGTAGTCATGGCCCTTTGATAGGTTTCCCCGGCGTTCTTCAAACCGAACAGCATTACCTTGTAACAAAAGGTACCCCATGGGGTAATGAACGAAGTTTTCTCCATGTCTTTTGGTGCCATTTTGATCTGGTTATAGCCCGATAATCCATCCATGAAGGAGAATACTTTGAACTTTGCTGTGCTGTCAACCAGCATGTCAATGTGTGGTAAAGGAAAGTCGTCCTTTGGACTTGCCTTGTTCAGATCTCTGTAATCAACACACATTCTAACCTTTTCATCCTTTTTGGGAACGGGTACGATGTTGGGTAACCATTGAGGATATTCAGATGTAGCGAGGAAACCCGCGTCGATCTGTTTCTGTACCTCCTCTTTGATTTTGATGGCCATGTCCGGGTGAGTCCGTCTCAACCTTTGCTTTACTGGCGGACATTCCGATCTTAACGGTAAGTGATGTTCCACGATGCTGGTATCCAACCCTGGCATATCCTGATAGGACCAAGCGAACACATCGGGGAATTCTTTGAGAAGCTTTATCAGATCTTCTCTGGCAGTTGGACTGAGCAGTGCTCCGATCCTGATTTCTTTTCTCTCTTTTTCTGAACCTAAGTTTACCGTTTCCAACGTCTCTTTGTGAGGTTCAATGGACCTTTCCTCTTGTCTGAGTAGTCAGGAGATCTCTTCTGGAATTTCGTTGTCAACTTCTTCTTCAACCCCGAATACCGGGAACTCAAAGTTGGAAGAAGGCATCTGATCGTATGTTTCAACGGGGTATAAAACAAGCAATCTGCATGACGTGATGATTCGTGTTTAGAAGAGATAGGTGTGTACAGTGTTTTGATTTTACTGCTTGTTTTTATTATTGAATGTTTTTTTTAGGATTACCATTTTCTGAAAAAGCAAAAGGAGAAAACAGCAATAATGCGGAAATTACAGAACGACGTTATTTTATTTATGAACAAGTCGAATCTTGAAACTACAGCCCTATAAAACAAAACTCACTCGCTTTGGACAAAGCGAAGAGGGAAATTTACAGAAAACAAGCCCTATCAAAATATCCGTTTCACCTGGGCAGGGTGAAAGGTTAAAGATGGCAATTACTTTGACTGGCGAACGACCTTCGGAACCTCGACAGCAACCCATTGGCGGCGAACTCCTCGGTGAATCACAAAGTCTGGCACCTTCCTTGATTTGTCTTTAGAAATGACGCTGATTTCTGGGGGAGCAGGATCATTGGAATCTGTTTCCCAGGCAGAATTGTCGTAGGAGGATTCCTCTGTTGCATTTTGCATAACATTGGTGCTCTCAGCTGTATCTCCCCATCCAGTTGGCTGGATATCTTCGAGCCCGATACGAGAGCTTTCGGGAGCAGTGTACTTGACCATAAAGTCGTATTTTCCACTTGGTTGTCCCAGAGTGTCCCAAACTTCTTTGGAACTGGAGGAGTCATCTCTCTTGATGACGTTGACCTCGGGAAAAGCATAGTTGATGAATTCAAGTCCTGTGAACGTTGCGAATTCATCTTCATGTTGAGTAATTTCCGAATGACCTGAGTGTTGATCCCATGACATGGCAGGGACATAGGTATTCTGTTCAATGACGCTCAGCTGAGTTTCATTGTTCGGCTGACTTTCTTGCCCCAAGTTTCCTGGGTAAGGCTGCCACATTGGCAGGCCATCCATCGGGCCATAGTAATTGTAGTCAAAGTTGTCTTTCATCAGAGTGTCCTCCTCTAATGAATTTGGCGGAGCACGGCATCCTTTCGGATTACAATCTCCGTAGATCATTTCGACATCTGATCTTGGTATAAATCTCGGACTTTCTGTAGGAAAGCAGAAAGGCATAGGCACCTCTTCTTGAGACATATAGCCGTCCTTGTTAAGATAGGACTTCCATTCTTCATCTGTGTCAGAGGGATCTTCCTCATTGATAGCATGAACTGTCTGAGACACTAGGTGAAGAAAACCTCCACTGTGGAAGAAGTTCTGAAGGGGATGAAGACTTTCATCGTTGGCAACTGTCTGGGTACAGGTTGTAGAAAAACCAAGACCCTTCTTTGTTTTATTGTCAATAGGAATGACAAACCATCCCCATCCTGTCGTATCGGTACTCTCGACCGCTTTGATAGCATCTCTGTATGAAGAAATTGAAGTTCCTTCTTTGAACTGATTGTCCTTGCTCACCGATAGTGCTTGGAATTGAGTTCCAATAACCTCCTCGGGTTCCACACAAGTAGATGATGATAGGTTACTCACGAGCAAGGCTTATTCCCCACAAACCGTGACAAGTTGATCGTTCTTGACGAACTTTAGCTTTTGGTGGAGGGTTGAAGTAACCGCTCCAGCCTGATGTATCCAAGGTCTTCCTAATAAACAACTGTATATTGCCCGGATGTCCATGACCTAGAAAGTGATTTGGAAAGTGTGAGGACCAATAGTTATGGGAAGATCAACTTCGCCGATAACTGTTTTTCTGGATCCGTCGAATGCTTTGACGACGACCTCGCTGACTCTCATCGGAGGGCCCTTAAATGATAATTGCATCAAAGTGGACTTCGGCATAACATTCAGGGCTGACCCTGTGTCTACCAGTACATTGGCTAAAGCATCGTCCTGGCAGTTAACTGTAATGTTGAGCGCCATGTTATGACGACGACCCTCTTCAGGTAATTCTTCATCACTAAATCCCAAATTATTGCAGGAAGTGATGTTAGAGACAATGCTATCGAATTGTCTGATTGTTACATCCTGTTCCACAAAGGCTTGCTCCAAGACTTTCTGTAGAGCCTCTCTGTGTGCTGCTGAACTGAGTAACAGTGATAATACTGAGATCTTTGAAGGAGTCTGTAACAGTTGATCAACAATGTTATATTCACTCCTTTGGATGAGCTTTAGCATCTCATCTTTGTCTTTTGAGAAGTCGGGATTACTAGATTGACCGACTGGCAGATCAGGAATTTCTGCCTGAAGTTCCTTTTCTTTGTTGGATTCTCCAACCCCTCGATTGAAGATTCGACCGCTCCGTGTTACACGACTGATGTCTGCAATATTCACGACGGAGGGTAATGGAATTTCCTTTCCATTCTCGATTATTGTTGCACCGTATTTGTAAGGCATTGCCTTAGCTGATTCATACGGTAGTGGCCCCGGCAGATAGATGACTATGGGAACCTTCTGATTTTTCTGACCATCATAAGTAACCTTGATCCGTTCCCGGTTGGGAACTCTAGATTCGTCAAGTAGAGGGATGATGGCAAAAACATCCCTGGTCCTGTGATGACCAGAGATCGTGACAACATCCTCAACTTGCTCGGCAAGGTAGTTCGGCGACCAAATGATGGGTCCTGAACCTGGATATGGACGAATTCTCCATGATCGACCTGACCCTGAAGAGCTGCTCTCACAAGGTAACACCCTTGGTTACTTTCCGAACAGACGCTACAACTGTCATAGTTGTGTGGTGGCACCTGGCCACACCCACTTTGAATACAATGTAACCTCACTAGGTTACCTTCCATTGATCGGACATCCTGACTTTGACGACGAGTAGGATTCCTGTTATTGATACTAATCTGCTGAGTATCTTCGTCCATGTAGATTGGCATCCACCAATGATTTAACAAGTGCTGAAGTGCCTCTTGAACAAGGGTACAACCTCGATCGTTTTCGCAACCCGCTTTACAGCTTTGATAGTCATGTGATATTAAGAATCCAAGTCGGACCTGCTCAGCATGTAACTCTACCAGGTTGGTATTCATTACGCGGATATCGAAGATCTGAACCATGTTGATTTGATAGGAGTTCCTATCATGGTAGTCTTGGATCCATCCAAGATCCATCTGATGCTGGAGGGCCTCTTGTATGAAAGAGCTTCCCTGTTTGTTTATCGAACAAATCAGACAGGAGCTGTAATCGTGCCGCGGCAGATTATGATACTGGCTTTGCCTTGAGTGCATCGCCACCAAGTTGACATTCATCGCACAGATGTCGTGGTTTTGAATGACGTTGGAATTCGTGTAAACCATGTTAACTCCACGAACTCGGTGCTCTTGGATCCATCCAAGATCCATTTGTTCCTGTAGAGCTGCTTGCACCACAGAACATCCCTGGTTGTCTTTAGAGCAGATATCACACTGGTGATAATTGTGAGGTGGCACATGGCCATATCTACTCTGTCTACAATGCATCTTGACCAGATTGGTCCCCAATAAGAGTACATCGTGAATTTGATAGACATTGTTAGTCTCTTTCTCAATCAGATTGACTGCAGTTTTCTCATGTTGAGGCAGTGGGTTCGTGAGAACGTTGGGATTCGTATCTTTGAAAGATAAGAGCCCGCTCCTAACAAGCTTTTGCACGTCGGATTTGAAATTGAGACAAGTCTCAATGATATGCCCTGAACCTCCTTGATGATAAGGGCATGTTTGATCCGCTTTAAACCAAAAAGGCGGATTTTCCGGAACTGAAAGGGGAGACTTAGTCTGAATGTGCCCCTTAGCCAGCAGTAACGGAAACAGCTCTGTGTACGTTACGGGTATAGGATCAAATCCTGGTGGC
This sequence comes from Lathyrus tuberosus, assembly GCA_022829125.1. Classification (NCBI taxonomy): domain Eukaryota; kingdom Viridiplantae; phylum Streptophyta; class Magnoliopsida; order Fabales; family Fabaceae; genus Lathyrus; species Lathyrus tuberosus. Next base: position 19,984,222 of record JALAZF010000021.1, on the reverse strand, counting down.
CGTGTTGTACGGTTGTTGTTATATGGAGGACGAGCCTGGTGAAGAGGCTGTTGCGTCCTTTGTTGGTCAGGTTGGCTCTGCGCAACCTGAGGTTGATACATAGGAACAGCCGCGGGGCCGATAGCAGGAGTAACAGCTGCTACTGGCTGATAACATCGCCTTTGCTTTTCGAGAGAGATATTCCCAATATCTTGCTCTTTTTTCTTAGGGAGAGCACTACCGTATTTTTTAGTACCGCTCGTTGATCCAATGTCTTTTTACCAAACGTCCTTCTCGGACGGCTTCCTCAAGACGTACACCCATGCCGACCATTTCGGTGAAATCAGTGGGTGCACTGGCAACCATTCGGTCATAGTAAAATGAGCTTAAGGTCTTTAAGAAGATTTTTGTCATCTCTTTTTCCTCAAGAGGTGGACCAATTTGAGCGGCAATTTCACGCCACCTTTGAGCATACTCCTTAAAGGTTTCTTTGTCCTTTTGCGACATTGATTTGAGTTGATCTCTGTCGGGTGCCATGTCCAAATTGTACTTGTATTATTGGACGAAGTCAGTACCAAGATCTCTGAATGTACTGATCGTAGTATGGTTTAAACCCATGTACTATTTGAGTGCGGCACCGATTAAACTATCCTGGAAGTAGTGAATCAGCAGGTCCTGATTCTCCGTCTGAGCTGACATCCGCCGAGCGTACATCACCAGATGGCTCTGAGGGCAAGAGTTACCCTTGTATTTTTCAAAGTCGGGCACTTGGAACTTGTGCGGGACTTTCACATTTGGGACCAAGCAGAGGTATGCGGCGTCCTTTCCGAATAAATCCTGACCGCGAATGGCTTGCAGCTCTTTCTGCATTTCCAAGAACTGCTCCTGGAATTCATCCATTCTATCAAACATAGTTTCCTTCTTACCAGAAGGTGTCTGTGGAATCTGTCCTTCCGGGACAGTGTGCACCACAGGGGGTGGTACCGTGACTACGGCAGTAAGTCTTGGCGCCTCCCGAAGTTTGTAACCTTCAGGAGTCTTGAGTATGCCCCTGGCATCTTCGCTTTCCCAAAGTTTGTAACCTTCAGGCCCGGCGGATTCTGTTGCGATTCCCTGATCTTCAGTGATCGGCGGAACATATCCTCCCGGGATATAGTTGACAGGCATGCCCCAGGGACGATCTTTCGGCATCTGATACCTAGGATCATTCTTCTCCACTATGGGCATTGAGGTGATCTCTAAGATCACAGTTCGTTGCAGCTGAGCTTCTGCCATGGCTTGCATGTCGTTACGAAGCTTTCTCATATCCTCTCTTAGAGCGTCGATTTCTTCTTTCAACTCTCTGTTTTCTTCCTCAAGATCATCCATCTTTTTCTGACTATTGGCCCGAGTATTGTACGAATGAGACAGTTTGACTCTAGAACCGAGACACAAACATGAGATTCGTAGGTAAGAAGAATACGCGATGTGAAAATGATGAATGCAATGATTATATTAATTGTTTTTTTGGTTTAATCAAAATAAACTTCGACAATTAGATTACAAATATCAAAAGGTGGGGAAACCCCTTTTTATTGAAATTCAAAGGATTACAAAAATGGAAATACAGTAGATTACAAGATGCAGAAACAGAAACCTAAACTAATGGGTCCCGAGTCCTCTTCTTTGACCGGGGCGCTTGGGCCGTTGTCGAGTTGTCATTCCTTTGCCAGGTGAAAGGAGCGAGCAAATTCCTTTGGTCATCTTGATTCTCTACAGCATGCTGCTCCAAAATTTTAATCAGAGCATCTTTCTCTTTTAGTAGTTGCTGTATTTGGATACACTCTACGTCGAGGGTGCGGTACTTGTTCTTCCAAGATCTTCTTTCCTTTTGAACTTTGTTGAGAGTAACCTGAAGCTTTTCAGTTTCCGTCATGAAATACATGACAGTTTCCCTCGGTGGAAGAATTCCATAACGAGGATAAGGCATCTTTAGCTTGAGGGCTCTAGTTTGTACCCAATGGAGATAAGGCTCCACCGAGACACAGTCCGGTTTTCCCAGAGACTCTCGTCCTTTCTTATGAACATGTTTCCAAGCTTGCACTATTTCCATCTTTAGTGCTCTGTCATTTTCTCCTTCTTTGAAGAAAAGACCTTCCAGATGAACACCCAGTGGGATGTGTCTCACCGGGTATCCAAATTGACGAAGAACCAATATCGGATGGTAGTTGATTCCTCCTTTAGTTCCTATGAGGGGTACGTTGGGGAAGTTTCCACAACGGTCAATGATTCTAATTCCCTCATAAATCCTATTACACCAATCTATATCAGAGTTGGTAAGAGACATGATCTTCTGCGACCAGCGCAAGACCCTCTTGCAATCCCAAAAAGCAGCAGACTTGGGCAAATGGGATATAAACCATTTGTAGAGCAAAGGTACACAACATGTGATCTCCCCTCCGCTGTACAAATTTCCCAAGTGTACAGAATGATACGCATCTGCGAGCAAAGTCGGCACAGGGTTTCCAATGAGAAAAACCTTAATAGCGTTGATATCGACGAAGTTATTGATGTTGGGAAACAAAAATAACCCGTAGGTGAGCAAGACAAAGATGCTTTCAAAAGCAGTCCCGTTCCCAATACAAGCGAAGTATAGAGCCTTTTTTGTCAAGAACTGGGCTGGCAAACCTTGGATGCCACCCTTAGTGGTCATGTGAGTCCTGACCTCAGACTCGTCCAAATGAATTGCTATTGCAATAGTCTGATTCTTTGGAATTTCTTCCAGTCCAGAAAATGGAGCTCGATCAGTGATATGTAAATCAGTCAGATGAGAATACTCCTCCAGCGTTGGTGATAGCTGGTAATCCGGGAATGTGAAACAGTGATAAACCGGATCGTAGAACTGAATGAGCGCGTCCATGATCCCCTTAATCACATGGACTCTTAACAGTGGTAGCAAACCACCCTGCTTGGCTCTGAAAGCCTCTGGGTTAACGATCATCCTCGCTAACTTTCTCAAATCCTCTAGCTTTGGAACCTTGAAGGTATACTGGCGAGTTCTCCTTCTACCGAAATCCATTAATGCAATCTTTTTCTCTGATATTTACAATCACAGTCTTAGTTTAATTTGAAAAATAGAGAGACTAGAAGAGAAGTTTTTTGAATGTTTTAATGTTTTATTAAATGGATGCATGAATGCAGCACACAAAAACATAGAAAAAACATGGGGTCAAAGGGTCGTTGTCATGAAGTCAAGGCTCTACCCATCCCCAAAGGTTTATACTAGGGTGATTTTTGTACCTGTACTCATTATCATCAGCTCCTCCCAGGAAAGCAAGACAACAAGCGGATCGCCAGCGAGTTGTAGAGCAATCTTAGAGTAAGTGCCATTCACCGAGAATAGATCACCAGCCTCAAATGAGGGTAGTATCGCGTAACAACTATTTTCGATAGTTTCTGCACTACGAAAGGGTTTGGCTCCTCAGCTTCTCAGACTTAACAACCGGCCCATTGGCTAGAAGAGTGAATGGGTTGCGTTGGTCAGCCTCCACTGAGGTTGATGGACGACCCCGTCGCCATCACTTATCTTAAGTGTATACTCATTCTCACCAGATGCGGCATCACACGCATTCCCAGTAGCAGAAAAATAAACACGTATAGCAATTAGGAAAAGCAGTATATATATTTGTCCTAATCATCCTAGACTTATAAAGCTATGATTCCTAAGTTCCAAACAGAAATGGGTTCCCCGGCGGAAGCCCCAATCTGTGGTTTTCACACAAGTGAAGAGAAGAAAAGGTTTGTCCAAGGTTTTCACCTTAAACGTTTAAGAAAAGAAGATTTGGCCCCACGGTGGGCGCCATTTTTCTGTAGCGAGCGATTTTGGGACGCGGTTCTTAAGCGCTGGTCGCTCTCTGCGGTTTGAGCTTTGACTATAGGTCGATTCATTTTTTATCCTATTGTGAGCTGAATAAGGAAGGGAAATAGATGTCTCCAATTAACCCTGCTTTGCATACTGAGTTTAAACAGCGGTCTGTTAGGTTACGAATGCTATCAATGTGGGGGGGCCTTTGTACTGGTTATTTGTATTTTCGCCAATACGGTTTCTTTCTTTTTATCTGGGCAGAAGGTTTCTGGCGGGGAACAAGGATTAGGATGTTAGGACTGATGCTTTTGAATTACTGCTTTTTGATTGATGGAGATATGGGATTTGGGTTTTTTGTTGATTGCGCTCGCTAAGATCTTTTCTTTCGATCTTATGCCTACGTATTCCCGTTTACCGAAACAGGGAAATCAGAGCGTTCGTAGTTCCTCCTATTCTATGGGAGGAAATGGGTGTTTTGGTGTCTTGTTCAAAGCCCAAGACGTGAAGCGAAAGGTGATTTGTATCTTGTTCAAAGCCCAAGATGTGAAGCTGAAAGGTCTATTTGTGTCTTGTTCAAAGCCCAAGACGTGAAGCTGAAAGACCTCGGCTTTAGAGAGAATTTGTCATCTCTAAAGAGGGGAGAAGGAGAATTACTTTAACTGGGATACGCGGATCCGAGCAATGCCATAATTTCCGAAGAAAGGGTTTTAACCTGAAGGAGAAGACTTTAACTCAGTGTAGAGCAATGCCATCTTTCCTTAGGAATTTCTCATGCTAAAAGAGGGACAGTGGCGTGGATATAGATGATCCAGAGGCTTGCCGCTTACAGCGATTAGATGAAGGGAAAGGAGTTGTTGATGTTTGTGTACTGTGAACGAGGCACAACTTTGATGCTAAAAGGTTGATTGGATCAACCAGTGGTTTTCTTATACAAAGCCTAAGAGGAGGCTAATTTCCGCTAGGAAAATCATTATACAAAGCCTAAGAGGAGGCTATTTTGTGTCCCGTACAAAGCCCGAGAGAGAGGCTAAAAGTTTTTGACCCGACGATAGAGTCTTTGTGTCTCGTACGAAGCCCGAGAGGGAGGCTATTGTTTGTTTGACTCAACGAGGGAGTCTTTATGTGTCTCGTACAAAGCCCGAGAGAGAGGCTAAAACGTTGTTTGACTCCGCTAGGGAGAGTCATTGTACAAAGCCCAAGAGGAGGCTATGTCAGTTAAGTGACAGGTCCAGTATACTGATTTAAAGAGAAAATCAGTTCTTATATGAGCAATACTGTACTCATGGGTTAGATCTGAGGGTCGGGGTTGTTTCCTTTTCTTTGGGGAAACTGGAAATCCAAAGGGTATTGAGACTGTCCGAGTCTGCGGGTTTCCTTCCTATTTAACGAAGGGGTCACTTGAGAATGTCTTTGAGACTCAAGGAAATTAGACTGTCCGTGTCTAGAGTTTCATCTTTTATACTATGCTTTGAGAAACAGTAGTAGACTCTACAAAAGGACTGTTCTATGCAGATGATTAAGTTCTGTTCCTATACCTCTAGGAGGTCGTCGGGACAATTTGTACGAAGCCCAAGAGGAGGCTAGAAACTTTTAAGAAGCCGACGGGTCCTTGTACGAAGCCCAAGAGGAGGCTATCATTCCCGGAGGAAGAGATCATTATACGAAGCCTAAGAGGAAGCTGTGAATACTTCTAAGAAGCCGTAGTGTCCTTGAATAATGCCCAAGAGGAGGCCGATGCTTTTAAGAAGCCCGTGGGTCTATCATCTCCTTTCCATTAGGAGAGATAACTCTTTTAAAGATAAAAACCACTGGTAAACGTGCGAGGTTTACTATCTAGCGACTCTTAGCTTTTAAAGAGGGTTCCTTAGTTAAGGTCCAAGATTATGACCGTAGTGGGTACCCAAACCCCGAGACATTCAAGGCAAGCTATCCACAAGGAATAGATCAAGTCAGGAAAGTTCGAGAATTTGGAAGAAACTCAAAGATGCCATTCAGGGAGAATACATTCATCTTGGGGAGTAGAGCTTCTTGACGATTCCTAAGGAGGACAGCCGAAGAGAAGACTGTATCTGGTGCTCCTATTGGGGATCTAGGCGTCTATTTCTATGAATAAATGAAACGGCGTCACCTAGTTCTAGACGTAGTTGCCGGGGAAACTCGAAATATCTATACTATTATTACACAGTAGATATGAGTTTATGAAAGGAGACTTACAGTGAGCAGCCCCACAATACAGTTTATAATATGAAAGCAGTAAACGAAAGCGATAACCACTTACTCGGTTGGAGTGCTTCCATGCTGTTTGGTTAGTTGTTCAACAAAGAAAGATTGAAAACAACAGTATATTTAAAATCAAAGGAGAAAGTGCTTTGAAAAAGAAAGATTTGGGGCTTACAGCTCAAGGAGAGGCCCAGGGTTTTATCAGTGAGCGCACTGTTTGACTTTGTACAGCGGGACTTATACAAGTGACTGAGGCCCAAAAAGGTTTTCTGTACAAAGGGATGGGTCTTACACTCTCTCAAGAGGCCCAAAAGGTTTAAAGGAAAAGAGTGGGGCTTATAACTCGAGGGTAGGCCCAGTTGACTTTTCGTTTAAAAATGGCGATCGCGCCGAGGTTTTCTTTTAATGCAGAGGGACTTATACAATAAGTGAGGCCCAAGATGTTTTGGTTAAAAGGGGGATTGGGTCTTACACTCTAATAGAGGCCCAAAGTGTTTTGAATGGGTCTTATAGCTCAAGGAGAGGCCCAGATGATTTTTTTTTTATTTTTAAACGGGCGACGATCGCGCCGTTTACTTGTACAGAGGGACTTATACAATGCGTGAGGCCCAAAAAGTTTTTGTACAAGGGGGGGAATGGGTCTTACACTCTCTCAAGAGGCCCAAAGAGTTTTGAAAATGATTTATGAGGGTTGAATTAATCCAAAACCCTAATTTGTTTTCAAAATGTATTTAATTGAATAAAAATTCAATTAAAATGATCAAAAATTGTTTAATACATGGAAAACAAATTGTGATCTTGGATTAATGCTTCAAAAATTAAGTATTGACCTCTAAGCCGTGACAGCAAGTTCAAAGTGACTTTTGATCTGGAGGTGTTACAGATGAGTTGTGATGATCTAAACAGCTTCTCTACACCCTATGGATTGTGTTTGGATGGTTGGACTTGATTGAAATTGGCTGGATCATTTTGTGGTACCTCAGCTGCACTTTGGTTAAAACCTTGAGCAACCAGCTGGTGATTTTGTGAAATTGATGTTTCAGAAGTACTCTAAGTGTTTGATCAGCTCATATGTGATGTATGTGAGGTGTGTGAGTGATTGGTTTGATTGGAATTGCTCTCAAACTCAAAACCCGATAGTGACTTGCCTTAGAAGGCAAAATTGGAGTGAAAGAAGAGATTTTGAGGAAAGCATCTGCTAGATGGCTTTGGTGTACTCAAACTGACCATAATTGAGCTCTATTTATAGTAGAGCAAGTTTGTTTTGCAAGGAATAGTGCATGGCAACTGGTAAGTAGGTTTGGCCAATGTTGGCAAATGAAAATCCAAGTCTCCTCTAGCCATTGACTAGAGGGTAGGGCACAGAGCTTTGGTTCCCTTGGTCTTGGATAAGTCTTGACTGATTTCAGATAAGAATGGCTCAGTCCATGCCACCTTGATGGTTCCATTGAATGCCTCATTCCAAATTTGAAGTCTTGTCCCTATTTTGCCCATTCTAGGTTCAACATGCTATTTCGTGTTCCATGGACTTTGGAGGCTTGGCTCAGTGATTGTCCCCTTTAGATTCAATCCTTTGAGGTGTCCAAGTGGATAGGAGCAATTGAATTTGGCTGATTTTGGCAAATCGACCAAAGTTGCAAATTCTGCCTTGCCTTGACAGATTTTAGCAAGGCAACTTGCCAATGTCATATCTCATGGTGTAAGTTGAATTTGGCAATGTTCTTGGCCATTTTGGAAAGCTCTTACATGATACAACAACAGTTTGAACAAGTTTGGTTTTGATCTATTTTGATTCCAAGTGAAAAATCCCCCTACATTTGGCAAAAAGTGAGGCAGAATCTGACTTAGTGAAAATTTCACTAAGTGTTGGAAAAAGTGTCATTTTCACTTTTCAGCCACTTTGATCACTCCATAACTCAAAATCCTTAATGAATTGGAATGACTTGTAGTTGAAGTTTTTGTAGGTGATAATGAGGGCTACAAATACATCTTTGGATGAGAAAAAATGGCCTTGTGGTTTAGGAGTTATGGTCCTTCAAAGTTGGTACCCTTGCCACTTTATTTTTAACTTAGAAAAATTTCTAAGTTTTATGGTTACCCCTTTTACAAGTTATCTCACTTTTCTTGATTTTTCTTGATGAATGATGATTCAAATCATACATTAACATCATTTTAGGGTTAAAAATCCATTTTGGTGAAAAATCTCAAAAAGTCAAAGTTGACTTTTGTGCACAGTTGACTTTTTATCAGATGAATTCCAAACTGTGCAATTCTTCAGGAAATCATGTCCTTGACCTAAATCAAACTTGATGGACATGTTCCATGGGTGTCATAGGGTATATTAAATCATGTATTAGGGTTTGGGAGCATGTCTTGGTCAAAAGTCAAAGTTACAGTTGACTTTTCCCTTAAAACCCTAATTGTGGTGCAGATAAAATTGAGACTTGTTGCTCAAGCTTCTTGGATTAATCCATTGTTCCAAATGGATCAATATAGTTCATTAGAGACCCTCAAACTCTCTCTTGAGGTCTTGGCTCATGATTTGTCCCAAAAGTCAACTTAGGGGTGAATTAGGTCAAGAAACCCTAATTCCTGATTTTTGATGTATGCATCCCCTGAGGTCAAATTGACTTGATGTTTGGGTCCATGAGGTTCCATGGAGTATATTAGGTTATGTTTTGGATCAATGGCTTGTGCCCAGATGAAACTTCTCATCTGGAGGCCCTGGGCGATCAAAACCCTAATTTGGTGACACTGGCGATCTTGAGGCTTGATCCACCTAGAAGGGAGCAACCTTGTGCTTAATCCTTGAAATGGGAGTCCTTTTGATCCTTTGAGGATGTTTGAGAGATTAGACAAGTTGAAAATCAAGTCATTTCTTGATTGAGCCTTTGTCTAAAGCTCAGAGAGGGCTTGAAACCTTAATTTTGATTGTAGTGGATGCTCACCCATCTTTGGGGAGACTAATGAGGTACAAAGGTACATCCATATTGTGCTGATGATTTGCACAATGATGGGAAATCTTAGTGGTCAAAATTTGGGGTATGACACCTGAGCCCTCCTCAGAGAGGACTCAGGATCCATAAGCTTAGACATTTCCTTTTTCAACACTTTTTAAATTATTGTATTTCCATTTCCGCAATCTTTGAATTCAATAAAATGGGATTTCCCCACTGTACGATATTTGCAATCCAATTGTTGAAGTTTCCTTTGATTAAACAAAAAAAAAAATAATTTAATCATTGCATATCATTCATCATTCTCACATAACGCATTCTTCTTACCTACGAATCTCACGTTTGTACCTTAATTCTAGAGTCAAGTTGTCTCATTCGTATAACATTCGGGCCAATCGACAAAAGAAAATGGATGATCTCGAGGAAGAGAACAGAGAGTTGAGAGAAGAAATCAACACTCTGAAAGAAGATCTGAGGAAACTTCACAGTGACATGCAATCTCTGGCAGCAGCCCAGATGCAACAACAAAGGGCAATGATCTCAGAGATCACATCTGTACCCATAGTGGAAAAGTATGATCCTCGGTATAACATGCCTAAAGATCGTCCCTAGGGCATGCCACTCAACTATATCCCGGAAGGATATATTCCACCGATCACGGAAGATCCGGAAACTGCAGCAGGAACCGCTGGGCCTGAAGGTTACAAAATTCGGGAAAGCGAAGATGCAAGGGGCATGACAGCAACACCTGAAGGTTACAAACTTCGAGATAGGGAAACACTAAGAGTCACTGCCGTAATGACTATACCACCACCCGTGGTACACACTGTCCCGGAAGGACAGATCCCACATATACCTTCTGGTGGAAACAAAAGTATGTACGACAGAATGAATGAGTTCCAAGAACAATTCCTAGAGATGTAGAAGGAACTACATGCCATTCGCGGCCACGATCTATTCAGAAAGGACACCGCAGACCTTTGTTTGGTCCCCAATGTGAAAATTCCGCACAAATTCAAGGTGCCTGAATTTGAGAAATACAAGGGTAACTTTTACCCTCAAAGTCATTTGGTGATGTACGCTCAAAGGATGTCAACTCAGAAAGAGAACCAACAGCTACTGATCCACTATTTCCAAGATAGTTTAACCGGTGCCACACTCAAATGGTACATGGGTTTAAACCGCACCAAGATCGTCACTTTCAGAGATCTTGGCGCTGCCTTCATTCAGCAGTATAAGTATAACCTGGACATGGCACCGGACAAAGATCAACTTAGAGCCATGTCGCAAAAGGACAAGAAAACCTTTAAGGAATATGCTCAGAGATGGCGTGAAATTGCCGCCCCGATTTGTCCACCTCTTGATGAAAAATTGATGACAAAAATCTTCTTGAAAACCTTGAGCTTATTTTACTACGACAGAATGGTCGCCAGTGCGCCCATCGACTTCACTGAGATGGTGGGCATGGGAGTTCGTCTTGAGGAAGCAGTCTGAGAAGGATGTCTGGTCAAAGATGCTAGACCATTAACCAGTACCAAAAGATACGGTAGTGCTCTCCCTAAGGAAAAAGAGCAAGATATTGGTAATATATCTCTCGGAAAGCAAAGGCGATGGTACCAACCAGTAGCAGCTGTAACTCCTGCTATCAACCCTGCGCCTGTACCAACGTATCAACCTCGGGTTGCTCAGAGCCAACCAAATCCACAACAATATCAGCAAAGGACACAACAGCCTCTTCAGCAGGCTCGTCCTCCGTACAACAACAACTGTACAATGCGACCACCAGGGTTCGACCCTATACCAATGTTGTACGCAGAAATATTTCCATTACTACTGGTAAAGAGGCACGTCCAAACCAGGGCTCCTCTTGCGATACCGAAAAATCCGCCTTTTTGGTTCAAAGTGGATCAGACTTGCCCTTACCATCAAGGAGGACCAGGGCATAACATAGAAAATTGTCTCAGATTCAAATCTGATGCGCAGAAGCTTGTCAGAAGCAGGGTCCTATCCTTCAAGGATACAAATCCAAACGTTCAGATGAACCCGTTGCCTCAACACGAGAAAGCTGCGATAAATTTGATAGAGGAAGAGTCTAAGTACAACTATCAAATTCACGATGTACTCTTATTGGGAACTAACCTGGTTAAGATGCATTTCAAATAGAGCGGATACGGGCATGTACCATCTCACAACTATCACCAGTGTGATATCTGCTCTAAAGACAATCAAGGATGTTCTGTGGTGCAATAAGCTCTACAGGAACAGATGGATCTCGGGTGGATCCAAGATCACCGAATTTGTGAGGTCAACATGACTTATACGAATTCCAACATCATTCAAAACCACAACATCCGTGCGATGAATGTCAACTTGGTGGCAATGCACTCAAGGCAAAGCCAACATCATGATCTACCACGGTACGATTATGATTCCTGTCTGGTCTACTCGGTAAACAATCAGGGATGCTCTTTTGTACAAGAGGCCCTCCAGCGTCAGATGGATCTTGGATGGATTCAGGATTACCGCGATAGAAGTCATTATCAAGTGAATATGATTCAAATCTTTGATATTCGCTTGATGAATACCAGCTTGGTGGAATTACACGCTAAGCAAGTCCAGCTCGATTTTCTGACTTCGCATGATTATCAGAACTGTAAAGTATGTCGTGAGAGTGACTAAGGATATGCTCCCGTTCAAAGAACGCTTCAACACTTGTTGAACCACTGGTGTCTTCCGATCTCTCCAGATGAAGACACACAACAAGTCAACATGATTAACGACAACCCTACTAGGCATCAAAATCAGGATGTTTGATCAATGGAAACAGATCTAGTAAGGTTACACTGCATACAGAGCGGACGTGGCAGGGTGCCACCACACAACTATGAGAACTGTAGAGTTTGCTTAGAGGATAACCAATGATGCTACCTCGTGTGAGCATCCCTTCAAAGTCAGTTGGACCACAAAGAGGTTCAACCATGTTCAGGCTCTAGTCCAATTAACATAATGTCTGACTATCTTCCCAATCGAGGCAAAGAAATTGTCTTGATCCCTAAACGAGAAGTGGCCAAAGATGTGTGCGCCATAATCCCTCTGCTTCATGAATCAAGAGTTCATCTTGATAGTGGGAGGATTCTCAACCTCGAACCAATTGAGGCCGGCTACGATGGTCAACAAAATCAGAAGGCTCCTGTAGTTATCTATCTGTCGGGACCAGTACCGTAGAAATCCGAAAAGGTTATCCCTTACAAATACGGTGCAACAACAATTGAGAATGGAAAGGAAACTCCATTACCTTCCGTCGTGAATATTGCAGACATCAGTCGAGTGACACGGAGTGGTCGAATCTTGAACCGAGGAGTTGGAGAACCCAACAAAGAAAAGGAACCTCGAACAGAAGTTCCTAATTAACCAGTCGGTCAAACCAGTGATCCCGACCTTTCAAAGAATAATGATGAGATGCTGAAGCTCATCCAGAAAAGTGAGTACAACATTGTTGACCAACTATTACAAACTCCTTCAAAAATCTCTGAGCTATCTCTTTTACTCAGTTCTGAAGCTCACAGGGAGGCTCTACAGAAAGTCTTAGAGCAGGCCTTTGTGGAACAAGATGTAACAATAAGACAATTCGATAACATCATCTCCAACATCACTTCCTGCGACAACTTGAGATTCAGTGATGAGGAACTGCCGAAAGAAGGCCAAAATCATAACATGGCGCTAAATATTACAGTCAACTGCCAGCACAATGCTTTAGCCAGCGTACTGGTAGATACCGGATCAACTCTGAATGTTATGCCAAAGTCTACTCTAATGCGACTATCATTTAAAGGATCTCCGATGAGAGGTAGTAAGGTCATTGTCAAGGCATTTGACGGATCCCGAAAAATGGTTATCGGCGAAGTCGACCTTCCCATAACTATCGGCCCTCACACTTTCCAAGTCACTTTCCAGGTCATGGACATCCAGGCAGCATACTACTGTTTATTAGGAAGACCTTGGATACACGAGGCTGGGGCAGTCACTTCGACACTTCACCAGAAGCTGAAGTTCGTCAAGAATGACCAACTAGTCACAATCTATGGAGAGCAAGCCTTGATCATAAGCAACTTATCATCGTCCACTTGTGTAGAACCCGAGGAGGTTGTTGGCACCCAGTTCCAAGCACTTTCAATGAGCAATGACAACCAATCAGAAAGAGGAACGTCGATTTCCTCATACAAAGATGCTCTCAAAGTGATCTAGAATAACAATACAAAAGGATGGGGAAAGCTTATCATTCATACTGATAACAAGACAGAGAAGGGTCTTGGTTTTTTCCTCAACCTGTACCCAGACTGCTACTAACAATGAAAGTTTTCATCCCATTCACAACTTCTTCCACAGTGGAGGATTCCTTCACCCAGTGTCTCAAGAAGTACATACCATCAACGAGGGTGATTCCTCCGATACGGATGAAGAATGGAAGTCCTATCTTAACGAAGACGGTTATATGTCCCAGGAAGAGGTGGCTACGCCATTTTGCTATCCCGCACAGAGTCTGAGATATATACCAAGATCAGATGTCAAGATGATATACGGAGATTATGATCCAGAAGGATGCCGTGCTCCACCAAACTCATTAGAGGAAGACACTCTGATGAAAGACAACTTTGACCACGACTATTATGGCCCAATGGATTGCCTGCCTATCTGGCAGCCGTACCCAGGAGACTCGGGGCAAAAGAGTCAGTCGAACGATGCTTATCAGCTGAGCATCATTGAAAAGAATACATGCGTCTCCACCGAGTTATGGGATCATTACTCAGGGAATTCAGAAAATATCCAGTACAACGATGAATTTGCAAAGATTGAAGGACAACAGTTCATCAAATATGCTTTTCTCGAGGTCAACTTCATCGAAAGGGATGACTCATTCAGTTCCAAAGAAGTATGGGACACCTTGGGACAACCGAGTGGCAAGTATGACTTCCTGGTCAGATACACCGCTCCTGAAAGCTCTCGTATTAGGCTCGAAGACATCTAGCCCACTGGATGGGGAGATTCACCTGAGAGTACAAACACTATGCAAGATGTAACTGAAGAATTCTCCTACGACAACTCTGCCTGGGAAATAGATTCCAACGATCCTGTTCCACCAAAAATCAGCGTCATTTCTGAAGACAAGCCAAGAAAGAAGGTACCAGACTTTGTGATTCACCGAGGAGTTCGCCGCCAATGGGTTGCTGTCAACGTTCCGAAAGTCGTTCATAAGTCTAAGTAATTGTCGTCTTTGTTCTAACCTTTCACCCTGCCCAGGTGAAACTGATGTTTTGATAGGGCTCACTTTCTGTAAATGTACCTCTTCGCTTTGCCCAAGGCGACAGAGTTTTGTTTTATAGGGTTGTAGTTTCAAGAATCGACCAAATCATAAATAAAATAACGCCGTTCTCTAATTTTCGCATTTATTGATGTTTTCTCTTTTCGGTTTTCAGAAAATGGTAATCCTAAAAAACAACTCAAATAATAAAAACAAGCATTTTTCAAGAAAATACACTATACACACTCTTGCATTCTCTCTATCTCTTCTAAAATCAAACATCACGTCATGCAGATGGCTTGTTTTAAACCCCATTGAAACATATGATCAAATGCCTTCTCCCAACTTTGAATTCCCGGTATTTGATGCTGAAGAAGAAAATGACGAAGAAATTCCAGAAGAGATCTCCCGATTACTCAGACAAGGGGAAAGGTCCATTGAACCTCACAAAGAGTTGTTGGAAACGGTCAACTTGGGTTCAGAAGAAGAGAGAAAAGAAGTCAAGATTGGGGCACCGCTCAGTCCAATTGTCAAAAAAGGTTTGATAAAGCTTCTCAAAGAATTTCTCGATGTATTCGCTTGGTACTATCAGGATATGCCAGGGTTGGATACCAGCATCGTGGAACATCACCTACCGTTGAGATCAGAATGTCTACCGGTAAAACAAAGACTAAGACGGACTCATCCAGACATGGACATCAAAATAAAAAAGGAAGTACAGAAATAGATTGACGCGGGTTTCCTCGCCACATCAGAATATCCTCAATGGTTAGCCAACATAGTACCAGTTCCAAAAAAGGATGAAAAGGTCAGAATGTGTGTAGATGACAGGGATCTGAACAAGGCCAGTCCAAAGGATGACTTTCCCCTGCCACACATTGACATGCTGGTAGACAGTACATCAAAGTTCAAAGTATTCTCCTTCATGGATGGATTCTCGGGCTATAATCAGATAAAAATGGCACCGAAAGACATGGAGAAAACTTCATTCATCACCGCATGGGGCACTTTTTGTTACAAGGTAATGTCGTTCGGTTTGAAGAACGCCGGGGCAACCTATCAAAGGGCCATGACTACTCTGTTTCACGACATGATACACAAAGAAATCGAGGTGTACGTCGATGATATGATTGCCAAATCTAAGACAGAAGAGGAGCATGTGACCCACCTGTCAAAGCTATTCGAGCGTCTGAGAAAGTACAAACTCCGGTTGAATCCCAAAAAGTGCACATTCGGTGTCCGTTCAGGGAAACTGTTAGGGTTCATCATCAGTCAGAAAGGAATTGAGGTTGATCCTGACAAGGTCAAGGCCATTCAAGAACTGCATTCTCCAAAGACTGAAAAATAAGTCAGGGGATTCTTGGGACGTTTGAATTACATTTCCAGATTTATATTCCTCATGACCGCAACATGCGCGCCAATCTTCAAATTACTCAAAGAATCAGGACTGCGTTTGGACAGAAGAATGTCAAACCGCCTTTGAAAATATCAAGGAATACCTATTGAACCCACCAATTCTATCACCTCCAGTGGAGGGAAGACCGTTGATTATCTACCTAACAGTCTTGGAAGACTCAATGGGTTGTGTACTTGGCCAACAAGACGAAACAAAAAGGAAAGAGTCTGCCATTTACTATTTGAGCAAGAAATTTACCAACTACGAGACTCGGTATACTATGCTTGAGAAAACTTGCTGCGCTCTGGATTGGGAAGCCAAACGTCTTTGTCAGTATATAATTCGTCACACTACTTGGTTAATCTCCGAAATGGATCCATTCAAGTACGTCTTTGAAAAGCCTGCTCTCACGGGAAGGATCTCCCGTTGGCAGATGTTGTTATCAGAATATCACATTGAGTACCATGCTCAGAAAGCCATTAAAGGAAGTGTTTTAGCCGATCATTTGGCTCATCAACTGATTGACGATTAGGAATCAGTCAGATTTGACTTCCTAGACGAAGATGTCATGTACTTGAAAATGAAAGATTGCGATGAACCGCTACCCAGTGAAGGGCCAGAACCAGGTTCCAAATGGGGACTAATCTTTGACGGAGCTATCAATCATTATGGAAATGGAATTGGGTCAATCATCATAACACCTGAGGGTACCCATATTCCTTTCACTGCCAGACTGACATTCAAGTGCACAAATAACGAGGCCGAATACGAAGCTTGTATCATGGGTCTCGAAGAAGCGATCGACTTAAGGATCAAGAACTTGGATGTATATGGTGACTCATCCCTGGTTATCAATCAGATCAAAGGAGATTGGAACATATACCAATCAGGATTGATTCCTTACAAAGATTACGCGAGAAGGTTGTTACCATTCGTCAACCGAATCGAGTTTCATCATATCCCTCGTGAAGAGAATCACATAGCTGATGCATTAGCCACTCTCTCTTCCATGATTAGTGTAGGTCAATGGAACGACATACCTAAGATTGACATAATGCGCCTCGGAAGGCCCGCCTACATCTTCACGATCGAAGCAGTCATAGATGATAAACCTTGGTATCACGACATCAAGTGCTTCCTTCAAAAATAAGAGTACCCACCTGGGGTATCCAGAAAAGATAGAAAAACTCTCAGGAGACTGGCTGTCAGCTTCTTTCTGAGCGGTGATACACTCTATAAGAGAAACTTTAACATGGTCTTGCTTTGATGCGTAGACAGACCAGAAGCAAACATGTTAATAAAAGAAATTCAAGAAGGATCCTTTGGCACTCATGCCAATGGACACACGATGACGAGAAAAATTCTGAGAGCAGGGTACTATTGACTGACAATGGAATCTGATTGCTACAAGTACATAAGGAGGTGTCACAAGTGTCAGATATACTCAGACAAAATCCATGTACTGCCAACGCATCTCAAAGTTCTTTCTTCCCCGTGGCCTATTTCCATATGGGGAATCGACATGATTGGCATGATTGAACCCAAGGCTTCAAAAGGACATCGGTTCATCCTAGTAGCCCTTAATTGCTTCACAAAGTGGGTTGAAGCAGCTTCATACGCCAATGTAACCCGACAAGTCGTGGTCCGATTTATAAAAAATAATCTCATCTGCCATTATGGTGTTCCAAGCCAGATCATTAAAGATAATGGATCTAACATGAACAATAAGATGATGAAAGAGTCGTGTGCTGAGTTCAAGATCGAACACCATAACTCATATCCCTACCGACCTAAGATGAACAGAGCGGTAGAAGCAGCTAACAAAACATCAAGAAGATTGTTCAGAAGATGGTTGTAACCTATAAAGACTGCCACGAGATGCTACCCTTTGCTCTTCACGGTTATCGAACATCTGTCCGCACTTCAACAGGGGCAACCCCTTTCTCTCTAGTATATGGCATGGAGGCAGTGCTTCCCATAGAAGTCGAGATACCATAAATCCGGGTATTGATGAGGCTAAGTTAATAGAGGCTGAATGGTGCCAAAGTCGGCACGACGAACTGAATCTGATCGAAGAAAAGCGAATAACGGCTCTATGCCACGGTCAGCTGTATCAACAAATAATGAAAAAGGTGTTTGACAAAAAAGTCCAACCTCGCGTTTTCAGGAAAGGAGACCTCGTGCTAAAAAAGATACAATCATTTCTCACTGATTCCCGGGGCAAATGGACCCCGAATTATGACGGCCCCTATGTGGTCAAGAGAGCTTTCTCAGGCGGCTCTTTAAGACTCGCAACCATGGATGGAGAAGAATTTGCCTACCCTATAAATATTGACGTAGTCAAGAAATACTTCGCCTAAAAATTAAAAAAACGTCTCGGTGGATTGAAAACCCGAAGGGGCTGTCCAGGCAAAAATTAGAGACTTAAGCAAAAATCATCCTGATGGATTGGAAATCTCAAAGTACAATCCAGGAAAAAGTTAGGGATAATGGCAAGTAACTACGTTCAACAAAGGGACAAATCCCCCAGTAGCAGTCATGCCATCCATCAGGAAAACTCCAGTTAAGGTCATCTTCGACGGATGCTCAGGATGTCCAAAATTCAAAGTTGGTAGAAGGATAACGATCGTTAGGTTTCAATGTAGCCCTTTTCCCTTAAATTACCATTTTCTAAACTTTTTAAATACTCTATGGAATCACGTGTTTGGCTGATTTCCATCCTATCAATAAAATTTGAGCCCTAGTGCTTTTGTTTGCAATTCTTATTTGTTTTAGCTTTACAGAACGACATTTTAACATGATTAACGATTCTTGAAATAAAACAAAAATGAATTTACTTGTCAACATTTTTCTACTTTTAAAATAAAGATGGCAATTTCTTTTGACTGTTGAACATCGGAAGAACATCGATCGCTACTCAAAAGGCAATTAAGCTTCAAAGTGCAGAATCAAAGTACTCCTTCTCGAACCAGCACGCCTAAATGAAGGATCAACTGTGTCAGAGACCATGTTTCATATAACGTCCCCAACAGAGTTCTTACCTCCTAAGTCCGACCAACGTTGTTCCCCATGGGGACTATCTTTCCTAAGCAAGGAAGAATTGCTATCTTGAGCCAGTGATACTTTTCATCCCCTGCAGTGGCCGAGTATCCAGTCGTGTTCGTCTATTAGTCTGTATGTCGCGTCAGTTTTGTCAGTATAAACATACATACATCATGCATTATTGATTCATATACATATTCATATTGCATTACTATCACTCTAGTCAGTCTTAACTCTAAGTGGTAAGGTCCTCTTGTCAATCAAATTGTCAGTCCTTTCCTCGTCAAGAAGTGAATCATTTAAGCAATCTCTCCCCAGTTTATTTCTGGATGGAGACGGTCCTCGACCACTTTGATAACTTAAACCTCTGAAAGGCAAGAAGACATTCGACAAACGTTACTCTTCACCATTGATGATGATATCTTCGCTTTCCCGGATTAAGGAAAATCCACAGAGAAAGCCTCACGACCAAAGACTCTCAACAACACGTTGGATTTTTCTCTCTAGAAAGTCAATGTTAATGAAGTCATCAGCACCTCAAAATTGGATTACATCACATGGCATTTCTCCGAGAAGATCTCGAGGAAAAGTATGATGTAATATCCCCTAGCAGAAAGCGGTCTCTCAAGAGACTCGTTTTCCCCAGTAAAGTCGACAAATGGCGTCTCCAGCGGAGAGGTTTGCGCACCTCTACAACTCAGACAAATGGGTTCCCCAGCAAGTCTGACATTAAAATTTTTCCCATCAAATGACATCTCCCCATGAAAAATTCGGTGAGAAGTTTGAGGAAAACCGCTAACAAATAGCTCCCTTGTCAAGAAAGTTTATTGACAAAAGAAACTGAGACCAGTTCCGTGGCTGAAGACCAGGATCGAGGGGAAGTTTATTTCAGAAATTGAGACCAGTTCCGTGGCTAAAGACCAGGATCGAGGGGAAGTTTATGGAAAAAAGAAACTGAGACCAATTCCGTGGCTAAAGACCAGGATCGAGGGGAAGTTTATGAACAAAAGAAAATAAGACCAATTCAGTGGATGAAGACCCGGATCGAGGGGAAGTTTATATCAGAAACTGAGACCAGTTCCATGGCTGAAATCCAGGATCGAGAGGAAGTTTTCACCCTTTTCTAAGAATCATTGCCTAGCAAAAGAAGATGGATGAGCAAACCGTTATTCATAACCACCGCCAAAATTTTGGGTATTTCGATATTTAATCCTCTTGCACCCTGAATGTCCGAATAACTTCACTATTCACACCTTCGGGTCCAAGAAAATTAAATAGGGGCATCTGTCATACCCCAAATTTTGACCACCAATATTTCCCATCATTGTGCAAATCATCATCACAATATGGATGAACTATCATGCCTCATTAATCTCCTCAAGGATTGTGGAGCATTCACTACAATCAAGAATTAGGGTTTCGAGCCCTCTCAGAGCACTTGGACAAAGGATTAATCAAGAAATGACATGATCTTCAACTTTTCTAGCCTCTCAAACAACCATAAGGGATCAAGAGGACTCGCACATCAAGAATCAAGCACAAGGTTGCAACATTCCAAGTGGATCAAGCCTCAGGATCGCCAGTGTCACCAAATTAGGGTTTTGGTCGACTGAGGCCTCCAGATGAAATTTTCCTTCTGGGCATGAGCCAAGACCTCAATGTATGGTCCAATAAGCTCAAAAGGATCTCAAGAGCCCATTCACAATGGCCAAAACACCTTGAGGGTCCATCTATCAAAAAATCAGGAATTAGGGTTTTGACCTAATTCAACCCTTGAGTTAACTTGTGAAGTGAGGCCTGGCTTGAAGCTTCAAAATGAACTTCAAGGACCTCAAATACATCATATTAACATGTTTACAAGATTTGGTTAACTTAAAGAGCTCAAGTCATAAGCCACAAGAACTCAAAACCATCTGATCACAAGTTAGGGTTTCCGATGGAAAAAGTCAACCCTACCCTTGACTGACAACCTACCCATGACCTCAAACCTTGGGGAGGGGTCCAAGACATTCATAAATACCCTTGTAGGCCATCCCTGAAGTTTAGTTGAGCCCAAGGATTGATTTCAAAAAAGGATCGCAAAGTCAAAATTTTATCTGCTGAAAAAGTCAACTGTACAAAAATCCAAGTTTGACTTTTTGAATTTTTGGTCAACCAAGGTTCCTTGACCCTAAAATAATGTTAATATGTGATTTGAATCATCATTCATCAAGAAAAATCAAAGAAAGTGAGTTAACTTGTAAAAGGGGTAACCATAAAAAACTTAGAATTTTTCTAAGTTATGGAACAAAGTGGCTAGGGTACCAACTTCCAAGGACCATAACTTGAGATCCAAGCAAACATTTTGGATGGTACAAAGCTGGATTTGTAGGTCTTGCAACACTCTACAAAAGCTTCAACTACATCAAACTCCAATTCCTCATGGATTTTAAGTTATGGAGTGATCAAAATGGTTAAAAAGCATGAAAATGACATTTTTACAACACTTAGTGAAATTTTCACTAAGTCAGAATCTGCCTTACTTTTTCCAAAATGTAGGGACATTTTTCACCTTGATCCAAGTCAAACCAGGTCTAGGGGTGGACATTAAAGTTGAAGTATGCCATAAGGGCTTTCCAACAAGTACCAGATCATCTCCAAATTCCATTTGAGCAAGGAGATACAACCCTTGGAACATGGCTTCATGAACTGGTTTTTACAAGGCAGAATTTGTGCATTTTGCTCGATTTGTCCAAATCTGATAAATCCAAGCTCTGTCATCCATTTGGACACATCTGAGGATAAAACAAGAAGGGAATGATCTGATCCCCAAGCCTCCAAAGTCCAAGAATCTACATTAGCCATGCCAAACCTAAAAGAGCTAAAAAGTACCAAGACTCTAATTTTGTTTCCAAGCCTTTAATGAATGCATCAAGGTGACATGAACTGAGCCTATTCTAATTGAATTCAGTCCAAACTTATCTCTGAACTAAAGCTATAAAGCCTGTGCTTTAATCTCAAGTCAATGGCTAGAGGAGACTTGAGATTCCTTTTGCATAACATTGGCCAAAGGCCTGCTGCAGCCTCCATTCACTATTGATGCCAAAATAAACTTGGTGCACTATAAATAGACATCAATTGTGATCAGTTTGAGTACACCAAAGTACCCAAACTGATGATTTCCTCAAAATTCCTCTCTTTAGGCCAAAATGCATTCTTTTACAAGGTATCTCTAGGTTTTTGAGTTAGAGAGTAATTCTGAAATTCTTGCATAAATATCAGATGTCCTACACAGATGTTGAGACACTGATATCCAACACAATGAACAAGATAACAATAATAATAACGGTGCAGAAAGTAAAGAACACAGTGATATGTTTACCCAGTTTGGATCAACAATCCTACTCTGGGGGCTACCAAGCCAGGGACGAAACCAATATACGATAATATCAATTCACAGATCATATAATAACCAAACCCAGTTATAATCTGCTCACTTAATCATTACCCTTCCTATGACTTCTACCTAAGACTCACCTAGGTATGAGGCCCTCCTCAAATCCCTCTACAATCACAACCCGTGATTGGTTCCTTTCAACACAAGTAACAACACGAAAGTCACACTTTCAAAACACACAATTCTCAATACTTCAAAGCTTATGAGAATTGACACACAAGAAAATCAATGCTTAAATGCTTATGAGTAACTGACAGAACTTACAACACAAAAACTAGTCCTTATACTGTTATCAGAATGATACCAGTTAGGCTCACAAATAACACTCGAAAACCCTAACAAAAACACACGTAAGTTCCACACCTAAACTAGGTTTACACCAGTCAATATATAGCATTAAATCTGGACTGGATTGGCTTCAAAAACGCAGCAAAGAGACTGCTCACAAATCTGTAAAATAAACTCCAACAAAATAGGTCTTCAATCTAAAGTTTCCTAATATGTCTCCATAATTAGAAAGTGCTGAAAATCCGAAAACCACACAAAAACACAATCCAAAAATACGTTTGATGCCACATAGGATAACCAAATATTCACAGAATATTCAGTAACAATTAACAGCAACAGAATCTTCTTTTAAACTGAATTCAGACGCGATGTCCTATGAGCCAGTATGGGACATCTTCATTCGACATGTTGAATACAACAAATTAGAACATCTTGTTTCAACATCTTGCTGCTAGAATAGTTTTAGCAAAATAAATGCCAACCACAAAATCAGCGAAATAACAATCTCCTCCTTTGGCTTATTTTGGCTAAAACTACACACCAAACAACTCTTGCAAAGAAAACACAAGCAAAAAATCCATATCAGAGACAGCAGCAAAATAAAAAATCCAGCTTAGCAGCAAAAAAAAACTCCCCCTCAACTGCAGCAACACAACATTCCACATTCTCCCCCTCAACTGCAGCACCAGCACAAGCACAACACACACAAGTACACTACTCCCCCCTTTTAGCCAGAAATATGACAAAGGCAAGTAGAACATGTATTAAACCAGAATAAACAGCATCAGAGAGTAGATGCACACCACATCACATGACCAAGTGTCATGCACAAACTTCACCATTTTCCCCTTCATAACCTCATGCACACATTGCACTACCAGAACCTCCTTTAATCTTTTTAATATGGCAGCCAGAAGGAACATTACTTGCTATAGTTCTTCATGAATGCAAACCCCAAGTTTTCTCCTCAGGTTTTCAAACTGAACTACATCCAGAGCTTTGGTAAATATGTCAGCAAGCTGATTTTCGGTGCTCACATGCTCAAGAGTTATGACTTTGTCCTCCACAAGTTCTCTGATGAAGTGATGCCTGATATCAATGTGCTTAGTCCTGCTATGTTGAATAGGATTTTTAGAAATATTAATAGCACTCAGGTTGTCACAAAATAATGTCATGACATCTTGTGTGACATTATACTCAGATAGCATTTGCTTCATCCACACCAGTTGAGCACAACTACTTCCAGCTGCTATGTACTCAGCTTCAGCAGTAGAAAGAGATACAGAATTTTGCTTCCTACTAAACCATGAAATAAGATTATTTCCCAAAAAGAAACAACCTCCAGAGGTACTCTTCCTATCATCAGCACTTCCTGCCCAATCAGCATCACAGTATCCTACTAAAATGGAACTTGAGTCATGGGAGTACAACAACCCATAATCACATGTACCACTCACATACTTAAGAACTCTCTTAACTTGATTGATGTGACTGACCTTGGGTTCTTCTTGGTATCTTGCACACACACCAACAACAAATGTTATATATGGCCTACTTGCTGTAAGATACAGCCGACTGCCAATCATGCTTCTGTATAAACTTTGTTCAACATTCACTCCCTTTTCATCTTTGGATAACTTCAAGTGAGTAGGAGCAGGAGTTCTCTTATGCTTGGCATTATTCTGTCCAAAATTCTTCACAATATTCCTCGCATATTTGCTCTGACAAATAAAAATGGAATCTTCCATCTGCTTGACTTGTAATCCTAGGAAGTAAGTCAATTCACCTACCAAGCTCATCTCAAATTCAGACTGCATTTGGTTAACAAAATGTTGGACCATTTCATCCGACATCCCACCAAACACAATATCATCGACATAAATCTGAGCAATCATTAGTTTCCCATCCTTCTCCTTGACAAAAAGTGTTTTATCAATACCACCCTTCCTGTATCCATGGTTGACTAAGAACTCAGTCAGCCTTTCATACCAAGCTCGTGGAGCTTGTTTCAACCCATACAAAGCCTTCTTTAGCTTGAAAACATGATCAGGAAAATTTGGATCCACAAACCCTTTAGTCTGCTCAACATAAACTTCCTCATTAAGATAGCCATTCAGAAAGGCACTCTTGACATCCATTTGAAACAATCTGAATTTCAACAACATGCCACTCCTAGCAGTAATCTGATGGATTCCAATCGAGCCACAGGAGAAAATGTTTCATCGAAGTCTACTCCTTCAATCTGTGTGTATCCTTGAGCAACTAATCTGGCTTTGTTCCTGGTAACAACTCCTTGTTCATCAGACTTATTCTTATAAACCTATTTTGTTCCAATCACATTTGTTCCTGCTGGTCGTGGTACCAGTTCCCAGACTTCATTCCTCTTGAATTGACAGAGTTCATCTTGCATAGCACTTATCCAGAACTCATCCTTCAATGCCTCTTTAACATTCTTTGGTTCAAGATTTAAAACAAAACATGCATTTGACACAGCCTCCCTCGTTCTAGTTCTTACACCTTCATTCAGATTTCCAATAATCAACTCCATAGGGCGATCATTCTGAATCCTTACAGAGGGTCCCTTGTTAACATCCTCTACCTCTTCATTCTCAGGTCTGGTGTCGGTCTCTTGAGCATTATCTTCTACGGACTCAATGTCTTGTGAGATTTCATTGTTCATGGGAAAGCATGCTCCAACATCATCTGGGACATCTTCGTCTTTGCCAAAGTCTTCAACCACCACATTTATGGATTCCATCATCACCTTAGTTTTGGAATTAAATACCCTATCTGCTTTACTATTTGTAGAGTATCCCCAAAATAGTCCTTCCTCACTCTTAGGATCCATCTTTCACCTCTGCTCACGATCCGCCAAGATATAGCACTTACTCCCAAACACATGGAAATACTTCACATTTGGCTTTCTACCTTTCCATAGCTCATAAAGAGTAACAGAAGTACCTGATCTGATAGTCACCCTATTGTGTATATAGCAAGCGGTATTCATGGCTTCAGCCCAAAAATGATATGGAAGCTTTTTGGCATGAATCATGACCCTTGCACACTCTTGTATAGTCCTGTTCTTGCGTTCCACCACACCATTTTGCTGAGGAGTGATCGGTGATGAGAATTCATGAGTGATTCCTTCAGATAAACAAAACTCTTCAAACCTGCTATTTTCGAATTCTTTCCCATTGTCACTTCTGATTCGAACAACACCTCAATCCTTTTCCCGTTGAATCCTTTGACACAACTCTTTGAAGGCTGCAAATACTTCAGACTTTTCTCTGATAAAGCTTATCTAGGTGAATCTGGAGTAATCATCAACGACAACATAGGCATACTTTTTCCCACCAAGACTTTCAACCTGCATAGGTCCCATTAAGTCCATGTGAAGCAGTTCCAGAACTCTAGAAGTTGTGGTAAGATGTTGAAGCCTTTTGTGTGACACTCTTGTTTGCTTCCCAACTTGACATTCACCACATATTTTATTCTCATCAATCTTCAACTTGGGAATACCTCTAACAGCTTCACTTGACATAACTTTCTTCATCCCTTTCAAATGTAAGTGACCCAATTTCTGATGCCACAATTTAGTTTCTTCTTCCTTTGACATCAAACAGGTAGACAAACTTTCCGATTCTTGAGGATTCCACAGATAGCAGTTATCCTTAGACCTGGTTCCCTTCATAACAACTTCATCTTTCTTATTTGTTACTAGACATTCAGATTTTGTGAAATTTACTTTGAGCCATAGGTCACACAGTTGGCTTATACTGATCAAATTTGCGGTCAGCCCTTTGACAAATAGAACACGATCCAGATTTGGTTGTCCTGTGTAGTCCAGCTTTCCAACACCTTTTATTTCACCTTTTGATCCATCCCCAAAAGTGACATAATTGGTGGAGTGAGGCTTGATATCTGACAAGAATTTCTTCACACCAGTCATGTATCTTGAACAACCACTGTCAAAGTACCAATCTTCCCTTGCAGATGCTCTGAGAGAGATATGTGCTATGAGACCGGCCATCATATTTCTAGGAGTCCATCTTCTCTTTACTTTAGCCCAACTTTGTCCTTTATTTTGTTGATGAGCAGTTTTGGGATAGCCGTGCAACTTGTAGCAAAAGGATTTTAAGTGACCAATCTTTCCACAGTAATGACATCTCCATGGTTTATACTTTGAACTACATACTTTTTTCTGATGCTTCATCTGATGTTGAAACATGTGATTTGACATCCCCTCTTCTTGCTTTATTTTCTGAGGAACAAACTTTAATGCAGCCTTCTTGTAGTTCTCTGCTTGATTGTTAAAACCAAGACCTTGTACATTTCCAGCATCTTTCCCAGTCTGAAGAATCTCATCCAGCTGTGTGGTACCATTGCTCAGCATTCTTATAGATTTGGTCATATTGTCAAGTTTTGACTTTTGCCATACAACCTCCTCTTTAAGATCAGCAATGATAGATAGATGTTCTTCCTTCTCAGCTTCTAGTTGAGCTATCAGAACCTTCTATTCTAATATTATTTGGCACCTCTCTTCATTCTTGATACACAACTCTGAGAACCCGGTGAAGACTTCTTGCTTAGTGAGTTCTCCAATATAAGATTCTTTGTCAGAATCAGACTCACAACTCATTTCTCCATCAGCCTTACACATCCCGGTCAAGGGTGTCACCAATTTTGCTGATTCTTCTTCAAGATCACTCTCAGACTCTCCTTCTGACCAAGACACAGATAAGCCCTTCTTTTGCCTTTTGAGATACGTGGGACACTCAGTCTTTATGTGCCCAAATCCCTCATATTCAAAACACTGAACTCTCTTCCCTTGATTGGAGTCTTCTTCAGTTCTGGACCTTCTGCCTCCATCTTGGTTTTTACTGATGTCGAGTGACTTGTTTTGAGCATCTGCTCTCGACTTCCAGTCAATCCTTTTCAACACTTTGTTAAATTATTTTCCAAGCAATACCAGATCTTTAGACACCCCTTCATCTCTGACCAGGTCACCTTCATCTTCTGAGTCACCAACATTTGACACAAAAGCTATGCTCTTCTTCTTTTAAGACTTTTCACTGATCCGTAATTCAAATGTTTGAAGAGATCCCACAACATCCACTTTCATCTTATCTATATCCTGAGCTTCCTCTATAGCAGTCACTTTCATGTCAAATCTCTTAGGTAGAGATCTGGGGATTTTTCTGACCAGTTTGCTGTCAGACATCTTTTCACCTAGGGCACTTGAAGCATTAGCTATCTCAATAATGTTCATGTGAAAATCATGAATGCTCTCATCCTCCTTCATCTTCAAACTCTCAAACTTGGTAGTGAGAAGCTGAAGTTTTGACATCTTCACCTTTGAAGTCCCTTCATGAGAAACCTTCAAGACCTCCCACGCCTCTTTTGCAATGGTGCAATGTTCAATCAACCTGAAGATATTCTTATTAACACCATTAAACAATGCATTCATGGCTTTGGAATTTCCCACGGACCCTTTGTAGTCTTCATCATCCCATTCTTCCTCTTCCTTCACCACATCAGTAGGAGTACCTTTTCCATCTTTAACCTTTGGGGTTCCCATCCTTTGATAACAGCTTTCCAAGCTTGATCATCTATGGATTTGATGAATACTATCATCCTCGGTTTCCAATAGTCATAGTTGGAACCATCAAGAAGAGGTGGTTTGTTCAAAAATCCTCCATCCTTGTCCATTGTACTAGAAAGTACCTTCCCTGAATCTCACCCAGAACCAAACAAGGGTGCTAGCTCCTGATGCCAATTGAAATTCTAGCACAGATATCAGATGTCCTACACAGATGTTGAGACACTGATATCTAACACAATGAACAAGATAACAATAATAATAACAGTGCAGAAAGTAAAGAACACAGTGATATGTTTACCCAGTTCGGATCAACAATCCTACTCTGGGGGCTACCAAGCTAGAAACGAAACCAATATACGATAGTATCAATTCACAGATCATACAATAACCAAACCCAGTTATAATCTGCTCACTTAATCACTACCCTTACTATGACTTCTACCTAAGACTCACCTAGGTATGAGGCCCTCCTCAAATCCCTCTACAATCACAACCCGTGATTGGTTCCTTTCAACACAAGTAACAACACGAAAGTCACACTTTCAAAACACACAATTCTCAATACTTCAAAGCTATGAGAATTGACACACAAGAAACTCAATGCTTAAAAGCTTATGAGTAACTGACAGAACTTACAACACAAAAACCAGTCCTTATACTGTTATCAGAATGATACCAGTTAGGCTCACAAATAACACTCGAAAACCCTAACAAAAACACACGTAAGTTCCACACCTAAACTAGGTTTACACCAGTCAATATATAACATTAAATCTGGATTGGATTGGGCTTCAAAAACACAACAAAGAGACTGCTCACAGATCTACAAAATAAACTCCAACAAAATAGGTCTTCAATCTAAAGTTTCCTAATATGTCTCCATAATTAGAAAGTGCTGAAAATCCGAAAACCACACAAAAACACAATCCAAAAATACGTTTGATGCCACATAGGATAGCCAAATATTCACAAAATATTCAGTAACAATTAACAGCAATAGAATCTTCTGTTAAACTGAATTCAGACGCGATGTCCTATGAGCCAGTATGGGACATCTTCATTCGACATGTTGAATGCAGCAAATTAGAACATCTTGTTTCAACATCTTGCTGCTAGAATAGTTTTAGCAAAATAAATGCCAACCACAAAATCAGCGAATTAACAAATTCCATCACAGCTCATGATCCAAACACCTCTAATATGTTGTATCTAAGCTGTCCAAACACTAACATGTGACCTGTAACACCAAAATCACAAAGTCAACCTCCAAAACCTCTAAAATTGACTTTTTTTTTTTGCATTTTTCAAGCCATGTCTTGATTCAGTCACTTTCAAAACCAGATAAGACCTCAAACACACTCCAAATATCATCCTTGAACTATCCATAATGGTTTCCCACATCTGGAACACCATTTGAGAGAGTTGCCATATTGGTCAGTTTTGCCCCTTTTGCAAGAAAGTGCCAAAACTTGTTCCTGAGGATTCCAGCTGGTGGTGATCATTCTAAAAGCTTCCAAGGGATCAATTGAGAGTGTCTAAAGCATCAAATTACTTATGGCACAAGAAACTTGGCAGATAGCACAAAAAGCTCCTAAAGAGGTAAGCATCACAACTTGAACTCTTTGAAACATGCATTGCTTTGAAGTCCACTGCTCATAAACATCTCATACATGTTATATATGTTGTGTTTGAATTAATTCATCATGCAATTCTGGCCTATACCATGAGGTAGCATAGAAAATGCAAATCATGGCCTATTTAAAAACCACCATCGGGTTTTAAAATGGGGACCTCATCTGAAAAAACTAAGGGCACCATTGGATTCCTTGTGAAATTCTAGGCAGGATAGACCTAAATTTTGTCCCAATCCATGAAGAAATGAGAAAGTTTCAGCCTTTACGTTTTTGGCCCAAGAACTTGCCTTGCCTTGCCTTGGCCAGGCCTGAAACTTGGTATCCCATATGTATTTATGGGGTGGTTTTGATACACGGATGTATCACCACCCCAGTGGTTGCGCGCACATGTATTTGCCTTGGAGGTCTGGGGTTCGAATCCCCCTCGCCCCAGACTTCCTTTTTTATCACTTGTACCATTTTTTACTATTTTTCATATTATTTTAAATGATTTGGAAAATTAATTTCTCTGTTAATTTTAATTATTTTTGATTGGTTCTTTTTTGTAAAAAATCACAAAAATGTTAAAATATTTTATTCCACAAAAAAATCAAATTTATATTATTTATTTAATATAGTTGATATTTTTGTAAATAAATTCATTTTTATTGTTTTTAAACATTTCAAAAAATGAATATTCATCTTGAAAATCAAAATCAAATGAGTTCTAAATCATCTTGTGATTAAAACCTCATTTTTCAAACCTTAATAAAAAATCACAAGTAGTTTATTTAGACTTATTTGGTATTTTTGTCATTTTATTCATTTTATTAAAAGGATTACTTTAAAAAGAAAATGAAATTAGGGTTTCTTTGGTTCTTGATCTTTATCATACCTTTCAAAACATCTTTGAGCCTCTAATAGAGTGTAAGACCCAACCCTTGTTGTACATAAACCATTTTTGGGCCTCCGATATTGTATAAGTCCCGACACGATAAAAATCTCGGCGCGATCGCCATTTTCAAACAGAAACACTTTTGGGCCTCTCCTTGAGTTGTAAGCCCCATCACTTGTACAAAAAAAACCTCTTTGGGCCTCTCCTTGTGTTGTAAGACTCAACCCTGTTATAAATAAACCTCTTTGGGCCTTAGTCGATGTATAAGTCTCGAGACGATTTTCAAAACAACAGTGCGATCACTGTTAAACCTTGGGCCTCTCCTTGAGTATAAGCCCCAACAATCTTTTCAAAAACAACTTCCTTTTGATTTAGATTCAAATACACATGTTGTTATCAAAACTTTCTTTAATTTCTTTGAACAACTAACAAAACAGCATGGAAGCTTGCTCACCTGTAAGTTTTAACAGCTTTCATTTACTCGCTTTCATATATATATATATATATATATATATATATATATATAACTTTATTGTGGGAAGCTGCGCACTGTAAATCCTTCTTTCATATCCTTTTAAAATACTTGTCATATATCAACTGTATTTATACTAGTATAGTTATTTAGAGTTTTCCCCTGCAACTAGGTCTAGAACTAGGTAAAGCCAGTTGGTCACTCTT
The DNA here is from genome assembly GCA_022829125.1 of Lathyrus tuberosus. Taxonomy (NCBI): domain Eukaryota; kingdom Viridiplantae; phylum Streptophyta; class Magnoliopsida; order Fabales; family Fabaceae; genus Lathyrus; species Lathyrus tuberosus. Next base: position 19,952,973 of record JALAZF010000021.1, on the reverse strand, counting down.
TAATACGGCCAAAACTAGATCACCATAGGATTTCCAGATATAGTATTGCCTTCTCTTGGGCTTAAACAATATGGAACAAAGAGAAAGGCAGTATTCTTCGTTAACCTCTTCTCAGACTGTCACCCTAGAAATTGCCAAAGAAGTTCTACTCCCCAGAGGTGATCTATTCTCGATGAATAGCATCTCTTGAATTTCTTCAAACCTCAGAACTTTCACTAAATGATCTATTCTTAATGAATAGTATTTCTTGAACTTTTCTTGGTTTGGGACCCAAAGGCTTCCTAAAAGCATCTTAGCCTCCTCTTGGGCTTTGTACAAGGACCCTCCGGCTTCTTAGAAGTTCTCATTCCTTCTCTTGGGCTTAATACAAGGATCCTGAAGACCTCTTAAAGGTATGAGAAAGAACTTTGTCATCCTTTGCTAGAGCAGTCCTTCCCGTGTCAAATCTCAGACCAATTTAGGGTTGAATCTCATCCCTTAAAACACCTGCCTCCTCTTGGGCATCATTCAAAAGATAAAACTCTTCCACACCAGTAGACTTGGACAGTCTAAATCTCCTCTTGAGTCTCAAAGACATTCTCAAGTTCCCTAGGAGAAACCCCGGTCATTTTAGATCAATCTCCAGTAGAGTTAAAACCCTCACAGGATCTAAAACTCAGTCTTTCATCCTAAATTTCCCCAGCTAGGGTCAGCTTATCATCAGGATAACACTATCCCAAATCAGAACCTCAAGGCATCTGATACCTCAACTCTTCTGTAATCCTCAGCAAGAGTTGATTCCCCACTTAGACCTGCCTCGGGATCTTAATAATCCCCAGTAGAAGTTAGCCTCCTCTTAGGCTTTGTATAATGATATTTCCTCAGCAAAGTTAGCCTCCTCTTGGGCTTTGTACAAATGATTCTCCCCAGCGGAGCAAACCTTTTCAGACTCTCTTGTTGAGTCAATCAACCGCCAGACTCTCTTGTTGAGTCAATCACATTTCAGCACTCTCTTGTTGAGTCAACCCTTTTATCCTAAATCTCGGGCTTTGTACGAGACAAATAAAAGCACTCTCTTGTTGAGTCAACCCCTTTAGCCTCAATCTCGGGCTTTGTACGAGACAAATAAAAACACTCTCTTGTTGAGTCAAACTTTTAGCCTCCTCTTAGGCTTTGTATAATAATTTCTCCAGCTTGTTCAGCCTCAATCTTGGGCTTTGTACAAGACATAAATTTTCATAACCTTCTCTTAAGCTTGGGACAAATATCTTCTCCAGCGGAGTCAATTCCTCCAAGCCTTCTTTTAGGCTTTGAGAAATAAATTCCTAAGCAGAGTCAAACTCTTTTCCGCCTCAATCTTGGGCTTTGTACAAGACAGATAATACTCTCCAGCAGACTCAAATCCTTTTAGCCTCCGTCTTGGGATTTGTACAAGACAGATAAATATTTCTTTCCCGCAGAGTCAGTCTTCTTTTAAGCCTCTATCTCGGGCTTTGTACAAGACACATACAAACCTCCCCGGCGGAGTCAAAATCCTTTCAGCCTCTATCTTGGGCTTTGTACAAGACAGACAGAATATTTTCCCCGAAAAAATCAAACTTTTAGCCTCCTTTTAGGCTTTGTATAATGATATCCCCAAAGAGTCAGTCTCTTTTAGCCTCAGTCTTTGGCTTTGTACAAGACAGATAAACACTCTCTTGTTGAGTCAGCCTTTTCTAGCCTCCTCTTAGGCTTTGTATAAGGACTTCTCTAGTGGAGTCAATCAACCTCTTAGCTTCAACCTTGGGCTTTGATCAAGGCACACAAAAATCAACAATACCCTCAGAGTAAGTCCAATCCCTCTTTAGAGATGACAAATTCTCTCTCAGTCAAAACCTTCTAGCTTCAATCTTGGGATTTGAACAAGACACCAAATATCTTTTTCCTCCCATAGAATAGGAGGAACTACGATTGCACTGATTTCCCTATTTCACTTAAACGGGAATACGTAGGCATAAGATTGCGAAATCTTAGCGAACATACTAATCAAAAACTCTAGGTCCAGTACCTTCTCACATCAATCAAAACTTAGGTCCAGTACCTTACCAAAAACATCGGGAAGAACCCAAACATCAACATCAAAACTCACACTCACTCATATTTCCCAAGAAATTTTACCAACCCATTAATGAATAAACACCATCAAGTATAAAGCGAAGCCTAAAGCTAACATCCTGTGGATAACCACATATAGGATGGGTAACTGGCAACTCCCCATTGTATAACATGACCCCGTACCCCCCAATCTCTTTAAAGCGTTTGTTCAGTTAAACAATCGCGTGCAAGGTTAGTTTTAGATAGGTTCCATTTACCTTCTAGCTTCATGGGATAAATAAGAAATCAGAAAGTAGCATCCCCTCCTCATTGTGGGGAGAAACCCAAAAACTAGCGATAAGGTGGTCGCGTCACCGACAAAAATCGCTCGCTACAGCGTGTTGTGTTGTGAAGGATTCATGATAGTTTCCCTTTTATTTTTTTGGAAGCCTTTGTGGTACAAACCTAACAACCAGCGCAACTGGTTAAATGTTTTGATATAAAGCCAAGGGCATGGGTTCAAACCCCACTAGGACCATTTCCCTTTCTTTTAGTACTTAGTTTTCATGTTTTCTTTACAAACTTCAAAAATCCATAACTTCCTCATACTTCAGAGTTTTTAATCCATTCTTTTTGCAGTAGTCTCCTCTTGTTACCTATTGTATTATGACATAAAAAAATCTCCAAAATAATTTATTTTAGGGCTTTTTGTTCATATGAAAAGTTAGGATCATTTTAGGGTTTATTTAGGAGGTTTTCTTTTCCATGATCATACCATTTAGTCTCCCTCACCATTTTTAGGACTTTTACAACTTGTCTTACCATGCTTAGACCCTTGAGCCTTAACTTGAGCTTGCAGCTTTGTATAGTTTGATTTAGGTACACTTTTAAGTGTATGTTTATATGTTTAAGTTTGTAAAGTTTTGTCATCTCCTTCTAGTTTCAATTAGGTCTTTACCTTCACTTAGAAATCTTTCCCCTTGTTTCTAGCATCTTAAGGTACAAACCATCAACTTAGGTCATACCATGTACATGTGTTTAGAGTTCCCTTTCATAAAAGTGGACTCTACATAACATAAGTGATACTTTCCCTTTATACAAATATTAGGTCAAAGACATTCCCCATGTTAGGTCATCACCTATTTGATTAAGATGCCTAGACTTGTATCATGACCCCTTTAGGTGTTTACCTTGCTCATTATGAATGATCCATGTGTGTTAGCATAATACTTGTATACTTTCTTAAGTGTTTACTTTTAATGTCATCACATTCACCATCTCAATCCATGTATTTTATTCATGTGTTTATCAACATCATTAATTCATGTGTGAATATCATTGTTATCCTTTATCTTTAACTTTATTAAGTTATCCCTTTAAGTGAGGCAAGCTTGTCAGCTCTTCTCCTTAACCCTCTTTGTTCCCCTCCTTCCAAAGGAAAGTCTCTCTATTGACTTTAATGTCATAGATAGCTCATTACCTCTTGGCCTCATTAGAGCCATCCTCAACCTCTTGGCTCATTAGAGCCATTCCAATCCCTTGGCCTCTTTAGAGCCATTTCCCCTAGACCTAGTTTAGGTTAGGATCCTCACCTACCCTCTTGTAAGCACTATCATCATAGATGTTTACTTCCCTCTTTGGCCTCATTAGAGCTATTTACCTTACAACTTAGGATTAACCTAGAGTTCTTTAGCTCTATGTGAGCATCATCATAATGATGTTACACTTCCCTTTGGCCTTATTAGAGCCATTCACCCCTCTTAAACTTAGAGATTAGGATAGAGTTCTTAAACTCTATGTGATTCTCATCATCATGAGTATTCACTTCCCTTTTGACTTTGTTCAAAGTTAACCTCTTAAATTTACCCCTTCAACTTAGACTTAAAGAGTTCTTTAACTCTATGTGAGTATCATACTGATTCCCCTTGGAACTTTGACCATAGTCAATGGTTCCTCACCCTCATTGAGGTGAACTACGAATGCTCTGATTCCATCCTTATTTGGATACGTAGGCACGAGATGCAACGTCTTGGTGAGCATACTTAGTGTACATACCCCTAGGTCTTGACCATAGGTCTTTACCTTTACCCTTTAGCACAGATCCCTTAGCAAGTAAACATAACATAACATAATATAAACAAGAGGTTCTTGTAGAGTACTACAGATGTCTAGGATGCTAACACCTTCCATAGATATAACCAACCCCCGAACCTTAGATCTCTTAGCTGTGTCTTTACATAGCGCAATTAGGGTTTTCTTCGATCTTCACCCTTTCCTTTGGATAAATCAAAGCTTGGTGGTGAATTTCAAAGATTTGTGATTCAAGTTAATTAATAGCTTGATATCTGATTCTCACCGCAACTGGAATAACGACTCTGCTGGGGAAAAACTTTAGAGACGGTTAAGCCCACCTTGTTTTTGTATTTGTGTTATTTATATGTTTGTTTGCCTGTATACTTGTATATATGTATATATCTGTATGTCTGTATATGCTTGGGTTCTTCTGTTTAGCAGGGTTGCCACATTTGAGTGGTGAGATAAGTCCTAACCCAGACTTGAGAGTACACATATGATAGGATTATGGTGTAATCAATAGTAGGCTGTTGGGAGTAGTCCTAACATGTTTGACATATGATGACCACGCTCAGTGGAGGCCCCTTTGGGATTATTGATGTCTGATACGAGTAGTCGTATTGATGTCACTCTTTTCGACCTCGGAGTCCGTGATACTGAGGAACTTTAGTTACCCTTTACCCCACTTGGCCTTTTTAGGACGTAGTACAGTGATTATCCAGGTGTAGACATGTGATGGTTGTCATGCGATTCTACACTCAGACGAGTTTATCTTGAGAATATTATTAACCAGCACGAGTAGTAGTGTATGCCGATAATATCCGAAAGATTTATCGATGACTCTGGGAACTTTTTAGAACCCTGTTCTATAGATCATAAACCCATAGTACACACCTTTTGGGATGGGTAGACCATGGCCTCACGCATGTGACCCCTAAACCAAGGCCCTATGTGTTTTGTTGCATGTATATTTGTTCTTGTGTGTTTATGTGTTTTGTGCATTACATGCATTCATCATTGCATCCATTGTTGTTTTTAAGGAACTCAGTCGTCTTTTCCTTTGCAAATCATAGGTATCATGGATCTTGAGAAAAGGAACACTAAGAAGTACAGTTTTAAGAAGCCCAATTTGGTAGAGTTGAAAAAGCTGACAACTTTGGTATCTAGCCCGAAGACTTCAGAAAATGCTATGGAAGGTTGATTGGTATCCTTAGGACTAAGATGGAAGATGGAGTTCTTGACACGTTGGTGCAGTTTTATGACCCTCTTTACCATTGCTTCACCTTTCCCGACTACCAGCTCGTTCAAACTTTGGAGGAGTATTGTTATTTGTTTGGTCTACCGGTTTTGGAACAAGAGCCTTTCAGTGGTTTAGAGAATATTCCTTCACCAAAGGATATTATTGATGCTATTCACTTGGAGATGTCTGAAGTTAAGGCTAACCTTACCACCAAGAATGGAATCAAGGCCTACCCTCTAAGTTCTTGATGGATAAGGCTTTCTACCTAGCTAAGATGAACATCATGGATGCCTTTGAAGCCATCTTCGCATTACTTGTCTATGGGTTGGGTTTGTTTGCTAATGTTGAAGATTTTGTTGATATCAATGCAATCCGGATCTTCCTAAGTGGAAACCCTGTACCCACATTGCTTGGTGAGACTTATCACACCATTCATCACAGACCTCTCAAAGGAAATGGCACCATCTTGTGTTGTGCACCTTTGCTCTGCAAGTGGTTTGTTACACATTTGCCTCAGAAAAAACACACTTTAAAGATAATCCATACAAGCTCCGTTGGTCTCAGAGAATCATATCTCTCACTCACACTGATGTGGTTTGGTACGACTCAGCTTATGACAAAGGGGTCATCATTGATAGTTGTGGCTCATTCCCCAACGTGCCACTCATTGGTATCAGAGGTGGGATTAGTTACAACCCTATTCTTGCTAGATGCCAGTTTGGCTACCCCATGGAAGACAAGCCTAAGAACATCCTTTTGTCCGGTTTCTTCTATCTTAACGAGGAAGCCAGTGCAGAAACTAAGGATAGAGTTTTGCATGCTTGGGGAACTCTCCATAAGAGAACTAAGAATGACTTAGGAAAGAGAAATTGTGTAGCCTTGGAACTATTATGTCATACCCCAAATTTTGACCACTAAGATTTCCCATCATTGTGAAAATCATCATCCTAATATGGATGTACTTACATGCCTCATCAATCTCCTCAAAGATGGTTGAGCATTCACCACAATCAAGAATTAGCATTTCAAGCCCTCTCTGAGCACTTAGACAAAGGATCAATCAAGGAATAACATGATCTTCAACATGTCTAACCTCTCAAATACCCATAAAGGATCAAGAGGACTCCCACATCAAGAATCAAGCACAAGGTTGCAACATTCCAAGTGGATCAAGCCTCAGGATCGCCAGTGTCACCAAATTAGGGTTTTGGTCGACCAAGGCCTCCAGATGAATATTTTCCTCTGACCAGGAGCCAATGCTTCAAAATATAACCCAAGATACTCTAAGGGACCTCATGGACCCAATCATCAAGTCAATTTAACCTCAGGGGATGCATTTACCAAAAATCAGGAATTAGGGTTTCTTGACCTAATTCACCCCTAAGTTGACTTTTGGGACAAAACATGAGCCAAGACCTCAAGACATGATTTGAGGGTCTCCAATCTACTACGTTGACCCATTTTCAACAATGGATTAACCCAGGAAGCTTGATTCACAAGTTTCAATTTCATCAGGACCACAACTAGGGTTTCGAGGAAAAAGTCAACTGTACCTTTGACTTTTGACCAAGACATGCTCCCAAACCTTGAGACATGATTTAATACACCATATAACACCTATGAAATATATCCATTAGGTTTGATTTAGGACAAGGACTTGATTTCACAAAGGATCGCACAGTTTGGATTTCATGTGATAAAAAGTCAACTGTGCACAAAATTAAGTTTGACTTTTAGGGATTTTTCACAATTATGGTTCCTTGACCCTAAAATAATGTTAATATGTTATTTGAATCATAATTCATCAAGAAAAATCAAAGAAAGTGAGTTAACTTGTAAAAGGGGTAACCATAAAAAACTTAGAATTTTTCTAAGTTATGGAACAAAGTGGCTACGGTACCAACTTCCAAGGACCATAACTTGAGATCCAAGCAACCATTTTGGATGGTCCAAAGCTGGATTTGTAGCTCTCATTACATACTTCAAAAGTGTCAACTACATCTCCTTCCAATTCCTCATGGATTTTTAGTTATGGTGTGATCAAAATGGCTATAAACATGAAAATGACATTTTTCCAACACTTAGTGAAATTTTCACTAAGTCAGAATCTGCCTTACTTTTTCCAAAATGTAGGGACATTTTTCACCTTGATCCAAGTCAAACCAGGTCTAGGGGTGAACATCAAAGTTAAAGTATGCCATGAGGGCGTTCCAACAAGTATCAGATCATCTCCAAATTCCATTTGAGCAAGGAGATATAACCCTTGAAACATGGCATCATGAACTGGTTTTTGCAAGGCAGAATTTGTGCATTTTGCTCGATTTATCCAAATCTAATAAATCCAAGCCTTGTTATCAATTTGGACACATTAGAGGATCAAATCTAAGGGGGATGATCTGATCTCCAAGCCTCCAAAGGTCAAGAATCTACAAGTAGCCATGCCAAACCTAAAAGAGCTAAAAAGTGCCAAGACTCCAATTTTGTTTCCAAGCATTCAATGGATACACCAAGGTGGCATGAACTGAGCCTATTCCAACTGAATTCAGTCCAAGTTTATCTCTGAAATAAAGCTACAAAGCCTGTGCTCTAATCTCAAATCAATGGCTAGAGGAAACTTGAGATTCCTTTTGCTAAACATTGGCCAAAGGCCTGCTGCAGCCTCCATTCACTATTGATGCCAAAACAAACTTGACACACTATATATAGGCCTCAATTGTGATCAGTTTGAGTACACCAAAGCACCCAATTTGAAGCTTTCCTCAAAATCCCTCTCTTTAGGCCAGAATGCCTTCTTTTGCAAGGTATCTCTGAGTTTTAGAGTTAGAGAGCAATTCCATCACATCTCATGATCCAAACATATCTAATATGTTGTATCTAAGCTGTTCAAACACTAACATGTGACCTGTAACACCAAAATCTCAAAGTCCACTTCCAAAACCTCCAAAATTGGACTTTTTTGCATTTTTCAAGCCATGTCTTGATTCAATCACTTTCAAAACCTGATTAAACCTCAAACACACTTCAAATATCATCCTTGAACTGTCCCTGATGGTTCCCCACATCTGGAACACCATTTGAAAGAGTTTCCATATTGGTCACTTTTTCCCCTTTTGCAAGAAAGAGCTCAAACTTATTCCTGAGGATTCCAGCTAGTGGTAACCATTCTAAAAGCTTCTAAGGGATCAATTGAGAGTGTCTAAAGCATCAAATTACTCCTGGCACAAGAAACTTGGCAGATAGCACAAAAAGCTCCCAAAGAGGTAAGCATCACAACTTGAACTCTTTGAAATCTGCATTGCTTTGAAGTCCACTGATCATAAACATCTCATACATGTTATATATGTTGTGTTTGAACCAATTCATCATGTAATTCTTGCCTGTAACATGAGGTAGCATAGAAAATGCAATTATAGGCCTATTTCAAAACCACCATCGGGTTTTAAAATGGGGGCCTCATCTGAAAAAACCAAGGCACCATTGGATTCCTTGTGAAATTCTAGGCAGGATAGACCTAAATTTTGTCCCAATCCATGGAGAAATGAGAAAGTTACAGGCTTTACGTTTTTGGCCCAAGAAGTTGCCTTGCCTTACCTTACCCAAGCCTAAAACAAGGCACTCCTTATGTATTCATGGGGTGGTTTTGATACACGGATGTATCACTATCCCAGTGGTAGAAGGCGCGCACTGCAACTTGGAGGTCTGGGGTTCGAATCCCCCTCGCCCAGGCCCTTTTTTTTTACCACTTTTTCCATTTTTTTAATATTTGTCATATTATTTTAAATGATTTGGAAAATTAATTTCTCTCTCAATTTTAATTATGTTTGATTGGTTATTTTTTCAAAAAATCACAAAAATCTTAAAATATTTTATTCCACTAAAAAAACAAATTTATATTTGTTATTTAATATAGTTGAAATTTTTGTAAATAAATTCATTTTTATTGTTTTTAAACATTTCAAAAATGAATATTCATCTTGAAAATCAAAATCAAATGAGTCCTAAATCATCTTGTGATTAAAACCTCATTTTTCAAACCTTAATAAAAAATTACAAGTAGTTTATTTAGACTTATTTGGTATTTTTGTCATTTTTATTCATTTTATTAAAAGGATTACTTAAAAAAAATATGATGAAATTAGGGTTTCTTTGATTTTCACCCTAACAAATTTTTTCAAACACTCATGGGCCCCTAATATAGTGTAAGACCCAATCCTTTGCAAATAAAATAACTTTGGGCCTCAGACATTGTATAAGTCCCACTGCATTTTCAAAAATCTCGGCGCGATCGCCGATTCAAAATCAAATCACCTGGGCCTCCCCTCGTGTTGTAAGCCCAATCTTTTTTCTTTTAAAACCTCTCCTGGGCATCTCCTTGAGTTGTAAGACCCATACCTTTGTACAGAAAACCTCTTTGGGCCTCAGTCATTGTATAAGTCTTGAGACATTTTCTAAACAACAGTGCGATCACTGTTAAACCTTGGACCTCTCCTTGAGTATAAGCCCCAACAATCTTTTCAAAAACAACTTCCTTTTGATTTAGATTCAATATATATGTTGTTATAAAAAATTTCTTTGATTTCTTTGAATAACTAACAATACAGCATGGAAGCTTGCTCACCTGTAAATTTTATCTACTTTCATTTACATGCTTTAATATATATAACTGTATTGTGGGAAGCTGCGCACTGTAAGTTTTCTTTCATACCTTTTTACATACTTGTCATATATCAACTGTATATATACTAGTATAGTCATTTAGAGTTTTCCCTGACAACTAGGTGTAGAACTAAGTAAAGTCAGTTGGTCGCTCTTAAATACAGTCAAAACTAGATCCCCATAGGATTTCCAGATATAGTCTTTCCTTCTCTTGGGCTTAAACAATATGGAACAAAGACAAAGGCAGTATTCTTCGTGAACCTTTTCTCAGATTGTCACCCTAGAAATTGTCAAAGAAATTCTACTCCCCAGAGTTGATCTATTCTCGGTGAATAGCATCTCTTGAGTTTCTTCAAAATTCAGAACTATTCATTAAATGATCTATTCTCGGTGAATAGCATTTATTGAACTTTTCTTTGGTTTGGGACCCACAGGCTTCCTAAAAGCATCCCCGCCTCCTCTTGGGCTTTGTACAAGGCTCCTCCGGCTTCTTAGAAGTTCTCATGCCTTCTCTTGGGCTTAATACAAGGACCCTGAAGACCTCTTAAAGGTATAAGACAGAACTTAGTCATCCTTTGCTAGAGCATTCTTTCCAGCATCAAACCTCGAACTTAGGGTTGATTCTCATCCCTTAAAACACCTGCCTCCTCTTGGGCATCATACAAAAGATAAAACTCTTCCATACCAATAGACTTGGACAATCTAAATCCCCTTGAGTCTCAAAGATATTATCAAGTTCCCTACAAGCAAAGGAAGTAACCCTGATCACCCGATCAATCTCCAGTAGAGATAAAACCCATGAGTTCTAAAACCCAGTCTCTCTCCTAAAATCCCCTAGCCAGGGTCAGTTTATCATCAGTATAACACTATCTCAAATCAGAACCTCAAGGCATCTGACATCTCAACTCTTCTATAACCCTCAGCAAGAGTTGATTCCCCACTTGGACCTGCCTCGAGATCTCAATAATCCCCTGCAGAAGCTAGCCTCCTCTTAGGCTTTGTATAATGATATTTCCTCTGCATAATCAGCCTCTTCTTGGGCTTTGTACATTGATTCTCCCCAGCGGAGCCAACCTTTTCAGACTCTCTTGTTGAGTCAATCACTTTTCAGACTCTCTTGTTGAGTCAATCACTTTTCAGACTCTCTTGTTGAGTCAATCACGTTCCATACTCTCTTGTTGAGTCAACCTTTTTTAGCCTCAATCTTAGGCTTTGTACAAGACAGATAATAACACTCTCTTGTTGAGTCAATCTATTCTAGCCTCCTCTTAGGCTTTGTATAATGATTTCCCCTAGAAGGAGTTAATCTCCTCTCAAGCTTTGTATAATGATTTATCCAGCTTGTTCAGCCTCAATCCTGGGCTTTGTACACGACAGATAAAAGCACTCTCTTGTTGAGTCAAACCCTTTTAGCCTCAATCTTGGGCTTTGTATAAGACATAAATCTTCATCTCTTAAACTTGGGGACAAATATCTTCCCCAGCAGATTCACTTCCTCCCAACCTTCTTTTAGGCTTTGAGGAATGAATTCCTAAGCAGAGTCAAACTCTTTTTAGCCTCCATCTTGGGCTTTGTACAAGACAGATAATACTCTCTAACAAAGTTAAATCCTTTTAGCCTCCGTCTTGGGTTTTGTACAAGACACCAAAAATATCCTCACCAGAGTCAGTTAAATGTCCCATTTCAGCCTCAATCTTGGGCTTTGTACAAGACACATATAAAACTCCCCGGCGGAGTTAAAAACCCTTTTAGCCTCAATCTTGGGCTTCATACAAGACAGATATAACCTTTTCCCCTGAAAATTTAAACTTTTAGCCTCCTCTTAGGCTTTGTATAATCATATCCCCAAAGAGTCAGTCTCTTTTTAGCCTCAATCTTGGGCTTTGTACAAGACACATATATAAACACTCTCTTATTGAGTCAGTTTTTCCTAGCCTCCTCTTAGGCTTTGTATAAGGACTTCCCTAGTGGAGTCAATCAACCAATTAGCTTCAATCTTGGGCTTTGAACAAGACACAAATAACTGTTTAGCTTCAATCTTGGGCTTTGAACAAGACACCAAAACATTTCCCCCCCTTAGAATAGGAGGAACTACGAATGCTCTGATTTCCCTGTTTCTTTTAAACGGGAATACGTAGGCATAAGATTGTGAAATCTTAGTGAGCATACTAATCAAAAACACTAGGTCCAGTACCTTTACACAACAATCAAAACTTATGTCTAGTACCTTACCAAAAACATCGGCAAGCCCGAACATCAACAAAAACTCACTCACTCTCTCATATTTCCTAAGAAACTTTCCCAACCCATTAACAGATAAACACCATCAAGTACAAAGCGAAACCTAAAGCTAACATCTTGTGGATAACCACATATAGGATGGGTAACTGACAACTCCTCATCGTATAACCTAACCCCGGACCCCCCAATCTCTTTAAAACATTTGTTCAGTTAAACAATCGCGTGCAAGGTTAATTTTAGATAACTTCCTTTTCCCTTCCAGCTTCATGGGATAAATAAGAAATCAGAAAGTAGCACCTCCTCCTCATTGTGGGGAGAAACCTAAAAACCAGCGATAAGGTGGTCGCGTCACCGACAAAAATCACTTGCTACAGTAAAATGGCGACCCTGCTGGGGATTCATTGTTAGAGCTAGTCATCATCGTCCCTATTTTCCACAGTAAAATGGCGACTCTGCTGGGGAGTCATTGTTAGAGCTAGTCATCATCGTCCCCATTTTCCATAGTAAAATTGCGACTCTGCTGGGGAGTCATTGTCTGTATAGGACTAGGATTATAGCTCTTAAGAGGTCTAGGATGTTAGTTTTAGGAATAAATATATATATCGCTTTTCCTACTTGATATTCGTGTTTATTTTTCTGCTAATGGGATTGCGGGTGATTCCGCATCTGGAAAGTTTGAGTGACACCTAAGATAAGTGATGGCATTAGACGGGTAATCTTACAGGGAGTGACTCCCAAATAAGAGACCCCGGTAGACCATCGAATCAGTGGAGATGCCCTTTGCGGATTCAATGCCTATACGACTTCGGTTATTGAAAACAGATTGTTTGATTGTGGTGTCCATGAAACTAAGGATTTAGTAGACCGAGACCATGTTAGAATTTTGTAGTGCGGAAGCTATCGGAAATAGTTGTCACGCGACACTACCCTAATTTGAGATTACTCTAAGATACATCAACTCGCTCGGGTGAACCAGCCTGCTGTTGTTATCCCAAGAGGGTCGATGATTTTGAGGACAGGTACAAAAAATCACTAGTACAACCTTTGGGGATGGGTAGAGCCATGACTTCATGACACCGAACCTTTGACCCCATGTTTTTACTATGTTTTTGTGTGCTGCATTCATGCATTCATTTCATCTAAAAAACTTTCAAACAAAGAAAAATATTCTTTTCTAGTCTCTCTTTTTCAAATTAAACTAAGACAATGATTGCAAATATCAGAAAGAAAGATTGCGTTATGGATTTCGGTAGAAGGAAGACTCACAAGTACACCTTCAAGGTTCCAAAAGTAGAGGATTTAAGAGGGTTGGCAAGGATGATCACCAACCCTGATGCTTTCAGAGCTAAGTACGAAGGACTGCTGTCTCTATTAAGAGTCCATGTAATTGAAGGAATCCTGTCTACACTTATTCAGTTCTACGATCTGGTCTATCACTATTTCACATTCCCGGATTATCAACTAGCACCAACACTTGAGGTGTACTCTCACCTGACTGATTTACCCATCACACGCCAAGCTCCCTTTTCTGGACTGGAAGAAATTCCAAAAGATCAAACCATTGCAAGAGCAATCTATTTGGACGAGTCAGAAGTCAGGACTCACATGACCATTAAGGGTGGAATCCAAGGTTTACCAACTCAGTTTCTGGTAAAGAAAGCTCTGTACTTTGCTAGTATAGGGAACGTGACTGCCTTCGAAAGTATCTTTGTTTTGCTCACCTACGGGTTATTTCTGTTTCCCAACATTGATAACTTCGTTGATATCAATGCCATTAAGATATTTCTGATTGGAAATCCTGTACCGACCTTTCTTGCAGATGCTTATCATTCGGTACACTTAAGGAATTTGTACAGCGGAGAAATGATCACATACTGTGTACCCCTGCTTTACAAATGGTTCATTTCCCATTTGCCAAAGTGTGCTACATTTTGGGATCAAAAGAGCACTTTACGTTGGTCGCAGAGAATCATGTCTCTTACCAACTCTGACATCGACTGGTACAATCGAATCTATGATGGGATCAAAATCATTAACCGTTGTGGAAATTTCCCAAATGTACCCCTTACAGAATTAGTGCATGCCTGGAAACATGTTCACAGGAAAGGAAGAGAGTCTCTTGGAAAACTAGATAGGGTCTCTGTGGAACCTTATCTCTATTGGGTACAAACTAGAGCTCTCAAGCTGAGGATGCCTTACCCTCGTCAAGAAGTTCTTCCACTAAAGGAATCTGTCCTTTATTTTATGTCTGATACGGAAAAACTTCAGGTCACTCTCAACAAAGTTCAACAGGAGAAGAAATCTTGGAAGAACAAGTACCGTATTCTCAACGTGGAGTGTAACAAAATTCAACAACTATTAAAAGAAAAAGATGCTCTGATCGAGATTTTAGAGCAACATGCTGTAGAAAATCAAGAAGACCAAAGGAATTTGCTCGCTCCTTTCACTTGGCAAAGGAATGACAACCTGACAACGGCTCAAGAGCCCCAGTCCAAGAAAAGGAAAATACCAGGACCATCACCTGAGCCCTCCTCAGAGAGGATTCAGGATCCATAAGTTTAGACTTTTCCTTTTAAAGCACTTTGTAAATTACTGTATTTCCATTTTCGCAATCTTTGAATTCAATAAAATGGGGTTTCCCCGCTGTATGATATTTGCAATCCAATTGTTGAAATTTCTTTTGATTAAATAAAATTAATTAATATAATCATTGCATATCATTCATCATTCTCATATAACGCATTCTTCTTCCCTATGAATCTCACGTTTGTGTCTCGATTCTAGAGTCAAGCTGTCTCATTCGTATAATAATCTGGCCATTCGACAAAAGAAAATGGATAATCTCGAGGAAGAGAACCGAGAGTTGAGAGAAGAACTCGACGCTCTGAAAGAAGGTCTAAGGAAAATTCACAATGACATGCAAGCTCTGGCAGCAGCTCAGATTCAAAGGACTGTGATCTCAGAGATCACATCGACGCCCATAGTGGAAAAGTATGATCCTTGGTATAACATGCCTAAAGATCGTCCCTGGGGCATGCCACTTAACTATATCCCGGAAGGACATATTCCGCCGATCACGGAAGATCCGAAAACTGCAGCAAGAACCGCTGGGCCTGAAGGTTACAAACTTTGGGAAATTGAAGATGCAAGGGGCATGACAACAACTCCTGAAGGTTAAAAACTTCAGGAGAGAGAAGCACCAAGAATCACTTCCGTAATGACTCTACCACCACCCGTGGTACATGCTTCCCGGAAGGACAGATTCCATAGATACCCTCTGGTAGAAATGAAAGTATGTACAACAGAATGAATGAGTTCCAGGAACAATTCCTGGAGATGAAGAAGGAACTGCATGCCATTCGCGGTCAGGATCTATTCGGAAAGGACGCCGCAAACCTTTGTCTGGTCCCTAATGTGAAAATTTCGTACAAACTCAAGGTGCCCGAATTTGAGAAATTCAAGGGTAACTCTTACCCTCAAAGTCATTTGGTGATGTACGCTCGAAAGATGTCAACTCAGACAGAGAACCAACAACTACTGATCCATTATTTTCATGATAGTTTAACCAGTGCCGCACTCAAATGGTACATGGGTTTAAACCGCATTAAGATCTTCACTTTCAAAGATCTTGGCACTGCCTTCGTTTAATAATATAAGTATAACCTAGACATGGCACCAGATAGAGATCAACTCAGAGCCATGTCACAGAAGGACAATGAAACTTTTAAGGAATATGCTCAGAGATGGCGTGAAATTTCCGCCCAGATTTGTCCACCTCTTGCGGAAAAAGAGATGACAAAAATCTTCTTGAAAACCTTGAGCTCATTTTACTACGACCGAATGGTCGCCAGTGCGCCCAACAACTTTAATTTAATGGTGGGCATGGGAGTTCGTCTTGAAGAAGCAGTCCGAAAAGGACGTCTGGTTAAAGTTGTCGGACCATCAAGCAGTACCAAAAGATACGGTAATGCTTTACCTAAGAAAAAAGAGCAAGATATTGGTAATATCTCTCTCGGAAAGCAAAGGCGACGGTACCAACCAGTAGCAGCTGTAACTCCTGCTATCAACCCTGCGCCTGTTCCTACGTATCAACCTCAGGTTGCTCAGAGCTAACCAAATCAACAACAATATCAGCAAAGGACACAACAGTCTCTTCAGCAGGCTCGTCCTCAGTATAACAACAACCGTAAAACGCGACCACCAGGGTTTGATCCTATACCAATGTTGTACACAGAACTGTTTCCACTACTACTGGTCAAGGGGCACTGTCATACCCCAAATTTTGACCACTAATATTCCCCATCATTGTGCAAATCATCATCACAATATGGATGGACCATCATACCTCATTAGTCTCCCCACAGATGGGTGAGCATCCACTACAATCAAACTTAGAGTTTCAATCCCCCTCAGAGCTCTTAGACAAATGATCAATCAAGAAATGACATGATCTTCAACTTGTCTAACCTCTCAAACATCCACAATGGATCAAGAGGACTCCCACATCAAGGATCAAGCACAAGGCTGCAACATTCCAAGTGGATTAAGCCTCAAGATCGCCAGTGTCACCAAATTAGGATTTTGGTCGACCAGGGCCTCCAGATGGAAATTTTCCTCTGGGCATGAGCCAATGCTTCAAAGCATAACCCAATTTAGCCTCAGGGGATGAATTCATAAAAAATCACGAATTAGGGTTTCTTGACCTAATTCACCCCTAAGTTGACTTTTGGGACAAAACATGAGCCAAGACCTCAAGACATGATTTGAGGGTCCCTAATACACTACATTGATCCATTTACAACAATGGATTGATCCAAGAAGCTTGATTCACAAGTTTTAAGTTCATCAGAACCACAATTAGGGTTTCGCGGAAAAAAGTCAAATGTGCCTTTGACTTTTGACCAAGACATGCTCCCAAACCTCGGGACATGATTCAATACACCCTATAACACCTATGAAATCAATCCGTCAAGTTTGATTTAGGTCAAAGACTTGATTTCATAGAGGATCACACAATTTGGAATTCATCTGATAAAAAGTCAACTATGCCCAAAAGTCAAAGTTTGACTTTTTGATTTTTTGATCAATTATGGTTCCTTAACCCTAAAATGATGTTAATGTGTGATTGGAATCATCATTCATCAAGAAAAATCAAGAAAAGTGGGATAATTTGCAAAAGGGGTAACCATAAAAAACTTAGAAAATTTCTAAGTTATGGAACAAAGTGGCTAGGGTACCAACTTCCAAGGATCATAACTTGAGATCCAAGCAACCATTTGGGCTGATCCAAAGATGAATTTGTAGCTCTCATGGCATACTTTAAAAGTGTCAACTACACCTCACTCCAATTCATCATGTATTTTGAGTTATGGTTGGATCAAAATGGTTGAAAACATGAAATGTCACTTTTTCCAACACTTAGTGAAATTTTCACTAAGTCACAATCTGTTTCACTTTTTTCAAAATGTAGGGGCATTTTTCACTTAGATCCAAAAAGTGTCAAGACAAACTATGATCATACATGTGTTGTATCATATGAGAGCTTTCCAAAATGGCCAAGAACCCCATCAAATCCCATCTGCGCTAAGAGTTATGACAGTGGCAATATGCCTTGCTGCAACTGTCATAACAAGGCATATTTGTGCATTTTACTCGATTTGAACAATTTGTGCAAATGACAAACAAGTTTATCCATCTGAACACCTCAGGGAGAGACCAAGGAGGGACAAACATTGATCCATAAGCCTCCCAAGTCTTTGGAACTAAAAAAAGCATGCCAAACTTAAAAACCCTAAGGAGGGGACAAGGCTCCAATTTTGTTTTGGAGCATTCAATGGATGCACCAAGCTGGCATGAACTGAGCCATTTCCAACTGAATAAGTTAAGGATGATCTCTGAACTTGGTAACCAAAGGCCTGTGCTCTAACCTCTAGTCAATGGCTAGAGGAGACTTGAGATTCCAAAATGCTCCAATTGGCCAAAGGTCTGCAGTAGCCTTCATTCACTATTAAATGCAAAACAAACTTTCTCTACTATAAATATAGCTCATTTGGGCTCATTTTGAGTACACCAAAGCACTACAACACTTGCTTTCCTCAAAATCGCTTTCTCTAGGCAAAAATGCCTTCTTTAGCAAGGTAACTCTGAGTTTTTGAGTTAGAGAGCAATTCCATCACAGCTCATGATCCAAACACATCCAATATGTCATATCTAAGCTATCCAAACTCTCACAAGTGACCTGAAACACCAAAACCTCAAAGTCCCTTCTCAAAACTTCAACATAGGACTTTTTTGCACTTTTCAAGCCATGTCTTGATTCAGTCACTTTCAAAACCAGATAAAGCCTCAAACACACTCCAAATATCATCCTTGAACTGTCCCAAATGGTTCCCCACATCTGGAACACCATTTGAGAGAGAGTTGCTATTTTGGTCATTTTTTCCCCTTTTGCAAGAAAGGGCCAGTTTCCATTCTTGAGGTTTCCAGCTATTTTCAATCATCCTAATAGCTTCCAAGGGATCATTTGAGAGTGTCAAAAGCATCAAATTGTTTCTGGAACAAGGCACTTGACAGATTGCCCAAAAAGCTCCTAGAGATGGTAATCATCACAACTTGAACTCTTAGAAATATGCATTGCTTTGAATTCCACTGATCATACACATCTCATACATGTTATATATGTTATGTTTGGACCAATTCATCATGTGATTCATGCCTGTACCATGAGGTAGCACAGAAAATGCAAATGGAGGCCTATTTCAAAACCACTACCGGGTTTTAAAATGGGGACCTCATCTGAGAAAACCACCACCACCATTGGATTCCTTGTGAAATTCTAGGCAGGATAGACCTAAATTTTGTCCCAATCTATAGAGAAATGAGAAAGTTACTAGCTTCACATTTTTGGCCAAAACCTTGCCTTGCCTTGCCTTGGCCAAGCCAAAAACAAGGCAAGCCTTGTATATTTGTGGGTGGGCTTTGATACACGGATGTATCACCACCCCAGTGGTAGGAGGCGCGCATTGCACACAAGAGGTCTGGGGTTCGAATCCCCTTCGCCCCAGACCCCTTTTTAATGTTTTTTCCATTTTTCTATTATTTTTCTCATTATTTTTAATGATTTGAAAAATTAATAACTCCCTCAATTTTAATTATTTTTTATTGGTTCTTTTTGTAAAAAATCACAAAAATGTTGAAATATTTTATTCCACAAAAAAATAAAATTTATATTATTTAATTAATATAGTTGATATTTTTATGAATAAATTCATGTTTAATTATTTTTAAACATTTTAAAAGTGAATATTCATCTTGAAAAATCAAAACCAAATGAGTTTTAATTCATCTTGTGATTAAAACCTCATTTTTCACGCCTTAACCAAAAATTACAAGTTGTTTATTCAAGCTTATTTGGTGTTTTATCA
Source organism: Lathyrus tuberosus (assembly GCA_022829125.1). Lineage (NCBI taxonomy): Eukaryota > Viridiplantae > Streptophyta > Magnoliopsida > Fabales > Fabaceae > Lathyrus > Lathyrus tuberosus. The sequence goes on along the minus strand of JALAZF010000021.1, from coordinate 19,933,287 downwards.
TTTTTTATTGATTTTCTTTAAGAATTCACTTTTAAAAATGATGAAATTAGGGTTTTGATCGATTCCACCCTCATCAATCATTTTCAAACACTCATGAGCCTCTATTAGAGTGTAAGACCCATCCCCTTTATAAATACACCACTTTTTGGGCCTCAGTCATTGTATAAGTCCCACTGTATTTTCAAAAACAACGGCGCGATCATCGCCTTTTTAACAAAACCAATTGGGCCTCTCCTCGAGCTATAAGTCCCATTCCTTTTCAAAAACAAAAAGATTTTGGGCCTCTAATCGAGTGTAAGACCTAACCCTTTTTGTAACCAAAATGATTTGGGCCTCAGATGTTGTATAAGACCCACTGTGTTTTCAAAAACCTTGGCGCGATCGCAGTTTTCGAACAAATAACCCTGTGCTTCTCCTTGAGCTATAAGTCCCATCCCTTGTACAAAAATAAATCTTTGGGCCTCTAATAGAGTGTAAGACCCATCCCCTTGTGCATAAAAACTTTTTGGGGCTCATATATTGTATAAGTCCCTCTGTACAGTTTTCAAAACAACGGTGCGATCATCATTAAAACTTGGGCCTCTCCTTGAGCTGTAAGCCCCAACAATCTTTTCAAATCACTTTCTCCTTTGATTTTGAATCCAAATATATAGTTGTTATAAAAACTTTCTTCTTTGTTGAACAACTAATAAAACAGCATGGAAGCTCTACAACGGGTAAGTGTTTATCCGTTTTCACTTACCGCTTTCATATGTATATGACTGTATTGTGGGGCTGCTTCATTGTAAGTCTTCATTCACATCCTTTTATATACTTGTCACATATCCACTGTGTAATACTAGTATAGTTATTTAGAGTTTTCCCCAGCAACTACATCCAGAACTAGGAAAATCCTGTTGGTCACTCTCGAATACAAACACAACTAGATCCCCCGTAGGATTCCAGATACATTCTTCCCTCCTCTTGGGGTTAAACAATATGGAACAAAGAGAAAGGCAGTATTCTCGGTGAACCTTTTCTCAGACTGTCACCCTTAGAAATTGTCAAAGAAACTCTAACTCCCCAAAGATGATCTTTTCTCCGTGAATGGTATCTCTTGAGTTTCTTCCAAATTCTCGAACTTTCCTGGAATGATCTCTTCTCTGTGAATTGCATTTCTTGAACTTCGCTTGGTTTGGGGAACCACAGGCTTCCTAAAAGCATCCCTGCCTCCTCTTGGGTGTTGTACAAGGACCCTTCGGCTTCTTAAAAGTTCTCATGCCTTCTCTTAGGCTTAATACAAGGACCTGACGACCTCTTAAAGGTATAAGATAGAACTTAGTCATCCTTTACTAGAGCAGTCTTTCCCACGTCAAAACTCTGACCATTTTAGGGTTGATACTCATCCCTTAATGCCCGCGCCTCCTCTTGGGCATTGTACAAAAGATAAAGCTCTAGACTTGGACAGTCTAAACCTCTTGAGTCTCAAAGACATTCTCAAGTTCCTTTTAAACATAGGAAAAAACACCGATCACTCTGGATCAATCTCCAGCAGAAACCCAGTCTCTCTCATGAGAGTTCCCCACACTTGGACCCGCTTCAGGATAAATAATCCTCAGCAGTAAGTCAGCCTCCTCTTGGGCTTTGTACAAATGATTCTCCCCAACGGAGCTAACCTTTTCAGACTCTCTTGTTGAGTCAATCACCTTTAGCCTCCGTCTTGGGATTTGTACAAGACATATAAAACACTCTCTTGTTGAGTATAAAAGACTCTCTTGTTAAATCAATCTCCTTTTTGCCTCAATCTCGGGCTTCGTACGAGACAACAAATCACTCTCTTGTTGAGTATAAAAGACTCTCTTGTTGAGTCAATCAACCTTCAGACTCTCTTGTTGAGTCAATCACCTGTTCAAGACTCTCTTGTTTGTACAAGACACATACAAGCACTCTCTTGTTGAGTCAAACTCAGTTCAGCCTCCATGTTGGGCTTTATACAAGGTACATTCTCCCCAACAGAGTTAAAATCCCTTTTAGCCTCAATCTTGGGCTTTGTACAAGATAGAAAGAACATTTTCCCCAGAAATGTCAAACTTCTAGCCTCCTCTTAGGCTGTGAATAAAGAAAACCCCGGTTGAGTCAATCAACCTTTTAGCATCAAATTTGTGCCTCGCTCACAGCATACAAACATCAACAATTCCTCTTTAGAGATGAGAAATTCTCTCTCAGTCAAACCTTTAGCTTTATATCTTGGGCTTTGAACAAGATACAAACCACCTTTAGCTTCATATCTTGGGCTTTGAACAAGACACCAAAATAATCCCTTTCCTCCCATATAATAGGAGGAACTACGATCGCTCTGATTTCCCTGTTTCGTTAAACGGGAATACGTAGGTATAAGATTGCAAAATCTTAGCGAGCATACTAATAAAAAAAACTCAAAATCCAGTACCTCCATACATCAATCAAGAAGCATCAGACCTAACACCTTACCAAAAACCTAACAAATAGTCCAAACACTGTTTTTTAAGCAAATAACCTAAGACAGACCTCCCTTTTTTATAGCATCTGTAAACCAACAATTTTGACTGTTTAACCTCAGTATGCAAGCAGGGTTAATTGGAGACATCTATTTCCCTTCCTTAATTAGCTTCACAGGATAAAAAATGAATCGAACTGTAGTACCAAAGCGATAGTGATTCAAAACCACAAAAACCGCGCTACAGAAGAATGGCGACCACAGTGGGAGGCATTCTTTCTTACAGTCTTAGGTAGAAAGCTTTAAGTTCACAAAATACCACAGAAATGACGACTCTGCTGGGGAGTCATTGTCTGTATAGGATCATAATACTAGAGGTCTAGGATGTTAGGACAAATATATATACTGCTTTTCCTAATTGATATCTGTGTTTACTTTTCTGCTAATGGGAATGTGTGTGATGCCGCATCTGGAAAGATTGAGTATACACCTAAGATAAGTGATGGCACTATACGGGTAATCTTATGGGGAGTGAATCCCAGATAAGAGGTCCTGGTCGACCATCTAATCAGTGGAGATTCCCTTTGTGGATTCAATGCATATACGACTTCGGTTGTTGAAAGCAGATTGTTCCATTGGGTTATCTGAGAAGCTGAGGATTTTAGTAGACTGAAACCATTTTGTAGTGCGGAAGCTATCGGAAATAGTTGTCATGCGATACTACCCTCATTTAAGATTACTCTAAGATAAACCAGCTCACTTAGTGATCCGGTTGCTGCCGTCATCCCAAGAGGGGTCAATGATTTTGAGGACAGGTACAAAAATCACCAGTATAAACCTTTGGGGATGGGAAGAGCCTTGACTTCATGACACCGACCCTTTGACCCCATGTTTTTTCTATGTTTTTGTGTGCTGCATTCATACATTCATTTAAAAAACATTTACACAAAGAAAAATTTCTCTTCTAGTATCTCTTTTTCAAATTAAACTAAGACAATGATTGCAAATGTCAGAAAAAGAGATTGCTAATGGATTTCGGTAGAAGGAAGACTCACAAGTACACCTTCAAGGTTCCAAAACTAGAGGATTTAAGAGGTATGGCGAGGATGATAACCAACCCTGAGGCTTTCAGAGCCAAGTACGGAGGTCTTCTATCTCTACTAAGGGTACATGTAATCGAAGGAATCTTGTCCACACTAATCCAGCTCTATGATCCGGTCTTTCACTATTTCACATTCCCGGATTATCAAGTAGCACCAACACTGAAGGAGTACTCTCACCTGACTGATTTGCATATTACTGACCAAGCTCCCTTTTTTGGACTGAAAGAAATTCCAAAGGATCAAAACATTGAAAGAGCAATCTATTTGGACGAGTTAGAAGTCAGGACTCACATGACCATTAAGGGTGGAATTCAGTGTTTGCCAGCCCAGTTCTTAATCAAGAAAGCTCTATACTTTGCTAGTATGGGGAACATGGCCGCTTTCAAAAGCATCTTTGTTTTGCTTACCTACGGGTTATTTTTGTTTCCCAACATCGATAACTTTGTAGATATCAACGCCATTAAGACTTTTCTGATTGGAAATCCTGTATCGACCTTGCTCGCAGATGCTTATCATTCGGTACACTTAAGGAATTTGTACAGTGGAGGAATGATCACATACTGTGTACCCCTAGTTTACAAATGGTTCATTTCCCATTTGGCAAAGTCTGCTGCATTTTGGGATCAAAAGAGTACTTTACGTTGGTCGCAGAGAATCATGTCTCTTACCAACTCTGACATCGACTGGTACAATCGAATCTATGACGGGATCAGAATCATTAACCGTTGTGGAAATTTCCCAAATGTACCCCTTATAAGAACTAAAGGAGGAATCAAATATCATCCGGTTTTAGTTCGTTGACAACTCGGATACCCGTTGAGGCATGTCCCGCGTAATGCTCATCTGGAAGGTCTTTTCTTCAAGGAAGGAGAAAATGGCAGAGCACTAAAGACAGAAATAGTGCAAGCCTGGAAACATGTTCATAGGAAAGGAAGAGAGTCTCTAGGAAAACCAGACTGTGTCTCGGTGGAACCTTATCTCCACTGGGTACAAACTAGAGCTCTCAAGCTGAGGATGCCTTACCCTCGTCAGGAAGTTCTTCCATTAAGGGACCCTGTCGTTTATTTTATGTCTGATACAGAAAAACTTCAGGTTACTCTCAACAAAGTTCAACAGGAGAAGAGGTCTTGGAAGAACAAGTACCGTATTCTCAATGTGGAGTGCAAGAAAATACAGTAACTGTTAAAATAAAAAGACGCTCTGATTGAGATTTTAGAGCAACATGCTGTAGAAAATCAGGATGACCAAAGGAATTTGCTCGCTCCTTTCACTTGGTAAAGGAATGACAACCCGACAACGGCTCAAGAGCCCCGGTCAAAGAAAAGGAAAGTACCAGAACCAACACCTGAGCTCTCCTCAGAGAGGACTCATGAGCCATAAGTTTAGATTTCCTTTTACAGCACTATGTAAATTATTGTATTTCCATTTCGCAATCTTGGAATTCAATAAAATGGGGTTTCCCCACTGTTTGATATTCGCAATCCAATTGTTGAAGTTTATTTTGATTAAACAAAAATTAATTGAAATATAATTATTGCATTCATCATTCTCACGTAACGCATTCTTCTAACCTACGAATCTCACGTTTGCCTCTCGATTCTAGAGTCAAACTGTCTCATTCGTACAATACTCAGGCCAATCAACATAAAAAGATAGATGATCTCGAGGAAGAGAACAGAGAGTTGAGGGAAGAGATCGACACTCAGAAAGAGGATTTGATAAAGCTTCATAACGACATGCAAGCTCTAGCAGAAGCTCAGATGCAACAACAAAGGACTGTGATCTCAGAGATCACATCGACGCCCATAGTGGAAAAGTATGATCCTAGGTACAAAATGCCAAAAGACCGTCCCTGGGGCATGCCTATTAACTATATCCTGGAAAGATATGTTCCGCCGATCACTGAAGATCAGGGAACCGCAGTAGGAGCCGCTGGGCCTGAAGGTTACAAACTTTGGGAAAGCGAAGATGCCAGAGGCATGACAGCAACTCCCGAAGGTTACAAACTTCGGGAGAGGGAAGGACCTAGAGTCACTGCCATGATGACTATACCACCACCCATGGTACACACTGTCCCGGAAGGACAGATTCCACAGATACCTTCTGGTGGAAACGAAAGTATGTTCGACAGAATGAATGAGTTCCAGGAATAGTTCTTGGAGATGGAAAAAGAGCTGCAAGCCCTTCGCGGTCAGGATCTATTTAGTCAGGACGCCGCAGACCTTTGTTTGGCCCCCAATGTGAAAGTTCCGCACAAGTTCAAAGTACCCGAATTTGAAAAGTACAAGGGTAACTCTTGCCCTCAAAGCCATTTGGTGATGTACGCCAGGCGGATGTCAACTTAAACAAATAACCAAGAGCTACTGATTCACTACTTTCAGGATAGTTTAACCGGTGCCATGCTCAAATGGTACATGGGTTTAAACCGCACTAAGATCGGCACTTTCAGGGATCTTGGAGCTGCTTTCGTTCAACAATATAAGTATAACCTGGACATGGCACCGGACAGAGATCAACTCAGAGCCATGTCACAAAAGGATAAGGAAACCTTTAAGGAGTACGCTCAGAGATGGCATGAAATTACCACCCAGATTTGTCCACCTCTTGAAGAAAAGGAGATGACAAAGATCTTCTTAAAGAACTTGAGCTCATTCTACTTCGACCGAATGGTCGCCAGTGCGCCCAGTGACTTTACTGAAATGGTAGGCATGGGAGTTCGTCTTGAGGAAGCAGTCCGAGAAGGACGTTTAGTTAAAGACGCTGGATCACCAAGTAGTACAAAAATATACGGTAGTGCTCTCGCTAAGAAAATTGAGCAAGATATTGGCAATATCTCTCTCGGAAAAAAAAGGCGATGGTACCAACCAGTAGCAGCTGTAACTCTTGCTATCAACCATGTGCCTGTTCCTACGTATCAACTTCAGGTTGCTTAGAGCCAACCGAATCAACAACAATATCAGCAAAGGACATAACAGCCTCTTCAGCAGGCTCGTCCTCCATATAGAAACAATCGCACGACACGACCTCTAGGGTTTGACCCTATACCAATGTTGTACGCAGATTTGTTTCCACTTTTACTGGTAAAGGGGCACGTCCAAACTAGGTCTCCTCTTACAGTACCGGAAAATCTGCCTTTTTGGTTCAAAGCGGATCAGACTTGCCCTTACCATCAAGGAGGACCAGGGCATAACATAAAAAACTGTCTCAGCTTCAAATTAGATGTGCAAAAGCTTGTTAGGAGCGGGGTCTTATCTTTCAAAGATACGAATCTGAATGTTCTCACGAACCCGCTGCCTCAACACGAGAATGCTGCAGTAAATTTGATAGAAGAAGAGTCTAACAACAACTATCAAATTCATGATGTACTCTTATTGAGGGACAACTTGGTCAAGATGCATTGTAAACAGAGTCGATACGACCATGTGCCACCTCATAATTATCACCAGTGTGATATCTGCTCTAAAAACAATCAAGGATGTTTTGTGGTGCAATCAGCTCTACAGGAACAATTGGATCTCGGATGGATCCAAAAGCATCGAGTTTGTGGGGTCAACATGACTTATATGAACTCCAACATCAATCAAAAGCACGACATCTGTGCAATGAATGTCAACTTAGTGGCAATGCACTCAAGACAAAGCCAGTATCATAATCTGCTGCGGCACGATTACAATTCCTGTCTGACTTGCTCAGTAAACAAACAGGGATGCTCTTTTGTACAAGAGGCCCTCCAGCGTCAGATGGATCTTGGGTGGATCCAGGACTACCATGATAGAAATCCTTATCAAGTTAACATGATTCAAATCTTCGATATTTGTTTGATGAATACCAGCTTAGTGGAGTTACACGCCAAGCAGGTCCAACTCAGTTTTCTCACTTCACATGATTATCTGAGCTGTGAAGTATGTTGTGAGAGTAACCAAGGGTGCGCTCTCATTCAAAGAACTTTAAAACACTTGTTAAGCCATTGGTGGCTTCCGATCTATCTAGACAAAGACACGCAACAAATCAGTGTGACAAACGGGAACCCTACTAGACATCAAAGTCAGGATGTCCGATCTATGGAAATAGACCTAGTAAGGTTACACTGCATTCAAAGCGGACGTGGCCAAGTGCCACCACTTAACTACGAGTGCTGTAGAGTCTGCTCAGAGAATAACCAAGGAAGCTACCTCGTGCGAGCAGCCCTTCAGAGTCAGTTAGACCGCAAAGAGATTCAACCATGTTCAGTTTTGGGGTCCATCAACTAGACGCCAGACTATTTCGCTGACCAGATCAAAGATGTTGTTGTAATCTTTGATCCTGAGAGAACCAAAGATGTTTGTACCATCACCCCTCTACTTGACGAATCAAAAGTTCTTAACCAGGAACTGATTGAAGTTACTTACGATAGTCAGAGAAATTAGAAGGCTCCTATAGTTATCTATCTGCCGGGACCAGTGCCGTACAAGTTTGATAAAGCTATCCCTTACAAATACGGTGCAACAATAATTGAGAATGGAAAGGAAATTCCATTACCCTCCGTCGTGAATATTGTAGACATCAGTCGAGTAACACAGAGCGATCGAATCTTCAACCGAGGAGTTGGAGAACCTAAAAGAGAAAAGGAACCTCAAACGGAAGTTCCCAATCCAACAGTCTATCAATCCAGTGATCCCGACCTTTCAAAGAACGATGATGAGATGCTGAAGCTCATCCAAATGAGTGAATACAACATTGTTGATCAGCTGTTACAAACTCCTTCAAAGATCTCTATGTTATCTCATTTACTCAATTCCGAAGCCCACAGAGAGGCTCTACAGAAAGTCTTAGAGTAGGCCTTTGTGGAACAGGATGTGTCGATAAGGAAATTCGACAGTATAGTCTCTAACATCACTTCCTGCAACAACTTGGGAGTTTAGTGACGAGGAATTCCAGAAGAAGGCAAAAGCCACAACATGGCACTCAATATCACAGTCAACTGCCAGGACGATGCTTTAGCCAGCGTACTGGTAGACACCAGATTGGCTCTCAACGTTATGCCGAAGTCCACTCTAATGCGACTATCATTCAAAGGATCTCCGATGAGAGGCAGTGAGGTCGTCGTCAAAGCATTTGACGGGTCCAAAAAAACAGTTATCGGCGAAGTCGACCTTCCCATAACTATCGGTCCTCACACTTTCCTAGTCACTTTCCAGGCCATGGACATCCGGGCAATATACAGCTGTTTATTGGGAAGACCTTGGATACACCAGGCTGGGGCAGTCACTTTGACACTTCACCAGAAACTGAAGTTCGTCAAGAATGACCAACTCGTCACGGTTTGTGGAGAACAAGCCTTGATCATAAGTAACCTATCGTTGTCCACTTGCGTAGAACCCGAGTAGGTTGTTGGAACTCAGTTCTAGGCACTTTCGGTAAGCAATGAGAATCAATTAGAGAAGGGAACATCAATATCCTCGTACAAAGATGCTCTCAAGGTGATCAAAAGTAACAATGCAAAGGGATGGGGACAGCTTGTCACTCCTACTGATAATAAAATAAAGAAGGGTCTTGGTTTTTCTACAACCTGTACCCAGACAGCTGCTAATGATGAAAGTCTTCATCCCACTCAGAACTTCTTCCACAATGGAGGTTTCCTTCACCCAGTGTCTCAAGAAGTACATACCATCAATGAGGGAGACTCATCCGATACAGATGAAGAATGGAAGTCCTATCTTAACGAGGACGGTTATATGTCTCAGGAAGAGGTGCCTACGCCATTTTGCTATCCTGCACAGAGTCCGAGATTTATACCAAGGTCAGATGTCGAAATGATATACGGAGGAAGACACTCATTAGAGGAAGACACTCTGATGAAAGACAACTTTTACCATGACTATTATGGCCCAATGGATGGCCTGCCTATCTGGCAGCCGTACCCGGGAGACTTGGGGCCAGAGAATCAGCCGAACAATGAATATTAGCTGAGTATCATTGAAAAGAATACCTTCGTCCCCACCATGTCATGGGATCAACACTCGGGGCATTATGAAAATATCCAGCACGACGATGAATTTGCAAAGTGTGCAGGACTAGAATTCATCAACTATGCCTTTCCTGAGGTCAATGTCATCGAAAGGGATGACTCCTCCAGTTCCAAAGAAGTGTGGGACACCTTAGGACAACCAAGTGGAAAGTACGACTTCTTGGTCAAGTATACCACTCCCAAAAGCTATCGTATCAGGCTCAAAGACATCCAACCAACTGGATGGCGAGATATACCTGAGAGCACTAATACTATGCAAAATACAACAGAAAAATCCTCCTATGACAACTCTGCCTGGGAGACAGATTCCAACGATCCTGCTCCACCAGAAATCAGCGTTATTTCTAAAGAAAAATCAAGGAAGGTACCAGACTTTGTGATTCACCGAGGAGTTTGCAACCAATGGGTTGCAGTCGATGTTCCGAAGATCGTTCATAAGTCAAAGTAATGGCCATCTTTGTTTTAACCTTTCGCCCTGCCCAGGTGAAACGAATGTTTTGATAGGGCTCACTTTTTGTAAATATCCCTCTTCGCTTCGCCCAAAGCGACTGAGTTTTTGTTTTATAGGGTTGTAGTTTCAAGAATCGACAAGTTCATAAATAAAATAACTTCGTTCTGTAATTTCCGCATTAATTGTTGTTTTCTCTTTTCGCTTTTTCAGAAAATGGTAATCCTAAAAAACAATTCAAATAATAAAAACAAGCAGTTTTCCAAAAAAATTATACACTGCACACACTCTTGCTTTCTCGCTATCTCTTCTAAAAACAATCATCACGTCATGCAGATTGATATTTTAAACCCCACTGAAACATACGATCCAATGCCTTCTCCCAACTTTGAATTCCTGATATTTGAGGCTGAAGAAGAAGATGACGACGAAATTCCAAAAGAGATCTCCCGATTACTCAGACAAGAGGAAAGGTCCATTAAACCTCACAAGGAGCCATTGGAAACAGTCAACTTGGGCTCAGAGGAAGAGAGAAAAGAGGTCAAGATTTGGGCACTGCTCAGTTCGACTGTCAAAGACAGTTTGATAAAGCTTCTCAAAGAGTTTCCCGATTTATTCCCTTGGTCCTATCAAGACATGCCAGGGTTGGATACCAGTATTGTGGAACATCGTCTACCGTTAAGATCAGAATGTCCGCCAGTAAAGCAAAGGTTGAGACGGACTCATCCAGACATGGCCATCAAAATCAAAGAGGAAGTACAAAAATAAATTGACGCGGGTTTCCTCGCTACATCAGAATATCCTCAATGGTTAACCAACATAGTAGCAATTCCGAAAAAGGACGGAAATGTCAGAATGTGTGTGGATTACAGAGATCTAAACAAGGCTAGTCCAAAGGACGACTTTCCCTTACCACACATTGACATGCTGGTAGACAGTACAGCAAGGTTCAAAGTCTTCTCCTTCATGGATGGATTCTCGGGCTATAATCAAATTAAAATGGCGCCAAAGGATATGGAGAAAACTTCCTTCATCACCCCATGAGGTACCTTTTGTTACAAGGTAATTCAGTTCGGTTTGAACGGCGGGGCAACCTATCAAAGGGCCATGACTACTCTATTTCATGACATGATACACAAAGAAATAGAGGTATATGTCGACGATATGATTGCAAAATCTAAAACAGAGGGGGAGCATGTGACCCACCTTTCAAAACTATTCGAGCGTCTGAGAAAGTACAAACTTCGCATGAATCCTAACAAGTGCACCATCGGTGTCCGTTCAGGGAAACTCTTAGGGTTCATCGTCAGCCAGAAAGGAATTGAGGTTGATCCTGACAAGGTTAAGGCCATTCAAGAAATGCCTTCTCCGCAGACTAAAAAACAAGTCAGGGGGTTCTTAGGACGTCTGAATTACATTTCCAGATTTATATTCCTCATGACCGCGATGTGTGCGTCAATATTCAAATTACTCAAAAAGAATCAGGACTGTGTTTGGACAGATGACTGTTAAACTGCCATCGACAGTATCAAAGAGTATCTGTTGAACCCACTGATTCTATCACCTCCACTAGAGGGAAGACCATTGATCATCTACCTAACAGTCTTGGAAGCCTCAATGGGTTATGTACTTGGCCAACAAGACGAAACCAAAAGGAAAGAGTCTGCCATTTACTATTTTAGCAAAAAATTCACTGACTGCAAGACTCGGTATACTATGCTTGAGAAAACTTGTTGTGCTTTAGCTTGGGCAGCCAAACATCTTCGCCAATATATGATTTGTCACACTACTTGGTTAATCTCAGAAATGGATCCAATCAAGTATGTCTTTGAAAAACCTGCTCTCACGGGAAGGATTGCCCATTGGCAGATGTTGTTATCGAAATACGACATTGAATACCACGCTCAAAAACCCGTTAAAGGAAGTATTTTAGCCGATCATTTGGCTCATCAACCGATTGACGATCGAGAATCAGTCGGATTTGACTTTCCAGACGAAGATGTCAAGTACTTGAAAATGAAAGATTGCGATGAACCACTGCCCAGTGAATGGCCGGAACCAGGTTCTCAATGGAGACTAATCTTTGACAGAGTTGACAATCATTACGGAAACAAAATTAGGGCAGTCATCATAACACCTTAGGGTACCCACATTCCTTTCACCGCCCGACTGACATTCAAGTGTACAAACAACGAGGCCGAATACGAAGCTTGTATCATGGGTCTCGAAGAAGCGATCGACTTAAGGATCAAGAATTTGGATGTATATGGCGACTCAGCCCTGGTAATCAATTAGATCAAAGGAGATTAGAACACATACCAATCAGGACAGATCCCTTGTTCAATAGAATCGAGTTTCATCACATCCCCCGTGAAGAGAATCACATGGCTGATGCCTTAGCCACTCTCTCTTCCATGATTAGTGTAGGTCAATGGAACGACTTACCTAAGATTGACATAATGCGCCTTGAACGGCCCGCTTACATCTTCACGATTGAAGCAGTTATACACGACAAACCTTGGTATCATGATATCAAATGCTTCCTTCAGAAACAAGAGTATCCACCTGGGGCATTAAGAAAGGACCGAAAAACCCTCAGAAGGCTGGCAGGCAGTTTCTTCCTGAGCGGTGATACACTCTATAAGCAGAATTTTGACATGGTCTTGCTCCGATGTGTAGACAGACCAGAAGCAAACATGCTGATAAAGGAAATTCACGAAGGATCCTTTGGCACCCATGCTAACGGACACACAATGGCGAGGAAAATTCTGAGAGCCGGGTACTATTGGTTGACAATGGAATCCGACTACTACAAGTACATGAGGAAGTGTCACAAGTGTTAGATATACTCAGACAGGATCCATGTACCGCCAACGCATCTCAAAATTCTCTCTTCCCCATGGACTTTTTCCATATGGGGAATCGACAAGATTGGCATGATCGAACCTAAGGCTTCGAACAGACATCGGTTCATCCTGGTGGCCATTGATTACGTCACCAAGTGGGTCGAAGCAGCGTCATACGCCAACGTAACCCGACAAGTGGTGGTCCGATTTATCAAAAACAATCTCATCTGCCGTTATGGTGTTCCTAACTAGATCATTACTGACAATGGATCCAACTTGAACAATAAGATGATGAAGGAGTTGTGTGCTGAGTTCAAGATCGAACACAATAACTCATCTCCCTACCGACCCAATATGAACGGAGCCGTAGAAGCGGCTAACAAGAACATTAAGAAGATCGTTCAAAAGATGGTTGTAACCTACAAAGATTGGCACGAGATGTTACCTTTTGCTCTTCACGGCTATCGCACATCTGTCCGCACTTCAACAGGGGCAACCCCTTTCTCTCTAGTATATGGCATGGAAGCAGTGCTTCCCATAGAAGTAGAGATCATATCAATCCGGGTATTGATGGAAGCTAAGCTAACAGAGGCTGAATGGTGTCAAACTCGACACGATGAACTGAATCTGATCGAAGAGAAATGAATAACGACACTATGCCATGGTCAATTGTATCAGCAAAGAATGAAGAAGGCGTTTGACAAAAAGGTCCGACCTCGCGTCTTAAGAAAAGGAGACGTTGTGCTCAAGAAGATACAATCATTTCTCACTGATTCTCGGGGAAAATGGACTCCGAATTATGACGACCCCTATGTGGTCAAGAAAGCCTTCTCAGGCGGCGCCTTAAGACTCACAACTATGGACGGAGAGGAATTTACCTACCCCACAAATGTTGACGTAGTCAAGAAATACTTCGCCTAAATAATAAAAAAAACGTCTCGGTGGATTGAAAACCCGAAAGGGCGGTCCAGGTAAAAATTAGAGACATAAGAAAAAATCATCCCGATGGATTGGAAACCTCAAAGTACAATTTAGGCAAAAGTTAGGGATTAATTGCAAGTAACTACGTCCAACAAAGAGGCAAATCCCTCAGCGGCAGTTACACCGTCCATCAGGAAAACTCCAGTCAAGGTCATCTTCGACAAAAGCTCAGGATGCCCAGAATTCAACGTTGGTAGAAGGATTACGGTCGTTATGTTTCAATGTAGCCCTTTTCCCTTAAATTACCATTTTCTAACTTTGTAAATACTCCATGGAATCACGCGCTTGGCTGATCTCCATCCTATCAATAAAATTTAAGCCCTAGTGCTTTTGTTTGTAATTCTAATTTATTTTAGCTTTACAGAATGACGTTTTAATGTGATCAATGATTATGGAAATAAAATAAAAATGAATTTACTTGTCAAACTTTTTCTGCTTATAAAATAAAGATAGCAATTTCTTTTGACTGTTGAACATCGAAAGAACATCGATCGCTTCTCCGAAAGTAATTGAGCTTCAAAGTGCCGAATCAAAGTACTCCTTCTAAACCAGTGCACCTGAATGAAGGATCAGCTGTGTCAGATGCTAATGTTCCATCTGACACCCCCCAGAAGAGTTCTCATCTCCTAAGCCTGACCAACAGTTGTTCCCCGCAGGGACTATCTCTCCTAAGCAAGGCAGAATTGCTATTTTGAACCCAGTGGTACCTCTTCGTCCCCCGCAGTGGCCGAGTATCCAGTCGTGTTTATCTATTAGTTTGTATGTCGCGTCAGTGTTGTCAACATAAACATACATACATCATGCATTATTGATTCATTCATGTTTATATTGCATCACTATCACTCTAGCCGGTCTTGTTCCCAAGTGATAAAAGTCCTCTCAGTCGAGTTGTCAGTTCTTTCCTTGTCAGGAAACGTCGTGTCTGAACAACCTCTCCTCCAGTTTATTTCTGGATTGAAGGTGATTCTTTGACAACTTTGATAACTTAAACCTCTGAAAAGTAAGATACCTTTTGATAAACGTCACTCTTCGCCATTGAAGATGATATCTTCGCTTTCCCGAATTAAAGAAAATCCCCAGAAAAAGCCTCTTAATCAAAGATTCGGCACTACAGCAGTTCTCCTTCGGAAAATTCGCTGACAAAAAAGGTCATCAGTACCTCAGGATTGGATTGCATCACATGGAATTCCTCCAAGAAGATCTCGAGGAAAAGTGTGATGTAATATCCCCAAGCGACATCAGTCTCTCAAGAGACCTGCTTTCCCCAGTAGAGTCGACAAATGGCGTCTCCAAAATAGAGAAGTTTGTGCACCTCTACAATCAAAACTTTTTACATCAAATGGCATCTCCCCAGGAAAATTCGGCGAGAAGTTTGAGAAAAACCGCTAGGAATAGCGTCCCTTGTCAAGAAAGTTTATTGACAAAAGAAACTGAGACTAGTTCCTTGGTAGGAAACCGGGATCGAGGGGAAGTTTACATCAGAAACTAAGACCAGTTCCTTGGTAGGAAGCCAGGATCGAGGGGAAGTTTACATCAGAAACTGAGACCAGTTCCTTGGTATGAAACCAGGATCGAGGGGAAGTTTATTTCAGAAACTGAGACCAGTTCCTTGGTAGGAAACCAGGATCGAGGGGGAGTTTACATTGGAAACTGAGACCAGTTCCTTGGTAGGGAACCAGGATCGAGGGGAAGTTTTACCTTTTCTAAGCATCATCGCTTAGCAAAAGAAGATGAATGTGCAAGCTGCCAAGCATAACCACCATCAAAATTTCGGGTATTCTGATATTTAATCCTCTTGCACCCCGAATGCCCGAATACCTTCGCCATTCACACCTTCGGGTCCAAGAAGATTAAATAAGGGCATCTGTCATACCCCAAATTTTGACCACTAAGATTCCCCATCATTGTGAAAATCATCATCACAATATGGATGGACCGTCATACCTCATTAGTCTCCCCAAAGATGGGTGAGCATCCACTACAATCAAACTTAGGGTTTCAAGCCCCCTCAGAGCTCTTAGACAAATGATCAATCAAGAAATGACATGATCTTAAACTTGTCTAACCTCTCAAACATCCACAATGGATCAAGAGGACTCCCACATCAAGGATCAAGCACAAGGCTGCAACATTCCAAGTTGATTAAGTCTCAAGATCGCTAGTGTCACCAAATTAGGGTTTTGGTCGACCAGGGCCTCCAGATGGAAATTTTCCTCTGGGAATGAGCCAATGCTTCAATGCATAACCCAAAATACTCTAAGGGACCTCATAAACTCCATCATCAAGTCAATTTAGCCTCAGGGGATGCATTAATAAAAAATCAGGAATTAGGGTTTCTTGACCTAATTCACCCCTAAGTTGACTTTTGGGACAGAACATGAGCCAAGACCTCAAGACATGATTTGAGGGTCCCTAATACACTACATTGATCCATTTACAACAATGGATTGATCCAAGAAGCTTGGTTCACAAGTTTCAAGTTCATCAGAACCACAATTAGGGTTTCGCGGAAAAAAGTCAAATGTGCCTTTGACTTTTGACCAAGACATGCTCCCAAACCTCGGGACATGATTCAATACACCCTATAACACCTAAGAAATCAATCCGTCAAGTTTGATTTAGGTTAAAGACTTGATTTCATAGAGGATCACACAATTTGGAATTCATCTGATAAAAAGTCAACTATGCCCAAAAGTCAAAGTTTGACTTTTTGATTTTTTGATCAATTATGGTTCCTTAACCCTAAAATGATGTTAATGTGTGATTGGAATCATCATTCATCAAGAAAAATCAAGAAAAGTGGGATAATTTGCAAAAGGGGTAACCATAAAAAACTTAGAAATTTTCTAAGTTATGGAACAAAGTGGCTAGGGTACCAACTTCCAAGGATCATAACTTGAGATCCAAGCAACCATTTGGGCTGATCCAAAGATGAATTTGTAGCTCTCATGGCATACTTTAAAAGTGTCAACTACACCTCACTCCAATTCATCATGTATTTTGAGTTATGGTTGGATCAAAATGGCTGAAAACATGAAATGTGTCTTTTTCCAACACTTGGTGAAATTTTTACTAAGTCGGAATCTGTTTCACTTTTTTCAAAATGTAGGGAATTTTTCACTTAGATCCAAAAAGTTTCAAGACAAACTATGATCACACATGTGGTGTATCATATGAGAGCTTTCCAAAATGGCCAAGAACCCCATCAAATCCCATCTGAGCTAAGAGTTATGACAGTGGCAATATGCCTTGCTGCAACTGTCATAACAAGGCAGATTTATGCATTTTGTTCGATTTGAGCAATTTGTGCAAATGACAAACAAGTTTATCCATCTGAACACCTCAGGGGGAGACCAAGGAGGGACAAACACTGATCTATAAGCCTCCCAAGTCTTTGGAACTAGAAATAGCATGCCAAACCTAAAAAACCCTAAAGAGGGGACAAGACTCCAATTTTTTTTTGGAGAATTTAATGGATGCACTAAGGTGGCATAAACTGAGCTATTTCCAACTGAATGAATCAAGGATGATCTCTGAACTTGGGAACCAAAGGCCTGTGCTCTAACCTCTAGTCAATGGCTAGAGGAGACTTGAGATTCCAAAATGCTCCAATTGGCCAAAGGCCTGCAGCAGCCTCCATTCACTATTGATTGCAAAACAAACTTGCTCTACTATAAATAGAGATCATTTGTGCTCATTTTGAGTACACCAAAGCACTACAACACTTGCTTTCCTCAGAATCTCTTTCTCTAGGCAAAAATGCCTTCTTTAGCAAGGTAACTCTGAGTTTTTGAGTTAGAGAGAAATTCCATCACAACTCATGATCCAAACACATCCAATATGTCATATCTAAGCTATCCAAACTCTCACAAGTGACCTGAAACACCAAAACCTCAAAGTCCCTTC
This sequence comes from Lathyrus tuberosus, assembly GCA_022829125.1. Taxonomy (NCBI): domain Eukaryota; kingdom Viridiplantae; phylum Streptophyta; class Magnoliopsida; order Fabales; family Fabaceae; genus Lathyrus; species Lathyrus tuberosus. The sequence goes on along the minus strand of JALAZF010000021.1, from coordinate 19,915,541 downwards.
TCAAAACCTCAAAATAGGACATTTTTGCACTTTTCAAGCCATGTCTTGATTCAATCACTTTCAAAACCAGATAAAGCCTCAAACACACTCCAAATATCATCCTTGAACTGTCCCAAATGGTTCCCCACATCTGGAACACCATTTGAGAGAGTTGTTATTTTGGTCACTTTTGCCCCTTTTGCAAGAAAGGGCCAGTTTTCATTTCTGAGGTTTCCAGCTGTTTCCAATCATCCTAAAAGCTTCCAAGGGATCATTTGAGGGTGTCCAAATCATCAAATTGTTTCTGGAACAAGGCACTTGACAGATTGCCCAAAAAGCTCCTAAAGAGGTAAGCATCACAACTTGAACTCTTAGAAAAATGCATTGCTTTGAAGTCCACTGATCATACACATCTCATACATGTTATATATGTTGTGTTTGGACCAATTCATCATGTGATTCATGCCTGTACCATGAGGTAGTACATAAAATGTAAATGGAGGCCTATTTCAAAACCACTATCCTCATCTGAAAAAACCACCACCACCATTAGATTCCTTGTGAAATTTTAGGCAGGATAGACCTAAATTTTATCCCAATCCATGGAGAAATGAGAAAGTTACAAGTTTCACGTTTTTGGCCAAAACCTTGCATTGCCTTGCCTTGGCCAGGCAAAAAACAAGGCAAGCCTTGTATATTTGTGGGTGGGCTTTGATACACGGATGTATCACCACCCTAGTGGTAGAAGACGCGCAATGCACACAAGAGGTCTAGGGTTCGAATCCCCCTCGCCCCAGACCCCTTTTTAATGTTTTTTCCATTTTTCTATTATTTTTCTTATTATTTTTAATGATTTGAAAAATTAATAACTCCCTCAATTTTAATTATTTTATATTGGTTCTTTTTAAAAAAAATCACAAAAATGTTGAAATATTTTATTCCACAAAAAAATCAAATTTATATTATTTATTTAATATAGTTGATATTTTTATGAATAAATTCATTTTTAATTGTTTTTAAACATTTTAAGAGTGAATATTCATCTTGAAAAATCAAAACCAAATGAGTTTTAATTCATCTTGTGATTAAAACCTCATTTTTCAAGCCTTAATCAAAAATCACAAGTTGTTTATTCAAGCTTATTTGGTGTTTTATCATTTTTTATTGATTTTCTTTAAGAATTCACTTTTAAAAATGATGAAATTAGGGTTTTGATCGATTCCATCCTCATCAATCATTTTCAAACACTCATGGGCCTCTATTAGAGTGTAAGACCCATCCCCTTTATAAATACACCACTTTTTGGGTCTCAGTCCTTGTATAAGTCCCACTGTATTTTCAAAAACAACGGTGCGATCGTCGCCTTTTTAACAAAACCAATTGGGCCTCTCCTCGAGCTATAAGTCCCATTCCTTTTCAAAAACAAAAAAATTTTGGGCCTCTAATAGAGTGTAAGACCCAACCCTTTTTGAAACCAAAATTATTTGGGCCTCAGATGTTGTATAAGACCCATTGTGTTTTCAAAAACCTCGGCGCGATCGCCGTTTTCGAACAAATAACCCTGGGCTTCTCCTTGAGCTGTAAGTCCCATCCCTTGTACAAAATTAAATCTTTGGGCCTCTAATAGAGTGTAAGATCCATCCCCTTGTACATAAAAACTTTTTAGGCCTCACATATTGTATAAGTCTCTCTATACAGTTTTCAAAACAACGGTGTGATCATCGTTAAAACTTGGGCCTCTCCTTGAGCTGTAAGCCCCAACAATCATTTCAAAGCACGTTCTCTTTTGATTTTGAATCCAAATATATAGTTGTTATCAAAACTTTCTTCTTTGTTGAACAACTAACAAAACAGCACGGAAGCTCTACAACGGGTAAGTGTTTATCCGCTTTCATTTACCGCTTTCATATGTATATGACTGTATTGTGGGGCTGTTTCACTGTAAGTCTTCTTTCACATCCTTTTATATACTTGTCACATATCCATTGTGTAATACTAGTATAGTTATTTAGAGTTTTCCCCGGCAACTACGTCTAAAACTAGGTAAAGCCTGTTGGTCACTCTCGAATACAAACAGAACTAGATCCCCCGTAGGATTCCAGATACAGTCTTCCCTCCTCTTGGGGTTAAACAATATGGAACAAAGAGAAAGGTAGTATTCTCGGTGAACCTTTTCTCAGACTATCACCCTTAGAAATTATCAAAGAAACTCTAACTCCCCAGAGATGATCTTTTCTCCGTGAATGGCATCTCTTGAGTTTCTTCCAAATTCTCGAACTTTCCTGGAATGATCTCTTCTCTGTGAATTGCATTTCTTGAACTTCTCTTGGTTTGGGGACCCACAGGCTTCCTAAAAGCATCCCCGCCTCCTCTTGGGCATTGTACAAGGACCCTTCGGCTTCTTAAAAGTTCTCATGCCTTCTCTTGGGCTTAATACAAGGACCTGATGACCTCTTAAAGGTATAAGACAAAACTTAGTCATCCTCTGCTAGAGCAGTCTTTCCCGCGTCAAAACTCCTGCCATTTTAGGGTTGATACTCATCCCTTAATGCCTGCGCATCATCTTGGGCATTGTACAAAAGATAAAGCTCTCGACTTGGACAGTCTAAACCTCTTGAGTCTCAAAGACATTCTCAAGTTTCTTTCAAACATAGGAAAAACATCGATCACTCTGGATCTATCTCCAGCAGAAACCCAGTCTCTCTCATGAGAGTTCCCCACACTTGGACCCGCTTCAGGATAAATAATCCTCAGCAGTAAGTTAGCCTCCTCTTGGGCTTTATACAAATGATTCTCCCCAGCAGAGCTAACCTTTTCAGACTCTCTTGTTGAGTCAATCACCTTTAGCCTCCGTCTTAGGCTTTGTACAAGACATATAAAACACTCTCTTGTTGAGTATAAAAGACTCTCTTGTTGAAACAATCTCCTTTTAGCCTCAATCTCGGGCTTCGTACAAGACAGCAAATCACTCTCTATTTGAGTATAAAAGACTCTCTTGTTGAGTAAATCAACCGTCAGACTCTCTTGTTGAGTCAATCACCTGTTCAAGACTCTCTTGTTGAGTCAAATCTTTTAGCCTCCGTCTTGGGCTTTGTACAAGACACATACAAGCACTCTCTTGTTGAGTCAAACTTAGTTCAGTCTCCATCTTGGGCTTTATACAAGATACATTCTCCCCAACGGAGTCAAAATCCCTTTTAGCCTCAATATTGGGCTTTGTACAAGACAGAAAGAACATTTTCCCTCGAAAATTCAAACTTCTAGCCTCCTCTTAGGCTTTGAATAAAGAAAACCCCGGTTGAGTCAATCAACCTTTTAGCATCAAATTTGTCCCTCGCTCACAGCATACAAACATCAACAATTCCTCTTTAGAGATGACAAATTCTCTCTCAGTCAAACCTTTAGCTTCATATCTTGGGCTTTGAACAAGATACAAACCACCTTTAGCTTCATGTCTTGGGCTTTGAACAAGACACCAAAACAATCCCTTTCCTCCTATTCTACGATCGCTCTGATTTCCCTATTTCGTTAAATGGGAATACGTAGGCATAAGATTGCAAAATCTTAGCGAGCATACTAATAAAAAAACTCAAAATCCAGTACCTCCATACATCAATCAAGAAGCATCCGACCTAACACCTTACCAAAGACCTAACAAATAGTCCAGACAATGTTTTTTAAGCAAATAACCTAACACATACCCGCCTTTTTGATAGCATCTGTAAACCAACAGTTTTGACTGTTTAATCTCAGTATGCAAGCAGGGTTAATTGGAGACATCTATTTCCCTTCCTTAATCAGCTTCACAGGATAAAAAATGAATCGAACTGTAGTACCAAAGCAATAGTGATTCGAAACCACAAAAATCATGCTACAGGCACGTCCAAACCAGGGCTCCTCTTGCGATACCGGAAAATCCGCCTTTTTGGTTCAAAGCGGATCAGACTTGCCCTTACCATCAAGGAGGACCAGTGCATAACATCGAAAACTGTATCAGCTTCAAATTTGATGTGCAGAAGCTTGTTAGGAGTGAGGTCCTATCTTTCAAGGATACAAATCCAAAGGTTCAGACGAACCCGTTGCCTCAACACAAGAAAGCCGCGGTAAATTTGATAGAGGAAGAGTTTAAACACAGCTATCAAATTCACAATGTACTCTTATTGGAAACCAACCTGGTCAAGATGCATTGCAGACAAAGTGGATACAGTCATGTACCGTCTCATAACTATCACCAGTGTGATTCTGCTCTAAAGACAATCAAGGATGTTTTGTGGTGTAATCCGCTCAACAGGAACAGATGGATCTCGGATGGATCCAAGATCACCGAATCCGTGAAGTCAACATGACTTATACAAATTCCAACATCACTCAAAACCACGACATCCGTGCGATGAATATCAACTTGGTGGCAATGCACTCAAGGCAAAGCCAACATCATGATATGCCACGACACGATTACGATTCCTGTCTAGTATGATCGGTAAACAAACAGGGATGCTCTTTTGTACAAGAGGCCCTCCAGCGTCAGATGGATCTTGGATGGATTCAGGACTACCGCGATAGAAGTCATCATCAAGTGAATATGACTCAAATCTTTGATTTTTGCTTGATGAATAACAGCTTGGTGGAATTACACGCTAAGCAAGTCCAGCTTAGTTTTCTGGCTTCACATGAGTATCAATACTGCAAAGTGTGTCGTGAGAGTGACCAAGGATGTGCTCTCGTTCAAAGAATGTTGCAACACTTATTGAACCACTGGTGGCTTCCAATCTATCTAGATGAAGATACCCAATAAATCAGTATGACTGAAGGGAACCCTACTAGGCATCAAAATCAGGATGTTCGATCAAGGGAAACATATCTAGTAAGGTTACACTGCATACAGAGCGGACGTGGCAGGGTGCCGCCAGACAATTATGAGCGCTGTAGAGTTTGCTTTGAGGATAATCAAGGATGCTACCTCGTGCGAGCAGCCCTTCAAAGTCAGTTGGATCACAAAGAGATTCAACTTTGTTCAAGCTCTGATTCAATGTCAGACTATCTTCCCAATCGAGAAAAGGAAGTCGTCTTAATCTCTAAACGAGAAATGACCAAGGACGTTTATGCCATAATCCCTCTGCTTCATGAATCAAGAGTTGCTCTTGATAGTGGGAAGATTCTCAACCTCGAACCAATTGAGGCCGGCTAAGATGGTCAGAAAAATCAAAAGTTTCCTGTAGTTATATATCTGCCAGGACCAGTACCGTACAAGTCTGATAAGGCTATCCCTTACAAATACGGTGCAACAACAATTGAGAGTGGAAAGGAAATTCCATTACCCTCCGTCGTGAATATCGCAGACATCAATCGAGTAACACGGAGCGGTCGGATCTTCAACCGAGGAGTTGGAGAACCTAATAAAGAAGGGGAACCTCAAACTGAAGTTCCCATTCAACCAATCGAGAAATCCAGTGATCTTGACCTTTCAAAGAACAATGATGAGATGCTGAAGCTCATCTAGAAAAGTGAGTACAAAATCGTTGATCAGCTGTTGCAAACTCCTTCAAAAATATCTGTGCTATCTCTTTTACTCAATTCTGAAGCTCATAGAGAAGCTCTACAGAAAGTATTAGAGCAGGCCTTTATGGAACAAGATGTAACAATAAGGAAATTTGACAGCATCATCTCCAACATCACTTCCTGCAACAACTTGGGGTTTAGTGATGAGGAATTGCCAGAAGAAGGTAAAAGTCACAACATGGCGCTGAATATTTCAGTCAACTGCCAAGATGATGCTTTAGGTAGCGTACTGGTTGACACCGGATCGGTTCTGAATGTTATGCCAAAGTCCACACTAATGCGACTATCGTTTAAAGGATTTCCGATGAGAGGCAGTGAGGTCATCATCAAAGCATTTGACGGATCCCGAAAAATAGTTATCGGCGAAGTTGACCTTCCCATAACTATCGGTCCTCACACTTTCCAAGTCACATTCTAGGTCATGGACATCCGGGCAGTATACAACTGTTTGTTATGAAGACCTTGGATACACGAGGCTGGGGCAGTCACCTCAACACTTCACCAAAAGCTGAAGTTTGTCAAGAACGACCAACTAGTCACGATGTGTGGAGAACAAACCTTGATCGTGAGTAACCTATCATCATCCACTTGTGTAGAACCCGAGGAGGTTGTTGGAACTCAGTTCCAGGCACTATCAGTGAGCAGTGAGAATCAATCAGAAAAAGGAACATCGATTTCCTCGTACAAAGATGCTCTCAAAGTGATCGAGAATAACAATGCAAAAGGATGGGGACAACTTGTTATTCCTACTGATAACAAAACGAAGAAAAGTCTTGGTTTTTCCTCAACCTGTACCCAGACTGCTACTAAAAGCCTTCATCATATTCAAGACTTCTTCCACAGTGGAGGTTTCCTTCACCCAGTGTCTCAAGAAGTACATACCATCAACGAGGGAGATTCCTCCGATACAGATGAAGAGTGGAAGTCCTATCTTAACGAGGACGGTTATATGTCTCAGTAAGAGGTTCCTACGCCATTTTGCTATCCCGCACAGAGTCCGAGATATATACCAAGATCAGATGTCAAAATGATATACAGAGATTGTGATCCGGGAGGATGCCGTGCTCATCCAAACTCATTAGAGGAAGACACTCCGATGAAAGACAACTTTGACCATGACTATTATGGCCCAATGGATGGCCTGCCTATCTGGCAGTCGTACCCAGGAGACTTGGGGCAATAGAGTCAGCCGAATGATGCATATCAGCTGAACATCATCGAAAAGAATACCTGCGTTCCCACCGAGTCATGGGATCATTACTCAGGGTATTCATAAAATATCTAACACAAAGATGAATTTGTAAAGATTGTAGGGTTAGAGTTTATCAACTATGCTTTTCCTGAGGTCAACGTCATCGAAAGGGATGACTCCTCCAGTTCCAAAGAAGTGTGGGACACCTTAGGACAACCGAGTGGCAAATTCGAATTCATGGTCAAGTACACCGCTCCTGAAATCTCTCGTATCAGGCTCGAAGACATCTAGCTAACTGGATTGGGAGATTTACTTGAAAGCACAAACACTATGCAAGATACAGCAGAAGAATCCTCCTACAACAACTCTGCCTGGGAACAGATTCCAACGATCTTGCTCCACCAGAAATCTGCGTTATTTCAGAAGACAAGTCAAGAAAGAAGGTACCGGACTTTGTGATTCACCGAGGAGTTCGCCGCCAATGGGTTGCTGTCAATGTTCCGAAAGTCGTTCATAAGTCTAAGTAATTGCCGTCTTTGTTTTAACCTTTCATCCTGCCCAAGTGAAACGGATGTTTTGATAGGGCTCACTTTCTGTAAATGTCTCTCTTCGCTTCGCCCAAAGCGACAGAGTTTTGTTTTATAGGGCTGTAGTTTCGAGAATCAACCAGATCATAAATAAAATAACGTCGTTCTGTAATTTCTGTATTTATTATTGTTTTCTCTTTTCGGTTTTTTAGAAAATGGTAATCCTAAAAAATAACTCAGATAATAATAAACTAGCATTTTACAGAAAATACACTGCACACACTCTTTCATTCTCTCTATCTCTTCTAAAACAATCATCACGTCATGCAGATTGGTTATTTTAAACCCCATTGAAACATACGATCCAATGCCTTCTCCCAACTTTGAATTCCCGGTATTTGAGGCTGAAGAAGAAAATGACGATGAAATTCCAGAAGAGATCTCTCGATTACTCAGACAAGAGGAAAGGTCCATTGAACCTCACAAAGAGCCGTTGGAAATGGTCAACTTGGGTTCATAAGAAGAGAGAAAAGAAGTCAAGATTGGGGCACTGCTCAGTCCAACTGTCAAAGAAAGTTTGATAAAGCTTCTCAAAGAGTTTCCCGATGTATTCGCTTGGTCCTATCAGGATATGACAGGGTTGGATACCAGCATCGTGGAACATCATCTACCGTTAAGATCAGAATATCCGTTGGTAAAATAAAGACTAAGACGGACTCGTGCACACATGGCCATCAAAATCAAAGAGGAAGTATAGAAAAAGATTGATGCGGGTTTCCTCGCCACATCAAAATATCCTCAATGGTTAGCCAACATATTACCAGTTCCAAAATAGGACGGAAAGGTCAGAATGTGTGTAGACTACAGTCTGAACAAAGGCAGTCCATAGGATGACTTTCCCTTACCACACATTGACATGCTGGTAGACAGTACAACAAAGTTCAAAGTAATCTCCTTCATGGATGGATTCTCGGGCTATAATCAAATCAAAATGGCGCCGAAAGATATGGAGAAAACTTCATTCATCACCCCATGGGGAACCTTTTGTTACAAGGTAATGCCGTTCGGTTTGAAGAACGCCGGGGCGACCTATCAATGAGCCTTGACTACTCCGTTCCACGACATGATACATAAAGAAATCAAAGTATATGTAGATGATATGATTGCCAAATCTAAAACAGAAGAGGATCATGTGACCCACTTGTCAAAGCTATTCGAGCGTCTGAGAAAGTACAAACTCCGCTTGAATCCCAATAAGTGCACATTCGGTGTCCGTTCAGAGAAACTGCTAGGATTCATCGTCAGCCAGAAAGGAATTGAGGTTGATCCTGGTAAAGTCAAGGCCATTCAAGAAATGCCTTCTCCAAAGACTGAAAAACAAGTCAGAGGATTCCTGGGGCATTTGAATTACATTTCCCGATTTATATTCCTCATGACCACGACATGTGCGCTAATTTTCAAATTACTCAAAAAGAATCAAGACTGCGTTTGGACAGAAGACTGCCAAATTGCCTTCGATAGTATCAAGGAATACTTGTTAAACCCACCGATTCTATCACCTCCAGTTGAAGGAAGACCACTGATCATTTACCTAACAGTCTTGGAAGTCTCGGTACACCATGCTTGAGAAAAGTTGCTCTGCTCTGGCTTGGGCAGCCAAACGTCTTCGCCAGTACATGATTTGTCACACTACTTGGTTAATCTCAGAAATGGATCCGATCAAGTATGTCTTTGAAAAGCCTGATCTCACGGGAAGGATAGCTCGGTGGAAGATGTTGTTATCAGAATATGACATCAAGTACCATGCTCAGAAAGCCGTCAAAGGAAGTGTTTTAGCCGATCATTTGGCTCATCAACCGATTGACGATCAGGAATCAGTCGAATTTGACTTCCCAGAGGAAGATGTCATGTACTTGAAAATGAAAGATTGCGATGAACTGCTACCAAGTGAAGGGCCAGAACTAGGTTCCCTATGGGGACTTATCTTTGACAGAGCTGTCAATCATTATGGAAACGAAATTGGGGCAATCATCATAACACCTCAGGGTACCCACATTCCTTTCACCGCCCGGCTGACATTCAAGTGTACAAACAACTAGGCCGAATACGAAGCTTGTATCATGGGTCTCGAAGAAGCAATTAACTTAAGGATTAAGAACTTGAATGTATATGGAGACTCAGCCCTGGTTATCAATCAGATCAAAGGAGATTGGAACACATACTAATCAGGACTGATTCCTTACAAAGACTACGCGAGAAGGTTGTTACCATTCTTCGACAGAATCGAGTTTCATCACATCCCTCGTGAAGAGAATCACATGGCTGATGCACTAGCCACTCTCTCTTCTATGATTAGTGTAGGTCAATGGAACGACATACCTAAGATTGACATAACGCGCCTAGAAAGGCCCGCTTACATCTTCGCGATTGAAGCGGTCCTAGACGACAAACCTTGGTATCACGATATCAAATGCTTCCTTTAGAAACAAGAGTACCCACCCAGGGCATCCAAAAAAGACAGAAAAACCCTCAGAAGGTTAGCAGGAAGCATCTTTCTTGGCGGTGATACACTCTATAAGAGAAACTTGGACATGGTCTTGCTCCGATGCGTAGACAGACCAGAAGCAAACCTACTGATGAAAGAAATTCATGAAGGCTCCTTTGGAACTCGTACCAGTGGGCACACAATGATGAGAAAAATTATGTGAGCAGGATACTATTGGTTGACCATGGAATCCGATTGTTACAAGAACATGAGAAGGTGTCACAAGTGTTAGATATACGCAGCAAAATCCATGTACCACTGTAGCGCAGTTTTTGTGGTTTCGAATCACTATCACTTTGGTACTACAGTTCGATTCATTTTTTATCCTATTGAAGCTGATGAAGGCAGGGAAATAGATGTCTCCAATTAACCCAGCTTGCATACTGAGTTTAAACAGTCAAAACTGTTTGTTTACAGATGCGGTCAAAAGTGTGGGTCTCTCTTAGGTTATTTTGTTAAGAATAGAATGTCTGGAGGGATTCACTGGGAATTTGTTAGGATACTGTGATAGATTGGCTGAAGGTAGGGGACTTTGGGGTTTTTTTATTAGTGTGCCTGCTAAGATTCTTTTTCAATCTTATGCCTACGTATTCCCGGGATAGGGAAATCAGAGTGATCGTAGTTCCTCTTATTCTATGGGATGAAATGGTGTTTTGGTGTCTTGTTCAAAGCCCAAGACATGAAGCTAAAGGTGGTTTATATCTTGTTCAAAGCCCAAGATGTGAAGCTGAAGGGTCTATTTGTATCTTGTTCGAAGCCTAAGATGTGAAGCTAAAGGGGTTTGACTTTAGAGAGAATTTGTTATCTCTAATGGGGGGTCTGTTTGTCACAACTGTTGGGTGACTGATTATAAAGGAGAATTACTTTAACTGGGATATGAGAATCCAACAATGCCATAATTTCCTTTATAGGAGATTTTTAACCTGAAGGAGAAGACTTTAACCCAGTGTAGAGCAATGCCATCTTTCCCTAGGAATTTCTCATGCTAAAAGAGGGACAGTGGCGTGGATGTAAATAATCCAGAGGCTTGCCACTTACAGGAATTAGATGAGGGAAAAGGAGTTATTGATGTTTGTATGCGGTGACCAAAGCATGGTTTGATGCTAAAAGGTTGATTGAATCAAATGGTGATTTCTTTATACAAAGCCTAAGAGGAGGCTATTGACCCAACAAGAGGATGCTTTTGTGTCTCGTACGAAGCCCGAGATAGAGGCTAAAAGGGTTGACTCAACAAGAGAGTGTTTTTATATGTGTCTTGTACGAAGCCCAAGACGGAGGCTAAAAGGGTTTGACTCAACAAGAGAGACTTTTACACTCACCAAGAGAGTGATTTGTATCTCGTACGAAGCCCGAGATAGAGGCTAAAAGAGGATTGACTCAACAAGAGAGTCTTTTTATACTCAACAAGAGAGTGATTTGTATCTCGTACGAAGCCCGAGATAGAGGCTAAAAATGTTTGACTCAACAAGAGAGTCTTTTATACTCACCAAGAGAGTGTTTTTGTATCTCGTACGAAGCCCAAGATAGAGGCTAAAAGTGTTTAACTCTGATGGGGAGAATCATTGTACAAAGCCCAAGAGGAGGCTAGGGTTACTGTGTTCAGTTGAGTGACAGGTCCAATATGTTGGTTAAAAGAGAAAATTAGTTCTTATATGGGTAATGTTGTACTCGTGGATTTGATCTGAAGACCGGGATTATTTCCTGTTCTTTAAGGAAACAGGGAATCCGAAGGGTATTGAGACTGCCCAAGTCTACGGGTGCTTTTTCCTATTTTTTGAAAGGAACTTGAGAATGTCTTCGGGACTCAAGGAGATTAGACAGTCCAAGTCTAGAGTTTTATCTTTTGTACTATGCTTAAGACAGATTAAGAGACATTACGTTCGCGGTAGAAAGATCTAGACTCTTTGAAAGACTGTTCTATTAAGATGACTAATTTCTGTTCCTATACCTTTAAGAGGCCGTCGGGAAAATTTGTACGAAGCCCAAGAGGAGGCGAGAAAAACTTTTAAGAAGCCGAAGGGACAATTTGTACGAAGCCCAAGAGGAGGCTATCTTCCCGGAGGAAGAATCATTATACGAAGCCTAAGAGGAGGCTGTGAAAACTTCTAAGAAGCCGACGGGTCCTTGTACAACGCCCAAGAGGAGGCGGGGATGCTTTTAGGAAGCCTGTGGGTCCTTGCACTAAGCCCAAGAGGAGGCTGATGAACAGTTCCAGAAGGGATTTCACTTGGAACATTGGCCTTCTGTATATGAACTGTTCAAGGGGGAAATTTCTTAGATCTAGTTATCTAAAATTGTTGTAAACGAAAATTCTCATGGTTTAGGTTATGTTGAAATATCTGGGAGAACGTTAGATGTAAGGAGACGAGGTTTTGTCTAGTTCTAGACGTAGTTGTCGGGGAAACTCTAAATATCTATACTAGTATTACACAGTCGATATGAGTTTATGAAAGAAGACTTACAGTGAAACAACCCCACAATACAGTTATATACATATGAAAGCGTTAAATAAAAGCGGGTAAACACTTACTCGGTTGTAGAGCTTCCATACTGTATTGTTAGTTGTTCAACAAAGAGATTAAAAATAACAGTATATTACAAAATCAAAGGAGAAAGTGCTTTTGAAAGGAAAATTGGGGCTTACTGCTCAAGGAGAGGCCCAGGGTTTAGTCAGTGATCGCACTGTCGTTTTGTACAGGGACTTATACAAGTGACTGAGGCCCAAAAAGGTTTTTGTATAAAGGGATGGGTCTTACACTCTCTCAAGAGGCCCAAAATGATTTAAAGTGAACAAAGATGGGTCTTATAGCTCAAGGAGAAGCCCAATGGTTAATTTTGAAAAGGGCGACGATCGTGCCGAGGTTTTGAAAACACCGTGGGTCTTATATAATGACTGAGGCCCAAAACTTTTTGGTTTCAAAAGGGGGTTGGGTCTTACAGTCTATTAGAGGCCAAAAATGATTTTGAATGGGTTTTATGGCTCGAGGAGAGGCCCAGATGGTTTGTTTTAAAAGGGCGATGATCGCGCTGAACTTTTGAAATACAACGGGACTTATACAACATTTGAGGCCCAAAATAGGTTTGTTTTTACAAAGGATTGGGTCTTACACTCTATTAGAGGCCCAAAAGTTTTTAAAAGGTTTGATGAGGGTTGGATTAATCAAAACCCTAATTTGCTTCCAAAATGTATTTTAATTGAATTAAAAAAATTCAATTAAAATGATCAAAATTGTTTAACATGTGGAAAACAAATTGTGATCTTAGATTAATGTTTCAAAAATCATGTTTTGACCTACAAAATGATTAGAAATCATAAAAATTTGCAAAATAAAGAAGGCAAAAATATTTTAAATGTCAAAAACAATTAAAATATTAATTCTTGGAAAAAATATCAATTATATGAAATAAATAATATTTTTGGGATTTTTTGGTAAAATAAAATATTTTAACATTTTTGTGAATTATTAAAAAAGGAATCAACTCAAAATCATTAAAACTCAGAGAGAAATTAATTTTTGAATCAATTAAATAAAATCACAAAATTCAAATATTTGAATTTTCAAAAAGGGGGCCAAGAACAAGGGCAAGAACATGCGCCAGCCTCTGTTTCTGCAGATTTGAGTTTTCTATCCAATCTCACTGAATACTTGATTAAATCATGCAATCTACATATCAATCTACTCGTTTCAACCTCACGATCAGGTCTATGGTCTTTAATTTCATTTATTTTAAGCATGGAATAAGAAATCAAAGAGAAACCTCAAGAACCCTAAATCTGCATGAAGGTTCAGAAATTCCATACACGATTCATACAAAGCAATTGATTGAGGGTAAACACTCTATGCATGATTATGAACATATGGCCAAATTATTGTGCAGCAAAAAATGCATGGATCATAGAGTTAGAAGAGCTCATGCTCACCTCTTACAACTGGTGACCGTGTTTTGGATTAGAGGTGTTACATCTGGGTTCCAATGATCTGGATAGCTTCCCTAGGTGCCATGGAGTGTGTCTGGATGCTTGGAATGGATTAAAATGATCTGGAACTTGAGATGGTATGCAACTGCAAATCTGTCAAAGGTTTGAGTAATTGGCTGGTGATTTTGTGATTTTGGTGTTCCAGATGTTATGTGAGTGTTTGGATCACTTCTATATGATGTTTATGAGGTGTGTGTGTGATCGGTTTGGTTGGAATTGCTCTCAAACTCAAAACCCGATAGTGACTTGCTTTGGAAGGCAAATTTGGAAGTGAGAAGGTGATTTTGAGGAAAGCATCTGTTTAATGGCTTTGGTGTACTCAAACTGAGCATAAATGAGCTCTATTTATAGTAGAGCAAGTTTATTTAACAAGCAATAGTGAATGTCAACTGCTGCAGAGGTTTGGCCAATGTTGGCAAATGAGAATCCAAGTCCCCTCTAGCCATTGACTAGAGGTTAGAGCACAGAGTTGTGGTTCCCTAGTTGTTGGATTATTATTGACTGAATTCAGTTGCAAATGTGTCAGTCTATGCCACCTTGGTGCATCCATTAAATGCTCCAATCCAAAATTGGAGTCTTGTCCCTCTTTTAAGGATTTCTAGGTTTGGCATGCTACTTCTTGTTCTAAAGACTTTGGAGGCTTGGATCAGTGTTTGTTCCATTTAGATTTGATACTCAGATATTTTCAAAGTGATGACAAGGCTTGGAATTATCTGATTTTGCCAAATCGAGCCAAAGTACAAAATTCTGCCTAGCCTTGCCAGTTTCAGCAAGGCATGTTGCCATTGTCATAACTCATGGCTCAAGTGGAATTTGGTGATGTTCTTGGCCATTTTGGAAAGCCCTCATATGATACAACAATTTTTTGATCATATTTGGTTTTGATACTTTTTGGATCCAAGTGAAAAATGCCCATACATTTGGAAAAAAGTGAAGGCAGATTCTGACTTAGTGAAAATTTCACTAAGTGTTGGAAAAAAGTGACATTTTCACTTTTCTTGATTTTGATCATTCCATAACTTGAAATCCACGGGGAATTGGAATGAGGTGTAGTTGAAGCTTTTGTAGAGGGTAATGAGAGCTAAAAATCCAGCTTTGGATGGGGAAAAATGGCCTTGTGGTTTAGGAGTTATGGTCCTCCAAAGTTGGTACCCTAGCCACTTTGTTCCATAACTTAGAAAATTTTCTAAGTTTTTCTGGTTACCCCTTTTACAATTTATCCCACTTTTCTTGATTTTTCTTGATGAATGATGATTCAAATCACACATTAACATCATTTTAGGGTTAAAAAACCATAATTGTGAAAAATCTCAAAAAGTCAAAGTTTGACTTTTGTGCACAGTTGACTTTTTGTCAGATGAATTCCAAACTGTGCGATCCTCTATGAAATCAAGTTCTTGACCTAAATCAAACTTGATGGATTGATTTCATAGGTGTTATAGGGTGTATTGAATCATGTCTTAGGGTTTGGGAGCATGTCCTAGTCAAAAGTCAAAGATACAGTTGACTTTTCTCGCGAAACCCTAACTATGGTTCAAATGAAATTGAAACCTGTTGATCAAGCTTCTTGGATCAATCCATTGTTGAAAATGGGTCAATGTGGTGTATTAGAGACCCTCAAATCATGTCTTGAGGCCCTTGGCTCATGTTTTGTCCCAAAAGTCAACTTAGGGGTGAATTAGGTCAAGAAACCCTAATGCCTGATTTTTGGTGAATGCATCCCCTGAATCTAAATTGACTTGATGATTGGGTTTATGATGTCCCTTAGAGCATCATAGGTTATGCTTTGAAGCATTGGCTCATGCCCAGAGGAAAATTTCCATCTGGAGGCCCTGGTCGACCAAAACCCTAATTTGGTGACACTGTCGATCGTGAGGCTTGATCCACCTAGAAGGGAGAAGCCTTATGCTTAATACTTGAAGTGGGAGTCCTCTTGATCCTTTGTGAATGTTTGAGAGGCTAGACAAGTTGAAGATCATGTCATTTCTTGATTGATCCTTTATCTAAGAGCTCTGAGAGGGCTTGAAACCCTAAGCCTGATTGTAGTGGATGCTCACCCATCTTTAGGGAGACTAATGGTTCATCCATAAGGTGATGATGATTTGCACAATGATGGGAAATCTTAGTGTTCAAAATTTGGGGTATGACAGATGCCCCTATTTAATCTTCTTGGACCCGAAGGTGTGAATGGCGAAGGTATTCGGGCATTCGGGGTGCAAGAGGATTAAATATCAGAATACCCAAAATTTTGATGGTGGTTATGAATGGCAGTTCGCGCATCCTTCCTCTTTTGCTAAGAAATGATGCTTAGAAAAGGTAAACTTCCCCTCGATCCTGGTATTTTTACCAAGGAACTGGTCTCAGTTTCTGAACAAAACTTCCCCTCGATCCCGGCTTCCTACCAAGGAACTGGTCTCAGTTTCTGAAATAAACTTCCCCTCGATCCTGGTTTCCTACCAAGGAACTGGTCTTGGTTTCTTTTGTCAACTTCCCCTCGATTCTGGTTTTCACCCAAGGAACTGGTCTTAGTTTCTGAAATGAACTTCCCCTCGATCCTGGTTTCCTGCCAAGGAACTGGTCTTAGTTAATGAACTTCCCCTCGATCCTAGTTTCTAACTAAAGAACTGGTCTAAGTTTCTGATATAAACTTCCCCTTGATCCTGGTTTCCTACCAAGGAACTGGTCTTAGTTTCTTTTGTCAATAAACTTTATTGACAAGGGACGCTATACGTAGCAGTTTTCCTCAAACTTCTCGCCGAATTTTCCTGGAGAGATGCCATTTGATAAAAAAAAATTTCGATGTCAGAGTTGCTGGGGAACCCAGTCGTCTGAGTTGTAGAGGGGTACAAACTTCTCTGTTGGAGATGCCATTTGTTAACTCTATTGGGGAAAACGAGTCTCTTGAGATACTGCTTCCAGCTTGGGGTTACCACATCATACTTTTCTTGGGATCTTCTTGGAGAAATTCCATATGATGTGATCCAATTTTGAGGTGTCGATGACCTTTTCGTCAGTGAATTTTTCGGAGAAAAACTGCTGTACTGCCGAATCTTTGATTAAGAGGCTTTCTCTAGGGATTTTCCTTAATCTGGGAAAGCGGAGATATCATCTTCAATGGCGAAGAATGATGTTTTTCGGAAGCTCTTTGGCTCTTCAGAGGTTCAAGTTATCAAAGTGGTCAAAGAACCACCTTCAATCCAGAAATAAACTGGAGGAGAGATCACTTAGATGATTCATTTCCGGACGAGGAAAGAACTGACGACTCAATGTAAAGGACTTTTATCACTAGGGAACAAGACTGACTAGAGTGATAGTGAAGCAATATGAATATGAATATAAATCAATAATGCATGATGTATGTATGTATATGCTGACAAAACTGATGCGACATACGGACTAGTAGATGAACACGACCGGATACTCGGCCACAGTGGGGGATGAAAAGTATCACTGGTTCACGATAGCAATTCTGCCTTACTTAGGAGATATAGTCCCTGTCGGGAGCTATGTTGGTCGGGCTTAGGAGATAAGAACTCTGCTGGGGGTATTAGATGGGAAAGTCGCATCTGATACAACTGACTTTCATTCAGGCGCACTGGCTTAGAAGGAGTACTTTGATTCTGCACTTTGAAGCTCGATTACTTTTGGCGAAGCGATCGATGTTCTTTCGATGTTCAACAGTCAAAAGAAATTGCCATCTTTATTAAAAGCAGAAAAATTTTACAAGTAAATTCATTTTTGTTTCGTTTCAAGAATCGTTATTCATGCTAAAATGTCGTTCCGTAAAGCTAAAACAAATGAGAATTATAAACAAAAGCACGAGGGCTCAAATTTTATTGATAGGATGGAAATCAGCCAAACGCGTGATTCCATAGAGTATTTACAAAGTTTGAAAATAGTAATTTAAGGGAAAAGGGCTACATAGAAACATAACGACCACTATCCTTCTACCAACTTTGAATTCAGGGCATCCTGAGCTTCTGTCGAAGATGACCTTGACTGGAGTTTTCTTGACGGATGATGTAACTGCTGCCGAGGGACTTGCCCCTTTGTCGAACGTAGTTACTTGCCATTATCCCTAATTTTTTCCTGGATTGTACTTTGAGGTTTCCAATCCACCGGGATGTTTTTTTTTGTTTAGGCGAAGTATTTCTTGACTACGTCAACATTTGTGGGGTAGGCAAATTCCTCTCCATCCATGGTTGTAAGTCTCAAGGCACCGCCTGAGAAAGCTTTCTTGACCACATATGGGCCATCATAATTCGGAGTCCATTTTCCCCGAGAATCAGTGAAAAATGATTGTATCTTCTTGAGCACGAGATCTCCTTTCCCGAAGTCGCGAGGTCGGACCTTCTTATCGAACACCTTCTTCATTCTTTGTTGATACAACTAACCGTGGCATAGTTCCGTGATTCGCTTCTCTTCGATTAGATTTAGTTCATCGTGTCGACTTTGGCACCATTCAGCTTCTGTTAGCTTAGCTTCCATCAATACCCAGATTGATGGGATCTCTACTTCGATGGGGAGCATGCTTCCATGCCATACACTAGAGAGAAAAGGGTTGCCCCTGTTGAAGTGCAGACAAATGTGCGATAACCGTTAAGAGCAAAGGGTAGCATCTCGTGCCAATCTTTGTAGGTTACGACCATCTTCTGAATAATCCTCTTGATGTTCTTGTTAGCCGCTTCTACCACTCCGTTCATCTTGGGTCAGTAGGGAGATGAGTTATGGTGTTCGATCTTGAACTCTGTGCACAACTCTTTCATCATCTTATTGTTCAAGTTAGATCCATTATCAGTAATGATCTGGCTCGGAACACCATAACGGCAGATGATATTGTTTTTGGTAAATCGGACTACCACTTGTCGGGTTACATTAGCGTATAACGCTGCTTCGACCCATTTGGTGAAGTAATCAATGGCTACCAGGATGAACCGACGTCCGTTCGAAGCCTTAGGTTCGATCATGCCAATCATGTCGATTCCCCAAATGGAAAAAGGCCATGGGGAAGAAAGAACTTTGAGATGTGTAGGCGGTATATGGATTTTGTCTGAGTATATCTGACACTTGTGACATCTCCTCATGTACTTGTAGCAGTTAGATTCCATTGTCAACCAATAGTACCCTGCTCTTAGAATTTTTCTCGCCATTGTATGTCTGTTGGCATGAGTGCCAAAGGACCCTTCGTGAATTTCTTTTATCAGCATGTCTGCTTCTGGTCTGTCTACGCATCGGAGCAAGACCATGTCAAAGTTCCTCTTATAGAGTGCATCACCGCTCAGGAAAAAACTACCTGCTAGCCTTCTGAGGGTTTTTCTGTCATTCCTGGATGCCCCAGGTGGGTACTCTTGTTTTTGAAGGATGCATTTGATATCGTGATACCAAGGTTTGTCGTCTATGACTGCTTCAATCATGAAGATGTAAGCGGGCCGTTCAAGGCGCATTATGTCAATCTTAGGTAGGTTGTTCCATTGACCTACACTAATCATGGAAGAGAGAGTGGCTAATGCATCAGCCATGTGATTCTCATCACGAGGGATATGATGAAACTCGACTCTGTTGAAGAAAGGTAACAACCTTCTTGCATAATCTTTGTAAGGAATCAATCCTGATTGGAATGTGTTCCAATCTCCTTTGATCTGATTGACGACCAAAGCTGAGTCGCCGTATACATCCAAGTTCTTGATCCTCAAATCAATCGCTTCTTCGAGACCCATGATACAAGCTTCGTATTCGGCCTCATTGTTTGTGCACTTGAACGTAAGTCTAGCGGTGAAAGGAATGTGGGTACCCTGAGGTGTTATGATAATTGTCCCAATTCCGTTTCCGTAATGATTGACAGCTCCGTCAAAGATAAGTCCCCATTGGGAATCTAGTTCTGGCCCTTCACTGGGTAGCGGTTCATCACAGTCTTTCATTTTTAGATACATGATATCTTCATCTGGGAAGTAAAATCTGACTGATTCCTGATCGTCGATCAGTTGATGAGCCAAATGATCTGCTAAAACACTTCCTTTAACGGCTTTCTGAGCGTGGTACTCTATGTCATATTCTGATAACAACATCTGCCAACGGGCAATCCTTCCCGTGAGAGCAGGCTTTTCAAAGACATACTTGATTGGATCCATTTCAGAGATTAACCAAGTGGTGTGACAAATCATGTACTGGCGAAGATGTTTGGCTGCCCAAGCCAGAGCACAACTAGTTTTCTCAAGCATAGTGTACTGAGTCTCGCAGTCGGTAAATTTCTTGCTCAAATAGTAAATGGCAGACTCTTTCCTTTTGGTTTTGTCTTGCTGGCCAAGTACACAACCCATGGAGTCTTCCAAGACTGTGAGGTAGATAATCAGTGGTCTTCCTTCCACTGGAGGTGATAGAATCGGGGGGTTCAACAGGTACTCCTTAATACTGTCGAAGGCGGTTTGGCAGTCTTCTGTCCAAACGCAATCCTGATTCTTTTTGAGTAATTTGAAAATCGGCGCACATGTCGCGGTCCTGAGGAATATGAATCTGGAGATGTAGTTCAAACATCCCAGGAATCCCCTGACTTATTTTTTAGTTTTCGAAGAAGGCACTTCTCGAATGGCCTTGACCTTGTCAGGATCAACCTTAATTCCTTTCTGGCTGATGATGAATCCTAAGAGTTTCCCTTAACGGACACCGAACGTGCACTTGCTGGGATTTAAGCGGAGCTTGTACTTTCGTAAACGCTCGAATAGTTTTGACAGGTGGGTCAAATGTTCCTCCTCTGTTTTAGATTTTGCAATCATATCATCGACATATACTTCGATGTCTTTATGTATCATGTCATGAAACAGAGTAGTCATGGCCCTCTGATAGGTTGCCCCGACGTTCTTCAAACCGAACGGAATTACCTTGTAACAAAAGGTACCCCATGGGGTAATGAACGATGTTTTCTCCATGTCTTTCGGCGCCATTTTTATTTGATTATAGCCTGAGAATCCATCCATGAAGGAGAATATTTTGAACTTTGTTGTACTGTCTACCAGCATATTAATGTGCGGTAACGGAAAGTCATCCTTTGGACTTGCTTTGTTCAGATCCCTGTAGTCTACGCACATTCAGACATTTCCGTCATTTTTTGGAACGGGTACGATATTGGCTAACCATTGAGGATATTCTGATGTGGCGAGGAAACCCGTGTCAACCTATTTTTGTACCTCCTCTTTGATTTTGACGGCCATGTCCGGGTGAGTCCGTCTCAACCTCTGTTTTACTGGCAGACATTCTGATTTCAATGGTAAATGATGTTCCACGATGCTGGTATCCAACCCTGGCATGTCCTGGTAGGACCAAGCAAACACATCGGGAAATTCTCTGAGAAGCTTTGTCAAACTCTCTTTGGCAGTTGGACTGAGCAGTGCCCCAATCTTGACTTCTTTTCTCTCTTATTCCGATCCTAAGTTGACTGTTTCCAGCAACTCTTTGTAAGGCTCAATGGACCTTTACTCTTGGCTGAGTAGTCGGGAGATCTCCTCTAGAATTTCATCGTCATTTTTTTCTTCAGCCTCAAATGCCGGGAACTCAAAGTTGGGAGAAGGCATTGGATCGTATGTTTCAATGGGGTTTAAAACAAGCAATCTGCATGACGTGATGATTTGTGTTTAGAAGAGATAGAGAAAATGAAAGTGTGTGCAGTGTATTTTCTTTGGAAAACTGCTTGTTTTTATTATTGATTTGTTTTTTAGGATTACCATTTTCTGAAAAAAGAGAAAACAACAATTAATGCGGAAATTACAGAACGACGTTATTTTATTAATGAACAAGTAGATTCTTGAAACTACATCCCTATAAAACAAAACTCTGTCGCTTTGGACAAAACGAAGAGGGATATTTATAGAAAGCGAGCCCTATCAAAACATCCGTTTCACTTGGGCAAGGTGAAAGGTTAAAGTAAAGATGGAAATTACTTAGACTTATGAACAATCTTCGGAACATCGACAACGACCCATTGGCGGCGAACTCCTCAGTGAATCACAAAGTCTGGTACCTTCCTTGATTTGTCTTCAGAAATGTCGCTGATTTCTGGCAGAGCATGATCATTGGAATCTGTCTCCCAGGCAGAGTTGTCGTAGGAGGATTCCTTAGTTGTATTTTGCATAGTATTTGTGCTCTCAGCTGTATCTCCTTATCCAGTTGGCTGGATGTCTTCGAGCCTGATACGAGAGCTTTCAGGAGCGGTGTACTTGACCTTGAAGTCAAATTTTCCACTTGGTTGTCCCAAGGTGTCCCACACTTCTTTGGAATTGGAGGAGTCATCTCTCTCGATAACGTTGACCTCGGGAAAAGCATAGTTGATGAATTCTAGTCCGACAAGCTTTGCCAATTCATCATCGTACTGGATAAATTCGGAATGACCTAAGTGTTGATCCAATGACATGGCGGGGACACAGGTATTCTTTTCAATGATGCTCAGCTGATTTTCATTGTTCGGCTGACTTTCCTGCCCCAAGTCTCTTGGATAAGGCTGCCAGATAGGCAGACCATCCATCGGGCCATAGTAGTCGTGGTCAAAGTTGTATTTCATTAGGCTGTCATCCTCTAACAAATTTGATGGAGCATGGCATCCTTCAGGATCACAATCTCCGTATATCATTTTGACATCTGACCTCGGTATAAATCTCGGACTCTGTGCGGGATAGCAAAAGGGAGTCTGCGTTTCGCCCTGAGACGTATAACCATCCTCGTTGAGACAGGACTTCCATTCTTCCTCCGTATCGGAAGAATCATATTTATTGATGGTATGCACTTCTTGAGTCACTGGTTGAAGGAAGCCTCCACTGTGGAAGAAGTTCTGAATGGGATGAATACTTTCATCGTTAGCAGCTGTCTGGGTGCAGGTTGCAGAAAAACCAAGACCCTTCTTTGTTTTGTTATCAGTGGGAATGACAAGATGTCCCCATCCTGTTGTATTGGTATTCTCGACTGCTTTGATAGCATCTTTGTATGAGCAAATCGAGGTTCCTTTCTCTGATTGATTCTCATTACTCACCGTAAGCGCTTGGAACTGAGTTCCAACAACCTCCTCGGGTTCTACACAAGTAGACAATGACAAGTTGCTTATGAGCAAGGCCTGTTCTCCACAAACCGTGACAAGTTGGCCCTTCTGGATGAACTTTAGCTTTTGGTGGAGGGTTGAAGTAATCGGCCCAGCCTGATGTATCCAAGGTCTTCCTAAAAAATAACTGTATGTTGCCCGGATGTCCATGACCTGGAAAGTGACTTGGAAAGTGTGAGGACCAATAGTTATGGGAAGGTCGGTTCTCATCGGAGGTCCTTTGAATGATAATTGTATCAAAGTGGACCTTGGCATAACATTCTGGGCTGAACCTGTGTCTACCAGTACGCTGGCTAAAGCATCGTCCTGGCAGTTGACTGTAATGTTGAGCGCCATGTTATGACGGCAACCTTCTTCAGGTAATTCCTCATCACTAAATCCCAAGTTATTGCAGGAAGTGATGTTAGAGACAATGCTATCGAACTGTCTGATTGTTACATCCTGTTCTACAAAGGCTTGCTCCAAGACTTTCTGTAGAACCTCCCTGTGCGCTTCTGAACTAACTAACAGTGATAATACCGAGATCTTTGAAGGAGTTTGTAACAGCTGGTCAACAATGTTGCATTCACTCCTTTGGATAAGCTTCAACATCTCATCATTGTTTTTCGAAAGGTCGGGATTACTGGATTGACCGACTGGTGGATTGGGAACTTCTGTTTGAGGTTCCTTTTCTTTGATAGGTTCTCCAACCCCTCGGTTGAAGATTCGATCGCTCCGTGTTACTCGAATGATATCTGCAATATTCACGACGGAGGGTAACGGAATTTCCTTTCCATTCTCAATTGTTGTTGCACTGTATTTGTAAGGGATAGCCTTAGTTGATTCATGCGGTAGCGGTCTTGGTAGATAGACGACTATGGGAGCCTTCTGATTTTTCTGACCATCGTAAGTAATTTCGATCTGTTCCCAGTTAGGAAGTCTCGATTAGTCAAGTAGAGGGATAATGGTACAAACATCCCTAGTCCTCTAATGATCAGAGATTACGATGACGTCCCAGATTTGATCAGCGAGATAGTTGACTGATCCAGAACTTGACCATGGTTGAATCTCTTTGCGGTCCAACTGACTTTGAAGGGCTGTTCGCACGAGGTAGCATCCTTGATTATTTTTCGAACAGACTCTACAACGTTCATATTTGTGTGGTGGCACCTGGCCACGCCCGCTTGGAATGCAGTGTAACCTTACTAGATCTGTTTCCATCGACCGAACATCCTGATTTTGATATCTAGTAGGATTCCCGTTAGTGATACTAATTTGCTGGGTGTCTTCATCCATATAGATTGGAAGCCACCAGTGGTTCAACAAGTGCTAAAGTGTTTCCTGGACAAGGACACAGCCCTGATCGTCTTTCCAACCCGCTTTACAACCCTGATAATCATGTGATACCAGGAACCCGAGCCAGACCTATTTAGCATGCAACTCCACCAGGCTGGTATTCAGCAAGAGAATATCGAAGATTTGAATCATGTTGATCTGGTAGGGATTCCTATCATGGTAGTCCTGGATCCATCCAAGATCCATCTGACGCTGGAGGGCCTCTTGTACAAAAGAGCATCCCTGTTTGTTTACCGAGCAAGTCAGACAGGAATTGTAATCGTGCCGCGACATATTATGATACGGGCTTTACCTTGAGTGCATTGCCACCAAGTTGACATTCATTGTACGGATGTCGTGATTCTGAATGATGTTGGAATTCGTATAGGTCATGCTGACACCACGAACTTGATGCTCTTGGATCCATCAGAGATCCAATTGTTCATGCAGAGCTGATTGCACCATAGAACATCCCTGATTGTTTTTAGAGCAGATATCACACTGGTGATAATTATGAGGTGGCACATGGCCATATCCACTCTGTCTACAATGCATCGTGACCAAGTTGGCCCTCAGTAAGAGTACATCGCGAATTTGATAGGTGTTGTTAGACTCTCCCTCTATCAAATTGACTGTAGCCTTCTCGTGTTAAGGCAGCGGGTTTGTGAGAACATTCAGATTCGTATCTTTGAAAGATAAGACCCCGCTCCTAACAAGCTTTTGCACGTCGGATTTGAAACTGAGACAGTTCTCTATGTTATGCCCTGGTCCTCCTTGATGGTAAGGGAAAGTCTGATCTACCTTAAACCAAAAAGATGAATTTTTGGGTACTGTAAGAGGAGACTTAGTCTGGACATGCCCCTTGGCCAGTAGTAACGGAAATAGTTCTGCATACGATACGGGTATAGGATCAAATCCTGGTGGCCGCGTTGTACGGTTGTTGTTGTATTGAGGACGAGCCTGCTGAAGAGGCTGTTGTGTCCTTTGCTGATATTGCTGTGAATGCGGTTGGCTTTAAGCAACCTGAGGTTGATACTAGAAACAGGCGCAGGGCTGATAGCAGGAGTTACAGCTGTTACTGGTTGGTACCGTCGCCTTTGCTTTCCGAGAGAGATATTCCCAATATCCTGCTCTTTTTTCTTAGGGAGAGCACTACCGTATCGTTTTGTACTACTTGACGATCTAGCGTCTTTAACTAAACGTCCTTCTCGGACAGCTTCCTCAAGACGAACTCCCATACCAACCATTTCGGTGAAGTCGCTAGGTGCACTGGCAACCATTCTGTCGTAGTAAAATGAGCTCAAGGTGTTTAAGAAAATCTTTGTCATCTCTTTTTCCTCAAGAGGTGGACAAATTTGAGCGGAAATTTTACACCATCTCTGAGCGTACTCCTTAAAGGTTTCCTTGTCCTTTTATGACATCGATCTGAGTTGATCTCTATCCGGTGCCATGTCCAAATTGTATTTATATTGTTGAACGAAACCAACGCCAAGATCTCTGAATGTGCCAATCGTAGCGCGGTTTAAACTCATGTACCATTTTAATGTGGCACCTGTCAAACTATCCTGAAAGTAGTGAATCAGTAAATCTTGGTTCTCTGTCTGAGCTGACATTCGCCGAGCGTACATCACCAGATGACTCTGAGGGTAAAAATTATCCTTGTACTTTTCAAAATCGGGTACTTGGAATTTATTCGGGACTTTCACATTGGGGACCAAGCAAAGGTCTGCGGCGTCCTTTCCAAATAAATCCTGACCGTGAATAGCCTGCAATTCCTTCTACATTTCTAGGAACTGCTCCTAGAATTCATTCATTCTATCAAACATACTTTCCTTTCCACCAGAAGGTATCTGTGGAATCTATCCTTCCGGGACAGTGTGCACCACAGGGGGTGGTACCGTTACTACAGCAGTGAATCTTGGCGCTTTTCGAAGTTTGTAACCCTCAGGAGTCCTCATTATGCCTCTGGCAACCTCGCTTTCCTGAAGTTTGTAACCTTCAGACCCAACGGCTTCTGCTATGATTCCCTGATCTTCAGTGATCGGCGGAACATATCCTTCGGGGATATAGATAACGGGCATGCCCCAGGGACGATCTTTCGGCATTTGATACCTAGGATCATACTTCTCCACTATGGGCGTTGAGGTGATCTCTGAGATCACAGTTCTTTGTAGCTGAGCTTCTGCCATGGCTTGCATGTCGTTACGAAGGTTTCTCATATCCTCTCTCAGAGCGTCGATCTCTTCTTTCAACTCTCTGTTCTCTTCCTCAAGATCATCCATCTTTTTCTGACGATTGACCCGAGTATTGTACGAATGAGACAGTTTGACTCTAGAACCGAGACACAAACGTGAGATTCGTAGGTAAGAAGAATACGTGACGTGAGAATGATGAATGCAATGATTATATTAATTGTTTTTTTGGTTTAGTCAAAATAAACTTTGAGAATTAGATTGGAAATATCAAACAGGGGGGAAACCCCGTTTTATTGATTCTAAGGATTGCGGAAATGGAAATACAGTAAATTACAAGTGTAGCGAGCGATTTTGGACACGGTTCTTAAGCGCGGTCGCTCTCTGTGGTTGAGTTTACTACAGGTCGATTCATTTTTTATCCTATTATGAGCTGATGAAGGAAGGGAAATAGATGCCTCCAATTAACCCTGCTTGCATACCGAGTTTAAACAGCGGTCTGTTAGGTTACGGATGCGATCAATGTGTTGGGGCCTTTCTTGTGTTATTTTGACAGACATGTTTCTGGCGGGGAACAAGGATTAGGATGTTAGGACTGATGCTTTTTGATAGATATATGAGAGTATGGGATTTTGGGTTTTTGTTTAGTGTGCTCGCTAAGATTTTTCTCTTTCAATCTTATGCCTACATATTCCCGTTTACCGAAACAGGGAAATCAGAGCATTCGTAGTTCCTCTTATTCTATGGGAGGAAATGGTGTTTTGGTGTCTTGTTCAAAACCCAAGACGTGAAGCGAAAGGTGGTTTGTATCTTGTTCAAAGCCCAAGATATGAAGCTGAAGGGTCTATTTGTATCTTGTTCAAAGCCCAAGATGTGAAGCTAAAAGGGTGTTGACTTTAGAGAGAATTTGTCATCTCTATAGAGGGGTTTGTTTGTCACAACTGTTGGGTGACTGACTGTAAATGAGGATTACTTTAACCGGGATACGCGGATCCTAGTAATGCCATAATTTCCTTTATAGGGGGTTTTAACCTGAAGGAGAAGACTTTAACTCAGTGTAGAGCAATGCCATCTTTCCTTAGGAATTTCTCATGCTAAAAGAGGGACAGTGGCATGGATGTAGATGATCCAGAGGCTTGCCGCTTACATCAATTAGATGAAAGAGAAGGAGTTGTTGATGTTTGTATGTTGTGAACGAGGCACGGCTTTGATGCTAAAAGGTTGATTGGATCAACCAGTGGTTTTATTATACAAAGCCTAAGAGGAGGCTATTATGTGTCTCGTACAAAGCCCGAGAGAGAGGCTAAAAGGTTTTGACTCAACGAGGGAATCTTTTGATATCTCGTATAAAGCCCGGGATGGAGGCTATTTGACTCAACAAGAGAGTTTTTGTATCTCGTAAAAAGCCCGAGATGGAAGCTAAAATTTGTTTAGCTCAATAAGAACCTTTTTGTATCTCGTATAAAGCCCGAGATGGAGGCGAAAGGGGTGATTGACTCAACGAGGGAGTCTCTTATGTGCCTCGTACAAAGCCCGAGAGAGAGGCTAAACGTTGTTTGACTCCGCTGGGGAGAATCATTGTACAAAGCCCAAGAGAGAGGCTAACTTCACTGGAGAAGGATCATTATACAAAGCCTAAGAGGAGGCTATGGTGACTGTTTAAGTTGAGTGACAAGTCCAGTATACTGATTTGAAAGAGAAAATTAGTTCTTATATGAGCAACACTGTACTCAAGGATTTGATTCAAGGATCCGGGTTATTCCTGTTCTTTAAGGAAGCGGGAAATCCGAAGGGTATTGAGACTGTCCGAGTCTACGGGTTTTCTTCCTATTTAACGAAGGGTTCACTTGAGAATGTCTTTGAGACTCAAGGAGATTAGACTGTCCAAGTCTATAGTTTCATCTTTTGTACTATGCTTTGAGAAACAGTAGTAGACTCTTGGAAAGACTGCTCTATTAAGATGACTAAGTTCTGTTCCTATACCTCTAGGAGGTCGTCGGGACAATTTGTACGAAGCCCAAGAGGAGGCTGGAAGCTTTTAAGAAGCTGACGGGTCCTTGTACGAAGCCCAAGAGGAGGCTATCATCCCCGGAGGAAGATATCATTATACAAAGCCTAAGAGGAGGTTGTGAATACTTCTAAGAAGCCGAGAGGTCCTTGTACTAAGCCCAAGAGGAGGCGGGGTTGCTTTTAGGAAGCCTGTGGGTCCTTGTACTATGCCCAAGAGGAGGCCGATGCTTTTAAGAAGCCCGTGGGTCCCCAAACCCCGAGAAATTCAAGACAGGCTTTTCACAGAGAATAGATCAAGCCAGGAAAGTTCGAGAATTTGGAAGAAACTCAAAGATGCCATTCACGGAGAATACATTCATCTCTGGGAGTAGAGTTTCTTGATAATTCCTAATGAGGACAGCCGAAGAGAAGACTGTATCTGGTGATCCTATTGGGGATCTAGTTGTCTATTTCTATGAATAAACGAAACGGCGTCACCTAGTTCTAGACGTAGTTGCCGGGGAAACTCTAAATATCTATACTATTATTACACATTTGGTATGAGTTTATGAAAAAAGACTTACAGCGAAACAGCCCCACAAGTCAGTTATATGTATATGAAAGCGGTAAATGAAAGCAATAACCACTTACTCGGTTGTAGAGCTTCCATGCTGTTTGGTTAGTTGCTCAACAAAGAAAGATTGAAAACAATAATATATTCAAAATCAAAGGAGAAAGTGCTTTGAAAAAGAAAGATTTGGGGCTTACAGCTCAAGGAGAGGCCCAGGGTTTTATCAGTGAGCGCACTGTTTGAATTTGTACAGAGGGACTTATACAAGTGACTGAGGCCCAAAAAGTTTTCTGTACAAAGGGATGGGTCTTACACTCTCTCAAGAGGCCCAAAAAGTTTAAAGAAAATTAGTGGGGCTTATAACACGAGGGTAGGCCCAGATGATTTTTCTTTAAAAATGGAGATAGCGTCGAGGTTTTCTTTTAACGCAGAGGGACTTATACAATAAGTGAGGCCCAAAAATGATTTGGTCAAAAAAAGGATTGGGTCTTACACTCTATTAGAGTCCCATGAGTATTTGACACTCAATTTTTTTGTGGAATAAAATATTTCAACATTTTTGTGATTTTTTGCAAAAAGAACCAATAAAAAATAATTAAAATTGAAAGAGTTATTAATTTTCCAATTAATTAATAAACCATGAAAATATTGGAAAAAATGACAAAATGTGGAAAAAACACAAAATGGCATAGGTGGGGTTTGAACCCAAGACCTCAAGGTTACAAGGCACGCGCCTTACCACTGGGGTGGTGATACATCCATTGTTTGAAACAAAACAACAAATATACAAGTCATGCCTTGGTTTTTGGCCTGGCCCAAGGCAAGTTTTGGCAAGTTTTGGCTCAGAAACGTGAAGGTCATAACTTTCTCAATTCTTAATGGTTTGAGACAAAATTTATATGCATTTGGACTAGAATTTCATAAGGAATCCAATGGTGGTGGTAGTTTTTTCAGATCACACTCCCTCCTCAAAACCCGATAGTGGTTTTGAAAATGACCTATAATTGCATTTTCTATGCTACAACTTGGTACAAGCATGGATTACATGGTGAATTAGCTCAAACACAACATATACAACATGTATGAGATGTTTATGATCAGTGGACTTCAAAGCATTGCATGATTCAAAGATTCCAAGTTGTGAGGCTTACCTCTTTTTTTGAGATTTTGGAGCTTTTGTGCAATATGTCAAACCTCTTGTTCCAGAAATGATTTGATGCTTTAGACACACTCAAATGATCCCTTAGAAGCTTTTAGGATGATTGGAATTGACTGGTACCTGCAAAAACACAAACAGTCCCTTTCTTGCAAAAGGGGTTAAAAGTGACCAAAATAGCAACTCTCTCAAATGGTGTTCCAGATGGGGGGAACCATTTGGGATAGTTCAAGGATGATATTTGGAGTGTGTTTGAGGTTTTATCTGGTTTGGAAAGTGACTGAATCAAGACATGGCTTGAAAAATGTAAAAAAAGCCTATTTTGAGGTTTTGAGAGGTGACTTTGTGATTTTGTGATTACAGGTCACTTGTGATAGTTTGCACAGCTTACATATGATATATATGAGGTGTGTGTGTGATTGATTGTGATGGAAAAGCTCTCAAGCTCAAAAACTCAAAGTTGCCTTGCTAAAGAATGCATCTTTCCCAAGAGAAAGAGGTTTTGAGGAAAGCATCTGTTTGATGGCTTTGGTGTCCTCAAACTGATCACAATTGAGCTCTATTTATAGTAGAGCAAGTTTGTTTTGGGATCCACAGTGAATGGCAACTGCAGCAGAGGTTTGGCCAATGTTGTCCAATGGAAATCCAAGTCTCCTCTAGCCATTGACTAGAGGTTAGGGCACAGGGCTGTGGTTCCCTTGGTCTTGGATAAGTCTTGACTGAATTCAGTTGAGATTGGGTCAGTCCATGCCACCTTGATGCTTCCATTGAATGCTCCAATCCAAAATTGAAGTCTTGTCCCTATTTTGGCAATTCTAGGTTCAACATGCTATTTCTTGTTCCAAAGACTTTGGAGGCTTGGCTCAGTGATTGTTCCCTTTAGATTCAATCCTCAGAGGTGTCCAAGTGGATAGGAGCATTTGGATTTGGCTGATTTTGGCAAATCGAGCAAAAATGCAAATTCTGCCTTGCCTTGGCAGATTTCAGCAAGGCAACTTTCCAATGTCATATCTCATGGCTCAAATTAAATTTGGTAATGTTCTTGGCCATTTTGGAAAGCCCTTACATAATACAACAACTGTTTGAACATGTTTGGTTTTGATCTCTTTTGAATCCAAGTGAAAAATCCCCCTACATTTGGCAAAAAGTAGGGTAAAATCTAACTTAGTGAAATTTTCACTAAGTGTTGGAACAAAGTGACTTTTCTTGATTTTGATCACTCCATAACTCAAAATCCATGAGGAATTTGGACATAGGTCAGTATGAAGCTTTTGTAGAGGGAAATGAGATCTACAAATCAAGCTTTGAATGGGGCACAATGGCCTTGTGGTTTAGGAGTTATGGTCCTCCAAAGTTGGCACATTAGTGTCACTTTTTCCATAACTTAGAAATTTTTCTAAGTTTTTATGGTTACTCCTTTTACAAGTTATCCCACTTTCTTTGATTTTTATTGATGAATGATGATTCAAATCATACATTAACATCATTTTAGGGTTAAAAATCCATTTTGGTGAAAAATCTCAAAAAGTCAAAGTTGACTTTTGTGCACAGTTGACTTTTTATCAGATGAATTCCAAACTGTGCAATTCTTCATGAAATCATGTCCTTGACCTAAATCAAACTTGATGGACATGTTCCATGGGTGTCATAGGGTATATTGAATCATGTCTTAGGGTTTGGGAGCATGTCCTGGTCAAAAGTCAAAGTTACAGTTGACTTTCCTCGCAAAACTCTAATTGTGGTGCAGATGAAATTGAGACTTGTTGCTCAAACTTCTTGGATCAATCCATTGTTCCAAATGGATCAATATAGTATATTAGAGACCCTCAAATCATGTCTTGAGGTCTTGGCTCATGATTTTCCCTAAAAGTCAACTTAGGGGTGAATTAGGTCAAAAAACCCTAATTCCTGATTTTTGATGAATGCATCCCCTGAGGCAAAATTGACTTAATGCTTGGGTTTATGATGTCCCTTGGAGCACAATAGGTTATGCCTTGAAGCATTGGCTCATGCCCAGAGGAGAATTTCCATCTGGAGG
This sequence comes from Lathyrus tuberosus, assembly GCA_022829125.1. Taxonomy (NCBI): domain Eukaryota; kingdom Viridiplantae; phylum Streptophyta; class Magnoliopsida; order Fabales; family Fabaceae; genus Lathyrus; species Lathyrus tuberosus. The sequence continues at coordinate 19,883,421 of JALAZF010000021.1, read as the reverse complement.
CTCTGGTCGACCAAAACCCTAATTTGGTGACACTGGCAATCTTGGGGCTTGATCCACTTAAAAGGAAGCAGCCTTGTGCTTAATCCTTGAAGTGGGAGTCCTCTTGATCAGTTGTAGATGTTGGAGAGGTTTAGACAAGTTGAAGATCATGTCATTTCTTGATTAATCCTTTGTCTAAGAACTCTAAGAGGGCTTGAAACCCTAATTCTTGATGGTAGTGAATGCTCAACAATCCTTGAGGAGATTGATGAGGCATGAAGGTACATCCATATTATGATGATGATTTGCAAAATGATGGGAAATCTTAGTGGTCAAAATTTGGGGTATGACAGATGCCCCTATTTAATCTTCTTGGACACGAAGGTGTGAATGGCGAAGGTATTCGGGCATTCGGGGTGCAAGAGGATTAAATATCAGAATACCCAAAATTTTGATGGTGGTTATGAATGGTAGCGCACACATTCATCTTCTTTTACTAAGCAATGATGCTTAGAAAAGGTAAAACTTCCTCTCGATCCTGGTCTTCAACCAAGGAACTGGTCTCATTTTCTGCATTAAACTTCCCCTCGATCCTGGTTTCCTTCCAAGGAACTGGTCTCAGTCTCTGATTTAAACTTCCCCTCGATCCTGGTTTCCTACCAAGGAACTGGTCTCAGTCTCTTAAATAAACTTCCCCTCGATCCTGGTTTCCTACCAAGGAACTGGTCTCAGTTTCTGATTTAAACTTCCCCTCGATCCTGGTTTCTTACTAAGGAACTGGTCTTAGTCTCTGATTTAAACTTCCCCTCGATCCTGGTTTCTTACCAAGGAACTGGTCTTAGTTTCTTTTGTCAATAAACTTTATTGACAAGGGACACTATGCATAGCAATTTTCCTCAAACTTCTCGCCGAATTCTCCTGGAGAGATACTATTTGACGTAAAAACTTTTGATGTCAGACTTGCTGGGGAACCCAGTCGTCTGAGTTGTAGAGTTGTACAAACTTCTCTGTTGGAGACGCCATTTATTTCTACTGTGGGAAAGCAGGTCTCTTGGGAGACTGTTGTCGCTTGGGATCTTACATCATACTTTTCTCGGGATCTTCCCGGAGAAATGCCATATGATGGGGTCCAATTTTGAGGTGCCGATGACCTTTTCATCAGCAATCTTTTTGGAGCGAAACTAGCGTGCTGCCGAATCTCTTATTACGAGGGTTTCTCTGTGGATTTTCCTTAATCCGGGAAAGCAAGGATATCATCTTCAATGGTGAAGAGTGATGTTGACTGAAAGTTCCTCTGGTTTTTCAGAGGTTCAAGTTATCAAAGTGGTCAAGGGCCAACTTCCTTCCAGAAATAAACTGGAGGTGAGGTTGTTCAAACACAGCTTTTCCTGACGAGGCAAGAACTGACAACTCGATTGAGAGAACTTCTATCACTAGGGGACAAGACCGACTAGAGTGATAGTGATGCAATATGAAATGTGAATGCAAATCAATAATGCATGATGTATGTATGTATATGCTGACAAAACTGACACGACATACAAATTGCCGGGTGAACATGACTGGACACTCGGCCATCGCGGGGCGAAGAAGTACCGTTGGTTCAGAATAGCAATTGCACCTTGCTTAGGAGAGATAGTCCTTGTTGGGAGCTACGTTGGTCGGGCTTAGGAGATAAGAACTCAGCTGAAGAGGTTAGATAGAATAGTCGCATCCAACACTGTTGATCTTTCATTCAGGCGCACTGGCGTAGAAGGAGTACTTTGATTCTGTACTTTGAAGTTCGCCTATTTCTGGAGAAGCGACCGATGTTCTTCTGATGTTCAACAGTCAAAAGAAATTGCCATCTTTATTAAAAAGCAGAAAAAGTTTTAACAAGTAAATTCATTTTTGTTTTATTTCAAGAATCGTTAATCCTGTTAACAACATCGATCTGTAAACCACCACTTGTCGGGTTACATTAGCGAATGACGCTGCTTCGACCCACTTGGTGAAGTAGTCAATGGCTACTAGGATGAACCGATGTCCGTTTAAAGCCTTGGGCTCAATCATGCCAATCATGTTGATTCCCCATATCGAGAATGGCCATGGGGAAGAGAGAACTTTGAGATGTGATGGCGGTACATGAATTTTGTCGGAGTATATCTGACACTTGTGACACCTCCTCATGTACTTGTAGCAGTCGGATTCCATGGTCAACCAGTAATACCCTGTTCTTAAGATTTTTCTCGCCATTGTGTGTCCGTTGGCATGAGTGCCAAAGGATCCTTCATGAATTTCTTTCATAAGCATGTCTGCTTCTGGTCTGTCTACGCATCGGAGCAAGACCATGTCAAAATTTCTCTTATAGAGAGTGTCACCGCTCAGGAAGAAGTTTCTAGCCAATCTTCTAAGGGTCTTTCTATCTTTCCTGGATGCCCCAGGTGGGTACTCCAGTTTCTGAAGGAAGCATTTGATATCGTGATACCAGGGTTTATCATCTATGACTGCTTCGATCGTGAAGACGTAGGCGGGCCGTTCAAGGCGCATTATGTCGATCTTAGGTAATTCGTTCCATTGACCTACACTAATCATGGAAGAGATAGTGGCTAATGCGTCAGCCATGTGATTCTCCTCACGAGGGATGTGATGAAACTCAACTCTGTTGAAGAAGGGTAATAACCTTCTTGCATAGTCCTTGTAAGGAATCAATCCTGATTGGTATGTGTTCCAATCTCCTTTTATCTGATTGATAACCAAGGCTGAGTCGCCATATACGTCCAAGTTTTTTATCCTTAAATCAATTGCTTCTTCGAGACCCATAATACAAGCTTCGTATTCGGCCTCGTTGTTCGTACATTTGAACGTAAGTCGAGCGGTGAAAGGAATGTGAGTACCCTGAGGGGTAACAATGATTGCCCCAATTCCGTTTCCATAATGATTAACTGCTCCGTCAAAGACAAGTCCCCATTGGGAACCTGGTTCTGGCCCTTCACTGGGTAGTGGTTCATTGCAGTCTTTCATCTTTAGATACATGACATCTTCGTCTGGGAAGTCAAACCCGATTGATTCTTGATTGTCAATCGGTTGATGAGCCAAATGACCGGCTAAAATACTTCCTTTAACGGCTTTTTGATCGTGGTACTCTATGTCATATTCTGATAACAGCATCTGCCAACGGGCAATCCTTCCCGTAAGAGCAGGTTTTTCGAAAACGTATTTGACTGGATCCATTTCGGAGACCAACCAAGTAGTATGACGAATCATGTACTGGCGAAGACGTTTGGCTACCCATGCCAAAGCACAGCAAGTTTTCTCGAGCATCGTGTACCGAGTTTCGCAATCGGTGAATTTCTTGCTTAGATAGTAGATGGCAGACTCTTTCCTTTTGGTTTCGTCTTGTTGGCCAAGTACACATCCCATTGAGTCCTCTAGAACTGTGAGGTAAATGATCAGTGGTCTTCCTTCCACTAGAGGTGATAGAATCGGCGAATTCAACAGATATTCCTTGATACTGTCGAAGGCAGTTTGGCAATCTTCTGACCAAATGCAATCCTGGTTCTTTTTGAGTAATTTGAAAATCGGCGCACATGTCGCTGTCATAAGGAATATGAATCTGGAGATGTAGTTCAAACGTCCCAGGAATCCTCTGACTTGTTTTTCAGTTTTCGGAGAAGGCATTTCTTGAATGGCCTTGATCTTGTCAGGATCAACCTCAATTCTTTTCTGGCTGATGATGAACCCTGGTAACTTCCCTGAACGGACACCGAAGGTGCACTTGTTGGGATTCAAGCGGAGCTTGAATTTTCTTAGACGTTCGAACAATTTTGACAGATGTTCAACATGCTCACTCTTTGTTTTTGATTTCGCAATCATATCATCGACATATACCTCGGTTTCTTTATGTATTATGTCATGAAACAGAGTAGTCATGGCCCTTTGATAGGTTGCCCCGGCGTTCTTCAAACTGAACGGCATCACCTTGTAATAAAAGGTACCCCATGGGGTAATGAACGATGTTTTCTCCATGTCTTTCGGCGCCATTTTGATCTGATTATAGCCCGAGAACCCATCCATGAAGGAGAAAACTTTGAACTTTGCTGTACTGTCCACCAGCATGTCAATATGTGGTAAAGGAAAGTCGTCCTTTGGACTAGCCTTGTTTAGATCCCTATAGTCGACACACATTCTGACCTTTCCGTCCTTTTTGGGAATGGGTACGATGTTGGCTAACCATTGAGGATATTTTGATGTGGCGAGGAAACCTGCGTCAATCTGTTTCTATACCTCCGCTTTGATTTTGATGGCCATGTCCGGATGAGTGCGTCTCAACTGTTGCTTTACTAGCGGACATTCTGATCTTAACGGTAAATGATGTTCCACGATGCTGGTATCCAACCCTGGCATATCCTGATAGGACCAAGCGAATACATCGGGAAATTCTTGGAGAAGCTTTATCAAACTCTCTTTGGCAGTTGGACTGAGCAGTGCCCCAATCCTGATTTCTTTTCTCTCTTTTTCCGAACCCACATTGATCGTTTCCAACGACTCTTTGTGAGGTTCAATGGACCTTTCCTCTTGTCTCAGTAATCGGGAGATCTCTTCTAGAATTTCGTTGTCATTTTCTTCTTCAGCCTCGAATACTGGGAACTCAAAGTCGGGAGAAGGCATCGGATCGTATGTTTCAACGGGGTTTAAAATAAGCAATCTGCATGACGTGATGATTCATGTTTAGAAGAGATAGAGAAAATGAAAGTATGTGCTGTGTATTTTTTTATTACTGCTTATTTTTATTATTGAATTGTTTTTTAGGATTACCATTTTCTAAAAAAAACGAAAAGAGAAAACATCAATTAATGCGGAAATTACAGAATGACGTTATTTTATTAATGAACAAGTCGAACCTTGAAACTACAGCCCTATAAAACAAAACTCTGTCGCTTTGGGCAAAGCGAAGAGGGAAATATACAGAAAGCGAGCCCTATCAAAACATCCGTTTCACCTGGGCAGGGTGAAAGGTTAAAGATGGAAATTACTTTGACTGGTGAACGACCTTCGGAACCTCGACAGCAACCCATTGGCGGCGAACTCCTCGGTGAATCACAAAGTCCGACACCTTCCTTGATTTGTCTTTAGAAATGACACTGATTTCTGGTGGAGCAGGATCATTGGAATCTGTCTCCCAGGCAGAGTTGTCGGAGGAGGATTCCTCTGTTACATTTCGTAGAGTATTGGTGTTCTCAGCTGTATCTCCCCATCCAGTTGGCTGGATGTCTTCTAGCCTGATACGAGAGCTTTCAGGAGCGGTGTACTTGACCATATAGTCGTATTTTCCACTCGGTTGTCCCAAGGTGTCCCACACTTCTTTCGAACTGGAAGAGTCATGCCTCTCGATGACGTTGACCTCAGGAAAAGCATAGTTAATGAATTCAAGTCCTGCAAACGTTGCGAATTCATCTTCATGTTGAGTAGCTTCAGGATGACCTGAGTGTTGATCCCATGACATGGTGGGGACACAGGTATTCTGTTCAATGACGGTCAGCTGATTTTCATTGTTCGGCTGACTCTCTTGCCCCAAGTTTCCTGGGTAAGGCTGCCACATTGGCAGGCCATCCATTGGGCCATAGTAATTGTGGTCAAAGTTGTCTTTCATCAGAGTGTCTTCCTCTAATGAATTTGGCGGAGCACGGCATCCTTCCGGATCATAATCTCCATATATCATTTCGACGTCTGAACTTGGTATAAATCTCGGATTCTGTGCGGGATAACAAAATGGTATAGGCACCTCCTCCTGAGACATATAATCGTCCTCGTTAAGGTAGGACTTCCATTCTTCATTTGTGTCAGAGGGATCTTCCTCATTGATAGCATGTACTGCTTGAGACACCGGGTGAAGGAAACCTCCACTGTGGAAGAAGTTTTGAAGGGGATGAAGACTTTCATCGTTGGCAGCTGTCTGGGTACAGGTTGCAGAAAAACTAAGACCCTTCTTTGTTTTATTGTCAATAGGAATGAAAAGCTGTCCCCATCCGGTTATATCGGTACTCTCGACCGCTTTGATAGCATCTTTGTATGAAGAAATGGAAGTTCCTTCTTTGAACTAATTGTTCTTGCTCACAGACAGTGCTTGGAACTGAGTTCCAATAACCTCCTCGGGTTCTATACCAGCAGATGATGACAAGTTACTCACCAGCAAGGCCTGCTCCCCACAGACTGTGACAAGTTGATCGTTCTAAACGAACTTTAGCTTTTGGTGGAGGGTCGAGGTGACCGCTCCAGCCTGATGTATCCAAGGTCTTCCTAATAAACAACTGTACATTGCCCGGATGTCCATGAACTGGAAAGTGACTTGGAAAGTGTGATGACCAATAGTTATGGGAAGATCCACTTCGCCGATAACTGTTTTTCTGGATCCGTCGAATACTTTGACGACAACCTCGCTGATTCTCATCGGAGGGCCTTTGAATGATAATTGCATCAAAGTGGACTTCGGCATAACATTCAGGGCTGACCCTGTGTCTACCAGTACGCTGGCTAAAGCATCGTCCTGGCAGTTAATTGTAATGTTGAGTGCCATGTTATGACGGTGACCCTCTTCGGGTAATTCCTCATCACTAAATCCCAAATTATTGCAGGAAGTGACGTTAGAGACAATGCTATCAAATTGTCTGATTGTTACATCATGTTCCACAAAGGCTTGCTCCAAGACTTTCTGTAGAGCCTCCCTGTGGGCTTCTGAACTGAGTAACAGTGATAATACCGAGATCTTTGAAGGAGTCTGTAACAACTGATCGACAATGTTGTATTCACTCCTTTGGATGAGCTTCAGTATCTCATCATTGTTTTTCGAAAGGTCGGGATTACTGGACTGACCGACTGGTAGATCAGGAGCTTCCGTCTGAAGTTCCTTTTCTTTGTTAAGTTCCCCATCCCCTCGGTTGAAGATTCTACCACTCCGTGTTACACGACTGATGTCTGCAATATTCACGACGGAGGGTAATGGAATTTCCTTTCCATTTTCAATTATCGTTGCACCGTATTTGTAAGGGATCGCCTTAGCTGATTCATACGGTAGTGGTCCCGGCAGATAAATGACTATGGGAACCTTCTAATTTTTCTGACCATCATAAGCAATCTCTATCCGTTCCAGGTTGGGAACTTAAGATTCGTGAAGTAGAGGGATAATGGCAAAAACATCCCTGGTCCTGTGATGACCAAAGATCGTGACAACATCCTCAACTTGATCAGCAAGGTAGTTCGGCGTCCAGTTGATGGGTCCAGAACCCGGATATGGACGAATTTCTCCACGATCCACCTGACCCTGAAGAGCTGCTCGCACAAGGTAACACCCTTGGTTACTTTTCGAACAGACGCTACAACGGTCATAATTGTGTGGTGGCACCTGGCCACGCCCACTTTGAATACAATGTAACCTCACTAGGTTAGCTTCCTTTAATCGGACATCCTGACTCTGACGCCGAGTAGGATTCCTGTTGCTGATACTAATTTGCTGAGTATCTTCATCCATATAAATTGGCATCCACCAGTGATTTAACAAGTGCTGAAGTGCCTTCTGGACAAGGGTACAACCTCAATCGTTTTTGCAACCCGCTTTACAGCTTTGATAGTCATGTGATATCAGGAATCCGAGTCGGACCTGCTCAGCATGTAACTCTACCAGGTTGGTATTCATCACGCGAATATCGAAGATCTGAACCATGTTGATCTGATAAGGGTTCTTATCATGGTAGTCTTGGATCCATCCAAGATCCATCTGACGCTGGAGGGCCTCTTGTATGAAAGAGCATCCCTGCTTGTTTACCGAGCAAGTCAGACAGGAACTGTAATCGTACCGCGGCAGATTATGATACTGGCTTTGCCTTGAGTGCATTGCCACCAAGTTGGCATTCATCGCACGGATGTCATGGTTCTGAATGACGTTAGAATTCGTGTAGACCATGTTAACTCCATGAACTCGATGCTCTTGGATCCATCTGAGATCCATTTGTTCCTGTAGGGCTGCTTGCACCACAGAACATCCCTGGTTATTTTTAGAGCAGACATCACATTGATGATAATTATGAGGTGGTACATGGCCATATCCACTCTGTCTACAATGCATCTTGACTAGATTGGTTTTCAACAAGAGTACATCGTGAATTTGATAGACGTCGTTAGTCTCTCCTTCTATCAAATTGACTGCAGCCTTCTCGTGTTGAGGCAGCGGGTTTGTAAGAACATTAGAATTTGTATCCTAGAAGGATAAGAGCCCGCTCCTAACAAGCTTTTGCATGTCGGAATTGAAATTGAGACAAGTCTCAATGTTATGCCCTGGTCCTCCTTGGTGGTAAGGGCATGTTTGATCCGCTTTGAACCAAAAAGGCGGATTTTCCAGTACTGTAAGAGGAGATTTAGTCTGAATGTACCCCTTGGCCAGTAGTAATGGAAATAGCTCTGCGTACAATACGGGCATAGGATCAAATCCTGGTGGCTATGTTGTACGGTTGTTGTATTGAGGACGAGCCTGCTGAAGAGGCTGTTGTGTCCTTTGCTGATCAGGTTGGCTCTGCGCAACCTGAGGTTGATATGTAGGAATAGGCATAGTGTTGATAGCAGGAGTTACAGCTCCTACCGGCTGATAACGTCGCCTTTGCTTTCCGAGAGAGATATTCCCAATATCTTGCTCTTTTTTCCTAGGGAGAGCACTACCATATTTTTTAGTACCGCTCGTCAATCTAGTGTCTTTTACCAAACGTCCTTCTTGGACGGCTTCCTCAAGACGTACGCCCATGCCGACCATTTCGGTGAAGTCACTGGGCGCACTGGCAACCATTCGGTCATAGTAAAATGAGCTTAGGGTCTTTAAGAAGATCTTTGTCATCTCTTTTTCCTCAAGAGGTGGACAAATCTGAGCGGCAATTTCATGCCACCTTTGAGCATACTCCTTAAAGGTTTCCTTGTCCTTTTGCTACATCGATCTGAGTTGATCTCTGTCGGGTGCCATGTCCAAATTGTATTTGTATTGTTGGAAGAAGGCAGTGCCAAGATCTCTGAATGTGCTGATCGTGGCACGGTTTAAACCCATGTACCATTTGAGTGCGGCACCGATTAAACTATCCGGGAAGTAGTAAATCAGTAGGTCCTGATTCTCAGTCTGAGCTGACATTCGCCGAGCGTACATCACCAAGTGACTTTGAGGGCAAGAGTTACCCTTGTATTTTTCAAAGTCGGGCACTTGGAATTTGTGCGGAACTTTCACATTGGGGACCAAGCAGAGGTCTGCGGCGTCCTTTCCAATTAAATCCTGACCGCGAATAGCTTGCAGTTCCTTCTGCATTTCCAGGAATTGTTCCTAGAGCTCATCCATTCGTTCAAACATAGTTTTCTTGTTACTAGAAGGTATTGGTGGAATCTGTCCTTCCAGGACAGTGTGCACCACAGGGGGTGGTACCGTGACTACGGCAGCGAATCTTGCCGTTTCCGGAAGTTTGTAACCTTCAGGAGTCTTCAGTATGCCCCTGGCATCTTCGCTTTCCCGAAGTTTATAACCTTCAGGCCCAGCGGCTTCTGTTGTGATTCCCTGATCCTCAGTGATTGGCGGAACATATCCTTCCGGGATATAGTTAACAGGCATGCCCCAAGGACGATCTTTCGGCATTTGATACCTAAGATCATACTTCTCCACTATGGGCGTTGAGGTGATCTCTGAGATCACTGTTCTTTGTAGCTAAGCTTCTGCCATGGCTTGCATGTCGTTACGAAGCTTTCTTATATCCTCTCTCAGAGCGTCGATCACTTCTTTCAACTCTCTGTTTTCTTCCTCAAGATCATCCATCTTTTCCTGACGATTGGCCCAAGTATTATACGAATGAGATAGTTTGACTGTAGAACCGAGACACAAACTTGAGATTCGTAGGTAAGAAGAATACGTGATGTGAGAATGATGAATGCAATGATTATATTAATTGTTTTTTGGTTTAATCAAAATAAACTTCGATAATTAGATTGCAAATATCAAACAGTGGGGAAACCCCTTTTTATTGAATTCAAAGGATTACAGAAATGGAAATATAGTAGATTACAAAGTGCAGAAACAGAAACCTAAGCTAATGGGTCCCGAGAGAACTCGGGTGCTGATTCTGGTACTTTCCTTTTCTTTGACCGGGGCTCTTGGCCCGTTGTCGGGTTGTCATTCCTTTGCCAAGTGAAAGGAGTGAGCAAATTCCTTTGGTCATCTTGATTCTCAACAGCATGTTGCTCTAAAATCTCAATCAAAGCATCTTTCTCTCTCAGTAGTTGCTGTATTTGTGTACACTCCACGTTGAGAATGCGGTACTTGTTCTTCCAAGACCTCCTCTCCTATTGAACTTTGTTGAGAGTAACCTGAAGCTTTTCCGTTTCAGTCATGAAGTACATGACAGACTCCCTCGGCGGAAGAATTCCGTAACGAGGATAAGGCATTTTTAGCTTGAGAGCTCTAGTTTGTACCCAATGGAGATAAGGCTCCACCGAGACACAGTCTGGTTTTCCTAGAGACTCTCGTCCTTTCTTATGAACATGCTTCCAAGTGTGCACTATTTCCATCTTTAGTGCTCTGTCGTTTTCTCCTTCCTTGAAGAAAATACCTTCCAGATGAACACCTCGTGGGACGTGTCTCATCGGGTATCCAAATTGACAACAAACCAATACCGGATGGTAGTTGATTCCTCCATTAGTTCCTATAAGGGGTACGTTGGGGAAGTTTCCACAACGATCAATGATTCCGATTCCATCATAGATCCTATTACACCAATCTATATCAGAGTTGGTAAGAGACATGATCTTCTGCGACCAACGTAAGGCACTCTTACAATCCCAAAAAGCAGCAGACTTAGGCAAGTGGGAGATAAACCATTTGTAAAGTAAAGGTACACAGCATGTGATCTCCCCTCCGCTGTACAAATTCCCAAGTGTACAGAATGATACGCATCTGCGAGCGAAGTCGGCACAGGATTTCCAATGAGAAAAACCTTAATGGAGTTAATATCGACGAAGTTATTGATGTTGGGAAACAAAAATAACCCGTAGGTGAGCAAGACAAAGATGCTTTCAAAAGCAGTCACGTTTCCTATACTGGCAAAATACAGGGCTTTCTTTGTCAAGAATTGGGCTGGCAAACCTTGTATGCCACCCTTGGTAGTCATGTGAGTCCTGACCTCAGACTCGTCCAAATGAATTACTCTTGCAATGGTCTGATTCTTTGGAATTTCTTCTAGTCCAGAAAATGGAGCTTGATCAGTAATGTGTAGATCAGTCAGATGAGAATACTCCTCCAGCGTTGGTGCGAGCTAGTAATCTGGGAATGTGAAACAGTGATAAACCGGATCGTAAAACTGAATGAGTGCATCCATGATTCCCTCAATCACATGGACTCTTAACAGTGGTAGTAAACCTCCGTGCTTGGCTCTAAAAGCCTCTTGGTTTGTGATCATTCTCGCCAAACCTCTTAAATCCACCAGCTTTGGAACCTTGAAGGTATACCTATGGGTTCTCCTTCTACCGAAATCCATTAGTGCAATCCTTTTCTCTGATATTTGCAAGCACAGTCTTAGTTTAATTTGAAAAATAGAGAGACTAGAAGAGAAAATTTTTTCTGAATGTTTTAATGTTTTTTAAATGAATGCATGAATGCAGCACACAAAAACATAGGAAAAACATGGGGTCAAAGGGTCGTTGTCATGAAGTCAAGGCTCTACCCATCCCCAAAGGTTTATACTAGGGTGATTTTTGTACCTGTACTCATTATCATCAGCTCCTCCCAGGAAAGCAAAACAACAAGCGGATCGCCAGCGAGTTGTAGAGCGATCTTAGAGTAAGTGCCATTCACCGAGAATAGATCACCAGCCTCAAATGAGGGTAGTATCGCGTAACAACTATTCCCGATAGTTTCCGTACTACAAAAGGGTTTGGCTTCTCAGCTGCTCAGACATCACAATCGGCCCATTGTCTAGGTGTGAGAATGGGTTGCATTGGTCAGCCTCCACTGACGTTGATGGTCGACCTCGTCGCCATCACTTATCTTAAGTGTATACTTAATCTTTCCACATGCAGCATCACACCCATTCCCATTAGCAGAAAAATAAACATGTATAGCAATTAGGAAAAGCAGTATATATATTTGTCCTAATCATCCTGGACCTTTAAAGCTTATGAATCCTAAGTTCCTGACAGAAAATGGGTTCCCCGGCGGAAGCCCCAATCTGTGGTTTCATATAAGAGATGAAAAGAAAGAAGAAAAATAGAGATGCGCCCCACGGTGGGCGCCATTTTTCTGTAGCGAGCGATTTTGGACGCGGTTCTTAAGCGCGGTCGCTCTCTGCGATTGAGTTTACTATAGGTCGATTCATTTTTTATCCTATTGTGAGCTGATGAAGGAAGGGAAATAGATGTATCCAATTAACCCTGCTTGCATACCGAGTTTAAACAGTGGTCTGTTAGGTTACGGATGCGATCAATGTGGTGGGGCCTTTCTTGTGTTATTTTGACAGACAAGTTTCTGGCGGGGAACAAGGATTAGGATGTTAGGACTGATGCTTTTTGATAGATATATGAGAGTATGGGATTTTGGGTTTTTGTTTAGTGTGCTCGCTAAGATTTTTCTCTTTCAATCTTATGCCTACGTATTCCCATTTACCGAAACAGGGAAATCAGAGCGTTCGTAGTTCCTCCTCCTATTCTATGGGAGGAAATGGTGTTTTGGTGTCTTGTTCAAAGCCCAAGACGTGAACCGAAAGGTGGTTTGTATCTTGTTCAAAGCCCAAGATATGAAGCTGAAGGGTCTATTTGTATCTTGTTCAAAGCCCAAGATGTGAAGCTAAAAGGGTGTTGACTTTAGAGAGAATTTGTCATCTCTAAAGAGGGGTTTATTTGTCACAACTGTTGGGTGACTGACTGTAAAGGAGGATTACTTTAACAGGGATACGCGGATCCTAGTAATGCCATAATTTCCTTTATAGGGGGTTTTAACCTGAAGGAGAAGACTTTAACTCAGTGTAGAGCAATGCCATCTTTCCTTAGGAATTTCTCATGCTAAAAGAGGGACAGTGGCATGGATGTAGATGATCCAGAGGCTTGCCGCTTACAGCAATTAGATGAAAGGGAAGGAATTGTTGATGTTTGTATGCTGTGAACGAGGCAAAACTTTGATGCTAAAAGGTTGATTGGATCAACCAGTGGTCTTCTTATACAAAGCCTAAGAGGAGGCTATTATGTGTCTCGTACAAAGCCCGAGAGAGAGAGGCTAAAAGGTTTTGACTCAACGAGGGAATCTTTTGGTTTCTCGTATAAAGCCCGGGATGGAGGCTATTTGACTCAAGAAGAGAGTTTTTGTATCTCGTACAAAGCCCGAGATGGAAGCTAAAATTTGTTTGGCTCAATAAGAACCTTTTTGTATCTCGTATAAAGCCCGAGATGGAGGCGAAAGGGGTGATTGACTCAACGAGGGAGTCTCTTATGTGTCTCGTACAAAGCTCGAGAGAGAGGCTAAACGTTGTTTGACTCCGCTGGGGAGAATCATTGTATAAAGCCCAAGAGAGAGGCTAACTTCACTGGAGAAGGATCATTATACAAAGCCTAAGAGGAGGCTATGGTGACTGTTTTAGTTGAGTGACAGGTCCAGTATACTGATTTGAAAGAGAAAATCAGTTCTTATATGAGCAACATTGTACTCAAGGATTTGATTCAAGGATCTAGGTTATTCCTGTTCTTTTAGGAAGCGGGAAATCTGAAGGGTATTGAGACTGTCCGAGTCTACGGGTTTTCTTCCTATTTAACGAAGGGGTCACTTGATAATGTCTTTGATACTCAAGGAGATTAGACTGTCCAAGTCTATAGTTTCATCTTTTATACTATGCTTTGAGAAACAGTAGTAGACTCTTGGAAAGACTGCTCTATTAAGATGACTAAGTTTTGTTCCTATACCTCTAGGAGGTCCTCGGGACAATTTGTACGAAGCCCAAGAGGAGGCTGGAAGCTTTTAAGAAGCCGACGGGTCCTTGTACGAAGCCCAAGAGGAGGCTATCATTCCCAGAGGAAGAGATCATTATACGAAGCCTAAGAGGAGGCTGTGAATACTTCTAAGAAGCCAAGAGGTCCTTGTACTAAGCCCAAGAGGAGTCGGGGTTGCTTTTAGGAAGCCTGTGGGTTCTTGTACTATACCCAAGAGGAGGCCGATACTTTTAAGAAGCCCGTGGGTCCCCAAACCCCGAGAAATTCAAGACAGACTATTCACAGAGAATAGATCAAGCCAGGAAAGTTCGAGAATTTGGAAGAAACTCAAAGATGCCATTCACGGAGAATACATTCATCTCTGGGAGTAGAGTTTCTTGACAATTCCTAATGAGGACAGCCGAAGAGAAGACTGTATCTGGTGATCCTATTGGGGATCTAGTTGTCTATTTCTATGAATAAACGAAACGGCGTCACCTAGTTCTAGACGTAGTTGTCGGGGAAACTCTAAATATCTATACTATTATTACACAGTTGATATGAGTTTATGAAAGAAGACTTACAGCGAAACAGCCCCACAATACAGTTATATGTATATGAAAGCGGTAAATGAAAGCAATAACCACTTACTCGGTTGTAGATCTTCCATGCTGTTGGGTTAGTTACTCAACAAAGAAAGATTGAAAACAATAATATATTCAAAATCAAAGGAGAAAGTGCTTTGAAAAAGAAATATTTGGGGCTTACAGCTCAAGGAGAGGCCCAGGGTTTTATCAGTGAGCGCACTGTTTGAATTTGTACAGAGGGACTTATACAAGTGACTGAGGCCCAAAAAGTTTTCTATACAAAGGGATGGGTCTTACACTCTCTCAAGAGGCCCAAAAAGTTTAAAGAAAAAGAGTGGGGCTTATAAAACGAGGGTAGGCCCAGATGATTTTTCGTTAAAAATGGCGATCGCGTCGAGGTTTTCTTTTAACGCAGAGGGACTTATACAATAAGTGAGGCCCAAAAATGATTTGGTCAAAAAAAGGATTGGGTCTTACACTCTATTAGAGGCCCATGAGTATTTGACAATGATTTGTTTGAGTGAAAATCAAAGAAACCCTAATTTTATTCTTTAAAAGTAAATATTTAAAGAAAATCAATGAAAAATACCAAATAGGTTTGAATAAACCACTTGTGATTTTGGTTTAAGGTTTGAAAAATGAGGTATAAATCACAAGAGATATTAAAACTCATTTGGTCTTGATTTTTCAAGATGAATATTCATTTTAATGTGTTTAAAAACAAATAAAAATGAATTTATTCACAAAAATACTAATTATATTAAATAAATAATATAAACTCAATTTTTTTGTGGAATAAAATATTTCAACATTTTTGTGATTTTTTTGCAAAAAGAACCAATAAAAAATAATTAAAATTGAAAGAGTTATTAATTTTCCAATTAATTAATAAACCATGAAAATATTGGAAAAAATGACAAAATGTGGAAAAAACACAAAATGGCATAGGTGGGGTTTGAACCCAAGACCTCAAGGTTACAAGGCGTGCGCCTTACCACTGGGGTGGTGATACATCCATTGTTTGAAACAAAACAACAAATATACAAGTCATGCCTTGGTTTTAGGCCTAGCCTAAGGCAAGTTTTGGCTCAGAAACGTGAAGGTCATAACTTTCTCAATTCTTAATGGTTTGAGGCAAAATTTATATGCATTTGGACCAGAATTTCATAAGGAATCCAATGGTGGTGGTAGTTTTTTCAGATCACACTCCCTCCTCAAAACCCGATAGTGGTTTTGAAAATAACCTATAATTGCATTTTCTATGCTACAACTTGGTACAAGCATGGATTACATGGTGAATTAGCTCAAACACAACATATACAACATGTATGAGATGTTTATGATCAGTGGACTTCAAAGCATTGCATGGTTCAAAGATTCCAAGTTGTGAGGCTTACCTCTTTTTTTGAGATTTTGGAGCTTTTGTGAAATCTGTCAAACCTCTTGTTCCAGAAATGATTTGATGCTTTAGACACACTCAAATGATCCCTTAGAAGCTTTTAGGATGATTGGAATTGACTGGTACCTGCAAAAACACAAACAGTCCCTTTCTTGCAAAAGGGGTTAAAAGTGACCAAAATAGCAACTCTCTCAAATGGTGTTCCAGATGGGGGGAACCATTTGGGACAGTTCAAGGATGATATTTGGAGTGTGTTTGAGGTTTTATCTGGTTTGGAAAGTGACTGAATCAAGACATGGCTTGAAAAATGCAAAAAAAAACCTATTTTGAGGTTTTGAGAGGTGACTTTGTCATTTTGTGATTACAGGTCACTTGTGATAGTTTACACAGCTTACATATGATATATATGAGGTGTGTGTGTGATTGATCGTGATGGAAAAGCTCTCAAGCTCAAAAACTCAAAGTTGCCTTGCTAAAGAAGGCATTTTTGCCAAGAGAAAGAGGTTTTGAGGAAAGCATCTGTTTGATGGCTTTGGTGTCCTCAAACTGATCACAATTGAGCTCTATTTATAGTAGAGCAAGTTTGTTTTGGGATTCACAATGAATGGCAACTGCAGCAGAGGTTTGGCCAATGTTGTCCAATGGAAATCCAAGTCTCCTCTAGCCATTGACTATAGGTTAGGGCACAGGGCTGTGGTTCCCTTGGTCTTGGATAAGTCTTGACTGAATTCAGTTGAGAATGGCTCAGTCCATGCCACCTTGATGCTTCCATCGAATGCTCCAATCCAAAATTGAAGTCTTGTCCCTATTTTGGCAATTCTAGGTTCAACATGCTATTTCTTGTTCCAAAGACTTTGGAGGCTTAGCTCAGTGATTGCCCCCTTTAGATTCAATCCTCAGAGGTGTCCAAGTGGATAGGAGCATTTGGATTTGGCTGATTTTGGCAAATCGAGCAAAAATGCAAATTCTGCCTTGCCTTGGCAGATTTCAGCAAGGCAACTTTCCAATGTCATATCTCATGGCTCAAATTGAATTTGGTAATGTTCTTGTCCATTTTGGAAAGCCCTTACATCATACAACAACTGTTTGAACATATTTGGTTTTGATCTCTTTTGAATCCAAGTGAAAAATCCCCCTACATTTGGCAAAAAGTAGGGTAAAATCTGACTTAGTGAAATTTTCACCAAGTGTTGGAACAAAGTGACTTTTCTTAATTTTGATCACTCCATAACTCAAAATCCATGAGGAATTTGGACATAGGTCAGTATGAAGCTTTTGTAGAGGGAAATGAGATCTACAAATCAAGCTTTGAATGGGGCACAATGGCCTTGTGGTTTAGGAGTTATGGTCCTCCAAAGTTGGCACATTAGTGTCACTTTTTCCATAACTTAGAAATTTTTCTAAGTTTTTATGGTTACCCCTTTTACAAGTTATCCCACTTTCTTTGATTTTTCTTGATGAATGATGATTCAAATCATACATTAACATCATTTTAGGGTTAAAAATCCATTTTGGTGAAAAATCTCAAAAAGTCAAAGTTGACTTTTGTGCACAGTTGACTTTTTATCAGATGAATTCCAAATTGTGCAATTCTTCATGAAATCATGTCCTTGACCTAAATCAAACTTGATGGACATGTTCCATGGGTGTAATTGGGTATATTGAATCATGACTTAGGGTTTGGGAGCATGTCCTGGTCAAAAGTCAAAGTTACAGTTGACTTTCCTCGCGAAACCCTAATTGTGGTGCAGATGAAATTGAGACTTGTTGCTCAAACTTCTTGGATCAATCCATTGTTCCAAATGGATCAATATAGTATATTAAAGACCCTCAAATCATGTCTTGAGGTCTTGGCTCATGATTTGCCCTAAAAGTCAACTTAGGGGTGAATTAGGTCAAAAAACCCTAATTCCTGATTTTGGATGAATGCATCCCCTGAGGAAAAATTGACTTGATGCTTGGGTTTATGATGTCCCTTGGAGCATCATAGGTTATGCCTTGAAGCATTGGCTCATGCCCAGAGGAGAATTTCCATCTGGAGGCCCTGGTCGACCAAAACCCTAATTTGGTGACACTGGCGATCTTGGAGCTAGATCCACTTAAAAGGAAGCAGCCTTGTGCTTAATCCTTGAAGTGGGAGTCCTATTGATCCATTGTAGATGTTGGAGAGGTTTAGACAAGTTGAAGATCATGTCATTTCTTGATTGATCCTTTGTCTAAGAACTCTGAGAGGGCTTGAAACCCTAATTCTTGATGGTAGTGAATGCTCAACAATCCTTGAGGAGATTGATGAGGCATGAAGGTACATCCATATTATGATGATGATTTGCACAATGATGGGAAATCTTAGTGGTCAAAATTTGGGGTATGACACCAAGGTGCGGAAACAGAAACCTAAGCTAATGGGTCCCGAGTCCTCTCTGAGGAGAACTCGGGTGCTGATTCGGGTACTTTCCTTTTCTTAGACCGGAGCTCTTGGGCCGTTGCCGGGTTGTCATTCCTTTGCCAAGTGAAAGGGGCGAGAAAATTCCTTTGGTCATCCTAATTTTCTACAGCATGTTGCTCCAAAATCTTAATTAGAGCATCCTTATCTTTCAGCAGTTGTTGTATTTTGGTACACTCCACATTGAGAATGTGGTACTTGTTCTTCCAAGACCTACTCTCATGTTGAACTTTGTTGAGCATAAACTGAAGTTTTTCCGTTTCAGTCATGAAGTACATGACAGATTCCCTTGGCGGAAGAACTCTGTGATGAGGATAAGGCATCTTTAGTTTGAGAGCTCTAGTTTGTACCCAGTGGAGATAAGGCTCCACCGAGACACAGTCCGGTTTTCCTAGAGACTCCCGTCCTTTCTTATGAACATGTTTCTAAGCGTGCACTATTTCCATTTTTAGTGACCTGTCATTTTCTCCTTCCTTGAAGAAAAGACCTTCCAGATGAGCATTACGCGGGACATGCCTCATCGGGTACCCAAACTGACGACGAACTAAGACTGGATGGTAATTAATTCCTCCCTTAGTTCCTATGAGGGGTATGTTGGGGAAGTTTCTGCAACAGTCAATGATTCTGATCCCATCATAAATCCTATTGTACCAATCTATATCAGAGTGGGTAAGAGACATGATTTTATGCGACCAACATAAGGCACTCTTATGATCCCAAAAAGCGAAAGACTTAGGCAAATGGGAGATAAACCACTTATATAGCAGGGGTACACAACACATGATCATTCCTCCACTGTATAAATTCCTTGAGTGTACAGAGTGATATCGACGAAGTTATCAATGTTGGGAAACAGAAATAACCCGTAGGTGAGTAAAACAAAGATGCTTTCAAAAGCAGTCACGTTCCCTATACTAGCAAAGTATAGAGCCTTCTTTACCAGAAACTTGGCTGGTAAACCTGGGATTCCTCCCTTGGTGGTCAGGTGAGTCTTGATTTCTGACTCATCCAAATAGTTTTCTCTTGCAATGATTTGATCCTTTGGAATTTCTTCCAATCCAGAAAAGGGAGCTTGATCAGTAATGGGTAGATTGATCAGATGAGAATACTCCTCCAGTGTTGGTGCGAGCTGGTAATCCAGGAATGTGAAACAGTGATAGACCGGATCGTAAAACTGAATGAGTGCCTCCAGGATTCCTTCAATTACATGGACCCTTAACAGAGGTAGCAGACCTCCGTACTTGGCTCTGAAAGCGTCAGGGTTACTGATAATCCTTGCTAATCCTCTCAAATCCTCTAGTTTCGGAACCTTGAAGGTATACTTGTGAGTTTTTCTTCTACCAAAATCCATTAGCGCAATCCTTTTCTCTCTGACATTTGCAATCATTATCTTAGTTTAATTTGAAAAAGAGAGACTAGAAGAGAAAATTTTTCTTTGCTTAAGGTTTTTTAAAATGAATGCATGAAGGCAGCACACAAAAACATAGAAAAAACATGGGGTCAAAGGGTCGGTGTCATGAGGTCAAGGCTCTACCCATCCCAAAGGTTTATACTAGTGATTTTTGTACTTGTCTCTCAAAATCATTGATTCTTGTCGAGATAACATCAGCGGGCCGGGAACCGTGCTAGGTGATGTATTTCGAAGAATCTCAGAAGAGGGTAGTACCGCGTGACAACTATTTCCGATAGCTTCTGCACTACTGAAAGAGGTTTTTCCTAGGTGTATACTCAATCTTTCCACATGCGGCATCACACGCATTCCCATTAGCAGAAAAATAAACACAGATATCAATTAGGAAAAGCAGTATATATATTTGTCCTAATGTCCTAGACTTTTTAAGAGCTATGAATCCTATGATCCTAACAGAAAATGGCTCCCCGGCGGAGGTGCCATTGTGTGGTACCTTCCCAACTTAAATGTTTTTAACCTAAGATCCTAGTGAGGGCCGATCCTAGCAATAATGACATTCCCCGATGGAACCGTCATTCGGTGATACCTTGTGAACCCAATGACTCGTCCTAAGAGAAGGTTTCAACCAGAGAGATAAGAGAGACAAGATTCCTTTGTTTGGGCCCACGGTGGGCGCCATTTTTCCTGTGAAATTTTCTAAACTTAAGGTTTCCTCCTAAGAGACGGGAAAAGAACAAGTTGCTCCCACTGTGGTCGCCATTTTTCTGTGGAAAATGGGGACGACGATGACTAGATCTTACTTTGACTCCCACTGTGGTCGCCATTTTTCTGTAGCGCGGTTTTTGTGGTTTCGAATCACTATCGCTTTGGTACTACATTTCGATTCATTTTTTATCCTATTGAAGCTGATGAAGGAAGGGAAATAGATGCCTCCAATTAACCCTGCTTGCATACTGAGTTTAAACAGTCAAAACTGTAGGTTTACAAATGCGGTCAAAAGTGTGGGTCTCTCTTAGGTTATTGTGTTAAGAATAGAATGTCTGGAGGGATTCACTGGGAATTTTTTGGGATACTGTCCTAGATTGGTTGGAGGTAGGGGACTTTGGGGTTTTTGATTTGTGTACTCGCTAAGATTCTTTTTCAATCTTATGCCTACGTATTCCCGGGAGAGGGAAAACAGAGCGATTGTAGTTCCTCCTATTCTATGGGAGGAAATGGTGTTTTGGTGTCTTGTTCAAAGCCCAAGTCATGAAGCTAAAGGTGGTTTATATCTTGTTCAAAGCCTAAGATGTGAAGCTAAAGGGTCTATTTATATCTTGTTCGAAGCCCAAGCTGTGAAGCTAAAGGGGTTTGAATTTAGAGAGAATTTGTTATCTCTAATGGGGGGTCTGTTTGTCACAACTGTTGGGTGACTGATTATAAAGGAGAATTACTTTAATTGGGATATGCGAATCTAGCAATGCCATAATTTCATTGATAGGGGATTTTTAGCCTGAAGGAGAAGACTTTAACTTAGTGTAGAGCAATGCCATCTTTCCTTAGGAATTTCTCATGCTAAAAGAGGGACAGTGGCGTGGATGTAAATAATCCAGAGGCTTGCCGCTTACAGCAATTAGATGAGGGAAAAGGAGTTATTGATGTTTGTATGCTGTGACCAAAGCATGATTTGATGCTAAAAGGTTGATTGAATCAAACAGGGATTTCTTTATACGAAGCCTAAGAGGAGGCTATTGACCCAACAAGAGGATGCTTTTGTGTCTCGTACGAAGCCCGAGATAGAGGCTAAAAGGGTTGACTCAACAAGAGAGTGTTTTTATATGTGTCTTGTACGAAGCTCAAGACGTAGGCTAAAAGGGTTTGACTCAACAAGAGAGTCTTTTAGACTCACCAAGAGAGTGATTTGTATCTCATACGAAGCCCGAGATAGAGGCTAAAAGGGGATTGACTCAACAAGAGAGTCTTTTTATACTCAACAAGAGAGTGATTTGTATCTCGTGCGATGCCCGAGATAGAGGCTAAAAATGTTTGACTCAATAAGAGAGTCTTTTATACTCACCAAGAGAGTGTTTTTGTATCTCGTACGAAGCCCGAGATAGAGGCTAAAAGTGTTTAACTCTGCTGGGCAGAATCATTGTACAAAGCCCAAGAGGAGGCTAGGGTTACTGTTTCAGTTGAGTGACAGGTCCAGTATGTTGGTTAAAAGAGAAAATCAGTTCTTATATGGGTAATGTTGTACTCATGGATTTGATCTGAGGACCGGGATTATTTCCTGTTCTTTAAGGAAACGGGGAATCTGAAGGGTATTGAGATTGCCCAAGTCTACAGGTGCTTTTTCCTTTTTTTTGAAAGGAACTTGAGAATGTCTTCGGGACTCAAGGAGATTAGACTGTCCAAGTCTAGAGTTTTATCTTTTTTACTATGCTTATGAGAGATTAAGAGACAGTACATTAGCGGTAGAAAGATCTAGACTCTTTGAAAGACTGTTTTATTAAGATGACTAATTTCTGTTCCTATACATTTAAGAGGTCATCGGGACAATTTGTACGAAGCCCAAGAGGATGCGAGAAAAACTTTTAAGAAGCCGAAGGGATAATTTGTACGAAGCCCAGGAGGAGGCTATCTTCCCGGAGGAAGAATCATTATACGAAGCCTAAGAGGAGGCTGTGAAAACTTATAAGAAGACGACGGGTCCTTGTACAACGCCCAAGAGGAGGCGGGGATGCTTTTAGGAAAGGTGCGGGTCCTTGCACTAAGCCCAAGAGGAGGCTGATGAACAGTTCCATAAGGGGTTTCACTTGGAACATTGGCCTTTTGTATATGAACTGTTCAAGGGGGAAATTTCTTAGATCTAGTTATCTAAAATTGTTGTAAAATAAAATTCTCATGGTTTAGTTTATGTTGAAATATTCGGCAGAACGTCGGATGTAAAGAGACGAGGTTTTGTCTAGTTCTAGACGTAGTTGCCGGGGAAACTCTAAATATCTACACTAGTATTACACAGTCGATATGAGTTTATGAAATAAGACTTACAGTGAAACAGCCCCACAATACAGTTATATACATATGAAAGCGGTAAATGAAAGCGGGTAAACACTTACTCGGTTGTAGAGCTTTCATACTGTATTGTTAGTTGTTTAACAAAGAGATTGAAAATAACAGTATATTACAAAATCAAAGGAGAAAGTGATTTTGAAAGGAAAATTGGGGCTTCCAGCTCAAGGAGAGGCCCAGGGTTTAATCAGTGATCGCACTGTCGTTTTGTACAGGGACTTATACAAGTGACTGAGGCCCAAAAAGGTTTTCTGTACAAAGGGATGGGTCTTAAACTCTCTCAAGAGGCCCAAAATGATTGAAAATGAACAAAGACGGGTCTTATAGCTCAAGGAGAAGCCCAATGGTTAATTTTGAAAAGGGCGACGATCGCGTCGAGTTTTTGAAAACACCGTGGGTCTTATACAATGACTGAGGCCCAAAAGTTTATGTTTTCAAAAGGGGGTTGGGTCTTACACTCTATTAGCGGCCCAAAATGATTTTGAATGGGTCTTATGGCTCGAAGAGAGGCCCAGATGGTTTGTTTTAAACGGGCGATGATCGCGCCGAACTTTTGAAATACAACAGGACTTATACAACATTTGAGGCCCAAAATAGTTTTGTATTTACAAAGGATTGGGTCTTACACTCTATTAGAGGCCCAAAAGTTTTTAAAAGGTTTGATGAGGGTTGGATTAATCAAAACCCTAATTTGCTTCCAAAATGTATTTTAATTAAACAAAAAAAAATTAATTAAAATGATCAAAATTGTTTAACATGTGGAAAACAAATTGTGATCTTAGATTAATGTTTCAAAAATCATGTTTTGACCTACAAAATGATTAGAAATCATAAAAATTTGCAAAATCAAGAAGGAAAAAATATTTTAAATGTCAAAAACAGTTAAAATATTAATTCTTGGCAAAAATATCAATTATATGAAATAAATAATATTTTTGGGATTTTTTGGTAAAATAAAATATTTTAACATTTTTGTGAATTATTAAAAAAAGAATCAACTCAAAATCATTAAAACTCAGAGAGAAATTAATTTTTGAATCAATTAAATAAAATCACAAAATTCAAATATTTGAATTTTCAAAAAGGGCGCCAAGAACAAGGGCAAGAACACGCGCCACCCTCTGTTTCTGCAGATTTGCGTTTTCTATCCAATCTCACTGAATACTTGATTATATCATGCAATCTACATATCAATCTACTCGTTTCAATCCCACGATCATGTCTATGGTCTTTAATTTCATTTATTTTAAGCATGGAATAAGAAATCAAAGAGAAACCTCAAGAACCCTAAATTCTGCATGAAGGTTCTGAAATTCCATACACGATTCATACAAAGCAATTGATTGAGGGTAAACACTCTATGCATGATTATGAACATATGGCCAAATTATTGTGCAGCAAAAAATGCATGGATCATAGAGTTAGAAGAGCTCATGCTCACCTCTTGTAGCTGGTGATCGTGTTTTGGGTTAGAGGTGTTACAGCTAGGTTCCAATGATCTGGATAGCTTCCCTAGGTGCCATGGAGTGTGTCTGGATTCTTGGAATGGATTGAAATGATCTAGAACTTGAGATGGTACCCCAACTGCAAATCTGTCAAAGGTTTGAGCAATTGCCTGGTGATTTTATGATTTTGGTGTTCCAGATGTTATGTGAGTGTTTGGATCACTTCTATATGATGTTTATGAGGTGTGTGTGTGATTGGTTTGGTTAGAATTGCTCTCAAACTCAAAACCTGATAGTGACTTGCTTTGGAAGGCAAATTTGGAAGTGAGAAGGTGATTTTGAGGAAAGCATCTGTTTGATGGCTTTGGTGTACTCAAACTGAGCACAAATGAGCTCTATTTATAGTAGAGCAAGTTTGTTTTGCAAGCAATAGTGAATGGCAACTGCTGCAGAGGTTTGGCCAATGTTGGCAAATGAGAATCCAAGTCTCCTCTAGCCATTGACCAGAGGTTAGAGCATAGAGTTGTAGTTCCCTAGTTGTTGGATCATTCTTGACTGAATTCAGTTGCAAATGTGTCAGTCCATGCCACCTTGGTTCATCTATTAAATGCTCCAATCCAAAATTGGAGTCTTGTCCCTCTTTTAGGGATTTCTAGGTTTGGCATGCTACTTCTTGTTCCAAAGACTTTGGAGGCTTGGATCAGTGTTTGTTCCCTTTAGATTTGATCCTCAGATGTGTCCAAAGTGATGACAAGGCTTGGAATTATCTAATTTTTCCAAATCGAGCAAAAGTACAAAATTCTGCCTAGCCTTGGCAGTTTTCATCAAGGCATGTTTCCATTGTCATAACTCATGGCTCAAGTGGAATTTGGTGATGTTCTTGGCCATTTTGGAAAGCCCTCATATGATACAACAATTGTTTGATCATATTTGGTTTTGATACTTTCTGGATCCAAGTGAAAAATGCCCCTACATTTGGAAAAAAGTGAAGGCAGATTCTGACTTAGTGAAAATTTCACTAAGTGTTGGAAAAAAGTGACATTTTCACTTTTCTTGATTTTGATCATTCCATAACTTGAAATCCATGGGGCATTGGAAAGAGGTGTAGTTGAAGCTTTTGTAGAGGGTAATGAGAGCTACAAATCCAGCTTTGGATGGTAAAAAATGGCCTTGTGGTTTAGGAGTTATGGTCCTCCAAAGTTGGTACCCTAGCCAATTTGTTCCATAACTTAGAAATTTTTTTAAGTTTTTATGGTTACCCCTTTTACAAGTTATCCCACTTTTCTTGATTTTTCTTGATGAATGATGATTCAAATCACACATTAACATCATTTTAGGGTTAAAAAACCATAATTGTGAAAAATCTCAAAAAGTCGAAGTTTGACTTTTGTGCACAGTTGACTTTTTGTCAGATGAATTCCAAACTGTGCGATCCTCTATGAAATCAAGTTCTTGACCTAAATCAAACTTTATGGATTGATTTCATAGGTGTTATAGGGTGTATTGAATCATGTCTTAGGTTTTGGGAGCATGTCCTGGTCAAAAGTCAAAGATACAGTTGACTTTTCTCGCGAAACCCTAATTGTGGTTCAAATGAAATTGAAACCTGTTGATCAAGCTTCTTGGATCAATCCATTATTGCAAATGGATAAATTTGGTGTATTAGAGACCCTCAAATCATATCTTGAGGTCTTGGCTCATGTTTTGTTCTAAAAGTCAACTCAGGGGTGAATTAGGTCAAGAAACCCTAATTCCTGATTTTTGGTGAATGCATCCCCTGAGGCTAAAATGACTTGATGATTGGGATTTTGATGTCCCTTAGAGCATCATAGGTTATTCTTTGAAGCATTGGCTCATGCCCAGAGGAAAATTTCCATCTGGAGGCCCTGGTCGACCAAAACCCTAATTTGGTGACACTGTCGATCGTGAGGCTTGATCCACCTAGAAGGGAGAAGCCTTGTGCTTAATCCTTGAAGTGGGAGTCCTCTTGATCCTTTGTGAATGTTTGAAAGGCTATACAAGTTGAAGATCATGTCATTTCTTGGTTGATACTTTGCCTAAGAGCTCTGAGAGGGCTTGAAACCCTAAGCCTGATTGTAGTGGATGCTCACCCATCTTTGGGGAGACTAATGGTTCATCCATATGGTGATGATGATTTGGACAATGATGGGAATCTTAGTGGTCAAAATTTGGGGTATGACAACCACCAACGCATCTCAAAGTTCTTTCTTCCCCATGGCCTTTTTCCATATGGGGAATCGACATGATTGACATGATCGAACCCAAAGCTTCAAACGGACATCGGTTCATCCTGGTAGCCATTGACTATTTCACCAAATGGGTTGAAGCAGCGTCATACACCAATGTAACCTGACAAGTGGTGGTCCAATTTATCAAAATCATTCTCATCTGCCGTTATGATGTTCCAAGCCAGATCATTACTGACAATGGATCCAATTTGAATAACAAGATGATAAAAGAGTTGTGCGCAGAAATCAAGATTGAACACCATAACTCATCTCCCTACCGACCTAAGATGAACGGCGCGGTAGAAGCGGCTAACAAGAACATCAAGAAGATTGTTCAAAAGATGGTTGTAACCTATAAAGACTGGCACGAGATGCTACCCTTTGCTCTTCACATTTATCGAACATCTGTCCACACTTCAACGGGCACAACCTCTTTCTCTCTAGTATATGGCATAGAAGCAGTGCTCCCCATAGAAGTCGAGATACCATCAATCCGGGTATTGATGGAAGCTAAGCTAACAGAAGCTGAATGGTGTCAAAGTCGACACGACGAATTGAATCTAATCGAAGAAAACGAATTAAGGCTCTATGTCATGGTCAGTTATATCAACAAAGAATGAAGAAAGCGTTTGACCAAAAGGTCCGACCCCGTGTCTTCAGGAAAGGAGACCTTGTGCACAAGAAGATACAATCATTTCTCACAGATTTCTGGGGCAAGTGGACTCCGAATTATGACGGCCCCTATGTGGTCAAGAAAGCTTTCTCAGGCGGTGCCTTGAGACTCGCAACCATGGATGGAGAGGAATTTGCCTACCCCACAAACGTTGATGTAGTCAAGAAATACTTCGCCTAAAGAAACGTCTTGGTGGATTAAAAACCCGAAAGGGCGGTCCAGGCAAAAATTTGAGACATAATCATCTCGGTGGATTGGAAATCTCAAAGTACAATCCAGAAAAAAGTTTGGGATTCATGGCAAGTAACTACGTTCAACAAAGGGGAAAATCTCCCAGCAGCAGTAATGCCATCCATCAGGAAAATTCCAGTCAAGGTCATCTTCGACAGAAGCTCAGGATGTCCAGAATTCAAAGTTGGTAGAAGGATAACGGTCATTATGTTTCAATGTAGCCCTTTTTCCCTTTAATTACCATTTTCTAAACTTTGTAAATACTCCATGGAATCACGCGTTTGGCTGATTTCCATCCTATCAATAAAATTTGAGCCTTAGTGCTTTTGTTTGCAATTCTTATTAGTTTTAGCTTTATAGAACGATATTTTAACATGATTAACGATTCTTGAATTAAAACAAAAATGAATTTACTTGTCAACATTTTTATGCTTTTAAATAAAGATGGCAACTGCATTTGTTTGAAAATTGTCTCTGATGTGTTCCTTAAAACCAACTGCAGTTGATTTTGCATCTTTCTCTCATGTCATAACATGTGCATTCTTTCTTGTCGTGTCTCATCCCGTCGTCTCATCTTCAGAAACCGTCACACTGAATCTCCGACGCAGATACAACACTAGAGCCCAAGCTCGCCAAAGGATGTTTGAGCAGAACGATGAATTGGATAGGGTTAGCAATGAATTGGATGATTTACGAGGAAGCGTAGGGTAAATCATGGAAGCTCTACAAGTTATCAAGGCAAAGATGGATACTCAGACCACCGTAATCTCTGAGATTGTCACTCTAACTGTGGGACCTTCTACAAATGTCAACTCTTCTTTTATACCACCATTGGGTATGCCTTATGCTTTTGTACCTCCGCCAATTGCCACAACTACTCAACAGGCTGTTCCGGTGGGGCATGAGAATCCTTAAGCTATCCCCACCTTTGCTCCACCAACTGTGCAAACTCAAGCGCACCCCATTTTCCACAATCCACCACTGGTTTAAGATTTCCCCGAAGTGTCTGAAGAAGGGGACGAGCGTCATGAAAGGCTGAAAGAAAGTGTGGAAACCATCCAAAGAAATATGAGGGCAATGGAAGGTAGTAACGTCTTTAGTATTGATGTTAGAGATATGAGTTTGGTATCTGGTTTAGTGATTCCACCAAAGTTCAAGACTTCAAGCTTTGACGAGTATTCAAGCTCGACCTGCCCAAAGTCGCACTTGAGTATGTATTACCGAAGAATGGTTGCATACGTGGATAATGATAAGCTAATGATCCACTGTTTCCAGGATAGCTTGAAAGGAGACTCTGCTAAATGGTATATGGGTTTGGACCAATCCAGAATTCACAGTTTTCAATATCTGTCAGATGCTTTCGTGAAACATTACAAGTATAATATGGATTTGGCCTTAGATCATAGGCAACTTTTAAGTATGTCTCAGAATAACTCAGAGTCCTTTAAACAATATGCTCAATGCTGGATGGAGACTACTTCCCAAGTAGAACCTCCATTATCTAAGAAAGAACTGGCTGATTGGTTCGTAGACATTGTGAAGCCTGAGTTTTATGAAAGGATGATTAGTAGTGTTAGCGCCAATTTTGATGACATTGTGGCTGTAGGTGTGAAAGTGGAAGCCGGTTTGAAGAGTGGCAAGGTGATTAGTTCTTCAAGCAATTCAAGCAGTAGAAACAACACGAAACCTCCCAGTAATTTCCATAAAAAGAAAGAAGGGGAGACAAATGCAGTCATGACAGGCAGAAAGAAGAATCAAGTTTGGAAACAACCAGTTTATCAACAACAATCTAACCCAAGTTTTGTTCAGCAGCCAATATACCCTGTGCAGTTTGCCCCACAACCTTATGTGGCAGTTGTGACTCTAACTTTTAATCATCAAGCTCCTAATTATCAGCCCACGCAGCAGGCGCCCGTTTATCAACAACAACCCAACTATCAACAAGCATCCTGTGCTCCAGCTTACCAACAACAACAGAGGCCACCAACCCCTCAATTAAATGATCCCTACCGAAGACAAGTGGCAAAACCTTCATTTCCTCCAATTCCAATGACTTACACAGAGCTTTACCCATCTTTGGTACAACAAGGTTTGATCACTACTAGACCCTTGGGCCCACCTACAGAGAAGTCAATGCAATTTCATAACCATAATGCCCACTGTGCATTCCACCAAGGCGTTGTCGGTCATGACCTAGAAGGTTGTCTTGCACTAAAATATATTGTGAAGGGTTTAATGGAGAAGAAGATTATGTCCTTTGGGGATAATCAGCCAAATGTGAAGAATAACCCATTGCCTACACATGGGGTTGTAAATACTATCAAAAATGAAAATGATGAGGTGTTGATTAGGGATGCATCTAAGATTAAAACTCCTGTCAGGGTTTTTCATTCAAAATTATTTGAGGCTGGTTTGGTAAAGGTTTGCCACAATGACTGTGAAGATTGTGATGCCAGTGTCAGAGGATGCAAATTGGTTCAAGATAATATTCAACAGTTGATTAATGAAGGTTTTCTACAAGTAATCAGTAAGGTGAAGAAAGAGGAAGTTGCGGTAATTGAGCCCATCTTTAATTTACTAGAATCAAGTGAGAAGGTGACCATATTTAATGTGCCGAAGCCAGGTTCTGTGGTCCCTATCTTCAATAAGCCAAAGCCAGTGTTCAACACATCAGAATCTGTTATTGCTTCTGCTGCCAATCAACCGAGGCCGAAAATCATCAGAGAACCTATTCCCTTTCATTTCAGAAATTCTAAAGTTGTGCCGTGGAAATATGAAACTTCTGTGATTGATAAAGAGTCTGGAAGTGTGGTTCTAAGGAAAGAGGTGGGAACTACTAGTGAAGAAGTAACTAATATAGCTGGGGCTGGGAAGATGACGCGAACTGGTCGAATTTACAGTCCTCTCTTCAAAGGGACCATGCCCAAAGAAACCGTTGCTCCCGTGCCTGTCAAGGACAGGGGA
This sequence comes from Lathyrus tuberosus, assembly GCA_022829125.1. Lineage (NCBI taxonomy): Eukaryota > Viridiplantae > Streptophyta > Magnoliopsida > Fabales > Fabaceae > Lathyrus > Lathyrus tuberosus. The sequence continues at coordinate 19,853,045 of JALAZF010000021.1, read as the reverse complement.
AAAGAAGTGATTACAATTGATGAGGATGTTGAGTTTCTGAGGATCATCAAATGAAGTGATTACAAGGTGGTGGATCAGCTTCACCAGACTCCCTCCAAAATCTCAATCTTGTCTTTGTTATTGAGCTCACCTGCCCATCGAGCTGCTTTACAGAAGATTTTGGCCCAAGCCCATGTTGCTCAGGATGTCACTACTGGCCAGTTTGGCAGTATAATTGCAAATATCACCGCTTGTAGAACCCCCAGCTTTAGCAAGGATGAGTTACCCAGAGAAGGTGAAAATCACAATCTTGCTTTACATATATCCGTGAAGTGCCAAGAATACACTCTGGTAAGAGTCCTCGTGGACACTGGCTCCTCACTAAATGTTTTGCCTAAGAGGACACTTGAAAAGTTGGCTTACAAAGGGGCTGAAATGAAACCTACCTCCTTGGTTGTCAAAGCTTTTGATGGTTCACGAAGATCTGTAATGGGTGAAGTTGAACTACTAATCCTAATTGGCCCGCATGTTTTCAACATCACATTCCAAGTGCTAGACATTAATCCTGCCTACAGCTGCCTACTTGGATTGTAATGGATCCATGAAGCTGGTGCTGTAAATTCAACATTACACCAAAAGATGAAGTTTGTGGTTGAGGATAAGCTGGTTATCATACATGGTGAAGAGGACTTGATGGTCAGTAACTTGTCTTTCTTCCGCTATATAGAGGCTGATGAGGATGCTTTGGAAACTTCTTTCCAAGCTCTTGAAATAACCAATGCTGTCATGTTGGACATTAAAGGGCTGGTGGTCCTGAGTAATCAATCTTTTGTTTCGTTCAAGAGTATGCAATCTTCTCTGAAAGAAGGTGTGCCCGCAGGCTGGGGAAAGGTTATTGAAGTTTAAGAAAGGAAGAAGTATCAAGGGTTAGGTTACAAACCAACTCGTGATAAAACATCAGCTTCTAGAACTATGCGATCGAAGACAATCCAGGAAGTGTTCGGCGGTAAAGGATATCAGGTCAATGCCGTGATAGAAGATGAAGAAGATGAGGATATCAGCCATTTGGTATTTTAGTGTGACGCCACACTAGATAATTGGGAAGCTATTGAGATCTCTGTGTTGTTCCCTGTGCCAGAGTAATATGTTTGTTTTTATTGTTTGTTTTCAATTCCATAGTCGTGCCCAAGGCTATCGGACTATTTTGTATGGGCCACCACTTTCAACTTTTATTAATCAATGAAGATGTTTTGTTAAACTCTTTTGTTTTCATTTACCGTCTTTGCTTTTAAGGGAAAATGGCAATCTTTTTCAAAACTACCAAAAATATTCTTCTTGCATTTAATTTTGTGCATTTTAATAAAATAAATCCCTCCACCATGCAGGATAATCCACAAACCTGTTGTATTCGATGACCCTACTTTCACCATTGACTTTGACTCACCCATCTACCAAGCTGAAGATAAGGGAGAAGAAGACTATGAAGTCCCAGATGAGTTGGGAAAAATGTGTGAGTACGAGTACACGGATCTTCAACCACATGAGGAAAAAGTCGACACCATCAATCTTGGTACTGATGAGAAGAAGAAAGAATTCAAGATTGGGGCAACGCTAGGGGGAGAGATCAGACGACGGTTGGTATAGCTTCTTGAAGAGTATGTGGATGTGTTTGCATGGTCTTATCAGGACATGCCTGGTTTGGATACAGACATAGTAGTTCATAAATTACCACTCAAGCCTGAGTGCCCGCCAGTGAAACATAAACTTTGAAGAAGTAGGCCTGACATGGCTCTCAAGATCAGAGATAAGGTCAAAACACAACTTGACGCAGGATTTCTGGCAGTCTCAAAATACCCTGAGTGGGTAGCCAACATTGTGCCCGTGATGAAAAAGAATGGCAAAGTGAGAATATGTGTGGATTATAGGGATCTTAACAAGGCAAATCCCAATGACGATTTCCCTCTGCCGCATATTGACACTCTTGTGGATAATACGGCCCGTTTTGCAATTTTCTCCTTTATGGATGGTTTCTCCGGTTATAACCAGATTAGAATGGATCCTGCCGACATGGACAAAACCATGTTCATCACTCCCTGGGGAACTTATTGCTACAAGGTCATGCCCTTTGGTTTGAAAAATGCAGGGGCAACATATCAAAGAGCTATGGTGACTCTTTTCCATGATATGATGCATAAAGAGATTGAGGTATATGTTGATGATATGATTGCTAAATCCTAGAGTGAGGAGGAGCATTTGGATCATCTTCAAAAACAGTTCAAAAGACTTCGAAAATATCAATTGAGGTTAAACCCTGCCAAATGTACCTTCGGTGTTAGATCAGGAAAATTGCTCGGTTTTATCGTTAGTCAACGAGTAATTGAGGCGGACCCTGACAAAGTGCGAGATATTCAAGAAATGCCAGCTCCACAAACTGAGTCTCAAGTAAGAGGTTTCCTTGGTCATTTGAATTACATCTCCAGGTTTATCTCCAATATAACTCCCACTTGTTAGTCGATCTTCAATCTACTTCACAAAGACCAGACTGTAGAGTGGAACTCTGATTGCCAACAGGCCTTTGATAAAATCAAGAGTTATTTGCAAGAACCACCAATCTTGGTCCCACCTGTTTTAGGGAAACCTCTCTTCATGTATCTGACTGTGTTGGAAGGATCAATGGGTTGTGTTTTGGGCCAACATGATGAATCTGGGTGAAAAGAGCATGCCATTTACTACTTGAGCAAGAAGTTTACTGATTGCGAAAGTCGATATTCACTTCTGGAAAAGACTTATTGTGCTTTAGCATAGGTTGCCAGGCGTTTGAGGCAATACTTGATATGTCAAACTACTTTATTGATCTCAAAAATGGATCCAATAAAGTATATCTTTGAAAAGCCTGCTCAAACTGGAAGGCTTGCCCGTTGGCACATGCTCCTATCAGAATATGATATTCAATGCGTCACTCAGAAGTCTATCAAGGGAAATGTCTTATCAGATTACCTTGCAGATCAGCCTGTAGAAGACTATGAACCCCTCAAATTTGATTTCCCGGATGAAGACATTATGTTGATAAAAAGAGACTCTGAAGAGCCAGGCCCTGATGAAGGTCCTGAACCTGGTTCCCGATGGAAGATGATGTTTAATGGCCCCTCTAACTATAGTGGACATGGTGTAGGTGTTGTGTTGATGAACCCTGATGGTGGTTATACCCCGTTTATAGCAAGGTTAGATTTTGAATGTACAAATTGTCGTAACCTGAAATTTGACCTCCTTTTTTTTCTCTTCGCATAAGCACGCGTATTCGGATCGCTGGCATAGGCACTCACACTTTTTTCTCTTTGATTTTGTTGCAGGAATATTCAGGTTCTCCAGGCTCAATTAATCGAATCTTCACAAGGTCATCACATCATCAAAACAAGCACAAAATAAGCTTTTCTATGCCTTTGTATCAAAGCAAGAGGTTGAAAATCGAAACCGTGGCCACAACGTCATTTTCAAGCAAATTTGGGGTTTTTTGGCCTGGTTAATCGATTAACCATTTGCAGTGCAAATTGTGTTAATCAATTAACACATGCAAAATGAGCATAATCTGCTGCTTTTTCATGACAACAACTTTTCCTCTATATTTTGGGATTCTACTTGATTGTAGCAGTGTGTGGAACATTCTTGACATCACTAGACATTTCAAAACTACTCAAGACACTCCACTTGCATTTATTCCAATGTATGACTTTAAATTAAGTGCACCATGTTCCTTGATTTCCAAGCATGCCAACCTTTGATTTGAAGCTTACATTGGGATTGCTACCGAGTTAACTTCCTAACTAACTGAGTTAACTGCTGGACTCGGTGAGTCAAGTGTAATTAACTCCTAGCCTAATTCCAAACCACCCAAAGCTAGCTCCTAGCCTAATGTCAAACCTCTCACACTCCAAACCAAAAGTCTATATAAACAAACCTTCAATCATTTTTCAAGGGATCAACCATTTCACAAAAATTTCTCATACTTCACTCTCAATTATCTCACATTCTCTCTGAAATTTTCTGCAACTTCTTCATCTTCATCTACATTTTCTTCCCAAACCTCACCATAGCTCTTCACCATTGAAGATTAATCACTTCAACATTGGAAGTGATTATTTCTTGAGCTTAACCTTCATCGCCTTGCAATTATACTTGGATTTCTGGAGTTTTATTAGCTTTTGGATTCATTTCAAGTGTTTGCTTCAAGATTCAACGGTTCAAATTCGTATTTCAGAGTTTCGTCATAATTTGCTCGGTTTTGATATGTTTCGGCTATAATTGAAGATTCCTCTGGTTTTCTTTGATTATCTTCCTCAAGATTCATCTGCAACAATCACCAAGCCAATCCTCCGGCTTGTAGGTTGGTAGCTCTCATTCATTTTACGGTTTCGAACGTTTTCGTATCATTCGCGATGTAGTTTCGATACTTTTTGTGTGTGAATTGATTATGCCATTACTTGATCCATGATCTTGATGATTTAATTGATTCCATTACTGATTATTTGTTGTTGTTAAACTTGATTTTTTGTGCATAATTGTTTGCCCTAGCATAGGAGTGATTGCACAATCAATAAGTGGCCAAAAGCACTTTTGAAAACTGTTTTTTCTGCCCCTACTTCAGTGTTAATCGATTAACACTTTGCAGTGCAAAAGTTTTAATCGATTAACCATTTTTCAAGTGTTAATCGATTAACACTTTGCAGTGCAAAAGTGTTAAACGATTAACACTAAACCAGAATCCCATTTTCATGCTTTTTCAAGCTTGTTTGCCATGCTTTCTTCCTCTAACTTCCATGGATTAATACATTTGATTTTTATGGATGTTTTATGTGCTGTTTCACTTCAGTTTAAAGCATGATTGTGAATTTTCCAATGCTCGATCTTTCGATTTCATAATTGTGCATATTTTTCAGCATTGTATGAACATGATCATTTTTTGCACTGTCTTTTATCACATGATACATGATTTCTAATGCATACTAAGTGTCATTTGGTACTATTTTGCACTTTCATTCATGTTAACATTAAGTTTTTTTCTTCAAAGAATAAGCTTAATCTTGTACAATCAATAATGCACCCTTTGCTTTAATAATTTTTCAATTCACTTTGGAGAATTATTAGCATACTCCTCTCTTTTGATTAATTAATCGAAACTTCTTTTTGATTATTGATCCTCCCTTTGGCGCTTCTCTTTAGGCTTCCTTTAGAGCTCTCTTTCTCTCTTTCCCCGTGGATTTGGAGTTTCGCACGACGCACTATAGCACGACACTGGAGCACTGTACAAAGTGGAGTTGTTGCGCTTTCTGTTTCAAATTCCGTGCTATACTTTGAGTGGTAGAGAAGGAATGAGGATGGAGTTGTCCTACCCTCATTCTGGATATTTCTTGTGTAAGGGCGTCTGGCCCTCTCGCTGAGAATAGTCACCTCTATCCTCAAGCTGTAGTGTTTCTCCTTCCCCAGTCGAGTCGATCCTTGATCACTTGTGCTCCTCTCAATCTCTCTTTTGATCAATCACCATTCTCTTGGTTAAACATCATTGTTTCTTGGGTTAACACCCGTATCTTGCCTCTGTATCCTTCTTCTCTGGTCAATCATTTTACTTTGATTCACCAGAAGAGTTTCAACATCCTTCTTTGGTTCAACATAGTCTTCCTGTTAAACACCGAAACCCTTGCGGAGTTCGCAACCTTCTCTTGGTTCTTCTCCCTTTGATTGGTTAACCACTGCCTGTCAGTTAAAACACCAATTTACTTTTCTTTAGTTAACCACAGTATACCTGTTAACATACTGAGTTTCCTTTTGGGTTAATCACCATTCCTTGGTTAATCACCTTTTTCTTCAGTTAACCACAGCCTTCCTGTTAAAACACTGAGCCTCTTTGAGTTAATCACCTTCTCTTGGTTAATCACTCATTTTCTTTTTGGTTAATCACAGGTTTTCTGTTAAAACCGAATCCCCAACAGTTAGCAACCTTCTCTTGGTTCGAATACTTACACCCTTGAGTTAGTAACCTTTCTTTGGTTCAAATACCCTTTCTTCGGTCAGGTACTGTTGTTCAGTCAGTGTACCGAACCTCATTTGGGTCACGAAATTCGCTTGGTCCTACACCCGTCCTTTGGGTCACAACCTTCGCTTGGTCCCATACCCGTCCTTTGGTTCACGACCTTCGCTTGGTCCCACACCCGTTCTTTGGGTCACGACCTTCGCTTGGTCCCACACTCGTCCTTTGGGTCACGACCTTCGCTTGGTTCCACACCGTCCTTTGGGTCACGACCTTCGCTTGGTCCCACACCCGTCCTTTGGGTCACGACCTTCACTTGGTCCTACACCCGTCCTTTGGGTCAAAACCTTCGCTTGGTACCACACCCGTTCTTTGGGTCACGATCTTCGCTTGGTCCCACACCCGTCCTTTGGGTCACGACCTTTGCTTGGTCCCACACCCGTTCTTTGGGTCATGACCTTCGCTTGGTCGCACACCCGTCCTTTGGGCCACAACCTTCACTTGGTCCCACACCCGTCCTTTAGGTCACGACCTTCGCTTGGTCCCACATCCGTCCTTTGGGTCACGACCTTCGCTTGGTCCTACACTTTTCCTCCTGGTTGATCACGATCTATCTGCTAACTTCTTTCTCCCCACCAGAGTCGTTATCTCTCTTTCTTCGGTTAACCACTGCCAGTTAGTTAATATACCGAATCCTTGCTCTTCTGGTTGTACTACCATTCCTTTATTGGTTTCCCATTAGGTTCGCTTACCCTCTGATCCCCAGCATAATTCTTTGTTCTCTTACTCCCCAATGGAGTCTCTTTTATTCTTTTGGTCCTTTATCTTCTTGGTTTCGACACCACTCTTGCAATTTATCCTCAACACAATTACTATATTTCCTTTAGCACTTCTTTGTTGGTTCTGATACCAATCCTTTTACATCCCCAACGGATCTTTCTCTACTTCTTTTGCTCTTGGTTTTGACACCACTTTCCTTTCTTTTCCTTGGTTCCCCGAACTACGGAAGCTCTGATTCTACATTCATTCGAATGTATGATACGTAGGCACGAGATCGCGATGATCTTGGCGAGCATACTTCCAGCCTTCCACCTTCTTCCCTTCTCCTCTTTTTCCCTGGTTCCATGAACTACGGAGCTCTGATTTCCTCATTACACTACGAGGGTACGTAGGCACGAGGGGCCTAATCCTCCGTGAGCACTTTTTTCTTTCTTTCCCTTCTCTCTCCTCTTTCTTTTAGCTAGAAGCCTTTAGGTAGATAACCCATCCAAGCCTAGAAGCAAGTGAAATGGTTCTCGTCGAGTACGACGGATGCGTAAGGTACTAGTACCTTCCTTTCGCATAACCGACCCCCGTTCCCGTTTCTCTTCCCCCTTGGGTTTTATCGATATTTTCCCTGTCCTTTGGGACTAAATAAAGTTCGGTGGCGACTCTGTTGTATCTTTGAGTGTGCGATTCACTCAGGTATAAACCAGCCATCTTCAGCTCCCCGACACAATTCTTTGTTCTCTTACTCCCCAGTGGAGTCTCTTTTATTTTTTTGCTCCTTTATCTTCTTGGTTTCGACACCACTCTTGCACATTATCCTCATCACAGTCTCTATTATTTTCCTTTGCACGCCTTTCTTGGTTCTGACACCATTCTTTTGCCTCCCCAGTGGACTTTGTCTTTACTTCTTTCGCTCTTGGTTTCGACACCATTTCCCTTTTCCTTTTCCGTCTTAGTTCCTCGAACTACGGAAGCTATGATTCTGCATTATTTCGAATGTATGATACGTAGGCATGAGATCGCGATGATCTTGGCGAGCACACTTCCACCCTTTCACCTTCTCCGTTCCATTCCCCCTTCTTTTCCCTGGTTCCCATGAACTACGAAGCTCTGATTTCCTCATTGCACTATGAGGGTGCGTAGGCACGAGGGCCCTAATCCTCTGCCAGCACTTTCTTTCTTTCTTTCTTTTTTTCTTTCTTCTCTCTCTCCTCTTCTTTTAGCTAGAAGCCTTTAGATAGATAACCCATCCAAGCCTAGAAGCAAGCGAAATGGTTCCCGTCGAGTACGACGGATGAGTAAGGTGTTAGTACCTTCCTTTCGCATAACCGACCCCTGTTCCCGTTTCTCTTTCCCCTTGGGTTTTATCGATATTTTCCCTGTCCTTTGGGACTAAATAAAGTTCGGTGGCAACTTTGTTGTATCTCTGAGTGTGCGATTCACTCAGGTATAAACCAGCCATCTTCAGCTGGCGACTCTGCTGGGGACTCCTCGCTCTTGCAAGTTGGGGTCTCGCCTAGTTTTGTCTGTTTCTTGCTAGCTTGGGTGTTTATCTTTTGTTCTTTACTCGCTTTATTTTACTTGCTTTGGCTTTATGTTTATTTACTGCATTTCTTTACTGCTTTGAATATTCATACGCTGTATATTCTGGATACCTGCTATATTCTTTATTGTTGGTGGGATGGGTGTTCTGAGAGATAAGCCCACTACCCAGGCTTGAGTATACACCTAGGATTAGAGTGGAAAGTAGTGTAACTTGTGTGGCGTCTGGCTAGACTTAGTATACACGAAAATTCCACATCCAGACGAGGTTTTCTTTGGTGATGTTCTATCCTGCGCGTTGGGGTAGACGATAAAATGTAACCTAGAGAGCAGTCGACTCTGGCGACCATTCTCGAGAACTCAGTTGAGGCACTCCTCCCAAGGGGCAATAATGGCAGACTAGAAATGGCAAACCCATTACGCTTCTTGATCCGAGGACCCGAAGCTGAGAACTTGCTATGGGATGACCCTTTTTAGGGGAATCAGTGGAGGCCTCCTTGAGGAGTAATAATGCCAAACCAGAAATGGTGAACGTATTATTACTTATCGACCTGAGAGCCTGAGAAGCTGAGGACTATTAGGAATTCTTGACCAAATCATACCTGTGAGGGGGATATTGGGTTTTTCTGCAGGAAAACAAGCCTCTTCATACCTTTGTTCTCTCATGTACGTCAGACCTTTGCACCAACACAGAGCTACATATGCAGATTATCTAGAAGTTGTTGCATCCCTGACTTACATTATTGCATAATGTTATTACATAATGTTATTGCATCATCATGTATGCCGAACTTTTGAACTTAAGTTATTGCATCATCATATGTGTGTTGAACTTTTACATCATCTACCCTTTGCATCATTGGGTGTTGCATATCTCATTTGCATTCCACCTGCATAAATAACATATGCATACATACATTTGCATTGCATACATCCAAACCAGAAAAAGGTCACTTTCTTTCCTTCATCACCCCAAAGACAACGATTCTCCGACGCCGAAAGCCAAAGAATCATGGAACAGGTTAGGTATGAGAACACAATACGCAAGGAAGGCAAGGTTGACATGGTTGTTGAATTACTTCTGGACAGTATAACAATAAACCCCTCGGATTAGATTGTGATTGATGAGCAAGCCCATAATAGACAGAATGTGGATAAGATCACGAATGCGAATGCAAGCAATCTGTCAGTTCACCCCTTGTCTAATCAGAAGACCACTAAAGGCAATCAGAAACAAAAGTGTAAGTAAATCAGCAAAGGGAACAACAATCAAGGGAGGAGACGTCCTCGTCTTGATTCAATTCTCGTGACATACACGCATCTACTGCCTGTTCTGATTCATGTTGGGGCAATTGTTCCTAAAGAGATCGGGCCAGCGAAATTTCCTTATCATCCCAAACATGCTCCTAATGCCACATGTGAATACCATGCTGGATATGTGGGGCATTCTACAGAATCCTATGTCGTCTTCAAGAACAAAGTTCAAGAACTCATCGATTAGAATTTGTTATGCTTTACAGAGAAGTCTTGCCAGAATTCTGCACCTGCGATTGCTGAAACATCTACTGAGGCAAAGAAAAGAGGTCCTTCTACTCATGTGCTGATTTCTCCAGCTGTTCAATCTGTTGGGCAATACCCCTACCAAGGTTTTCAGTCTGCTATTTCTAGAGTGCCTTTTGCCTATCCTGGGGCACCCTCTACTATTGCACCTCCACTTGCTTATCTTGGGGTACCCTATGCTCCGTATAGGATCCAACTTGGTCAGACTGTTAATCAGATGGTTAATCCAGGATTGATACGCCCTGCTTAAGTGTTTCCTAATATGCTACTCATCAAATTCATCCTCAAGCACCTCGGGCTCCTACGTCGTACTATTCCTCCTCGCATGTTGCTGCAACCCAATATCAACAGCCTCCTCAGACTCATAAACAGCAAGCCCAAGGCCGAGAATGCCAGAACAAGCACAAGCCCCAGAACAATCTAGATCAAAGGAATGCTCCTATAGACCCGATTCCTGTGACATACAGTTAACTTCTCCCGTATCTGGTTCAGAACTCGCTGGTGTTTCCCAAAGCTTTGAAGCCTCCTCCAGAACCATTCCTACCTGGGTATGATCCTAATGTGCAATGCGGATATCATGCTGGGTCGACTGGACATTCAACTGAGGATTGCAATGCTTTCAAAGCTAAAGTCCAACAGTTGATTGACAAGAAATACTTAACTGTTCAAGATGATAAACTGTGGGTGAACGGAAATCCCTTGTCCATGTAAGGGCCAAGATTGCAAAAGAATCCCTTGAATAAGCCTGTGAGCACTTCCTCAACATCGGCAACCATTATTTCATTCCATCATTTCCATTTTGTAATCTTTTTGTTTGTTAAGCATTGTTCACTTGTAAAAATTATGTGTTTTTGAATGATAATAATAATGAAATGAATATGCTTGTTTTGAATAAATTCATTCGTCTTCACTCATACTTTTTATCATTATCAAACATTTGATCAAGTAAAATAAAAAAGAGAATGATGAAATCAAAAAGACATGAGATCACTGTTTATATGCTTCGAATAAAACCTTGCTGACGATGTAAGGCATTGTTTCTATTCCCAAACACTAGAGTTATAAGGAAGATAATCTCTAGTCAACCCCTTTGGGCCTTGAAGTAGGAGTTTCTTTTTGTACACATAAAACCCTCAATCTTAACCAGGGGCAGGGTGGTCTTCAGTTAGTCTGACCATGCGTTCAAATTTCAAAAGAGGAACACCCCATATGCGGATCAACCACATCCTATCCCTCGTAAGAGGTCGAAAAGATCACAAATCCACATTGGTTATCCCTCACCGACCAAAGGGAAAAGGCAGTCACAACTCACCCTACAAATCAAACAAACACATGTCACACAATTTTTGTTCAAAAAAAAATAAAAAAAAAATAAAAAAAATCAAAATCACAAAACAAAAGAAAAACAACAAAAAGACAAAAAGCCCGCTAAGTCAAAAATAAATAACTTAGGCAAAAATTAGGCCATCCCGGTAGACTGCAAATTCAAAATAATCAGTCTACGCAAAAATTAGGGAAAACAAAAAGAACAAAACAGAGAATCAAGAGAAAAATCCTCAAAAGAACAAGTTCGTGTGATCACATGTGACAAAAACAAAAGGTGAGTGACTGTCGCTCTAAAACCCTTGTCGATTCCTTTACCGTCACTTCCATCGTGCAAAGCCCTTTTCGAAAGGCGAACGCTTATGTCAAACTGGCTGAACGTATGACTGGAGAACATCAAGGAGAATGGGTGGGTTAAAATAAATTTTGAGCCTTATATCCTTTCTTTATTAAACTGTGAACCAAGCCACGTTACAACCCATAAAAGACCTAATTGAAGCAGGGTTTATTTTGAAAGCATACTACAGTGAAATCGTGTTAAAGCTCCTAAAGATTTTGCTTATCATTTGTGTAGGTATTGACATGGCACTCAAAATAGTGATCCATTCACTATATGTCATAATCTTAGTGAACATACTTGGATTTAAAAACTGACATATGCATGACATTAACATTATCATTTTCAAAACAAACACTTTTTACTTGCAAACAAGCGCTTGACATCAAGAAAGTTTCCACAATGGAAAGTTTGATCATCTCAAGGGGCAAAACGCTTGAAAACTCTGTTGAGCAAAAAGGCATAGCCACTTCAGGATTCAGTCAATTTGGTCCAATCAGGTCGAGACTTGACAAATCTCTTAAAGAGCAGTTGGTCAGGGGCATTCCTCCAAAGATCGATCAGCCAGGGGCAAAATCACCTCGAGAGCTCACATTGGGGCAGGCCACCTCAAGAGCACAAGAATTCAACCTCTCCAAGAGAAGATTAGTCAGGGGCGCACTATTCCAATACACTGGGGCAAGTCAACCTTCTCAGTAAGTATCCTTGTGAGTTCGCGGCTTGTCGTCTGTTTCCTGCTTGCATCCGGTTGTCACCAGCATGCGTCAATTGGATTATTATCCATATTCCCCAGGAAGCTTAGTCATCACTATGCAACCCCGGTAATGTCCCATTTGTTATTTAAACTCTGCCATCAGACCAATCATTATTGGTATTGTAAAGTCCAGGGTTTACCGGCATGTTTTAATATCGATCATCATCGATATCGTGCAAGTCTAGTGTTTACTGGCATGTTTCAAAATCCAAATATCATTGGTATTATAAAGTCTAGTATTTACTGGCATGGTTCCAAATATCGATCATCATCGGTATCGTTTGAGTCCAATTTTCACTGCTTTGCTTTGAAAAAATCCAATCATTATTGGCATTATAAAGTCTAGTATTTACTGGCATCGTCTAAAGACCTGTTTCTTCGGTACTCTAAGTCCAGTGTCCACTGGATTACCCCAAAAGTCAATCATCGTTGATATCTCAAGTCCAGTATTTACTGGCATTGTTTAAAATCCAATCTTAATTTGTCAGTCATAATGATATGCCTCTTTGCTCAAGATCCAATCATTATGGGTGTCTCAAGTCCAGTGATTACTGGCATTGTTTCAAATATAGATCATTATCGGTACCGTACAAGTCCAGTGTTTACTGGCGTGCTTTTCAAAAAGTCCAATCATCATTGGCATCTCATAATCCTATCCCCAACTCAGGTTTGGTCATTACGAATATCCCCATAAAAGTCCAGTATTTACTGGCATTTATTGAAGGCCTGATCATTATCAGCATCCTAGGTCCAGTAATTACTGGTATGTCTTCTAAGTCCAATCATTATTGGCATCTTGAGATTGGTCATTACTGGCATGTCTTCTAAGTCCAATCATTGTGTTTGTCTCTGTCTTTTCTGGTTTTTCTTGAAGATCCCGTTTGAACTCTTCAGCATAAGAAATCCATAGAAAATCTATTTGTTGGGTGTCTATCCCTTGTTTCAAATTGATCCCCAGTGGAGATCATGTATTCTTTTTTTTTTTCATCCCCAGAAAAAAGTTTGTCTACCCTTTTGCTGTCCTAAAGTCATCAGGTCATATCTGAACCTGTCGTTCATCTCCCTGGATCTTTCCCCAGCAGAGAACACTTGTCTAAATTCCACCCTATGTAAGGACCTTTAGAGTTCCCAAGTTTATTTTCTGATCCCCAATGACTTCTCAGTCGTTCCCCAGTAAGTTTTATCTTTGGGTGGATGACCTTTGTTCTTTTTTCCTTGTTTCGTCAGCATTTTGCACCATCATGCCATCATATCATCATATTAGAAGTTCATGGCATTTGCATACTCCTGCCTGTCCTTAGCATAACATTACATCTAAGGGAAAAAATTTTGTTTGTTATATTTAAACACCTTTCACCATGATTTCGCGAGGATTATCATCGCCCGCGCCATCCACTGAAGCTATTTAAATAAGGGAAATTATTATACCCCAAATTTTACCCCTTATATGTTATGACATCTTGCACTTGCATTAGGGATCAATCATTAATGCATTGTCAACTAACCATCATATTTTGCTAGTTTGTTCTTCTATTTGAAAGCTAGGGTTTTGCACAAGGAGAGGGCAAGATCCACAAGCCAAGCTCTCATACTTTTCAAGGTTTCCTAAGACACTTCTTGGCTCAGTACATCCCTCCCAAGTGCTCACTAGAGGGCTAAGAAAGGTGTTTGAATTCATCTAGACAAGGAAGTCAACTGAGGCTCCAAAAGCTCAATCTTTAGTCTTGGGGGCCAATCATGAGGTTTTCCAATCATATTCCATCATCTCAGGTGATTGGATCAAGAGAAATCAAAGAGAAACCATAAAACCAGGAGTTGTGAAATTAGGGTTTTGACATGAGGAATTACAAGGAAATCTTGTTGTGATTAGTCAAGGTCTTGAGTGGTTCATCAACCAATTGAGCTTTCATACATTCAATATGCCTTATTCATCAAGAAATCAAGTGTGTTTGGTGTAACACCCCCTTTTTACCCCCAAATAATCAATTAAATCATTTACGCACATATTAAAAATTTCGTCAGAGTATAATTATAACATGGGATAAAAGAGGCATGCCACAATTTATATGAAATTAAAACATACAACACCTGCTCAAATAGATATGCAACAGTGGGGTAACTATCAGCAATAAAGGATCTCAGTCCTTACACCCACATATCAATCAATATTTAGAATATAAGCGGAAAATCTAAACATTGCAACATCAAACATATATATACATCATCCAGTGAATCACATCAAACATCAGGTTTATACACATAATTCATCAACCAGATACATAAATCAATGCATCACAAAAAGGAATTCAAAATCATCCTAGCTACCCAACGCTACATATCAGAGCCAGACGACCAAAAGGAAGTGAAGACACGCTTCACCAAAGACCACCAGCATACCTAATCTGCAATGCCTCATAGAGCATTATAAAACAGCAGAAGGGTGAGAAATATTATCATAATAACGTTGCATATAATTATATATATCTCAACATCTAATACACATATACCACGTTCTCACCACAACTCATCACTATGCATATATTTATACACATAACATCAAACATATACCATAAGTCATTTACAAGGCATAACAATCCGTAATCAACACATAAAATCCCATAGGCATATCCATTCATGCTCAAATACATGTATCACTAATACATATCCATTTATTCAACATAAACACTCATACCGGTTTACTTACCAATGTATCATTACAACGATACCATCCTTACTGCAAATCATCACATTTCATTCTATATACATCGCAAGGCATATATATACAAACCAAGCACATTCATCACAATGCTTATCATCCAACATAAATACATACATTTATGTTCATTCCATCAATGCACAAATACAATGATGTCAAATGCAAATCATAGAGACCGACACTCGACTCTATGCAGATGCAATGCGGTACCGACTCATCAACCCAAGTTCAATTGAAGAACTTGTTGGAACCATCGCTCACACCTATCACTTAGGTTCACGACGTTCACCCATTGCTCACACCTATCACCTAGGTTCACAATGTTTATGGATAGCTCACACCTATCACCTAGGTTCACAATCTGATTGCTCACACCTATCACCTAGGTTCACAATCGTTTGTAATTATCGCTCACACCTATCACTTAGGTTCACGACTTACAATGGGTTCATCTTAGAACCCTTTAACCCAAGAATGCACATCATGATGTTTCACATACAACATGACTCATGACACTCTTGAAATGCATACGTATTCACAATATAGTCATGCATTTATCTCATACATATCACATACATCAATTGTATAACAACATATACAATTCTTCAAATACAACAATGTGATCCACATAGTCATTTTCATGCATTGTAATTCAATTTACATCAATGCAATTATTTGCCCTAAGGCCACAAACCATCATCACAACATCTCATCATATATTCACATTTAACATGCATTATCACTTAATTCAAACAATGCATACATTCACTAAAGATCCACAATTCACAAAGAATTCCTCAATCAAAGGTTCACTCCACAAACCTGTCCACAACACATTCATACCATTCACAATTAACATACTTAACATTTTCTACAAAATCACTATTCACAAATAGTCGGAAAAGTCGGCCAAAAATAATATTTTCCATCATCATCAAAAAGTACTCCTCAACACCTTCGATTCGATATAAAGAACGTTTAAATCGGATAAACAACGAATAAGTTATGGATATTTCAAAATAACGCAAAAACATAAACCGGACGCCCGACACTACGAAACGGTTCGAAAAAACTGTACCGATTGGACTAGGTTCAGACCTCAAAACTATTTTTCCTAGAAAGAACATCTCGTTAGCTTTCCAACGCTTCGAACGGGGTCAAAACCGACTTACGGATCAAAAGATATGGATTTTTGGAGTTTTGCAAAATGCTGTCAAAAACAGAAAATTGCTGTTGCGAAAATACTGTCAAGAAAAACCAGAAAAACTGCTGTACGAAAATGCTACTGTCCAGCCACGAAAATCAACATAAAAACCTCATAAATCCATCATTTCTCATGAAACAAATTGTTATACAACCTATATACATCATATAGCAACTATTAGGATCATAAAAACAAGATGCTATGCTCCACTATTTTTCACCAAAGTCTCAAATTTTCCAAAACCCAAAAACATGAAATCTTCAAATATCAACCGATTTCAACGAAACGAGTTTCTATAATCTCGGCCTCACCTCACTCGACTAATCTACGCAATTTATTTCGAATTCCATCTGTGAAAACATCGTTTACGACTGATTATGTCATTTTCAACCTAAAACTCATATTTCTCTAAACAACCAAAACAATCGGAAACAATCATACATAATCGTATACAAATTTAGAATAATGATATTTCACACCCTTACCCGAGTTTAGAAACAATCGGAAGTCGATTCGGGTGAAAATTCCTCTTTTCCTTCTCTTTCTCTTCTCCTCCTTTTCTTTCTCTCCTATTTCCTTCCCTTTCTCTTACTATCTCTCTCTATATATAGTTTTCTCTCTTTTTCTTTCCTTTCTAATTCTATCCCTTCTATTTCTTTTCTCACAAACACAAAAATATTTACTTAACATAAATATCCCAAAATATCTATTAACTCATTAATTGAATACTATTTAAGGTGAAAAAGTCTAAAATACCCTTTATTCCAATTTTCCCTGCAAACTCTCAAAAACGGTAAAAATGCTTAATATGAAAACATAACATATTAAAACACCAATTTCACAAATAACATAATCATTGTCAAATTAAAGTAAAATACTCCACAAAATAATATAATTAACACCACAAATAGAGATAATTAAAACCGGGTCGTTACATTTGGCTCCCATCACAAGTGCAATGAGCCTCAAGTTCATCTGGCCCCAAATTAGGGTTTTATCAGGAAAAGTCAACCATGCCTTTGACTTTTGGTCAAGGCATGATCCCAAGTCTTGGGACATGATTCCATATGTTCATATACACCCTTTGAAGCCATCTATTGGTGTTTAGGAAGTTTGATAAAGCTAGATCACAAAGGATCACACAGTTGAATTCATGAAGAAATTATGGTTTTGTCTGAAAAGTCAAACCTTTGACTTTTGATGTCTTGGGTCCAAGATGAAGTATTCAAGTCATATTCCATTAAGACATGTTTGATATTTGAATTGGAGCATGAGAAATCAAGATTTAAGGAGTTTCTTGCAAAAAGGGCAAAGTTTGGTCTTTGAAATTTTCTAAGTGTAGAAAGAACCTAGTCCTTATGTGAACTTTGAAGAGTCATAACTTTCAAAACACACATCCATTTTTTGTGATCCAAAGCTCAATTTGAAGCTCTCGTCATGAACTTTAAAGTGTATTAGAGGGTAATTCCCCAAAAAGGCTTAGTTTTTAAGTTATGAAGCTTGGAAGTTCAAATCAAGTTAGGACATAGTGAAATTTCACCTTTTTTGCCCTAGTTTGCAGCCAACTTCAACCATTTTTTTCATCATGATCCCTTTGGATTCAAAACTTGGAGTGAACATGAACATTGTAGAACATACTTGGGGCTTTCCAAAAAGTAATAGAACACCCCAATCCAATAAGTGAGCTAAGAGAATCAAAGCCATGAAGTTGAGGGTTTGAAACTTGAATTTCAAGGTTATGCACTTGGTGAACTTGTTGCAAATCCAATTTCTTGCTACATAATCTTGCATTTCAGCATGGTTTACTTGCAAATCTTCATTTGATCAGAAGATTGCACGAGTTTGGGAGCATTATCCAACAAATTTGAGCATTAACCAAGTGATCCTGCTATTTATGGCATAAAGGCTTGGCTTCCATTTTGAAAAAGGTGACTTTATGCACAAAGTCAGCTCCTTGAGCCTCTCCCTTGTCCCTTCTACACTCTACCTTGCCATTGCATCAATATAAAGTAACTGAACTGTTAACCACACTAGAGGAGGTCAGTACAATACTTTGGAACCATGAATTCTTGCAAACCACCACTTGCATTCCAACCAAAACTTCAACCAAACCAAAAACCAAATCAGTTGCACTTCTGCAATCTGATCCCTCTCACCTTTTGCCTATAAATAGAGCCCCACTCTAACACTTCAACACACAAGAACTCAGAGCAAAAAACCTCCACAAACTCATCAAAACTCAATTCTTGCAATCTAGCAACTTTTGTGCCAAGCAAGAACACTCAACCAATCACTCTAACACATTACAAAACATGTGTTAGAGCTTCTCAAATCATCACCACCATCAAAAACCTCCCAGAACCAAAAGTCAACTTTCAAACCTAAGAAAGTTTGACTTTCTGCACTTTTGTGTACCAATTTTGATTCCTTCCACTTCCATCCATTCCAACACCTCATAAACCTTCCATAAATCATCCTCAAGGTGTTCCAAACTCATTTCACCAACTGTAACAACATTTACTTCAAGTTCCCTATTGGTCACTTTGGTTGCTTTTGCAAGAAGAAAGGCATATCTCAGTCCAGCCACTTTCATTGGTTTCCAAGCATTTAGAGAGGATCAAGGAGTTATCTAGGAACTGTTCAAGTCATTGATTTCTTGCTAGAGCTTCTGCTTTGGAAACTGCATATTGAGCTACAAGAGGTAAGTTTCACTTCAAACTACAACTCATTGAAACATGATTGTTTTTATGTACACTGAGGATGATTAGTTTAGGTATGATGTATTTGACATGTTTGATTCATTAAATGTGATATAACGTGACTGTAGTGGACTGTGAATATGAAAATGCAAATATGAACTTTGTTTAGGAGCATCTATCGTGTTTTGAGTTAGAGATCTCTTTAGCCAAAACCAGTTGCACCATTAGATTCCTTGTGAAAAAATACACAATTTAGGTCTTTACAGTTTCCATTTTTATGGATTATTGAGAGAGATAGGTTTGCTTTTGCAAATGGTTGAGCTAGGGTCACCAACCAGGTCTTGCCTTGCCAAAGCGCATTTCTGGGCCTAGAAACTTGTTTCATATATATTTAATTGGTTTCATTTTAAAACTGGATGTATTGGCCACCCCAGTGGCGCAACCTCTTGCCTTGCCTTGCCTTTCACATGCCTTGTCCTAGGTTCGATTCCTACAATCAACCCTTTTGCCAAATTTCCAACGCGCGTGTTTTTTTGTGAAGGATTCATGATAGTTTCCCTTTTATTTTTCTAGAAGCCTTTGTGGTACAAACCTAACAACCAACGCAGCTGGTTAAAGGTTTTGATATGAAGCCAAGGGCGTGGGTTCAAACCCCACTAGGACCATTTCCCTTTCTTTTAGTACTTAGTTTTCATGATTTCTTTACAAACTTCAAAAATCCATAACTTCCTCATACTTTAGACTTTTTAATCCATTCTTTTTGTATTAGTCTCCTATTATTACCTATCTTATTATGACATAAAAAAAATCTCCAAAATAATTTAATTTAAGGCTTTTTGTTCATATGAAAAGTTAGGATCATTTTAGGGTTTATTTAGGAGGTTTTCACTTCCATGATCATACCATTTAGTCTCCCTCGCCATTTGTAGGACTTTTAGAACTTGTCTTACCATGCTTAGACCCTTGAGCCTTAACTTGAACTTGTACCTTTGTATAGTTTGATTTAGGTACACTTTTAAGTGTATGTTTATATGTTTAAGTTTGTAAACTTTTGTCATCTCCTTCTAGTTTCAATTAGGTCTTTACCTTCACTTAGAATTCTTTCTCCTTGTTTCTAGCATCTTAAGGTACAAACCATCAACTTAGGTTATACCATGTACATGTGTTTAGACTTCCCTTTCATAAAAGTGGACTTTACATAAGTGATACTTTCCCTTTATACAAAGATTAGGTCAAAGACATTCCCCATGTTAGGTCATCACCTATTTGATTAAGATGTCTAGACTTGTATCATGACCCCTTTAGGTGTTTACCTTGCTCATTATGAATGATCCATGTGTGTTAGCATAGTACTTGTATAATTTTTTAAGTGTTTACTTCGAATGTCATCACATTCACCATCTCAATCCATGTATTTTATTTATGTGTTTATCAACACCATTGATTCATGTGTGAATATCATTGTTATCCTTTATCTTTAACTTTATTAAGTTATCCCTTTAAGTAAGGCTATCTTGTCACCTCTTCTCATTAACCCTCTTTGTTCCCCTCCTTCCAAAGGAAAGTCTCTCTATTGACTTTAATGTCATAGATAGGTCATTACCCCTTGGCCTCATTAGAGCCATCCTCAACCTCTTGGCCTCATTAGACCCATTCCAATCCCTTGGCCTCTTTAGAGCCATTTCCCCTTGACCTAGTTTAGATTAGGATCCTCACCTCCCCTCTTGTAAGCACTATCATCATAGATGTTTACTTCCCTCTTTGGCCTCATTAGAGCTACTTACCTTACAGCTTAAGATTAACCTAGAGTTCTTTAGCTCTATGTGAGCATCATCATAATGATGTTCCACTTCCCTTTGGCCTTATTAGGTCCATTTACCCCTCTTAAACTTAGAGATTAGGATATAGTTCTTAAACTCTATGTGATTCTCATCATCATGAGTATTCACTTCCCTTTTGATTTGTTCAAAGTCAACCTCTAAAATTTACCCCTTCAACTTAGACTTAAAGAGTTCTTTAACTCTATGTGAGTATCATACTCATTCCCCTTGGAACTTTGACCATAGTCAATGGTTCCTCACCCTCGTTGAGGTGAACTACGAATGCTCTGATTCCATCCTTATTAGGATACGTAGGCACGAGATGCGATGTCTTGGTGAGCATACTTAGTGTACATACCCCTAGGTCTTGACCATAGGTCTTTACCTTTACCCTTTAGCACAGATCCCTTAGCAAGCAAACATAACATAACACAAATATGATGACACTAAATTATACTGTATTTTCGACTCTGATTTCACATGTATATTAGTTTTTTTTTCTATTTTTTTATGCTTTATTATTGTTATGTTTTCCTTTGTTTTCAGGTTTTCAATAAATCGAGGTCCCAGACGAAAAAGGATGCAAAAGGAGCTAGAATTCAAGTTTGGCAGCAATTTACTCTGGTCGCTTCTCTTGTCGCGGGCGCCCCAGGGTAGGCGACGACGTGTCCCATGATCTCCACAACTCAACTGCCACGTTCCCACGATCAGCACTCACCTTTGCCGTTTTCTTCGTGTCGCGGGCGCGGTAGGCCTGTCGCGGGCGCGACAAGGCAAAATTAGTTCCCGCCCATTTTTCACTCCAAGGTCACTTTTGTCTTTGCACCATGCCAACTTTGCCTATAAATACTCTCAGAACTCGAATTTTAGGATCATCCAATCTTAGTTTACTTCATCCTAGGCATAAATTTCACTCTTGTAAAGCGGTAATCTTCTCACATCGAGGAGTTATTGCACTGTGTGTGATCGAGTTTGTAATCAAGTCTTGGAGTGTCTGTAATCAAGTTGGAGCACTTTGCTAGAAGTAATCCTGCCAGCATTTTCTTTTCCGTACATTGTACCAGATTTAAAGACTCCGCTTTGGAGCAGGTTTTATTTTAATCGCATTTACTTTCATTTATCTCTTGCACTTGCTTTGTTTTGTTTATTTATTGTCTTGCCTTACTTTTCAAAAGACTTAATTCCATACATGATAAGAATTAATATGACTGTTATAACTACCATGGCTGGTTAAGTTTTAGATAGGTGAGAATGTAAAGACCATAATCACCGTAATACGTCTATATGTTAATAGAAATACTTAAGGGCTGTTTTAATCTTTAACACAAGTTTTCTGTACTTAAAAGCAATGTTGGGTAGGATCGAAAGCCGTCCAACCATTTGTGAACTTGTTTAGTTCTCAACTGATCAAATTCAGCGAAAGCGCTTTGCTCAGTTGAGTAGGGATTTTAAACACTTTAGAAAAGAAATTTTAAAATTATTTTCAGACGCGTTAGTGGGAATAGAATCTGGTTCATTTTTGAACCTCTTTAGTTTAGAGATTTTAGGTCAAAATATTTTTCTGTTTAGTTTAGAATTTACATTTCTTAAAAGTAAGTTTTCCATGACTCTAACGCAATGCGCGCCTTATTATAAGTGACAATAAAGGGGTTAGTTTAGAGGGTAAACTTGGTTCTGACTACGCGAAAGCGACAGTTCCTGTTAAATTGAATTCTTTTTCTTAAAATAGAAGATATTGCCCGTAAGTAGTCCTGTTGATGAATATAGAAATATTATCGGTTATGAGAATTACATTCAAGCCTATTTTTTTGTCTGAATTTTATTACCTCGTCATTTACTTTTATTTATTTTCCTTTGCATTAGTAAATCCTGAATTGAACTGCCTTAGATAAGCACTGTAACAAACGGAAATCGTTAGATCGACATTTGGTCTCTGTGGATACGATAACTTTTTATATTACTCTGACGCGATTCGTGCACTTGCGAATACAACGCATCAAGTTTTTGGCGCCATTGCCAGGGACCAATTTTGCCGAATTTCGAATTTCGTTTGTTATCACCGTTTAGACTAGGGCCGCACAAACTGGTTGATGCGAAGATCTCGCAGCTCCAGTAGTGTAATAGATCCTTTAGTGGAACCAGAACGTTACGCTCGCGCACGACTTTGGCTTCGTCGAATTAAGTAAGCTTTGGCCGAAGATCGTAACCAAAGACCCCTTAAGGAATTCGCTCAGCCTTCTGACAAAGAACCGAGCTCTAGTATAGTTAACCCTACCATACCTGCCAATAATTTTGAACTAAAACCGTCCCTATTACAACTAGTTCAACAAAACCAATTCGCAGGACTACCATCTGAAAACCCAAACCAACATCTAAAAGTCTTTATCCAGTTGTCAAACACCTTTAAGACCAATGGTGCTAGTCCTGAGGCGATTCGTTTAAGACTATTTCTCTTTTCCCTTAGAGACAAAGCCCTAACTTGGTTAGATTCCCTTCCAGCCAATTCTATAACAACATGGGAAGACCTTAGGAGAACATTCCTTGCTAGATACTTTCCCCCAAGCAAAACAGCCGTTCTCCGAAACCAAATAACAAGATTTACCCAAAACCAAGGAGAATCGCTATTTGAAGCTTGGGAGAGGTATAAAGACCTTCTAAGGGCTTGTCCACACCACGGTTTGGAGCAATGGTTGATTATACATACCTTTTACCACGGACTTCATTATAACACAAAGATGTCCATCGACGCTGCCGCTGGCGGTGCCCTGATGAACAAACCCTATCCTGACGCTTGTGGTCTCATTGAAGATATGGCTCAAAACCATCATCAATGGGGAAACGAAAGAGCAACAGTGGAAAAGAAAGAAGCCCAAGGAGGTAAACATGAGGTAAGCTCTATAGACATGATGCAAGCCAAAATGGATGCTATGGCCCTCAAGATCGATCAAATGTATGCACAACCAACCACAGCAGCAGCAGTAGTATCGTATTGCAAACTTTGTGGTACTAAAGGTCATCAATCAGCTGACTGCCATCTGTTAAACGAGACTAACCCAGACCCAGTCAACTATGCCCAAGGAAACCCGTTCTCAAATACTTACAACCCTGGATGGAGGAATCACCCTAATTTTTCCTACAAAAATAATAACCCTATCCAAAACCAAGCACCTCCGAGATCAACCAACAATCAAGCACCTAGACAAAACCAACCTATGCAAGCAGTGCCACCTAAGCCAAATATTGAGAAAGTACTAAATGATTTTATGACAGCACAAGCCCAGCAAAACAAAGAGTTCCTAAATCAGAATATTCATGTGAATGAGCTGCTTACCCAACTAGGAACCAAAATGGATCAAATGGCCACCCACAACAAGATGCTTGAAACCCAGATCTCTCAGGTAGCCTTAAAGCAAGCACCCCAAACTACTCCTGGAGGAAAATTTCCTGGACAACCTCAACAGAACCCTCGAGGGCAGGCTAACGTTGTTACCTTACAAAGTGGAACCACTTATGAAGGGCCTAAAAACCCGACATTGAGTGACTCTGAAATTTCCAAAAAGGATGCTACCCCCGAAGGTGAGAAACCCGTAGAAATTGAGAAACCAAAAGGCAAAAATAAAGGAGAAGTTACGGACGAAGCTTCAACACCCCCTCAGCCATACAAACCACCAATTCTCTATCCACAAAGACTTAAACAAACTAAGATCAATGACCAACTCCAGAAGTTTGTTAAAGTTATAGAAAAACTCCATGTAGAGATTCCTTTTATAGAAGCCATCACCCAAATACCATCTTATACTAAATTCCTGAAGGACATCCTCACCAATAAACGTAGACTTGACGATCCAAAACCAGTGGAGTGTAATTCCATTTTCGAGAACAAACTTGCCAAAAAAGACAAAGATCCGGGGAATTTCTCCATATCTTGTATTTTGGGGAATCATGTCATAGATAAAGCCTTTCTGGACTTAGGAGCCAGTGTAAGCCTAATGCCCCTTGCAATTTGTGAACGATTGAAACTAGGAGATTTGTAACCTACTAAGATGTCTCTCCAATTAGCTGACAGATCTATAAAATACCCTGTAGGCATATTAGAAGACATCCCAGTTAGAATAGGCAAGTTGTTTATTCCCACCGACTTCGTCGTAATGGACATCAAAGAAGATAAAGATATCCCAATCCTCCTAGGTAGACCCTTCCTATCAACTGCAGGAGCCATAATAGATGTCAAGAAAGTAAAATTAACTTTTGAGGTAGGTAACGAAAAAATAGAGTTTGTCCTAGCAAAGTTTCCCGCGGCACCAGTAATAGGAGATGCATGTTATGCAGTTGATGTCATTGATGAACGTGTCCATGAACTTAACCAGGAAGAGCCAATAGAAAGAATAAAACTACCTTCAACGCCCATTGTGAAAGGTGATGACAGTATGGAACCCTACATAGATGATAGCCTTTTTGAATGTTTATCCTTAACTCCAGATCCTATACAAAACCCCAGCAAACCAACCTTAGAATTAAAAGAATTACCCAAGAATCTAAGATATGAGTTTTTAGACAAAGAAATGGACAGACCAGTTATAGTCAGTGTCGTTCTGAACCAAAATGAAACAAACTAACTCTTAGATGTCTTGCGAAGATATCCCTCAGCACTAGGGTACAACATCTCAGATCTTAAAGGAATAAGTCCATCCGTGTGCATGCACCGGATTTCACTTGAAGAAGATGCTAAACCTTCGAGAGAACACCAAAGAAGGATTAACCCTATAATGAGTGAGGTAGTTAAGAAGGAAGTTCTTAAGTTGTTGGAAGCAGGGATAATATATCAGATCTCGGACAGTAAATGGGTAAGCCCTGTGCATGTAGTACCTAAAAAGGGAGGCATCACCGTGGTTCAAAACGAAAAAGGTGAGCACGTTACAAAACGGATAGAAGGAGGTTGGCGTATGTGCATAGATTACAGAAAATTAAACAAAGCCACTAGGAAAGACCATTTCCCATTACCTTTTATAGATCAGATGTTGGAACGTCTAGCTAGACATTCCTACTTCTGTTACCTCGACGGATATTCACGTTTTTTCCAAATTCCTATACACCCTGATGACCAAGAGAAAACAACCTTCGCATGCCCATATGAAACTTTTGCCTATAGACGTATGCCTTTCGGACTCTGTAATGCCCCAGCAACTTTTTAGCGTTGCATGATGTCAATCTTCGCTGATTATCTTGATGGAATTATGGAAGTATTCATGGACGATTTCTCAGTCTGCGGATTTGATTTCAATAACTGTCTAGTCAACCTTGAAAAGATCTTGAAGAGATGTGTCGAAGTAAACCTGGTATTAAATTGGGAGAAATGTCACTTCATGGTCACTGAAGGTATAGTTCTAGGACATATCGTTTCTGAAAAAGGCATTGAAGTTGATAAAGCGAAGATCGAGGTGATAGAGAATCTTAAACCACCCAAAACAATTAGAGAAGTTCGAGGTTTTCTTGGACATGCTGGATTTTACCGGCGTTTCATTAAAAATTTCTCTAAGATCACTAAACCTTTGACAGGTCTTCTGATGAAAGATGCCGAGTTCATTTTTGATGAAAAATGCAACGAAGCATTCAACCTTTTAAAACAAGCTTTAATCTCAGCACCCATTATGAAACCATCAGATTGGACAAAACCTTTTGAAATCATGTGTGATGCTAGTGATTACGCTGTAGGAGCAGTGCTAGGGCAAAGATCTGATAAGAAGTTACATGTGATTTACTACGCCAGTAGAACTCTAGATGCCGCTCATCTAAACTATGCAACCACAGAAAAAGAACTCCTAGCCGTAGTTTTCGCTATAGACAAATTTAGATCATATTTGGTGGGAGCCAAAATAATTGTTTACACTGATCATGCCGCCATCCGATACCTTTTGAATAAAAAGGATGCTAAACCTAGGTTACTCCAGTGGATACTTTTATTGCAAGAATTTGACCTTGATATCAGAGATAAGAAAGGCACCGAGAATGTAGTTGCCGATCACCTTTCCAGGCTTGAGTTCTTGAAACCTGATGTAGTACCCATAAATGATGACTTTGCTTATGACAGGTTAATCGCTAAGCTAGATGCCATTGGAGATGTAAGTTTAGAAACCTTAGAAGATTCTGAAAAATCCTTAGCGGTAAATAATGTACCTTGGTATGCAGATTTTGTTAACTATCTTGCTGCAGATATAATACCTCCTGACCTCAGCTATCAGCAGAAAAAGAAGTTCTTCAATGACGTTAAACATTTCTATTGGGATGAACCACTCCTTTTTAAGAGAGGCACTGACGGAATCTTTCGCCGGTGTGTTCCAGAAGAAGAAGTGCACCATATCATAGAACATTGTCACTCAGCACCCTACGGAGGACATGCAAGCACATCTAAGACTCACGCTAAGATCTTACAAGCTGGTCTTTATTAACCAACTATATGGCGTGATGTTCATACATATATAACCAAGTGTGACCTGTGTCAACGCTCTGGAAATATCTCGAGGAGAAATGAAATGCCATTAAGAAACATTCAAGAAGTAGAACTTTTTGATGTTTGGGGAATCGACTTTATGGGACCTTTTCCATCATCCTTAGGAAACAAATACATTTTAGTCGCTGTCGATTACGTGTCCAAATGGATTGAAGCTATAGCTGCACCCACAAACGACACCCGAGTAGTGATTAAGATGTTCAAGCAGAATATATTCCCTAGATTCGGAGTTCCCAGACTAGTCATAAGTGACGGAGGATCACATTTTATATCTAGGATTTTTGACAAACTGTTGAGGAAGTATGGAGTTAAACATATAGTAGCCACACCTTACCACCCGCAAACCAGTGGGCAAGTAGAAGTATTCAATAGAGAGATCAAGCATATCTTAGAAAAAACTGTCTCGATATCCAGAAAGGATTGGTCACAGAAGCTTTCAGAGGCACTGTGGGCCTACAGGACAGCCTATAAGACTCCCATTGGAACAACCCCTTACCAACTAGTTTACGGAAAATCATGTCACTTACCCTTTGAATTGGAACACAAAGCATATTGGGCCATCAGAACCTTAAATTTTGATTACCTAGCAGCTGGTGAGAAACGCATCTTAGACATACATAAGCTAGAAGAGCTCCGACAATCAGCCTATGAAAATGCCATCATATATAAAGAGAGAACCAAAGCATGGCATGACAAGAAGATCGTCAAGAAAGACTTCAACATAGGTGACCCTGTTCTTCTATACAATTCAAGACTGCGACTTTTTCCAGATAAGCTTTGATCTAGATGGACGGGCCCGTTCGAAGTTTCCAAAGTCCTAAAATCCGGGGCATTGGAAATTAAGAACAAATCTTGCAGTCCGTTCGTTGTAAATGGACAAAGGCTTAAGCATTATGAAGGAGGTGACATTCCAGCATACTACTCCAGGTTCACATTAACAGACCCACCTATCCTCGCACCAGATACATGACTTGAACTCGTCGAGCTAACGACGTTAAGCAAGCGCTGCATGGGAGGCAACCCATGGTTCTTTTCCTTTTCGTATTTATTTTCTTTCCGTTTATTTTGATTTACGTTTGTTTGTTTGTACATATATGTCTAACTTGTTTGGTGTGTTTAATTTCAGGGCCTGTTTTTCCTAACCTTTTCTTTCAGGATGCCACCAGTCGACGACATGCACGTGACCTTTAGAGACGACGCCCAGAGAGAGCGTTATGCGATGCTTTCACTCAGACCTATGGCACCCACTCGCTACCCAGACAGTGATTGTTGCATGGAAGCTTTGGGCATAGAGCCCAGTGTACGATACTTGACCCACCAGCTCAAATAGGACCAGTACGCTGATGATTTGCATCCCACCTATAGGAACCTCACTTTGGAGTTCCTCAACTCTTTCTCCTATGATCCGTACTTGGGACCAGATGGCCACACCAGCTTCAGGTTATTTGGCACAGAGTATTCGTTCACCCATACTGAGTTCGGTGATCTTCTTGGATTTGAGACTGGAGTTGGCGCTATCCCTGAGCTGCCCATGGGTTACTTCATGAATAGAGACGTGGAGAAATTTTGGAGTGACATCTCTGGAGGTGGAGGCCCTGACCCTGATACTCACATTTCGCAGGTTATCCATAACCCAGCTCTCCGATACTTTTAGATGATCATTGCCCATACATTCTTTGGGAGAGCAGATGCTGATGACCACGTTACTAAGGAGGACATATTTTTCATGTTTTGTGCGAATCAGTCGCGTCGTTTAGCTTGTGGTAACTTTATACTGTACTCTTTTAGTGGTGTTGCCACCTGGGCAGGAGGACCTATACATGTAGGAGGTAATGTGACTGAGATTGCTATTGCTCTAGGCCTTGGCCGAAAGCTATTTCATTTGACTCCCTACTACAACCATACCACCATGGATATTGATTTTTGTTTAGATCGGGGGCTGATGAGAAGGAACTCCTTAAATCCCTCTCAGTTCAGACTCCTGATCGATGGTGAGACCATACATCATTTCACTTTGCCAGATCCTGTTATGACCAGTGTCCATGACCCAACAAACTGGACATATGCCTTAGAAGGACACGGTGAGACGGTGGACGCACCATGACCCTGTCCAGAGCCAGAGTACGTTCAAGCTCCACCACCTGACAGGACCACGGTATGGTCAAATAATCATTCATTAGGTACTCCAAATATGCAGACCCAGATGGCGATGATGCGCCAAGAGATAGCAGATCTCCGACAGACTCTTGCTGACCTACGCCTGGGGATGGAAGTGTCAGAGCTGACCCACGCTACTGAGTACGATGTGCTGTATGAAGACATGGCGGAGCTCCGTCGTGAGATAGCAAGACTCCGTGGATATGACCAGACTGATGACCAGACATCTTGATTTCCATTTTCGTATTATTTACTATATTTCTTATGCATTAATTTACTTCCAATATCACCCAGACATATTTCCTACTATTTGCATTTGATATTTCCGATTTATATTAAGGACATATGGAATGCTAAAAAGACCCCCGAAGGCCAAATGAAGGACAAAAAGCCCATTCAAAAAGACAAATTGAGGTCCATCAACAGATTTGCTCTCGTCGCGCCTGCGACACATCTGTCGCGCCCGCGGCAGCGTCCTTGTAAAATCGGGACAGAACCTTCATTCCCACCATTTTTGAAGCTCCAACCTTTTCAAACCCATTTTTCCCTCCGAAAAATCCCTATAAAACCCCATTGAAATTCATATCTCTAGCATTCACCAATCATCTCTTAACTTTCCATTTCAATTTCCATCAACAAAAACCCAAAAAAAATCCAACCTTTATCATACCACTTTTCTTCCACCCTCTTCACCATCTTCATCAATGGAGTTTAATGGAGTCATTCTTCGGGAAGGACAATCCGGGAATAGGCAGAGGCGGCAACTTCAAAAGCTTCAGGATCGAGAAATTCTCTCGACGAGGTATGTCGACGATACTTGCTTGAACGCTTTACGGATTCATCATAGCGTTTTCCATATGTTAGACTTTGTAGGTTTAGGCACTGTTTTCACCACAAAAGAACCCACCTATGAGAGGATGACGGTTGAGTTTTTGAGTTCATTGGTTTATACCGTTCGTCCCGACACTGCTAGAATAGTCGGTACCGTGCATTTTAGAATGTTTGCTATTGAGTATCAGTTCAGTACCGATGAACTAGCAGGTCTATTGGGATTCCCTCATGGGGAGGGTGCTGTTTGTGAGGCTCCTTCAGATGTTGAATGGTCAGTCGAGATATTCGCCTTCTGGCGTAGGTTGTCAGATACTATTGTTGATTCCTTTAAGGGAATACTCGCCTCGACCATTCATAACCCGGCCATAAGAATTTTCAGATATCTTTTGGCATGCTCTATTTTTGGCCGGGAGAATCAAAACAAAGTTAATAGCAAAGAACTTTTGTTCTTGCAAGGATGCCTCACAAATGTAAGAATCAATTCAGTTCCATTTATGATCGTCCACATGTGTTTAACGGTAAATAAGGGTGGACCGATAGTTTTTGGCGGATTGATTACGTCTATTGCTCGGGCACTAAATTTGAATGATGAGATAGCTAATTTAGAACCACTGCCCCCTCGCACAATTAATTTAAAATTTCTGAAAGACATGAAATTGTGCCGATCGAGGAGGGCTGGTGGTTATGAGTTGATGATTCACGGGGTAGCCGTCGAATCAATTGTTATGCCGTGCAGTAGACGTACAGATGTACGATTCGAGAGGAACTGGATCTATGACCTTACTGCCCCACCTTTTCTAGGTCCAATTCCTCCTAATGTCCATGACAATAAGGGGCCTGACACAGATGATGAGTATGACCATAGAGAGCATGTGTCCCCCCTCGCCCTACACAATCACACACCACACCATCTTCTTCTAACACTTTTGCAGGAGCTGCTCCCGGATTTTATATTACGGAGGAGATGTGGCGAGACCATATGGCTAGAGAAGCACGGCATGAAGACCTGCTCTCTTCCATTCAGCAACAGATGGCGGACCAGATGAGCTTTATGCAAGAGTCGCAGCGGAGAGCAGACCAATCTTACGAGACCATCTCCCGTACTCTGCTTGCGATCACCACTGAGCAGTCCCGTCAATAGCAATATAACCATCAGCACTTTCAACTTATGGAGGCCACTCAGGGTTCCATCTTAGGTAACCTTCGTGAGGTGAAAGCTGCTCAGACAGAATTGCAGGCTAGGATGGACCAGCGAGACCATCACCGTAGCAGATCCCGTCGTTCCGAGCGTTCAGCACAGGGCGGCGAGGGCACCAGCGGTCCTCACTAGTTTTGCCAGGTTCCTTTCTCCTTAGCTTACTTCGAAACATTGGGGACAATGTTTGATTTAAGTGTGGGAGGATATTTTATCGTTTTTATTTCCGTCGTTTTAGTAGTTTATTTTTATTTCCCTTCAGTTATTTACTTTTGTTTCTGTTTTAGAAAATGCATGTGTTTGAAGAGTCATTAGTATAAGTATATTTTTTTGGTTCACCTTCATTTTTTCCCACATATTTTAACCCCAAAAAAAAAAAAAAAAATTTTCTAGAAAAAAGTGTTGTTCTGAAAAATTTCTAGACTTTAAGACAGGTTCGGGTTAAGATGCGGTGACTTAGGAAAACCTTCGAAACATCAGTATCGTCCTTACACCATGAACTTCGTAAATATAAGAATCACACCTGAAACCCCATGTACCATGGTCCTAATTTCATTTCAAAATCATCCTTAGTAGTTTATTTCAGCAATCAGCTCCGGCCTAAACATGTTCTAAGTAGGAGACCGACGAATATAAGTGACTAATCTGAGTTCATTTCAAAAAAAAAATGAAAAAAAAAAGTAATAAGATGTTTAGCTTGCTCATTTCAGTTGGTTCAGAGGTATCTGGCGCTGAACTCGGTAGGGCGGATTACGATCCGATCCCCCACAACTGCACTTGAGAGGAATAAAAGGATTTTACACAGTTCCTTGTGCCAAAAATCCGGTATGAAAAGATCAGAATCACTAACAGGTCACTCTACCATGAAGCATGTGCGGAAAACGGGCTTAATGTGATTGCGCTTGAATGAAAAGGACTCAAAAGAGATGGAAAAGGAAGGCCTAAGTATTGTGGGATATAATGGGTTGATTGGTATAGGAGCGGAGTTTATGTCCGTATTTGCGGATTAGTGTCATCACGATGCCCTTGGTTCACTCAGTTAGTACCGACCACTGCATCCAGACTTGGACTTAGAAGCCCTTTTCGCCCAAAAATCATCGATCGACACTGATTTTTCTATGAGCTTTAAATGTTTTGCTTGAGGACAAGCAAAGGTCTAAGTGTGGGAGAATTTGATGACACTAAATTATACTGTATTTTCGACTCTGATTTCACATGCATATTAGTTTTTTTTTCTATTTTTTTATGCTTTGTTATTGTTATGTTTTCCTTTGTTTTCAGGTTTTCAATAAATCGAGGTCCCAGACGAAAAAGGATGCAAAAGGAGCTAGAATTCAAGTTTGGCAGCAATTTACTCTGGTCGCTTCTCTTGTCGCGGGCGCCCCAGGGCAGGCGACGATGTGTCCCATGATCTCCACAACCCAACTGCCACGTTCCCACGATCAGCACTCACCTTTGCCATTTTCTTCGTGTCGCGGGCGCGGTAGGCCTGTCGCGGGCGCGACAAGGCAAAATTAGTTCCCGCCCATTTTTCAAGCCAAGGTCACTTTTGTCTTTGCACCATGCCAACTTTGCCTATAAATACTCTCAAAACTCGAATTTTAGGATCATCCAATCTTAGTTTACTTCATCCTAGGCATAAATTTCACTCTTGTAAAGCGGTAATCTTCTCACATCGAGGAGTTATTGCACTGTGTGTGATCGAGTTTGTAATCAAGTCTTGGAGTGTCTGTAATCAAGTTGGAGCACTTTGGTAGAAGTAATCCTGCTAGCATTTTCTTTTCCGTACATTGTACCAGATTTAAAGACTCCGCTTTGGAGCAGGTTTTAATTTAATAGCATTTACTTTCATTTATCTCTTGCACTTGCTTTATTTTGTTTTTTTATTGTCTTGCCTTACTTTTCAAAACTTTACTTTTCAAAAGACTTAATTCCATACATGATAAGAACTAATATGACTGTTATAACTACCATGGCTGGTTAAGTTTTAGATAGGTGAGAATGTAAAGACCATAATCACCGTAATACGTCTATATGTTAATAGAAATACTTAAGGGATGTTTTAATCTTTAACACAAGTTTTCTGTACTTAAAAGCAATGTTGGGCAAGATCGAAAGCCGTCCAACCATTTGTGAACTTGTTTAGTTCTCAACTGATCAAATACAGCGAAAGCGCTTTGCTCAGTTGAGTAGGGATTTTTAACACTTTAGAAAAGAGATTTTAAAATTATTTTCGGACGCGTTAGTGGGATTAGAATCTGGTTCATTTTTGAACCTCTTTAGTTTAGAGATTTCAGGTCAAAATACTTTTCTGTTTAGTTTAGAATTTACATTTCTTAAAAGTAAGTTTTCCATGACTCTAACGCAATGCGCGCCTTTTTATAAGTGACAATAAAGGGGTTAGTTTAGAGGGTAAACTTGGTTCTGACTACGCGAAAGCGACAGTTCCTGTTAAATTGAATTCTTTTTCTTAAAATAGAAGATATTTCCCGTAAGTAGTCCTGTTGATGAATATAGAAATATTATCGTTTATGAGAATTACATTCAAGCCTATTGTTTTGTCTGAATTTTATTACCTCGTCATTTACTTTTATTTAATTTCCTCTGCATTAGTAAACCCTGAATTGAACTGCCTTAGATAAGCACTGTAACAAACGGAAATCGTTAGATCGACATTTGGTCTCTGTGGATACGATAACTTTTTATATTACTCTGACGCGATTCGTGCACTTGCGAATACAACGCATCAAAATACAAACAAGAGGTTCCTGTAGAGTACTACACATGTCTAGGATGCTAACACCTTCCCTAGATATAACCAACCCCCGAACCTTAGATCTCTTAGTTGTGTCTTTACATAGCGCAATTAGGGTTTTCTTCGATCTTTACCCTTTCCTATGGATAAATCAAAGCTCGGTGGTGAATTTCAAAGATTTGTGATTCAAGTTAATTAATAGCTTGATATCCAATTCTCACTGCAACACATGGTTTACTCTTGTCTCCCTCTGATGCAGCTTCTAAGTTTCCCCTCCGTGCGTATAGTGACTCCACCTAGGCAAGCGGTTTAGATCATAGGCGTTCGACCTTTGGTTCGTGTATTTTCTTTGGTACCATTCTCATTTCATGGAGCTCTAAGAAGCAGGCCTTAGTTGCTCGTTCCAGCAATGAAGCGGAATATCGATCTCTAGCTCATACAACATCTGAATTGCTGTGGCTCGAATCCCTGCTATCAGAACTCATGATAACATATCACACTCCAGTTCTGTTATGTGATAAACTGAGTGCAGTAATGCTTTCTCACAACCCGGTTCTGCACGCTCGCACCAAGCATATTGAACTTGACATTCACTTTGTTCGAGAACGGGTAGTGGCGAAACAATTGCACATTCATCATGTACCAGATGTGGTTAAACTAGCTGACACATTAAAAAAGCCGCTTTGCACAGTCGCTTTTCAGGAGCTGCGCAACAAACTCAAGGTCCTTTGTTTAGACACGCCTCCCTTAAGTTTGAGGGGGGGGGGGGTATTAAAGATAAAGCCAAAAGAAATCAAAATACAAGTTAACTCAATTAACTTAGCTATTAAACCAAGCTTAATAGGTGTACTTGCTTAGCATAGATAATGTGTATATATAGCATGCTACGCGTAATTCTCTCATTATGTAACTACAATATACAAATCTTATCTTTCCCTTTCATCTATTCTCTCACCTGTAACTGTTTTCTGTTACACCATAGATGAACTTCCATCTTCACCTCTTCTAACACAAGGGGTCTGCAGATGATAGTGGTGGCGGACGCGGTGGTGAATGAGAATGCGAGAGCAATGTAGCTTGTTGTAGTATCCAATGAAATAAAATTAGGGTTACAATGTTTCACATGTTTAATAATAGATAATGATAAATTGAAAATAAACAAAACAAAAACCAGATAAGATACCATACTTCCAAGTAGATTGCCACATATACACAATTTAACCTTTTTTTTTAATTTAACGGAATGGATCAATTTGACTAACGGAACCATTTTAAGAGACTATAATGTAATGTTTTTTAACTAAATGACCAAAGCGAAACAATAAATTAAATTAAAGGAGCAAAAGATGAATTAAGCCAAAATAATTTTTCTATTTATATTGATGCAGACCAGAGACAAAATCAAGACTTAATCTTACTAAGGAATCAAGTTAAAAACTATAATTTAATAAAGTAAAAATAAATTTTCAAATACACAATTATATATATATATATATATATATATATATATATATATAAAGAAAAGTATCAACTCCTAAATCAAATAACTTAAAAACCTTTTAAGAAATATAGATTTATTCTAAATCAAATATTTTTCTTTCAGTTTTGTCATTAAACAAAATAAAATTAAAAAAAAAACTTAATGCCAAATTTGGATTTCAATATCTGAAGTGTCTATGGAGATTAGAATCTGGACGCTTTTATTTAACTATTCGCGTTCATACATTTCCTCTCCTTTCATGTTTTCATTTTAGCAAGCATAGCATAGCAGAGCATACTCTTGCTCCAACATTTTTCAAGCATTCTCAGAACATCCATTCCATTTCATTAAAGCTTTAACACGTCTCTGAGGTTATACTCCAATACATTACATTCAATCTAAGATCAAACAGAGTAAACATTTGATAAGTTATTCATTTCATTACCATTTCTGATTTGACACGCATGATACATTAGGTTATATGTCATATTTTTTTGTCCTGAACGGTCTAATTATGAAGTTTTGAACATTGGAGCTTAAGGTTCGTGCATGCTATGTTTCTGCTTCGTATTTGCTTGTTTCGTCCATTTTGAATTTTAAAATTCGGACCCTTAGTCTGGATAAAAAAATTCCTATATATATATATATATATATATATATATATATCTGTGTGTGTGTGTGTGTGTGTGTGTGTATTGGTTTGGATTGCCAATATTTTCTTTGGTTATGACATGATTTTTCTTATTCTTGATTGATTATAAGAAAAATGTCTGACAACAAAGACAAATGAAACATGGTATAATGGCCAACATCCTTCAATTCGCAGGGAGAAACTAGACCCTCGTGACACGTAGTTGGAGAAACTTAATTTGAAGTTGAAGCATCGGTTTCATGGATTCATCTTGTAAACACACCGGTTTTTATTATATTAACTTTTATTTAATTTTATAGTGTCTTTGAGTGATTAATTAATATTATATGGGTTCACTACGCCGAAATTGGACAAAGACAGCGCAAAAAAGACAGCGCTTTTTGGACAAAGCGCTGCTATAAGTCTTTAAAAAATTTCGCTTAAAAAAAGCGCTGTAAAAGACAGCCTTTAGAAAGCGCTTTTTAAAAGCTCTGTTAAATGCCCAAAATGGAAGCCACCTTAGAAAGCGCTTTTTGAAAAGCGCTGCTATAGGTATTACTTTAGAAAGCGCTGTCTAAAGGTTAACCTTAGAAAGCGCTTTCAGAAAGCGCTGCTATAGGTTTTAAATTCTCCCCACCTTAGAAAGCGCTTTCTGAGGAAAGCGCTCTTATAGGTAGCACTTAAGAAAGCACTTTTTAAAAGCCCCCTCTAAGGTCATTTATGAATTAAAATATAAAACAATTTCTAATCATTTTCAGACACTTCTTTTCATTTTCTTCTCTCGACCGTTCTTTTCTACTGAAACCCTTGCTATTGTTCTTCTCTGCTGAAAACCATTGCCATTGCCGTCGTTCATTCGCCATTGCCGTCATTCATTCGACATTGCCGTCGTTCATTGGTCATTGTCGTCGTTCACTTTTTTCTGTCATTTTGGTTGTTCATTCGCCATTGCTTTCGTGAAGAAGAAGACGAAACAAAGAAGAGGTACGATTTTCATTCTTGTTTTCATTCTGTTTTCATTCTTGTTTTCATTCTTGTTTTCATTTAAGAAGAGGTACGATTTTTGTTCTGTTTTCATTCTTGTCACTAGCTACCATTTTACCGTCGTATTATTCCGTCACTGCCATTATTTTTGTGCTGCCAATATATGCCCTTAAAAATTTGTGTGTAGTGTTTATATGGGTAATGACCATAGTTATAAAGTTTTGAACATGTTTACATACTTCTGACTTATTTTTGAGAAGAATGACCCATACATAGAATGACTTATTTCTGACTTATTTTTGAACATGTTTAGAATAACTAATATTGAACATGTTGTTTCTATTTTCATTAGTTGTTGTTTCTATATTCTAGATTAAAGAAAGTATGATAGTTATTGTAATATTGATAGTTATTGTATTGATGGAGTTATGATATATAGAGCCATGAAAGTGGAGTTATGATAGTTATTGTATTGCATGGTCAAAGAAAGTATGATATTTGTCTTTGCATGAGATGTTTATCTTGCTCAATAATTTATTTGATGGTTATCTTTGCGATATGATGATTACTTGTTTAAGTATGATTTAAACTTGATTCTTGATAGATTTAGGTTATCGTATGAATGTTACTTGTTTAAGTTGATGCATGTTTACTTGTTTAGGTATTGCTTAGATTTGAATCTTGTTAGGTTTAGGATGAATTGCTCTAATGCTTGGTTACTTGTTTAAGTATGCTTAGTTACTTGTTTAAGTATGCTTGCTCTTAAGTATGTTGCTTGTTTGTGATTACATGTTGCCACTTATCAAGTTATGACTCATAATTGGTCAATTAATGATATTTCATTTTATGATACGTGTACAGGGGGATCTTGATAATTCAAAGTGTGAAAGTCGGATCGTTTCCCTACAGGTAAATATTTTTTATTTTTGTTTTTGTTTAGTTTAATTAGTATAACTATGGATAAGAAATAGATGTCTTCAAGTCGATTTTCAAAAGAGTACGAGAATGGGGTATCGGAATTCGTTAAGTTTGTTGTTGTGCACGCCAAAGACCCCAGTTGAATGAGATGTCCTTGCTTGGGTTGTTGTTTTGGGAGTCGGGTTGACGCGGTTTAGTTGGCATCGCATTTAATGAGGAGTGGAATTGATAGAAGTTATACATGTTGAATTTGCATGGTGAGAAAATTAAAGGGAATGTTGAACCGGGGGATAATACGACCTATGCTTCAAACGACAATGGCACAGATACATACGATTCTGATCGAGTCGAAGAGATTGTAGAAGCACTTGAAGAAGATCTTAAGGATTGTCCCAAAATGTTTGAGAGGTTGGTAAGCGATGAAGAGAAACCGTTATATAATGGTGCACCAAATTCACAAGATTGTCTGCGGTATTAAAGTTGTACAACTTAAAGGCGGGCAATGGATGGTCGGATAAAAGTTTCACAGAGTTATTGGCCCTTATGAAAGATATGCTTCCAGAGGATAACGTTCATCCCAATCGAACATATGAGGCCAAAAAGATGTTGTGCTCTATTGGCATGAGCTATGATAAGATACATGCATGTCCAAACGATTGCGTTTTGTTTTGAAATGAGTATGTATCGTTAAATGAGTGTCCTAAATGCAGTGTCTCTCGATATAAGGAAAAGTTGTCTCCAGCAAAAGTCTTATGGTATTTTCCTATAATTCCGAGATTTAGACGCATGTTTCACAGTGAGACCGATTCAAGACACTTGACTTGGCATGCAGATGAAAGAATTATTGATGGAAAGTTTCGACATCCGGCAGATTCACCACAGTGGATGAAAATTGATGATGATTATCCTAAATTTGGAAAAGAAGCAAGAAACCTTCGCTTGGCATTATCTACTGATGGAATGAATCCACACGGTCTTCAAAGTATCTCACATAGCACTTGGCCTGTGATCATAATGATTTATAACCTACCTCCATGGCTATGTATGAAGCGTAAGTACATGATGTTATCTATGCTAATTTCTGGGCCTAGACAACCAGGGAATGACATAGACGTATACTTGGCACCCTTAATCGAAGATTTAAAGTTTTTGTGGGAGAACGGTGTGGAGGTTTATGATGGGTATAGGAAAGAAAGTTTCAACTTGAGGGCGATGTTGTTTGGCACAATTAATGATTTTACAGCATACGAAAATCTATCAGGGTACAACATAAAAGGTCAATGTGCGTGTCCTATTTGTGAAGATAAAATAGATTGGACGCGATTGGAGTTTGGTCAGAAGAATGTATTTCTCGGTCATCGTAGATTCTTAAATTCTAATCATCACTATCGTGGGTGGAGAAAAG
This sequence comes from Lathyrus tuberosus, assembly GCA_022829125.1. Taxonomy (NCBI): domain Eukaryota; kingdom Viridiplantae; phylum Streptophyta; class Magnoliopsida; order Fabales; family Fabaceae; genus Lathyrus; species Lathyrus tuberosus. Next base: position 19,813,457 of record JALAZF010000021.1, on the reverse strand, counting down.
CATTCAATGGAGAGGCAAAACATGGTAGAGCTCCAACTATATTGACAGGTGATCAAATTTTTGAAAAGGTGAAAGATGTGAGTACTCAGTTTGGAAAGCCTTTTGCACATACACTTGTCAAGAGTGGGTGGAAGAAGAGGTCAATTTTTTTTGAACTGCCATATTGGAAGTCATTGTATGTAAGACATTTTCTCGATGTTATGCATATTGAAAAAAAATGTATTTGACAGTGTTATTGGTACATTACTCAATATACAAGGAAAGTCTAAGGATGGCCTTAAAGCAAGAAAGGACCTGGTAGCGATGGGAATAAGAAATGAATTAGGACCCATGAAGAAAGGAACACGAACATATCTACCACCTGCTGCTTATACTCTATCTAGAAAAGAGAAAAATGTATTGTGTAAGTATCTAAGTGAAGTTAAAGTTCCAGAAGGATACTCTTCAGATATTAGAAGACTTGTGTCTATGAAAGACCTCAAGTTAAAGAGTTTAAAGACGCATGACTGCCATGTTATAATGGAACATTTTCTACCAATAGGTATACGTTTTATTCTGCCAGAAAAAGTAAGAAGCGCAATAACTAAATTGTGTTTTTTCTTCAAGTCAATTTGCAGTAAGGTGATCGATCCTGCGATCTTACCAACATTGCAAAAAGAAATAGTTATTACTTTGTGTGATCTTGAAATGATTTTTCCTCCCTCGTTTTTTGACGTAATGGTTCATCTAGTTGTTCATCTGGTGAAAGAGACATAATTATGTGGACTGGCTTATATGAGATGGATGTACCTTGCTGAACGTTATATGAAAATATTAAAAGGGTATGTTAAAAACCGAAGTCGACCAGAGGGTTGTATTGCTGAACGATACATTGTTGAAGAAGCGATTGAGTTTTGTACTGAATATCTGTCCAATGTACAATCAATTGGACTCCCCAAATCTCATATTGTCGAAAAAAAGAAGGAAAAAAGTTAATTGGAAATGAAGTTGTGACACTATCAAGGGTCAAACGGGATCAAGTGCATTTGTATGTTCTGCACAATGAGAATGAGGTTGAGCCGTATGTTGAAATGCACAGGGATGTTCTCCGAGGTTTAAATCCGAATAGAAATGAGAATTGGATAGTACGAGAGCACAATCGAAGTTTCATACCTTGGTTTAAGGATCATATTTATTCAAAGTATTATTCAGATCCCGCTTCAATAACAGAAAGGTTGAGATGTTTAGCATATGGTCCAAGTTTGGTTGTGTTTTCTTACAGCGCATACGCAATTAATGGATACACATTTTATACCAAAGAACAAGATGATAAAAGTACTATGCAAAATAGTGGTGTCACCGTGGTAGCTGAAGCAATGCACATTTCAAGTGTGAAAGATTTAAACCCCAAATTTGCAAATCTGTCATATTTTGGGGTTATCGAGCGTATGTGGGTGTTTGATTATGAGAAGTTTCAGATTCCTATATTTCGTTGCAAGTGGGTTGAAAATAATAATGGCGTACGAATGGATAAGTCAGGATTTTTGCAAGTGGATCTTAATAGGGTGGGGTACAAAGATGAGCCTTTTATTCTAGCTTCTCAAGCTAAACAAGTGTTCGATGTCACTGATCCGACAAGTACAAAATGGTCTATAGTGCTTTTATCTAACAAAGTAATTAATGAAAACACTGGAGATCAAGGTGATATTGATGTTGATATTGAATCATTTACTAGAAATGATCAAGATGAAAATATTATAGCGAATGAATCATATACAAGAAATGATCATAATGAAGGTATTTGGATCAATCCAACCGTCCGTGTTGTTAAGAGACGGGTAGAACATATTCCAACCAAGAAAAGAAAGAGACGTTAGTGAAAAAGGTACTAGTTATAAAATTATAGCTTATATCATTCAATAATAATAATTAGTTGTCATGTTATATATAGCTTATATCGTTCAATGGATTATGGATTATGGATTTTTATATTTGTCATTTAATTTTTATTTTTTCTTTCATACAGGTGAAATGGCTAGTGACCATGACGACACACACGAGACACATGTTGAAAATGAAGCTCAGAAGGTATATTAATTTTAACAATGTTGCTTATTAGTGATGCTACTTGATAACACAAAACAACTATATATTAATTCTTATTTGTTTGTCTATGTGTAGTGCCCTCGTCAGCGTAATGGCATAGACTGCGGGTATTTCATTTTGAGGTTTATAAGAGAAATCCTTCAAATGGATCGATTAGAGATTCCTATTACGGTATGCATGGATTTATAACTTAGGATTTATTTTAATATTTATCGGATATGTCATATAATTTATTATTTTTAACTAAATCATGCATATTTTGTTTTGTTATGTAGTATTTTGATGAATACGTGTGTTCTCATTACACGAAGGATAAATTGCAAGAAATTAAGGAGGAATTGTGCGAATACCTTATTGGAAAAAAAGTCATATAAGGTATACCATAATGGGATTATGTGAATGTATAGTTTTGTGAATGGTTTATTTTATGGGATTATATAGTTTTGTGAATGGTTTATGTTATTTATGTGATTTTGGAATGTAAGTGTATAGTTTTGTGAATGGTTAATGTAAATGACTTGAATTATAATGGAAATGGTTTATGTGGTTTATGTGATTTATGGGATTAGTGGAAATGGTTAATGAAGCATACTAGAAATTGTTAATGGAAATGTGAAATATACAGGTTTATTGAAATGGCTTAAATTATACAGGTTTCTGCATAAAAAATGGTTAAAATGAGATTTTTTTTAAAAAATCATTAAAATTATACGTAGAGAAAAGACAGCGCTTTCTAGAAAAAGCGTTGTCTATAGTTCACAACAGAAAGCGCTTTTCCTAAACAGCGCCCTCTAAAGGTATAGAAAAGTTCATAACTAAAATTATAGGCATACATTAGACAGCACTTTTAAAAGCGCTGTCTAAAGGGGGCCTTTAGAAAGCGCTTTTCCTAAAAAGCGCCCTCTAAAGGTATAGAAAAAATTACATTAGACAGCGCTTTTTAAAACGCTGTCTAAAAGGGGCCTTTAGACAGCGCTTTTTCTTGAAAAAACGCCCTCTAAAGGTATAGAAAAATTGATAATTAAAATTATAGGCATACTTTAGACAGCGCTTTAAAAAGCGCTGTCTAAAGGGGGCCTTTAGACAACATTTTTTTTTGAAAAAGCGCCTTCTAATGTATACTTTAGTGAGCGCTTTTTCGTAAATAAAAAGCGTTGTCTTTACCTACGCCAGCGCTGCCTTAGGCAGCGCTGTCTAATGTCTTGTTTGGCGTAGTGGTTAAGAAGATGTTGGGTATAATTTACTTATATTTTTAATAATTAAATTATGTAGAAGTAAGAATATTTGTTTTAGTATTAAATTAGAATTTAAATAAAATTTAAGGAAAATTGGTAAAAATTTATTTAATTAATTTAATAAATTAATTGGTAGAAATTGAGAGAATTTGTGAGTGACAAGTGAAATAAAATTTTAAATAAAATAAGTAAATAGGTAGAATTATGAAGAATTAAGGGAATTAGTGTGATTAATGAAATAAAAATATAAAGGATTTTCTATTTAAAGTGAGAATAGAAAGAGAAAAAGAGTACGTGGAAGTTTTGGAAAATAAGGAGAAGAAGAAAGTGGAGGAAACCCTAAAAGAGCAAGTGAAGGAGATAACCTCCATAGCCAAAGTTCAAAGCTTTTCTACAAATTCGAGGTAAGAGGGAGAATTATTTAATATATGGGTGTTAAGCATGAGGGATAGTGAGGAGTCCTTATCCTCTTTCCCTTTCTCTCTTACACGTTTTCTCTATTGATGAATGAATTGAACCTTGAATAGGTTTGTGCAAAACCTCTTAGGGTTGTTGTTGTTAATCCTAATTTTCGTGATCTATTAATTGTTGAAATTATATGATATGTATTAAAATGTTACGATTGATGCCATAGAGTTATCTGTTGATATGGATCTTACTAATTAATATGACATCTATTAAAATGTTATGATTTATGCCTTGGAGTTCTCTGTTGATATGGATGTTATTAATTGACATGATATGTGTTGAGATTTTGTGATTGATGAGTTCTGAGTTGTGACGAGCAATGTTGTTGTTGATGAGCAAATGTTGATTTCTGAGTTTGAACCCCAATGAAAATGAAAATATAAAAGTCATAAACTATTGCAGAGAGAAAAATCGCATATAGACAGAGAAGGGGATTGATCGTCTTGTTTCATGTATAACTTAAGTTTTGTAAGTCAGTTTCAGGTGCGGTCAGTTGCGTTAGAAATCTAATGCGATAATATTTTTGTCAAAGTGGGTAAATTGGGTCGGGGAGCACTACAAAATTAGTAGTTCTATGGTTTTTATACCAGAAGCGTAGTAAAATTTTAGTCCTGCATTGGTCATCTTGTTTCAAGCATAACTAAAGTTATGTAACTCCGATCGAGATACAATTAATAACATTTGAAAGAGGGTTCAAAGAACCTTTAAACTAGAGAGTTTCATAATTTAATCATAGGTCTATAATATTTGGTGCTATTGTGAAGTTAACCATTTTATTTAATAGTTTATGCAGGAAATAATGTGATATGGTATAACTGAAACAAATAGAATTAAAGTTAGAATACTTTGATCAAGATGCAATCAGTTGCGTGAAAGAGGGTTTAAAGACCCTTTAAAATTGAGAGTTTCATAATTTTATCACAAGTCTATAATATTTGGTGCTATTGTGAAGTTAGACATATATTTTTAGATTGTATGCAAGAAATAATGTGATATGGTTGAACTGAAACGAATAGAACTAGAGTTAAAATACTCTGATCAAGATGCACTCAATTGCATTTAAAAGGGAGTTCAAAGAACCTCTAAACTGGAAAGTTTCATATGTAGCGCTATTGTGAAGTTAAGCATTCTGATTTAGAGTTAAATCAAAGGTTTAGTGTTCCTAAGGGTAAACTTAGAGGGGCAAAGGTTTTGGGAAACCATTGGAGCGATTTAAGGAATTTGAATTCATTTATAAATAACTTGGATTTGAGTTATTGATAGGTTTAGAGTTAAATGCTTAAGTAATTGAGTTAATTTCGGGTTGTTTTAAAGTCTTAAAGGATATACCCATTACCCTTAAACATATGAATAACAAGTTGTTAGTTCAAATTCTGTTAGGTGTTTGTTTAATTGTTGAATGACTCTTGAATATGCATTGTTGAATGCTAAAGATTGTGTTTGAGACAGACTGATATTTACGTTAACTCTAATTGTAAAATTTCGTGTGTTGTACATTTAGGTTCGAAAGAACCAGTGTTGAGATGTTTAGGTTCTGGAGAACTAGTGATGTGAACCAGAGTGCAAGAGTGCAGTTCTAACTTGTTTCAACTGTGGGAGCTAAGTCACATCAACACCCAATTCCAGAAGCTGAAGAATGCGTGAGATGCTGAGTAAAGTAGTTAGATAGTCTTTGCCATTAGTGGTGTTGAGGCCTCGGGACCTGATAATTGGTTCAAGGTACGTGTCTCATAATTGGCATTTCTTTAGTTGCAATCATCGATAGAGGAAGCGTGACGTGGGAGTTAGAGTGTAACGCCCCGGTTTTGTTCGATTTATTTAATAGAGTAGAGTTAATTGGTTTTGGGTTTATATTATTTTAGTATTGACTTTTATTTGACAAAATGTTATTTTTCATCATTGTTTATGTTTTATCGCATTTTGAGAGCGTTTGGGAGATATTTGAGTGTAGGGGTATTTTGGTCTTTTGTTTGGGTAGATATTATATTTTCTTTTATAATAGAAAGAAAGGAGAGAAAAATAGTAAGGAAAGAAAGAGAAGAGAAGAAAAAGAGAAAGAAGGAAAGAGGAGAGAAAAGAGGAGAAGAGGAAAATCGGGAAAACTCCGTTTCGAGCGCGAATAATCGGGTAAGGGTGAGAAGTTTCAATTATATCTTGCTTGTGTATGTATATGTGTTGTTTGTTGTAAATGTTTTGATTGTTTCGTGACTTTTCATATCGATTGGAATTAGGAGCGATTGATAGAAATCGATGTTTTCGCCGATGAAATTCGATATAAACCGCGTAGAATACTCGTTGATTATGTCTAAACATGTTTTGGTTGTTCTGGTATGAATTAGAAGTGTTTGGGTGGTAAAAATGATGTATTTTGGTCCCATATGACCTAGGTTGACGCTGCTGCGATTTCTGGGTTTCGCAGGTTCGCCTAGCGAACCCCAGCGAAGGAACTGGCGAATGTTCGCTAGAAGGTTCGCCTAGCGAACTTTAGGTCTGTTTTCCACTGCCTTGGTTCGCTAGGGTTCGCCTAGCGAATACTGGAGCGAACATGATATTTTCCAATTTTGTTTTCGTCGTAATTTTCAAACCGTAAGTCCGTTTTGGTCGCCGTTCGAAGCGTTGGAAAGCCAATGAAAAGCTCTTTCTTTTTAAAATGGTTTGGAGGGCAGTAGATGAATTATTTAAGTCGTGATTTTGAAAAAGTGTTGGTTTGTCGGATTTTCACCGTCGTATTGGTGTGCGAATGATGTGTTATCATGCTATAGGCTTTTAATATGTATCATATGGCTTGTGTGATGGTATATTATGTGAATATATGTGATAAGTGTTGGTGATGATGGTTTGTGGTGTTATGGAGGAATAAATGTGTGTTTTGGGTTTTGATTTCAATGTGCGATAATGATGTGTTGTGAGTAGCATTTGATATGTAAATCCCTTGTGTGAGGAACTATGATGTTGTTGTAATTTGTGGTATGTGATATGATTGTGGTATTTTATGGCTTGTGATGAAGTGCATTGTTTATGTGAAATTTCAATGTATGTTGTGTGGTGGCATTTAGGGTTTGAAATGCATTGTTTGAACTGCTTTGCAATGCATGAATGTGATGATGTGGAAGCATGTGATAAGTTGTTGTAATTGTTGTGGTTGTGATTTGTGGCCGAAAGGCAAGAAAATGCCAAGTGTTGTATTTGATGATTTATGCATGATTGTGAATGTGTGCATGGATGCAATGTGAGTGTCATGAGTCATTGTATGCCAAGCATCATAATGTGCATTGTGAAAACGTCCTGAGTGACAGTTTGATTCCTGAGGGAATATGCTATACCATCGTGTGCCTCGAAAATATGAGGCGGTGCCTGAGGACTTAAAGCGATGGGTATAGACGATTGTGGGCTCCTTTGGAGACTTAAAGCAATCCTTAACGTCGTGGGCCTCGAAAATATGAGGCGATGCCTGAGGACTTAAAGCGACGGGTGAACATCGTAGGCCCGACGGGGAGTTACTTGAGATTCTCAGTAACGAGCGATGGTTCCAATAGTTCCTGAGTGGACTAATGACGTGACAAATGACGTTACAATGGAAGTCGGTACCGCATGGCATGTGCATAGAGTCGTTGTGTCGATCTATGTGCATTTGCATAAATCATGAATTAATTGTGCATGGAAATGTGATTGTGATTGATGAGATGAAATATGTGCAATTGAATTGAATGGTATATGTTTGATTGGAATATGTGATTATGTGTGAGAAATGTGAATGGATGCATTATGTGTGAAAAATCATGATTTGATTGATTATGTGTGGAAATTGTGCATTGATTTGTTATGTGTTGAGATTGTAATAGCATTGGTAATTTGATGTGCATATGTGATAAATGCTATGACTTGGTATGCCTTATGTGCAAATGTGTAATTATGTTGGTATAATTGTTCTATGCTATGTGGTTGGATTGTTAGAAATATGTTATACATCTATGGCTTGCTACATGTATTGGTATGTGACGTGTGGGGTGAGAATAACTGTGTATGTGATTTTATGTGTTTTTGCATATTATTATGCAATCTTGGTTTAGTTGTTATTTCTCACCCTTCTGCTGGAATATGCTTTTTATGGCATAGTGCAGATTGTCAGCTTTAGAGGCGTGGAGGCAAGTGGAAGAGTTAGATCTTCGTTTGCTTAAGTCTTGGTGTCTGCTCTGATACGTAGCACGGGAGTCGGGGAAACGCTTTAAGTTAATTGTATATAATTGTTGAATATGTTTTGTATGACCTTTGTATGTATATTTTGATGCTCTAAAACGATTCATTTTGTAAAACAAGTCGGTTATGGATCTTTCCGCTTTATTCCATAATTGACATTCATTTTATATGGAAAAAGGTTCCCTATGGGGTTATCCTATTTTGTGCTATGTATCAAAATAATTGAGCAGGGTTTGTATTTTCTTTCTTTAAGTGTGACATCCCTGTTTCCTGTTGGAAAAATAAATTTTTAGTTACTCTGATTTATATTTGTATTATTTATTCGCGAGGGGAATTGGGGTGTTACATTAGTGGTATCAGAGCAGGTCGGTCCGTCCGGCCAAGTTGTTGAGTCAGTTGGTGTGACAGTTGAATACTGTCATTGTTGTCTGTCCCTTAGTACGTGATATGTGTGGGAGGCACTGTCAGTACTTTCTGGTTTTCTAATCCTTTGTTTTCAGGTGTTAGAATGAGATAAGTGGGGGAGAAGCTGGTACTTCTCCATGTTGCTTCAGGTGTGGAACGCTGGCTCAGTGTGTTGTGAATTGCAAGATTGTAAGTGTTGTTTGGACAGTGTTGTTCCCGGTTCCGGAGGGAATGCGGAGTTAAGGTTTATGTCAACTAAGGATTGGTACCTTAGGTAGTTTTGTGCGTGAGATGTAAGTAACGCTATTATAGTTTGGTAAAGATGGTTTATGCCCCATCATGATTGTCGGCTGTCTATTGACAAATTGAGGAACTGATCACCCTTAATCTCTTGTTGATAGCAGACGGGAATTATGTTGGATGGAATAGGCGTGTCTTTCCAGCCTGGATAGTGTGTGCCATGAATTGTGTAGAATTGAGAAAATGATTACGGATTGTTTCGATGAGTTGAGGAAGATTCTTATAGCTGAAGGTGAGACGGATTGGAGGTTTTGGTATGTTGGTCTAGTGGGAAGTCATTGAGGGAGAACGATTGGGTATTGTCAAAGGTGGTTCTCCGAGAGAAGAGTGTGAACTCGAATTTGACGAAGGTGAAGATTTGAGGTTTGGATCTGCTAAGTAAGTAGAAAACTCTTAGTATATTGGACTAAGATGTTTGTTGGTCTGTGATGATAGTGTTCTGGAAATTGGCAGGAAGTCACAGTGTTGGGCCGTCAGTTGTGTATGGTTTTCAGATGTGTTATGGATGGGACATTAAGGTGTTGTCTTAGGGAGCTCCGGTTTGGTTATTAACAAAAAGGAAGGATGGTTGAATGGAATAACAAGTATGATGCGTGTGATGGTATTGGTTTTGAGACTATGGAAAGCGAAACTTAAAGTTCTGGTGAGGTTTGGAGTCTTTGGAGTTTTAGAGCATTAATGGAAATTTTGAGAAAACCCTAGGTGGGGATGTAATGTTTGAGAGTTCCTTTGAGTTGGTTGTTGCTACACGTGGGGATTTATGGAATTTTGACTGCAAAGAGAAGAAATTGTGTATGGATTGCTAACAGTTGAATAAGGTAACGATTGAGAACAAGTGTCCACTTTCAGGAATAGATGACTGAATGGTTTGGCGGAGTTTGAGTGAACTTGCAATTGTTTGGAATGTTTGATAAGAGTGGTGGATTGTGTGAGTTGAGGCTGTGATCGACTTAATGCGACTGGTTATGTTTGTTATCATCGGGATAGGCTGTTATTTACTCAGTTAAGCTTGTGTGTGAGTAACCAGTTACCCAGGGAAAAGAATTTTGCAAGAACTTTAAGAATTTATATCTTTTGGAATTTGTTTGGGTATTACAACGTGCAGTGATGTTATTTGGTGTTAGTAAGGAATTTGTAATGTTTGTGGAGTAGAGGAATCGTATCTTCCATATTTATTTGGATAAGTTAGTAATGGCTTTGATTGAGGATATTCGGATCTATTGTAAACCCTGAGGAAGAACAGGTAGAGTGTTTGAGATTTGAATCACAAGTGTTGAAAAGAGACGAAGTTTTATACTAAGTTATTCGAGTGAGAATTTAGGTTGAAAAAGGTTAGTTTTCTTGATTATGTTATTTCAGATGGGAGTATGGTTATGGATCCATCGGAATTAGACGCAGTTCTACATTGAGAGGCTCCTAAGTCGGTTAAGGAGATTAGAAACTTTTGGGCTCAGTTGGTTGTTACGGAAGGTTATGGAAGACTTTGCTAAGTTCGTACTTCTGTTGTCTCAGTTGGCTTGCAAAGGGTGAGTTGTTTGTCTGGATGTTCGTTGTGAGTAAGTTTTGGTGAGCTGAAGTAGAAGTTGGCTACGGCTTCAGTTTTGATTCTGGATGATCCTAATAAACCGTTTGTGAGATGTGTCTTTGAGGAGTTTAGACAGTGTGTTAATGCAAGAGGGTAAAGTCGTGGCTTATGCTTTACGACAATTGAGGATTCATAAAAGGATCGATACTATTCAGGATTTGGAATTGGACGCGATTGTATTGTGTTGGAGAATCTGGAGGTATTATTTTAAGGGTTTTAGGCTCAAGGTGTTTGGATGGAGGAATGGACGGTTTTGGATGAGTAACAAGACTGTTGTAATTCTGAGTTTTCGCAGGTTCGCCTAGCGAACCATTCAGCGAAGGGTAGCGAAGGTTCGCTACGGGTATTCGCCTAGCGAAGGCATGAGCGAAGGTTCGCTAGAGTGTTCGCCTAGCGAACTTTGGGTGTTTTTGGTTCTGACTTGGTTCGCCAAGTGCTCGCCTAGCGAACTTTGTGTCTATTTTTAGCTAACAGTTGGTTCGCTGGAACATTCGCCTAGCGAAGGAGCTAGCGAATGCTCGCGAGGGATGTTCGCCTAGCGAAGGTGCTAGCGAATGCTCGCGAGAAGGTTCGCCCAGCGAACAGTGCCGTTTGTGTAATTTTGTTTTCTGCATAAATTTTGATTTGTAACTCGGAATAAGGCACGGTCGGATGATTGGAATTCCTGATTAGTTATGACTTTGGCTCGAATGATCCTATTGGTAAAGTTTATGTCGTGCGTGATGAGTTAAGTCGAGAGTTTTACTTATGTCTGCTTTGATGGTTAAAGAGTGGGAACTTTTGGGAGAATTTAGAGATTTGGGTTGGTGTGTGAATTGACGTCTGATAGTGTGCAGTTGGATATATTAACAGTGAACAGTGATTTTTGGTGAATATGAGAGAGAGTTAGACTTTGGACGTGAGATTGGTAGTTTTGATGGTTACGAGTAATCAGAGTGCGCAGCGGAAGCGTGATATGGCACATTTCGTATATAAGTGTGGGACTGGTAAGAGTTCATAGGTTGAACATTGGGAACATGTAGGAGTGTTGAGACCATTGAACGCTTCTGGATGGAAGTCATATGTGAAAAGTTTAACTGTTATCCGTGGGCTGCTATGTAGTTGGGTGTTTTGGTTATATGTTCGATTGGTGAATTATAGCATTGTTGTAGTATGGTTGTGTGACAAGGATGTTGGTGTTCTGGTTTTGTTGATGTTGTGGAGGCCTTGTGGTGTCGTGGAACTTTATGTTCTTGTTTGTGTTGTTGTCTCGTTTCCATTGTGTTGGTATCTTGGCTTTTCTTTGAGTCGTGAGTTAGTCGTCAAGTGCATTGTATGGGCTTTGCATCTTGTCGTTGTTGTGTCTGCTATTGGCAAGGTGGTTTGCCAGTTGTGTTATTCGTGGTGTGCCTTTTGTTGGCATGTTGGGTTGTTAGTCGGATGCGAGAGTCTTATCCGGAGTTGTTCGTATCGGTTAGATTTTCGAGGACGAAAATGTCTAAGTGGGGGAGAATTGTAACGCCCCGGTTTTGTTCGATTTATTTAATAGAGTAGAGTTAATTGGTTTTGGGTTTATATTATTTTAGTATTGACTTTTATTTGACAAAATGTTATTTTTCATCATTGTTTATGTTTTATCGCATTTTGAGAGCGTTTGGGAGATATTTGAGTGTAGGGGTATTTTGGTCTTTTGTTTGGGTAGATATTATATTTTCTTTTATAATAGAAAGAAAGGAGAGAAAAATAGTAAGGAAAGAAAGAGAAGAGAAGAAAAAGAGAAAGAAGGAAAGAGGAGAGAAAAGAGGAGAAGAGGAAAATCGGGAAAACTCCGTTTCGAGCGCGAATAATCGGGTAAGGGTGAGAAGTTTCAATTATATCTTGCTTGTGTATGTATATGTGTTGTTTGTTGTAAATGTTTTGATTGTTTCGTGACTTTTCATATCGATTGGAATTAGGAGCGATTGATAGAAATCGATGTTTTCGCCGATGAAATTCGATATAAACCGCGTAGAATACTCGTTGATTATGTCTAAACATGTTTTGGTTGTTCTGGTATGAATTAGAAGTGTTTGGGTGGTAAAAATGATGTATTTTGGTCCCATATGACCTAGGTTGACGCTGCTGCGATTTCTGGGTTTCGCAGGTTCGCCTAGCGAACCCCAGCGAAGGAACTGGCGAATGTTCGCTAGAAGGTTCGCCTAGCGAACTTTAGGTCTGTTTTCCACTGCCTTGGTTCGCTAGGGTTCGCCTAGCGAATACTGGAGCGAACATGATATTTTCCAATTTTGTTTTCGTCGTAATTTTCAAACCGTAAGTCCGTTTTGGTCGCCGTTCGAAGCGTTGGAAAGCCAATGAAAAGCTCTTTCTTTTTAAAATGGTTTGGAGGGCAGTAGATGAATTATTTAAGTCGTGATTTTGAAAAAGTGTTGGTTTGTCGGATTTTCACCGTCGTATTGGTGTGCGAATGATGTGTTATCATGCTATAGGCTTTTAATATGTATCATATGGCTTGTGTGATGGTATATTATGTGAATATATGTGATAAGTGTTGGTGATGATGGTTTGTGGTGTTATGGAGGAATAAATGTGTGTTTTGGGTTTTGATTTCAATGTGCGATAATGATGTGTTGTGAGTAGCATTTGATATGTAAATCCCTTGTGTGAGGAACTATGATGTTGTTGTAATTTGTGGTATGTGATATGATTGTGGTATTTTATGGCTTGTGATGAAGTGCATTGTTTATGTGAAATTTCAATGTATGTTGTGTGGTGGCATTTAGGGTTTGAAATGCATTGTTTGAACTGCTTTGCAATGCATGAATGTGATGATGTGGAAGCATGTGATAAGTTGTTGTAATTGTTGTGGTTGTGATTTGTGGCCGAAAGGCAAGAAAATGCCAAGTGTTGTATTTGATGATTTATGCATGATTGTGAATGTGTGCATGGATGCAATGTGAGTGTCATGAGTCATTGTATGCCAAGCATCATAATGTGCATTGTGAAAACGTCCTGAGTGACAGTTTGATTCCTGAGGGAATATGCTATACCATCGTGTGCCTCGAAAATATGAGGCGGTGCCTGAGGACTTAAAGCGATGGGTATAGACGATTGTGGGCTCCTTTGGAGACTTAAAGCAATCCTTAACGTCGTGGGCCTCGAAAATATGAGGCGATGCCTGAGGACTTAAAGCGACGGGTGAACATCGTAGGCCCGACGGGGAGTTACTTGAGATTCTCAGTAACGAGCGATGGTTCCAATAGTTCCTGAGTGGACTAATGACGTGACAATGGAAGTCGGTACCGCATGGCATGTGCATAGAGTCGTTGTGTCGATCTATGTGCATTTGCATAAATCATGAATTAATTGTGCATGGAAATGTGATTGTGATTGATGAGATGAAATATGTGCAATTGAATTGAATGGTATATGTTTGATTGGAATATGTGATTATGTGTGAGAAATGTGAATGGATGCATTATGTGTGAAAAATCATGATTTGATTGATTATGTGTGGAAATTGTGCATTGATTTGTTATGTGTTGAGATTGTAATAGCAATGGTAATTTGATGTGCATATGTGATAAATGCTATGACTTGGTATGCCTTATGTGCAAATGTGTAATTATGTTGGTATAATTGTTCTATGCTATGTGGTTGGATTGTTAGAAATATGTTATACATCTATGGCTTGCTACATGTATTGGTATGTGACGTGTGGGGTGAGAATAACTGTGTATGTGATTTTATGTGTTTTTGCATATTATTATGCAATCTTGGTTTAGTTGTTATTTCTCACCCTTCTGCTGGAATATGCTTTTTATGGCATAGTGCAGATTGTCAACTTTAGAGGCGTGGAGGCAAGTGGAAGAGTTAGATCTTCGTTTGCTTAGGTCTTGGTGTCTGCTCTGATACGTAGCACGGGAGTCGGGAAACGCTTTAAGTTAATTGTATATAATTGTTGAATATGTTTTGTATGACCTTTGTATGTATATTTTGATCGGGTTTTCCCCGTTAATTTTGGGGCGGGCCCAGGCGGGTGTGGGCGGGTCCGGGTTTTGGTTGCCATGGCTACTAGTCAAGAAGAAAGGTGGTAGCATTAAGTTGTGCGATAATTATCAAAAAATGAAAAAAGTTACGGTTAAGAACAAGTATCCACTTCCAAGGATTGATGATTTGATGGATCAGTTGGTAGGTGGTTGTGTGTTTAGCAAGATTGATTTGCATTTGTGTTATCATCAGATTCGTATGAAGTCATAAGATATTCCAAAGTCTGCATTCAAAATGAAGTATGGTCATTATGAGTATTCAGTGATGCTGTTTGGAATGTCTAATGCATCTGAAGTGTTCATGGAGTACATGAATAGAATGTTCTATTCGTATTTAGATCAATTTATAGTTGTGTTTATCAATGACATCTTGATATATTCGAAGTCTGATGAAGAGAATGCAAAATATCTGAGAGTTGTGTTGCAGACTGTTAGGCTGTATGCTTTATGATTTGCTGCATTTTGTTAAAACAAGTATTCTAGTGAGATGTTGTATCATATGTCGTGACATGTTGGTACAATACTAAAGCAGATCTTGTTCAAGAATTCTAGAGACAAGTCATACCAAATGCCATGACATATTGGTGCGGTACTGAAGCTGGTCTTGTTTCGCTTTTGGAATATTTGGTTTTATTAATGAAGATTCTTTGAAGATTTGATTCCAGAATATTACAGTTCAAGAAGCATGTGTTTTTAGAAGCACAAAGTTTGGTTTCAGCTGTGTAATATTTCCTAAGAATGGTTGACATATCATTTAAGGAAACATGAGATTTGATGAGATTTGATTTGATTTGTTTCTGCAGAAGATTTGATTTTGATCCGAACTTTAGGAAATAATATATTATAGATCCGCATTTAATAATATATTATTTTCCAGAATATTATGGAATTTAATAATATATTATTTTCCAGAATATTATGGATGTGCTATCTAATTTAGCCCGATTTGCTCATTAAGTCTATATTTTTGGAAGGCTATTTATAAGAAGAATCAAAACCTAAAGAAGCAGGAGAGCCGTATTGTTGTGAGAGTTTTTGTAGGGCTTTATTTGTTCTTTGTTATTTGTGATCCACTCTTATATCACCTTGATATCAGAGTTGGATTGTGTTTTATTTCTCAGCCATTCATGCATCACTTAGATGTTTGAAGTGGACTGAGTTTATTGAGTTGTAATTTTGAATCACTCACGAGCTTTTAAGCAAGAGTGGATTCTATGTCATTGGAAGTGTGTCTTCTACAGTTCGTTGTTATAAATTTTTATCACTGTCGTGTGATTGAAGGGGAGAGAGAGAGACAGAGGTCTCTTATCTAAGAGTGTCTTAGGTATAAATTGTGTAACACCCGAAACCCCCGCGACATATAATGATAAAATATCAGAGTAAAATAACATAGATAGATTTAGGATGCTACTTTCACTACTCAACTTTTCATGCATACGATAAACAACACTGCAATATCGTAATTAAAACATAGTATTTAAACATTCACACAGCTGCGGAAATTCAATGCAATTTGAACATGTTTAATCCCACATAAACATTCTCAAATAAAATAGTAATAACACATAACAAAATAAAGGACTCTAAGCATTCCGACAACCCGGTGTTACAATCAGAGCAGACGCGACTCGATAACACAAAAGAGAAGACCTCGTCTTCGCTAACTCCACCTCCGAACTACTCCTGCTTATCTGCACATTACCCACGTGGAGGTAACATTCAAACAGAAGGGGTGAGACTCTCAAATCAATATAAGAAATGCATAGTATAAGTATGAAAGCATAAAAACATTTCAGAATCTACCCTATCAACACAACATCCACAAATATAGCTTTTCTCACACAATCAGATAATCAACACTTAGACAACTTAGCATAGAGCTTCTTCTCTTTCAACACTTGCAACACAAGCCGCAAAATGCTCAACATGTTCCTCTTTTGACTTAGAATAGATTAGAATATCGTTAATAAAGACAACTATGAATTGATCCAAATAATCATGAAATATAAGATTCATATATTCCATGAATACACCAGGTGCATTAGTAACTCCGAACGGCATCACCACATATTCATGATGTCCATATCGGGTTCTGAAAGTTGTCTTCTGAATATCTTCGTCCCTTACTCGTATCTGATGATAGCCAGACCTCAAGTCAATCTTGCTAAACACACGGGCACCCACTAATTGATCCATCAAGTCATCTATTCTTGGAAGCGGATACTTATTCTTAATCGTTACTTTATTCAGCTGTCGGTAATCGATACACAACCTCATAATACCATCCTTTTTATTTACCAGTAACACTGGAGCTCCCCAAGGCGATACACTTGGTCTCACAAATTTCTTCTCTAACAAGTCTTCCAGTTGCTTCTTCAGCTCTGACAATTCTGATACCGACATCCTATATGGTGCCATAGAAATAGGTCTAGTACAAGGAACAAGAAATAGCAAACTCTACTTCTCTCTCTGGTGGTACATCAGCAATGTCATCTGGAAACACTTCAGGAAATTCACGCACCACTTGCAACTCATTAATCACTGACTTACTCTCCACTGACAAGGATGTAAATAATGCAAGCACCTGAGCTTCTTCATCCAAGAGTTCTTTCAAATCTCTAGCAGACAGAAAACCATCTCCTCCCTCTTCCTCAGGAGTAAGAAATTGAACTGACTTATTAAAACAGTTAATATGAACATGATTAAACTCCAACCAGTTCATACCCAAAATCACATCGAGACCTCCAACGGTAAACAAATCAGATCCACACCAAAGTCCTTACCAAAGATTGATAATGGGCAATTTAAACAGGCTAAAGAAGTGGTCACCGATCCCTTCGCAGGAGTTTCGACAACCATCTCTCCCTTCATAGGAGAAACAACAAGGCCTAGCATTCTTACACAATCAGTAGCAATAAAAGAGTGAGAAGCACCAGTATCAATAATAACAATCAAAAGCGTATTATTAATACAACATGTACCTCTGATTAGTCTGTCATCACTGGAAGTTTGAGTTCCTGTCAAAGCGAACACTTTTCCTCCATTCGAAGCTTGCTTTGGTTTTTGACAACGAGTACTAATATGGCCCTGTTCTCCACAATTGTAACAATTAACCACATTAACTTTGCAGTCAGCAATCAGATGTTCTGCCTGTCCACACTTGAAGCATTTCTTCACATCACTCATGCACTCACTGACACGATGACCTAGCTCACCACATCTGTAACACTTAAGAGGAGCAGAGGCACCTCCCCCACTTGGCTTCTTGCCATCAGCATGTTTCTGTTTACCTTTCTCAGCTGGAGTTGCATAAGGCTTCCCACGGTTCATCAGTTGCTTTCCTCTTCTCTCGGCCAACCCCTTATAGTGAGCCGATCGAGCCTTGCTATCCTCTTCAAATATCCTGCAGCAATCCACCAAATCCAGAAACCTTCTAATCCGCTGATACCCAATTTCCTGTTTGATCTCAGGCCTCAAACCATTCTAAAACTTGACACACTTTGAGAACTCAGTAGTGGCTGCACTGTAGTGAGGATAAAACTTAGCCAGATCTGAGAATTTGGCAGCATACTCTGTAACCGTCATGTTACCCTGCTTCAGGTCCAAAAACTCAATCTCTTTCTTTCCTCGGACATCCTCAGGAAAATAATTCCTTAAGAACTCCCTACTGAACACAGCCCAAGTGATTACCTCTCCTGCTGCTCCCAGCACTTGACGAGTACTAACCCACCAATCATCAGCCTCCTCAGCCAGCATATGAGTACCTAACCGCACTTTCAGAGCTTTGGGACATTCCATAACCCGGAAGATTCTCTCAATCTCCTTTAGCCAAGCCTGCGCTCCATTCGGATCATATCTTCCCTTGAAGGTAGGCGGTCTGTTCTTCCAAAACTCGTCATTCTCATTAGCATGCGGCAGGTTCTGTACCGCTTGAGCAATAGCCTGCAAAGCATCAGAAATAGCAGCATCGGTCCTTCCAACCATTCTAAATTTGTCACACATCAACAACATAACACAATGGTTAAGGAATCGACACCAACACTAAACAACTATCACACGACAACGACTCGACAACTTGGTCGGACGGACCAACCAGGCTCTGATACCACTTTGTAACACCCTAAACCCCCGCGACATATAATGTTAAAATATCAGAGTAAAATAACATACATGGATTTTGGATGCTACTTTCACTACTCAACTTTTCATGCATACGATAAACAACACTGCAATATCGTAATTAAAACATAGTATTTAAACATTCACACAGCAGCGGGAATTCAACGCAATTTGAACATGTTTTATCCCATATAAACATTCTCAAATAAAATAGTAATAACACATAACAAAATAAAGGACTCTAAGCGTTCCGACAACCCAGTGTTTCAATCAGAGCAGACGCGACTCGATAACACAAAAGAGAAGACCTCGTCTTCGCTAACTCCATCTCCGAACTACTCCTGCTTATCTGCACGTTACCCACGTGGAGGTAACATTCAAACAAAAGGGGTGATATTCTCAAATCAATATAAGAAATGCATAGTATAAGTATGAAAGCATAAAAACATTTCAGAATCTACCCTCCCTATCAACACAACATCCACACATATAGCATTTCGTACACAATCAGATAATCAACATACGCAATGCAATGCAATGAGACCCACTGATCAACTCAATGCATGTGGTTCCAATTCGATCCTTGTTTCATGATCATAAATCCCGTCGAAATTTCATAATAGTCGCTCACACCCCCACATGGGAACAAGACATTCGTGATCGCTCACACCCCACATGGGCACACGATCACCCGTAATCGCTCACACCCCACATGGGCACATGATTACCTCAACAACAACAACAACAATATCGACTCGATTCTATTTTAAAGAATCTGGATAAGAAGCTCACACCCCATATGGGCACACAGCTTATCCCGCACTTATGCAACATGTCATGCATACAACGACATCACACAACAACATACCACGACAAATACAACAACAATTACATGCATATGACCATAAACACGTCAATACATCATAATACAATGATACAACAAGCAGTCTATACCTGCCAACAGCAGCAATCTACAACGATAACACGCATACACACCAACGAATCCATCATCTCCACTTACAACACACAACAGCATACACAAAATCTAAATTAACACGTCAAAGGGTTAAAATTCTGGTTTTTAAATTAGTTTTAATGAAAAGTATATGAAACCAGCTTTCCAACGCTTCGAACGGCGACTAAAACGGACATACGGACTAAAAGTTATGAATTTTCGAAGTTTCGGAAAAATTCTGTCTGTGCAGCAACAATTTAACACTGCCATGCTTCGCTGCGAGTTCGCATAGCAAACTCTAGTTCGCTAGAGGTTTGTCTAGCGAACTGGCCAGCGAACACCCCTTTCCCATACAAAAACCAGAGAGTCCCACTTTCTCTCCTCCGTTCGCTCTCCATTCGCTTAGCGAACTGGACTTCGCCAGGAGTTCGCCTTGCGAACCTGGGGCGAACTCTCCCTCCACACACCTCAGACTTTCTAAACTATTCCTTCATTCGCTGCCCCCATTCACTTTGTAAATCTGGGGTGAACATTCGCCCAGCGAACGTTTGTTCACATTGCGAACATCGTGATTCTGCAATTCTGCATATGAAATTTTAGCACCATTCCAGTCCTAATTCTTCTCCGATTTACCCACAAACAGACCCCAAATACATATACAACAACAACAATTCATATAAACACATACTAACACAAATCACCTATCAATTGTATGTATCCCTCTTATCAAACCCTCTGACATACAAAACCCCAATCATCCAGTTCTACACAAACCACACATAGGGACGATCCTACTGATTTTTCTACCCTCATACAAACAATATGCATCCTTAAGAGATTAGAGAGCCCCACCCTTACCTTAGATTTCTTGAATTCTTCCCTCAACAATGGAGCCTCCTTTCTTTGACCTAGCTCTGTTCTTCCTCTTTCCCTTTCCAAACACGTACTAAAACTTTTCCTCTTCTCATCCCTTTCTTATTTATATTATTATTATTATTATTATTATTATTATTATCTAAATATTATTATTATTATTATTATTATTTCACCAATTAAATAATAATAACAATATTCCTCAATAATTTAAAATAATAATATTAGCCAACTAACCATTTCCTCCGATACCTTATTTTTTTATAATTCTAAGGGCACTACCCCATCCTAAGGGTAACCCAACCTCAACCAAAACACACCAATACACAACATTATTCAATTTAATCATGAAAAATAATTAAATTAAATCGGGGTGTTACAAATTGCACGGGTAGTGATTAGGTACGAAGATTGTAAACCAAAGGTTGTTTACATAAGAGCTTCAAACTAATACTATTATAGGATTTCCTTCCTGGCTTGTTAGCCCCCAGATGTTGGTGACGTTGCACTGAACTGGGTTAACAACTTCGTTGTGTTATTTACTTCCTGCAATTTTGTTTAAACTGTTCATTGTTAATTATGCTATTAAGATGTCTTGACATTACATTCGACATCCTGGTGTCTTGACATCGTATACGAAATCTATCCTCTTAGTGCTAGAATTTCAATTGGAATTAGAGCTGGAACCCCCCCCCCCCCCCCCCCCCCCCCCGGTTTAAATCACTAACTATGACCATTTGAAGGCACGTATGGTGGCTTTCCTAAAATCTATGGATGGAAAAACCTGGAAATCTATCATCAAAGATTGGGAACATCCTGTTGTTAAGGATAAATATGGGAAGTAGACTTTGAAGCTAGAAGAGGACTGGTCTAAGGAAGAAGATGAAACAGCTCTTGGAAACTCCAAAGCTTTGAATGCCCTATTCAATGGAGTTGACAAAAACATGTTCAAATTAATAAACACCTATACTGTGGCCAAAGATGCTTGGGAAATTCTCAAAACTACTCATGAAGGCACATCTAAGGTGAAAATGTCTAGACTTCAACTGCTCACTACCAGACTTGAAAATTTAAAGATGAAAGATGATGAAAGTGTCGCTCCCGAGGATTTGCATCCATGGTACAAACACGAAAGTGGAGCAGAAAACAGAGTCGCCAGCAATGTGTATTTATCCCAAGAGAGGGAAAGGAAACACTGCGTAAACCCGAAGGAAGGAAAAGAGCATGGTCTCACGACCAAGAGAAACGGGTAAGGGAGACGGTTACACGAGGGGAAGGTGTTAGTACCCCCACGTGTCCATCGTACCTGATGGGATCCACGCTTGTTGTCTCGATCAAAGGGTGTAGTCATCTGGAGCTCCACTGCTACTGGAAAGGAGAAGAAATGGGAACGGAAAAGAACGAAGAAACGAGGGAGAAAAGAAAAAGAAGTGACTCGATAGGACATTGCTTGTCCTATGCCTACGTATTCCCTCATGCAATGGGAAAGTCAGAGTCAATGTAGTTCGGACACGAACTAAGGGGGAGGTTGCTCGCCAAGACATCGCCGTCTTGTGCCTACGTATCCTCAATCGGACGAGAAAGAGGAAATCAGAGCAGTCGTAGTTCGACCTAACAAGGTCGGTTAGTGTTTTTTATGAGCGACGTTAGACTCGCGTCCGGTAGTTAGGGTCGATGCCTGTTTGCGACGAGACGGAAGTAACGTGCTCTTTTCTGAAAATGATTTGAACTTAACAATCCCAAAGGATGAAAAGGTTTGAGTTTGTTTTTGTGTTTTTTAGACAGGAGTGGATTGGAGTTAGTTCATAACTTGCATTGCACTGAAGTCTATAATGTAGGAACGAATGCTTAGAAAATCGTTCCAAAATGGAACGTCCACTAAACACTCTAGAAAAATGAGAGGAAACCCCTCATTCCTCATTTCCCACATGCGAGGCTCATGCGCAATACACGTTAGCTTTATTAAGTGTTTTAGAAGTGTTATGAGATGAGAAGAGAAGACCCAATGGGAAAAGAGAAATTCTAAGGGAAACTAAAATTGCTCCTAATGTTGTCATGCAAGGTGGCCCTATAGTTGAATTTGAGAGGAAATCGTCTACCTAAGTTAGCATGCAAAGGGAAGCCTAATGCTAATACTACTCCAAGCTTAATTGAATATTAAGTTGGACTAGGTAGCTCTAAGGGAGTGAATCCAAGACTTAAACAAGTCTTGAGATTCAAGGGAAAAGAAAGAGTGAAAGAGATGAAGAAGGAAAGAAGAAATGAGCAAAAACAACAGCTACAACAGCGCATCTGCACTAATACAGCAGTTAAAGATAGCACACAAGCAAAACAGCTTTCAACAGCACACAATCCAGCACAAAAGGAGGTGTAAAAAAACCAAACAGCAGCACATATAACAGCACATATGCATATAGACAGCAGTAGAAATAGGGCAGCATGTGATTTGCTTGAATACAACTCAATCATGGCATAGCAAACGTGCATCAAGCATTACATATTCTTCAATCAAACATGATTACAATCACACCACCAACCAAGGTAAATAACTCTTGAAATCATCGTGAAAGCATGCATATCATGAGGAAGCATATCATTAAGCATATGGACAAATCAAGTGAAGCATGCGTCTCACAAAATTAGGTGAACAAACAAATACAAAGCAATTCCAGCAACATAAGCATCAATCAACAATTATCATGCTCAAGGAGTATGTGATATGCGTTCATGGCATCAAGAATGCAACAATGTAAACAATGTTCATAAACGATGAAAATACAAGAGCCGCGTGTCGGAAAATTGTGCACATGCAATGGTGTGAGGTGCGACAGCATCAAAACAGTCATTAAATATGTATCATATCAATCCATGAAGATTAGAAATGAAACGGGATCGAAACATGCTAAAAAATGCACAAAAAACACACTCTACAGCAGTGTTAATCGATTAACCAATTGCAGTGCAATTAGGTTAATCGATTAACAACCCCAAAATAGCACAATTTACACTGGTTAATCTATTAACCTAATTGCACTGCAATTGGTTAATCGATTAACCCTGTACCAGCAGTAAAAAAATCAAGATCGAAAATCACTTTTTCAGTAGCAAATCACTTATCCAAACATCCAAACGATTATGTAATCACTTATGCACGAAAAATTATATTGAAATACATCATTCAACATCAATTAGATCCAACAATCATCAACATTATGAATCAAATTCAAGCAAATGGATCAAACACATCAAAAGCCATGGATCTACATTGTATAAGTTGAAATTAAGCTAAATCAAGTATGGATCTGAAATTAACCAACCTACAAAGCTGAGAATTTCTTTGGTAAGATTTGTGAACGAAAATTGGTGGATCCAAACAAGAAAACCAGAGATCTATGAAGCTTTACCAAGAAAACTTGAAGATCCAAGCAAGAACACTTCAAATAAGCAAAATCTCCTCCAAAAGTGATTCCAAAAGCTTACTCCAAGATCCAAATCAGTAGCTACTGCAGAATTGAACCAAGAATGAGGATGTGATGGAGGTTTAGCTCAAGAATTCACAAATTCCAATGAAGAATTTGTGAATCTATGAATATGGAGCTTTGAGTGTGGTTGAAGATGAAGTTGGAGAATGAAAAAGTAAGAGAGAATTGAGAGCAAATTCTGAAAAACGAGAGTGAAAAATGATCTAGCCTCCTTTTTTGAGAGGTTTGGAGTTGATGAGATTAAATAACCCCTAGGTTAGGAGTTAAGTTTGGGTTTGGAGTGAGGTTAAGTGAGTGGAAAATGGAGTGAAAGGTGAATTAGGAAAGGAAAATGTGGAATTGGAGTAGAAAGAATTTGAGTTTTTGAATGGAAAATCAACTCTCTAGATCCTTCTACTGATATGTAGAATTAAAATGGGTGATTAAAAATTGGATTAAAAAGAAACAGCTCTGAAAATGAAACATTTGGGCAAAATTCACTATGGTTAATCGATTAACCTAATTGCACTGTAATTGGTTAATCGATTAACACATTCAAATTTTGAATTTTTGCGCCAAAAGGAGGGAAACTTGGATATTCGTCAGGTTCTACCCGTTCTGAACCACGATAGACCTATGAAACTTGCCATTTGATATTACCACTGGAATACACTTGAAATATGCTGTGAAATGTTTGTTCGCACTCGGATTAAACTGCTGATAACAACTGTCTGGTGCTGAATAGCAGATCAAAAATTGACTGCCGGAGTTTCTGATCATCAAGTCATTTAATGAGCAAAATAAATGCTCAAAAAGACTTGGAAAGTTATCTGCTTGGCCTTGAACACTGTTAAAAATCATACTGCAATTGATGACGCCGTGAGCTGCTAGAGAATACCTTGATCTTATGCCCAAAAGAAATATGCAAATGCAAAAATGACAATGCAAATGAAATGAAGCATAAGCTAAAAGGATTAGAAACACTAGGGAAAATTTTGAGGTGTTACTGAAAGCATTCATGACTTTCACATTAATGTTCTTAAAATAGAAAATTCTTTTAGTGCCTTGGGAGAAAAGATGACTGAAGAAAAACTAGTTAGAAAAATTCTCAGGTCTCTACCTAAGAGATTTGACATGAAGGTTATAACCATTGAAGAAGCCCAAGACATAAGCAAATTGAGAGTGGATGAACTTGTTGGGTCACTTCAAACTTTTGAATTGGCTATCAATGAAAGATCTGAAAAGAAGAACAAGAGCATAGCTTTTGTCTCCAACTCTAATGATGAAGAGGTTCAATGTGACACTGAGACTGATGAAGGAATTTCTAATGCTATTGTTCTTCTTGGGAGGAAATTCAATAAGGTACTGAAGAGTATGGATAGGAAGTCAAGACCAGATGTCGAGAACATGTATTCGACGTCAAGAAGAACAGTAATTTTCAGAGAAAAGCAAGAACAGAGGAGAAGCCAAATAAAGGAAAAGGTATTCAGTGTCATGAATGTGAGGGTTTTGGTCACGTTAGTGAAGGTGTGAGAAAACACAAGAAAGAGGGGTTTGAATTGGGTTTTCAAAATGAAAGCTTTTTGTGAAACTCAAACAAAGATCACCAATAAACTAGCAATAGAGAAAGACACATGATATATCATGGTTCACTTGAAAACTATCAAGTTAATCCAGTCCACCTGCCAAGGTGATTTTTCTTTATACACAAGGACTTAATCCACTATTACCAAACGGATTACACTACTTTAGTAACTGCTGGTGACTAACATACATAGACTAACCATCTCTTCTTAAGGATTCTGACCCAACTGGTCCCTTAAGGAATACAAAAAACTGTTTGAACAAATTTAATGTTTACAATGAATTGCTTCTACATAAGCTGATATAAATACTATGAATAGCTCAAATAAAATCTATACAGTATGAATAATGTATTTTCTTTGTATTGTGGTGCTTTACTGTTCATGCATGTGTCTCTGTTATGTATTTCAATAATCTCTTATTTTTCTTCAAGTAATCAAGTTCTTAAATAGTCAGAAAAAGATCATTTGAAGGGAAGATCAGGAATATCAGTAAAATTATCGGCGACTTGAAATAATATCGTTATGCTGGGATGAAAATCGTACACAAATGTTTTCCTTTGTACCACCAAATCAGGGTAGTGGAATGGTAGTGGAAAAGAACGTGTTTGATATGTACTATGTACTATTTTCCCTCGCAAACGTTTCAATTTCTTCTGTTAATCAGAGGCTTCTGAATAGATATGGTTGAAGCATGGTCAGAAGAATTGATCACTGGGTCTTCAGAGTCTTGGGTCATCAGAGTCTTCAGAACTTATTCAACATAACCTTGTCTTCAGAGTCTTTAGCACTCCGTCTTCAGAACCTTGGTTATCAGAAATGAAGTCTTCAGAGTCTTCAGAACGTTGTTCAGTAAAACCTTGTCTTCAGAGTCTTCAGCACTTAGTCTTTAGAAACTTAAGTCTTCAGAGTCTTCAGAATGTTGTTCATCAGAACGTTGTCTTCAGAGTCTTTAGCACTTAGTCTTCAGAAGATAATTATCAGAGTCATCTTCAGAGCCAGAATCCAAGAGAACATTGCAGCAACAACATATTGTCTTCTTAGAATCTTTCTGAAGTTAAGCAGATCAGAAGCAAACTTGCTTCTTTGACGCAGGAGCGACTTTTGATCAATTGAGAGTGACGTTCCACATGATCTTCATCAGAGTCAGCGCTTTCTTTATCAGAATCAGAGTTTTCTTTATCAGAGTCAGATCCTGTTTGTTAATTCTTTAGAAAATAAATGTTAGAGTACCAAAATTGTTCTCACACAAATACTACTTTGTTATTATCAAAACTTACATATATCTTGCAGAACCAAATCTTGTTCTAACAATCTCCCCCTTTTTGATAATGATAAAACAATGTATTTTTATAACACAATTTTGTACGAAGATAATTAATAAGAATTGACTCAGATAAGTTCAGAGTAAAATTCCCTTTATCAAGCTCCCCCTGAATCTAAGACTTAAAAAAATCTTATTAGATTCGGGATACCAGAGCCTGATTACAAGGATCTAGTCAAATCCAAAATATCAGAGCTTGATTATAGTGGTAATGGAGTTTGATAACAGAGGTGGATTAGTTAGATCAGAGTCTGATTAATATAAGAGTCATATTGCCAATATAAATATTGTTCCTGAAAAGCATTCTAAGAAAAATTTGCAATTAAAGTGTTAGAATGTTAGAGCTATGATTTAGAGATAAGATATTTATCAAAATAACTTTCCATTAAAATACTCCCCCTTTTTGTCATAATCAAAAAGGGTAATAAAAAAGATAATTTATAGGACAACAAAGGATAAACAAACAGTCAAAGAAAAAGTACGAGGTGTCCTAAAAAGGTGCCTAGGGTTGAGAAGGAGGAGGGAGCCTCTGAAGGATCTGAGGAAGTGCATTATGAATGTTGACAGTGACTTCATCTTGCTTGTCCATTCTTGTTCTGAACAACTCTTGCTCCTTTTGAATGTTAGTCAGAGTTTTCAACACTGGATTAGAGGAAGAGTTTTCAGCAGCTTCTCTCTCAGGTTGATCTTTAGGTTCTTTAGCCAACCTTTCAGCCTCTCTGTCTAGAAATTCCTTGGCTAATCTCTCAGCTAATTCCCTTTCAGCAGCTAGCTTAGCTTCAGCTTCCTTCTTCTCTTTCAACCTCTTTTCAGCTTGCTGAACAAAATAGTCCTTTGTCTGAACAGAAAGATTTTGAATCTTCACTACTACAAAATGTGCAAACAACAACGCCAGGTTTACAACGGATTCATCTAAACCGTTGTAATAGGTTAAAATTTTCGCTTCCAGTAACTAGCTGTACGTATAAACAGAAATATAATGACGGTTGTGTTAAAAGACCGTAGTAATAAATATTGTACAACAAACTTTGATTCCCTGCAGTTACACTTTTTCCATTTTTTAGAGTATATTAAGCGTTTGTCACTTAAGTCCATTATTTATAAAATAAATTGTAAATGATTTTACAACGGTTTTTTAAACCAACCGTTGTTATAGAACTTAGCTCCATTACTTTAAAAATAAATTGTAAAATAGTTTACAACGGTGAATTAAAAACCCGTTGTAAGAGGTCTTCAATTCCACTACGGTTGTGTTTCCCAACCGTAATTAAAGGGTTCACTGATAAATTAAAACAAAACTTATTCTGTATTATTTCTTTCAAAAGACACCCTAGTTGAACAAGCGGGCCACCAGAGACGACAGCGGCGGCGTAAACTTTACCCTCTTTGTAGCTCAAATCTTCACACCCTCTTCGTTCATTTGATTCTTCAGCTTCGAAGTACGGTATTCTTCAACATCTTCATTCCTTTTTCCTTTCTTTATATGCTCAAGTCAGTATGTTTATGTTGTTTATGCTCAAGTCAGTATTAGAGTAAATGTTTTATATGCTTTAGGTTTAGATTTGCAAATGCATTAAGTTTTTGGATTACATTTTGGTGTGTCATTCACATTACTATATGTTTATAAATTTTAGAAGTTGTTATGGATCATAGTTGGATGAAAGCCGATAGATTAGGTCCGGTTTATGAGAAAGGAGTTCTCGAATTTCTTGAATACGCTGATAAACATCTTCCCGAAAATAATGGTATCTTTTATTGTCCTTGTGTTCTTTGCGCGAATATCAAAAAGTGTAGAAAGGATGAAATATTTCATCACCTTTGTTGTGATGGTATATGTCAAAATTATATAATATGGACATGGCATGGTGAAGTGGAGGAAAATCGTGCGTCACAAAGTCAAAGAGTCGAGGAAGATGAATATATGGAAGATAAACTAGATGATATGTTCCGTGATATTGGGGAATCTTCTTTTAAGAATGCTCATATTTATGATACTTTATGTAGTGATAAAGACACCCCTTTATTCAAGGGATGTGCAGATTTTACACGATTGTAGGCGGTGTTAAAGTTGTTTAATCTGAAGGAAAAAAATGGATGGTCGGATAAAAGTTTCACGAAATTACTTGAACTGCTAAAGGAAATGTTACCAAAAGATAACAAATTGCCGGATCGTTGTTATGAGGCCAAGAAGATAATGTGTCCAATGGGTCTGGAGTATATCAAAATACATGCTTTCCTTAATGATTGCATATTATACTGGAAACAATATGAAGACTTATATCAATGCTCGAAATGTGGTGTGTCGCGTTACAAGCTGAAGACCAACAGTGGTGATGACAATGACTATGACAATGTTAGTAGGAAGCATCCTCCTGCTAAAGTGTTATGGTACTTGTCAATAATTTCATGATTTAAGAGACTTTTTGCTAATTTGAATGACGCAAAGAATCTTAGATGGCATGCAGATGAAAGGACTTCTGATGGAAACATTCACCATGTTGTTGATTCGTTGCAATGGAAGAAAATTGATTCGTTGTTTCTGGATTTTGGAGTTGAGCCAAGAAACCTTAGGCTTGGACTTGCCACTGATGGAATGAAACCCTTGGTTAATCTGAGCACTAATCATACTTCGTGGCCTATTCTTCTCACTATTTACAACCTATCTCCTTGGTTGAGTATGAAGCGCAAGTATATACTGTTAAGTATGATGATTTCTGGACCAAGACAACCTGGTAACGACATAGATGTTTATCTAAGTCCATTAATTGATGATTTATGACTCTTGTGGGATGAAGGCGTTGAAGTTAATGATGCATATTATGGGGAAAAGTTTAAGATGCGTGCAATGTTAATTTGTACAATCAACGACTTTCCTGCTTACGGTAACTTGGCTGGGTATAGTGTCAAAGGACATAGAGTGTGTCCTATATGTGAAGATGATACTTGTTATCACCAACTTGAGTTTGGAAAAAAGACTGTTTACCTTGGGCATAAAAAATTTCTAAAACCCGATCATCCTTATAGTAGATTGCGGAAGGCTTTTAATGGAGAGCAAGAGTTTGATGAGGCACCTGAAACTTTAACCGGGGAAGAAGTTTATCAATGGCAGGAACACATTAATGTTGTCTTTGGGAAGATATAAAAAAGAAAAAGGGGCAGTTACGAAAAGTATTTGGAAAAAGAGGTCCATCTTCTTTGATCTTCCGTATTGGTCAAGTCTTGATGTTAGACATTGTCTTGATGTGATGCACGTGGAGAAAAATGTGTGTGATAGTTTGATTGGAACACTTCTAAACATTCCAGGCAAGACTAAAGATAGTAAGACTTCCCGTCTTGATATGGAGAAGATGGGTATAAGAAAACAGTTGGCTCCAATAGAGAAAGGAGAAAGAACTTATCTTCCTCTAGCATGTCATTCTCGTTCTAAAAAGGAAAAGAAAATTTTCTGCGAGTGTTTGCAAGGCATTAAAGTTCCGCAAGGTTACTCATCAAACATCAAGAAACTTGTATCAATGAAAGATCTCAAGTTAATTGGTTTAAAATCTCATGATTGTCATGTATTGATGCAACAACTTCTACCAGTGGCTATCCGAGGGATCCTACCAAAAACTGTGAGAGTTACTATAACGAGATTGTGCTTATTCTTCAATGCCATATGTAATAACGTTCTTGATTTCAAAAAATTAGATGGATTAGAAGATGAGGCTGCCATAATCTTGTGTCAATTGGAGATGTATTTTCCTCCATCATTTTTTGACATTATTGTTCACTTACTTGTTCATCTAGTTAGAGAAATCAGAATTTGTGGTTCAATTTATTTAAGGTGGATGTATCCAATAGAGCAATATATGAAGATCTTTAAAGGATATACGAAGAATCATCACCGACCAGAAGCTTCGATTGTTGAAAGATACATCACAAAAGAAGCTGTTGATTTTTGTACAAACTATTTGTCAGACGCAGATTCTATAGGAATTCTAATTTCTCGTCATGCTGACATAGACGGAAGAGGTATTCAAGGTCTAAATGTTAAGTCAATGGCTCGGGATGTAGTTATTCAAGAACATTTCTATATATTGAATAATATAGATGAAGTTTAACCTTTCATAGATACTCACAAAGGACTTTTGAGGAAAAAATATCCCCGAATGAGTGACAAGTTGTTGTTGATAGAGCATAACAAGAGATTCATAGAATGGTTTAATAAAAATGTATCTAATGATCGTAGTGCATCCGAGATACTTAAATGGTTGTCATACGAGCCAAAATTTTGTGTCATTACTTGGACCGCATACGACATTGGTCATAATACCTTTTATACAAAATCAAAAGATGATCGTAGTACAATGCAAAATAGTTGGGTTATGGTTGAAGCTGAATCGATGTATTTCTCTAGTTCGAAAGATAAGAATCATGTATTGGCAACTACCGCGTTTTATGGTGTCATTGATGAGATTTGGGAGATTGATTATGTTATTTTCAAAGTGGCTTTATTTAAATGCAAATGGGTTCCCAATAATAGTAATGGTGTACACATTGATGACTTAGGATTCACACGGGTCGACCTTGGCAAGGCATCTTTTATGACCAAACCATTCATCATGGCTTCTCAAGCAAAACAAGTTTCCTATGTCACCAACCCATTGGACATATCGGGAAAATGTTCAATCGCTCTCCAAGGAAAACACATTCCTCTTAGTGATGGTAGTCTTGATATTCCGTCCACACCTTCTTACACAACACAAGTCCCTACCTCATATGATGAAGTTGATGGAGATGCCGTGTGTCATACCCCAAATTTTGACCACAATATTTTCCATCATTGTGCAAATCATCACCATAATATGGATGTACCTTCATGCCTCATCAATCTCCTCAAAGATAGTTGAGCATTCACTATAATCAAGAATTAGGGTTTCCATCCCTCTCTAAGCATCTGGACAAAAGATCAATCAAGAAATAACATGATCTTCAACTTTTCCAAACTCTAAAACACCCATAAGGGATCAAGAGGACTCCCACATCAAGAATCAAACACAAAGTTACAGTATTCCAAGTGGAAGGAGCCTCGAAATACCTAGTGTCATCAAATTAGGGTTTTTTGTCGACTGAGACCTCTAGATTGAAATTTTCATAGGAGACTGAGCCAAGGCTTCAAAATATGACTCAATGTGCTCAAAATAACCCTAGGAGTCCCTTTGAAAAGTTAAATCACCCTCAGAGAATGCATTCCTCAAAAGTCGAGAATTCGGGTTTCTCCGCGCCGAACCGCTCCGGAGCCAAAAGTTAAAACATGACTTTTTTGGAATAAATGATCCTTATGACTCATATTTTCATATGATATGATTTATAATGTCATTTGAACAAGAATTGATCAAGAAATCATGATAACTTTTAAAAGGGGTAATCTTGAAAAATTGGAAATTTTTCTAAGTTACTAAATTTGGATGGTTTTGGTGTCAACTTCCAAGGGCCATAACTTTTGATCCAAGCAGCCATTTTGAGTGATCCAAAGCCTAATTTGTAGGTCTTCCTACATTCTACAAAAGCTTCAACTACATGAAACTCTAATTCTTCATGGATTTTTGGTTATGAATGGATCAAAGTGGTGAAAAATAAAAGGTTTAACACTTAGTACAAAACTGTCTAAGTTTCAGCCTTGAACATCAATGTTCATGGGGATTTTTCAACTAAGTCCAGATAGTTTCAAGACAAACTATGACCAACCTGAATTGTACCATATAAGGGCTTTTTAAAAAGTACATGAGCATTCCATAACTCCATTTGAGCAAGGAGATATGATCCTCCCAAGATGACACTTTCAAACTGTCTTGTACAACACATATTTGTGCATTTTTGCTCGAATTGGTTAAGTTAGGCAATTGCAAGCCTTGTCATCCATTTGGACACCTCAGAGGATAACATCAGAGGGAAAAGATCTGATCCACAAGCCTCCCAAGTCCAAGGATCTACATGTAGTTATGTGACACCTAAAAAGGATAGAAATCTCAAAGACTCCAATTTTGTTTCAATGCATTCAATGGATTCACAAGGTGGCAAGCATCAAGACATTGCAAACTGAATTGAGTCAAGCCTTATCTCTGAACCAAAGGAATCATAGCATGTGCCCTAACCTCAAGTCAATGGCTAGAGGAGACTTGAGATTCCTTTTGATCAACATTGGCCAAGGGACTGTCCAAGCCTCCATTCACTATTGATGCCAAAACAAACTTGTTGCACTATAAATAGACATCAATTGTGATCAGTTTGAGTACACCAAAGCCTCAGAACAGTGGCTTTACTCAAAATCTCTCTTTCACTCTAAAAATGCCCTAATTTGCAAGTCACTATCGAATTTTTCATTAGAGAGCCATTCCATCACCACCAATTGTTCTAACGTATTCCATACATCATATATGAGCTGATCAAACACTCCTCACACTTCTGAAACATCAGGATCATCATCTCCATTTCTCACTTGGATCAATTACAGTCAAGGTTGATCCACCTTATCCAGAGAGTTTCCAAACATCCTGAAGGTTGCAACACAATCCTTGCGGCCTAAGGAAGCTATCCAGGTCATTGTTTCACTTCTGTAACACCTCTACCACTGAAATCGATTCCTTCTTGCAAAGGTAAGCCTTAAACTTTCAAACTCAATGACTCATGCATCATAAACATGTTTTCAAGTTACCATTGTATTTCTGGATGTTCATAGATCATTTTCCCATAATCAATTGCTATTTATCTCATGTGTATGAGATTTCATTTAGTTCTTGCATTTTTTAGGGTTCATCTGGTTACAACGTGATATCTTTTGTTACACTTAATTTAAATGAAATTGAAAAGAACCATCATGTTCCTTGTTAAAAAATACACGAGTTTCATTTTTACATCTTGTGAAATGGTCAAGAAACGAGTGAGATAGCATAGGTTTTGCAAGGTTGCCAAAGTTAATTGGCATGGCACGAGGTTGAAGATGAAGGCCATGGCGCCTTTTTTCAGAATCAAATATAGTTTTGCTATATATTATACACTTGCCACTATATATTTGAATTGGCATTGCGCCTGCGCCCCAGTGGTTGATCAGCTGGTTTTGTGTGTGTAGCAAGCGAGAGGTCTGGGGTTCGAATCCCCCTCGCCCCAGACCTTTTGGTATTTTTTTTGAACTATTTTCCAAAGGGAGTTTCACATATTATTCACTCTTGCCACACTCTATCAGCCAACACACTTGGCTCAGTTGGCAAAGTTTTAAACCCTCCACCTCAAGGGTGTGGGTTCAAACCTTGGGAGGGCCATCCTATTTTTTTATCACTTGTTTTCTTTCACTTTTCTTCACCATTTTTTAAATAACTTCCAAAATTAATTTCTCTCATTTTTTATCATTTTTTATTGGTTCTTTTTTTAAAAAGTCACAAAAATGTTAAATTATTTTATTTTGCAAAAAAATCCAATTTATATTATTTATTTAATATAGTTAGAATTTTTGTAATTAA
Source organism: Lathyrus tuberosus (assembly GCA_022829125.1). NCBI lineage: Eukaryota > Viridiplantae > Streptophyta > Magnoliopsida > Fabales > Fabaceae > Lathyrus > Lathyrus tuberosus. Next base: position 19,779,346 of record JALAZF010000021.1, on the reverse strand, counting down.
TTTTATTTTTTATTTGTTTTTAAACATTTTAAATGAAATTCCCACTTTGATCTTTTCATTCCAAATGAATTTCAATCTTTCATGTGATTAAACATGGTTTTTCAAAATTAGGGTTTCCTCTAAATTTTGATTTTTCAAATTTCACATAAACACTTTTGGGCCTCTAATAGAGTGTAAGACCCATCATTTGTAACACAAAACCATTTTTTTGGGCCTCAGTCATTGTATAAGTCCCGATATGATTTTCAAAAAAATAACGGTGCAATCATTATTTTTCATTTGGGCCTCTCCTTGAGTTATAAGTCCCATCTCTTGTATAAAAATAAACTTTGGGCCTCTTGATAGAGTGTAAGTCCCACCCTTTTGTAAATAAACCATTATGGGCCTCAGTCATTGTATAAGTCCTGATACAATCTTCAAAATAACAATGCAATCATTATTTTCATCTGGGCCTCTCCTTGAGTATATGCCCCAAACTTCCTTTCAAAACAACTTCCCTTTTGATTTAGATTCAAATTCATAGTTGTTATCAAAACTTTCTTCAATTTCTTGAATAACTAACCATACAACTGTAATACTGGAAGCTTGCTCACCTGTAAGTTCTACCAGCTTTCTTTTACATACTTGTTTTATATATATATATATATATATATGCTTATATATACCTGCTTAGAGTTCCCCAGTAATTAGGTCTAGAATTAGATCAAACCTGTGGTCACTCTTTCAACACAGTCAAAACTAGTTCCCCATAGGAAATTCCAGATACAATCTTGCCTCCTCTTGGGCTTATACAATATGGAACAGAGAAATGCATTATTCCCGTTGAAACTTTTCTCAAGACTGTCACTACTAGAAATCTATACAAAAAATTCATTCCCCCAGAGAGGATTAATTCCCGGTGAAACCTCTCTTGAATTTCTTCAAACCCTATCATTGTTCACTAAAGGAAGGATTATTCCTGGTGAAACCTTTCTTGAACTTTTCTTAAGTTTGGACCCACAGGCTTTCTAAAAGCATCCTCGGCCTCCTCTTGGGCTTTGTACAAGGACCCTCAGGCTTCTTAGAAGTTCTCATGCCTACTCTTGGGCTTAGTACAAGGACCCAAAGACCTCCTACAGGTATAGGACAAAACTTAGTCATCCTTTGATAGTTCAATCCTCCAGAGAGTCAGAGTCAAAATGTCAGATCAGTTTAGGGTTGATTCTCATCCATTAAAACATCAGCCTCCTCTTAGGCATCATACAAGGATAAACCTTTTCATACCATTAGACTTGGACAGCTCACCTCCTTTTGGATCTCAAAAAAACCCTCAATTTTCCTGAAGGAACAGGAAAAAACCCTTATCAATCACCAGCAGAGTTAAGACCTCCACAGGTTTTAAAACTCCATCTTTAAACTTTCACTTTAAATTTCCCCATCTAGGGTCAAATTACAACCCATAAACCTCAATCAGAACCTCAAGGCGTCTGATATTTCAAATATTCTATAAATCCCCAGCAAGAGTTGATTCCACAATTTTGACCTGTCTCTGGATCTCAATAATCCTCAGCAGAAGCTAGCCTCCTCTTAGGCTTCATATAAGAAATTCCCCAATCAGCCTCCTCTTAGGCTTTGTATAATGATCATCCCTCAGTAGTTTTAGCCTCAATCTTGGGCTTTGTACAGGACAGATAAAATATTCTCCAGCTAAGTCAGTTAACCCCTTTTAGCCTAAATCTTGGGCTTTGTACAAGACACATATAAAACCTCCCCAGTTGGAGTCATTTATTTTAGCCTCAATCTTGGGCTTTGTATAAGACATATAAAACCTCTCACCAGCTGAGTCATTAACCTTTAGCCTCAATCTTGGGCTTTGTTCAAGACAAACAAAATATTCCCCAAAAGAGTCCATTCTTGTTAGCCTCCTCTTAGGCTTTGTATAATGATCTCCCTAAGCAGAGTCAATCTCTTTTTAGCCTCAATCTTGGGCTTTGTATAAGACAAATAAAACACTCTCTTGTTGAGTCAGTATTCTTCAGCCTCAATCTTGGGCTTTATACAAGACAGATATAAAACTCCCTAGTAGAGTCAACCTTTTAGCTTCAACCTCGGGCTTTAATCAAGGCACACATAAAACCAAAATCCCCTAAGAGGAAATAAAAAATCTCTCTGTAGGAAGACATTTCTCTGTACAATTACTTATCAAAACAGACAATCAAAACGAACCTTAATTCCAGATAACTACAATGTGGCACACTTGTTGATTCAAAAATCCAAGTTGTGATCCCTATCTTATCCTGGTAAATTTCCTCTTTTATCTAACAACTGTAAGTGGCAAGCCTCTGGATTATTTACATCCAAGCCAATGTCCCTCTCTTAGCATGAAAGATTCCTAAGGAAAAATGGCATTGCTCAATACTGAGTTAAAGTTTCCTCCTTTAGGACAAATCCCTTATAAAGGAAATTATGGCATTGCTGGATTCCATACATTCCAGTTAAAGTAATTCTCCTTTATAATCAGTCACCCAACAACTGGGATAAACATATGAGATATCTCCCTTTAGAGATGACAAATTCTCTCTTAGTCAAAACCTTTAGCTTCAATCTTCGGCTTTGAACAAGACACAAAAAACCTTTAGCTTCAATCTTGGGCTTTGAACAAGACACAAATAACCTCTAGCTTCAATCTTGGGCTTTGAACAAGACACCTAAATATCATTTTCCTCCCATAGAAATAGGAGGAACTACGATTGCTCTGATTTCCCTGTTTTCTTTAACGGGAATACGTAGGCATAAGATTGTGAAATCTTAGCGAGTACATTAATAAAAAACCTTAGGTCCAGTACCTTACCAAAAACTTTGAAAAACCTGAAATCAACAAAAATACTCCCTCAAACATTCCCAAAGGAGAAACTTTCCCATTTACGACAGATAAACAACAGTAAGTAGATAACAGAAAAAAATGCCAAACGATCTATGGATAACCATATATAGGATGGGTAATTGACAACTCCCCATTGTATAACCTGACCCCGGACCCCCCAATCTCTTAGCATTTGTTAAAGAAAACATTTGCGTGCAAGGTTAGTTTTAGATAGCTTCCCTTTCCTTTCCAGCTTCATAGGATAAATAAGAAATCAGAAAGTAGCACCCAATTCCAACCAATGCGGTAAGGCGGTTGGGTCACCGACAAAAATCGCACGCTACACTGTGCACGCTGTTCGAATCAATCATGAAGAAGGCATATGGGAAAATTAACAAGTGTGTAATTTACTCTTTATTCATAATATATTAATTGTATATTATAGTTTCTAAATATTTTTACTAACAAGTATAATTATTTGAAATCATAGGTCTTTAGAGTCAAGACACCAAGAGACAAGAAACCAAAACACCAAGTTACAATTATGTGATGTTATGTACTGTGTAAACTGTAGGTTATTTGTTCTGATTAATTGTAAGATATTTGTTACAATTGAATATAATACAACTATGTGATGTTATGTAATGTGTAAACTGTAGGCTGTTTGTTCTGATAAATTGTAAGATATTTGTTACAATTGAATATGATACAGTTATGTGATGTTATGTAATGTGTAAACTGCAGGTTGTTTGTTCTGATATATTGTAAGATATTTGTTACAATTGCATATGATATAGTTATGTGATATTATGAATATGATACAATTAACATTATTATGATTACTTTATCATAAATGTTAGTTGTATTTTCTGCTGTGATATGGTGAACCATAATACATGTTAAAAAAAGGGATTAATTATAAAATCAGGAATCTTTTTCTTAATTATGCATAATATGTAACAACGGTTATACATGATAACCGTAATAATATTTTATGCTTTAAAAATGGTTATATTACACAACCGTTAAAATATCTAGCGAGCTGTCCAGAAAAAAATAAATATCAAAACAGCACAACTGGGAATCGAACCTAGGATAATTTCTTTATCACAACGGTTGTTTGTATCAACCGTTGTGATAGGTAGTGCTCTTTCCAGTTTAATACAACGGTTACTGGTCCGTGATTATACGTATCATATATACAACGACACTCTACATAACAACGCTTGTGCACACGTGATTACATACCTTTCCCAACCGTTGTTAATGCTTCTGAAATTCTTCAAACATCCACTAATTGAATTGATCCCACGGAGCACCCAAAGCAGAAGGGTCTTCACTAGAATTTGATTCATCAGAGAATGTCTTGAATCTCATAACCACACTGTCCTTAAAAGCATAAATTACTTCATCTAGGTTAGGAGGAAGGTCAGAGGGTTGATTCTCAGGTAATGGTTGATTTTCTTCAACAGAATCACCAAGATTGGTGGTATCATTATTTGAAGAAGGTTTAGGAATGTCTGTTATGGCTTCTAGTATGATTTGTGGAGCGGTTAATGGAGTGGTTGATGCAGAGTTGGTTGTTTGAAGAAGTTTAGTAGGAAATTCTTCAGAAAAAGATTAAGTGGTTAATGGAAGGGAGATGGTTGGAGATGATTGTGTAGTAATGACGGGGTTTGGTTGTAAGGATATGGTGGAAGATGGTTGAGTTAATGTGATCTCTAGTATTGTTGGTGTAAATTGTATAGATGGTGCAGAGGATGGGATTATTTCAGTAGGTGATTCAGAAATGGGTGTTGGAGAGGTGGTGGCAATAGTTGAAAATAGTGGTGGTGGAGTAGAGAATAATGGTTGAGTTGTAGGGGTGGTGATGATGTAGGAAGATATGAAGATAAATTTCAGTTAATAATAACAGGTGCCGTTAAAGAAGGAGATTCAGAAGACTTACTCTGTTCGCCAGCTAGAGAAGCAGATGTAGATGCCATCTTCATCTTCTTTGATGATGGTCTGTCATCATCATCACTATTCTTTTTCTTGCCTTTCCCCTTTTTCTGAAAGATCTCAGGAAGAGTATCCGGCAGATTACCCATGTTAATCCACACTTCTAGTGCTTCATCTTTGCATCTAGCAAGATAGTTTATAAGCTCATATGGATTATAAGTCTTCGAATAGGATGGAAATCTAGAAATTGGAAGCCTAACAAAGTTAAGTTCATGATATGTAGGAATAACAGTTCGATGAGTGATCTTTTTAAGAAGCTTCATGTTCTTCAAGTTCTTAGCCCAGAAAATGTGTCCAGAATCCTTTTCCACTTCTTTAGTGAGCCCAGCAACTAACAGATCATCCACTAAGCCAGACTCAATGAGAATATCAGAGATGAGTTTGCCGTAAGGGATATGATTTCCCTTCTTGGAAGAGTCAGTCCTTGAGTTTATTATTGACTCTCTCAGAAAACTGAACAGGATAAATGGTAGATGTATTTTTTTTCCTTTCAACGGGAAGTATAGAACATACTTCTGTGACAGATTGATGTAATCAGACGAATGAGTAGGATGACTATGATAAATAGCTCACAACATGATTTTGAACCAAACTCTTAGAGTATCTTTTAAGAACGATGAGGAAGGATCCTTCTTAGAATCCAGAACAGTTCCTTCTTTAAAGATAGCAGCTGCGACTTTGGCTTCCCTTTGCTTATCTGCTTGAATATTGAAGATTCTTAGCCCCTTTCCATTATGAGAGATTAAATCACATATAGTCTTTTCTGTAATGATGATTCGTCTTCCAAACACAGTGGAAACGATGACATTCCTACTAGTAGTTGCATGAATCCAGAAATCTTTAACAAAGATTGGAAGGGAGGATCCTTGAAATCTTTTAAAGTAACCGTTCCATCCTTGGAAATCAAGTGATTAAGTAAGATCACATCCATTATCCTTTAGATTTTTGAAGTTCACCATGGATTCACAAAGAACTCGAAGTTCAGTTACCAGCGTGTTGAGAGTGATAGGACATTTCTCTGGAATAGTGAACTGATATCCAAGTAGTTGAGCTTTGGAGAGAGTTTGAGATGATTCAGCCATTGATGAAGAAGATGGAGATATGAGGCACAAAAGGGTTTTAGGGTTTCTAAGAAAAAAGTGTGGGGAGTGAGAGTAGCGTAGTGTGTGAAAGTGAGAGAGTGAGTATATATAACAAAAATGATGATGATAATAAAAAGGTGGGAGTAATAGGAAATGATTACTTGAAACCTAGCCTCACGAAATCATGATGCTCGAGGTGTCTCTTCAATAATAGGTATGATTTGATTTTGGACAGATGTCGCAAATAATCATAACCGTTTATTTTCAAGAGAACACGTTTGATATTCCCAAGGTCAAGAATACCAAGAGGTATGTGACTGGTTGAGTTTCTGATCAGGACATCTTCTAACATGTAGAAGTATCGTTAATCAGAAAGACATTACAATAAATAAAACACTTTGCTTAACATCAGAATCTTATATCAGAAGTTCTGGTGACTTGACACATTAAAATATCATCTTCTCATTCTGGACAAGGTTTAATAAATAGATTTTCCAGAATGAATACGAATTTATCCTCAGCAAGGGGTTTTGTGAAAATATCAGCCCACTGGTGATCTGTGTCCACAAATTTTAACTGAAAAATACCCTTCTGAACATAGTCACATAGAAAGTGATGTTTTATTTCAACATGTTTTGCCCTAGAATGCAGAATAGGATTCTTATATAAAAAATGGAAGAAGTATTATCACATAAGATAGGAATGTTACTCTCGTGTATTTGATAATCTTTGAGTTGACTCTTCATCTAGAGTATCTGAGTACTGCACAGTGATGCTGAGATATATTCTTCTTCTGCAGTTGAAAGAGCAATTGTTGATTGTCTTTTGCTTGCCCAAGAGACGAGATTACTCCCCAGAAACTGACAGTTTCCAGAAGTACTTTCGCTTTCCAATCTGTCTCCAGCATAATCTGCATCACAGTAACAAAAAAGCATGTACTATGATGTTTTCTTATACATCAAGCCAAGGTTAGTTGTTCCTTTTAGATATCTTAGGATTCTCTTAACAGTAGTTAAGTGAGTTTCCCTTGGATTTGATTGGAAATGAGCACAAAGACATACGCTGAACAGAATATTTGGACGAGAAGTAGTCAAATACAAAAGAGAGCCTATCATACCATGATAGAGCTTCTGACAAACCTTTTTACTTACTTCTTCTTTCTCCAAAATGCATGTCGGATGCATAGGAGTCTTAGCAGGTTTACTTTCTGACATATTGAACTTCTTCAGAAGTTATTTTGCATACTTGCTCTGATGAATGTACGTTCCTTCTGGACGTTGATCAATTTGAATTCCTAGAAATAATTTGAGTTCTCCCATTAAACTCATTTCAAATTCAGCCTGCATTAACTGGCAACTGGTGCAAAGGTTTCTGTATAGTCTATCTCTTCTTGCTGACTATAACCTTGTGCTACCAGTCGTGCTTTGTTTCTTATGACATCACCTATCTCATCTAACTTGTTTCTGAATACCCACTTCGTTCCAATGACGTGGACATCTTTGGGTTTCTAAACAAGATCCCAGACATCATTTCTGGTGAATTGATTTAGCTCTTCTTGCATGGCTAGAATCCACACATTTTCCCAAAGAGCTTCATCAACTGATGTTGGCTCTATTAGAGACACCAAACCTAGAAGAGTTTCTTCAGAAGGTTTGAATGATGAACGAGTTCTGTCTGGATCAGCTTTGTCTCCCAGAATCAGTTCTTCAGAATGAGAAGTCTTTAGTCTATTCTTCTTCTGATGAGATGGGCTATTTTCATTTTCTGGCAAGGTTGTATCTGAATCTGGAGAGTCTGCATCTTTGTCTCTTTCTTTTGAATCTTCTTCCTTAAATTCTGATAAGGTAATCTTTAGATCTGCAAACTTTTCAACTAGCTTTGACTTTTCAGGGTCAAGCTTATCATCAAATCTGACATGAATTGATTGTTCAACAATTCTTGTTTCTATGTTATAGATTCTATAGCCTTTAGAGCATTCAGAGTATCCTAACAGTAAACACTTTTGAGCTTTGGAGTCAAACTTGCCAAGATTCTCTTTAGTGTTCAACATAAAACAAATACAGCCAAAATGATGAAAATATGAAATGTTGGGTTTCTATTCTTCCATAATTCATAAGGAATCTTACCCAAAATAGGTATTATATAAATCCTATTCTGAATATAACATGTTGTATTTACTGCCTCTGCCTAGAAGTGCTTAGCCATGTCAGTTTCTTGGATCATGGTATGAACCATTTCTTGCAAAGTCCTATTCTTCCTTTCCACTACTCCATTTTGTTGTGGAGTTCTGGGACAGGAGAAATCTGTCATACCCCAAATTTTGACCACCAAGATTTCCCATCATTGTGCAAATCATCACCACAATATGGATGTACCTTCATGCCTCATCAATCTCCTCAAAGATGGTTGAACATTCACCACAATCAAGAATTAGGGTTTTGAGCCCTCCCAGAGCACTTAGACAAAGTATCAATCAAGAAATCACATGATCTTCAACTTGTCTAATCTCTCAAACACCCATAAGGGATCAAGAGGACTCACACCTCAAGAATCAGGCACAGGAGTGCAACATTCCAAGTGGATCAAGCCTCGAGATCGCCAGTGTCACCAAATTAGGGTTTTGGTTGACAAAGGCCTCTAGATGAAATTTTTCCTCTGGGCATGAGCCAATACTTCAAAGCATGACCCAAGATACTCCAAGGGACCTCATGGATCCAATTATCAAGTCAAATTAGCATTAGGGGAAGCATTCATCAAAAATCAGGAATTAGGGTTTCTTGACCTAATTCACCCCTAAGTTGACTTTTGGAGCAAAGCATGAGCCAAGACCTCAAGACATGATTTGAGGGCCTCAAATACACTACATTGATCTATTTACAAAAATGGATTGATCCAAGAAGCTTGATTCACAAGTTTCAATTTCATCTGAACCACAATTAGGGTTTTGAAGAAAAAGTCAACTATATCTTTGACTTTTGACCAAGACATGCTCCCAAACCTTGGGACATGATTCAATACACCCTAAAACACCTATGGAATCCATCCATTAGGTTTGAATTGGATCAAGAACTTGATTGCACAAAAAATCACAGTTTGGATTTCTTCTGACAAAAAGTCAACTGTGCCCAAAATCAAGTGTGACTTTTTGGAATTTTTCACAAATATGGTTCCCCTAAGTCAAAAACAATGTTAATGTATGGTATTTATCATCATTCATTAAGAAAAATCAAGAAAAGTGAGGTTTCTTGCAAAAGGGGCAACCATGAGAAACCAAAAATTTTCTAAGTTATGGAGCAAAAGTGGTTTTGTACCAACTTTGCATGGTCATAACTCCTAAACCATAAGGCCTTTTTCTCCCATTCAAAGATCAAATGAAAGTTCATCTTACATACTTTAAAAGTGTCAACTACAAGAGATTTCAAATCCTCGTGGATTTTGAATTATGGATTGATCAAAATCACAAAAAATGGGAAATGGCCACTTTTTCCAACACTTAGAAAAATTTAGACAGAATTTGTTTCACTTTTTCCAAACTTTGAGGCCATTTTTCACCTTGATCCAAGCTGAACCAGGTCCATTGGTGAACATCAAAGTTGAAGTATGTCATGAGAGCTTTCCAAAATGTACAAGAACTCATCCTAATTCAACTTGAGCTAAGAGTTACATCCATTGAAAGTCAGGTCATCCAAAACTGATTTTTACAAGGCAGATTTGTACATTTTGCTCGAATTAGCTAAATCAGACAATTTCAAGTCTTATTATCCATTTGAACACCTCAAGGGATAACATCTAAGGGACAATGTCTGATCCAGAAGCCTCCCAAGTCCAAGAATCTACATGTAGCTATGTGGCACCTAAAAGGGCTAAAAATCTCAAAGACTCCAATTTTGTTTCAATGCATTCAATGGATTCACAAGGTGGCAAGCATCAAGACATTGCTAACTGAATTGAGTCAAGCCTGATATCTTAACCAGAAGACTCATAGCCTGTGCCCTAACCTCAAGTCAATGGCTAGAGGAGACTTGAGATTCCTTTTGATTAACATTAGCTAAGGGATTGTCCAAGCCTCCATTCACTATTGATGCCAAAACAAACTTGTTGTACTATAAATAGACATCAATTGTGATCAGTTTGAGTACACCAAAGCACTACAACACTTACTTTCCTCAAAATCTCTCTCATTATGCAGAAATGCCTTCTTTTACAAGTCACCAATGAATTTTGAGTTGGAGAGCAATTCCACCACAGATCATTATCCAAACTCATCCAATGTATCATATATAAGTTGTTCAAACACTCATCCTTGATTTGAAACACCAAAATCGGAAAGTCAACCTCCAAAACCTCAAATTTTGACTTTTCTGCATTTTACAAGCCATGTCTTGATTCTGTCACTTTCAAAAGCATACAAAGCTACAAACACACTCCAAATATCATCCTCTAACTATTCCAACAAGTTTCCCTCAACTGTAACATCATTTAAGTGAGATACCATTTTGGTCACTTTTGCCACTTTTGCAAGAAAGATCCAATTCTTGTTCCTGGGGATTCTAACTGGTTTTGATCATTCTAAAAGCTTCTAAGGGATCAATCAAAGATGTCTAAAGCATTGGATCACTTCTGGCACAAGCATCTTGAAAGATAGCACAAGGAGGATCGGGGCACAACATTGAGAATTATATCAACTTCAAGTCTGATGTACAGAAGCTTGTCAGGAACGGGATCTTATCTTTCAAAGATACCAATCCAAATGTTCAGACGAACCCATTGCCACAACATGAGAAGATGGCAGTAAATTTAATAGAGGAAGAATTTATCCGCAGTTATCAAATTCACGATGTACTCCTATTAAGAACCAATCTAGTCAGGATGCATTGCATACATAGCGGATACGGTCATGTACCACCTCACGATTATCACCAGTGTGATATCTGCTCAAAGAATAATCAGGGGTGTTTCGTAGTACAATCAGCATTACAAGAACAAATGGATCTAGGCTGGATTCAGAATCACCGAATCCGTGAAGTCAACATGGCCCATACGTGTCCCAACATTGTTCAGAACCGCAACATTCTTGCGATGAACGTCAATTTGGTGGCGATGCATTCAAGGAAAAGTCAATACCATAATCTGCCACGACACAATTATGACACTTGTCCGATCTGCTCAACAAGCAATCAGGGATGCTCTTTTGTACAAGAGGCCCTCTAACGTCAGATGGATCTCGGATGGATCCAAAACTGTCGTGAGAGAAATAACCATCAAGTCAATATGGTTCAGATCTTTGACATACGCTTGATGAATACCAGTCTGGTAGAATTACACGCTAAGCAAGTCAGGCTCTGCTTTCTGGCTTCACATGATTATCAATGCTGTAAAGAATGCCGTGAAGATGACCAAGGGTGTGCACTGGTCCATAGAATACTTTAACACTTGTTGGACCACTGATGGCTTCCAATCTACTTGGATGAATCTACACAACATATCAGTATGACTGACGAGAATCCTGATAGACATCAAAGTCAGGATGTTCGCTCGATGGAAACAGATCTAGTAAAGATGTACTGCATACAAAGCGGGCGTGGCCGGATGCCACTCCACAACTATGAGCTTTGTAGAGTTTGTTCAGAGAACAACCAAGGATGCTACCTCGTACAAGCGGCTCTTCAAAATCAGTTAGACCAAAAAGAGATTCAACTGTGTTCAAGTTCTGGGTCGATCAACGTGATACGAGACTATCTCCCTGATCAAAGCAAAGACGTTGTCATAATCTCCGATCATGGGAGGACTAAAGACGTTTGCGCCATAATTCCTCTACTTGATGAATCAAGAATTCCTCTTGATAGTAGAAAAGTTCCCAAGCAGGAACTGGTTGAGGTTGCCTATAACGGTCAAAGAAACCAAAAAGCTCCCATGATTATCTATTTACCAGGTCCAATACCGTATAAATCAGAAAAGGCCATACCTTACAAATACAGTGCAACAACCATCGAAAAGGGAAAGGAAACTCCATTATCCTCCGTGGTGAACATTGCCGACATCAGTCGAGTAACACGAAGCGACCGGATCTTCAACAGAGAAGTTGGAGAACCCACCAAGGAAAAGGAACCTCAAACAGAAGTTCCCAATCAACCAGTTGGGCAATCCAGTAATCCAGAACTAGTAAAGAACAACGATGATATGCTGAAGCTCATCCAGAAAAGCGAGTACAACATTGTGGACCAACTGTTGCAAACTCCATCTAGAATCTCTGTGCTATCTCTCCTGCTTAGTTCCGAAGCTCACAGGGAAGTTTTGCAGAAAGTCTTAGAGCAAGCTTTCGTAGAGAAAGATGTGACGGTAAGGCAGTTTGATAACATCATTTCCAACATTACTTCCTGCAATAATTTAGGATTCAGTGATGAAGAACTGCCAGAAGAAGGCAAAAATCACAATATGGCGCTTAACATTACAGTCAACTGCCAGGACGATGCTATAGCCAGTGTACTGGTAGACGCAGGATCATCTTTGAACGTCATGCCAAAATCAACTCTGATGCAACTATCATTTTAAGGAGCCTCGATGAGAGGCAGCAAGGTCATCGTCAAAGCCTTTGACGGAACCAGAAAAACAGTTATCGGCGAAGTTGATCTTCCCATAACCATCGGTCCTCACACTTTCCAAGTCACTTTCTAGGTCATGGACATCCAGGCAGCATATAGCTGTTTATTAGGAAGACCTTGGATACACGAAGCTGGGGCAGTCACTTCGACACTTCACCAGAAGCTGAAGTTCGTCAAGAATGACAAGTTAGTCACAATATGTGGAGAGCAAGCCTTAATAGTGAGCAACTTATCATCATTCTCCTATTTAGAACCGGAGGAGGTGGTTGGAACCCAGTTTCAAGCACTCTCGATGAGCAATGAGAATCAATCAGAAAGAGGGACATCGATTTCCTCATATAAAGATGCTCTCGAAGTGATTAAGAGTAACGACAAAAAAGGATGGGGACAACTTGTAATTCCTACTGATAACAAGACAAAGAAAGGTCTTGTTTTCTCCTCATCCTGTACCCAGACTACTAAAGATGAAAGTTTTCATCCCATTCAGGACTTCTTCCACAGTGGAGGCTTCCTCCACCCAATGTCTTAAGAAGTACACACCATCAATAAAAGTGACTCCTCCGATACAGGTGAAGAATGGAAATCTTATCTCAGCCACGACGGTTATATGTCTCGGGAAGAAACGCACATGCCATTCTATTTTCGCAAGCAGGGCCCGAGATATATACCAAGATTAGACATTCAGACGATCTATGGAGATTGTGATCCTGAGGGATGTCGTGCTCCACCTAACTCATTAGAAGATGATCTAATGAAGAATAACATCGATCAGGACTATTTTGATCCCCTGGATGACTTGCCTATCTGGAAGCCATACCCAGAAGACTTGAGGCAAAAGAGTCAGCCGAACGGTGCCTATCAGTTGAGTAATATTGAAAGAAATACCCACTTCCCCAGCAGGTCATGGGATCATTACTTAGAACATTCCCAAGATTTCCAACACAATGATGAATCTTCAAAGATTGCAGGACAAGAGTTCGTCAACTATGTGTCATACCCCTAATTTTGACCACTAATATTTTCCATCATTGTGAAAATCATCATCACAATATGGAGGAACCATCATACCTCATCAGTCTCCCCAAAGATGGGTGAGCATCCACTACAATCAAATTTAGGGTTTCTAGCACTCTCAGAGCTTTTACACAAAAGATCAATCAAGAAATGACATGATTTTCAACTTGTCTAGCCTCTCAAATATCCACAAGGGATCAAGAGGACTCCCACTTTTAGGATTAAGCACAAGGCTGCTCCCTTTCAGGTGGATCAAGCCTCAAGATCGCCAGTGTCACCAAATTAGGGTTTGGTCGACTAGGGCCTCCAGATGAAAATTTTCCTATGGGCATGAGCCAATGCTTCAAAGCATATCCTAAAATACTCCATGGAACCTCATGGGCTCAAGCATCAAGTCAATTTGACCTCAGGGGATGCATACATAAAAAATCAGGAATTAGGGTTTCTTGACCTAATTCACCCCTAAGTTGACTTTTGGGACAAATCATGAGCCAAGACCTCAAGAGAGGATTTGAGGGTCTCCAACATACCACATTGATCCATTTGTAATAATGGATTGATCCAGGAAGCTTGAGCAGCAAGTCTCAATTTCATCAGTACCACAGTTAGGGTTTCGCGAGAAAAGTTAACTGTATCTTTGACTTTTGACCAGGACATGCTCCCAAACCCTAGGACATGGTTCAATATACCCTATAACACCCATGGAACATGTCCATCAAGTTTTATTTAGGTCAAGGACATGATTTTCTAAAGGATCCCACAGTTTGGAATTCATCTGACAAAAAGTCAACTGTGCACAAAAGTCAACTTTGACTTTTTGAGATTTTTCACAAAAATGGTTTTTTAACCCTAAAATGATGTTAATGTATGATTTGAATCATCATTCATCAAGAAAAATCAAGAAAAGTGGGATAACTTGTAAAAGGGGTAACCATAAAAACTTAGAAAATTTTCTAAGTTATGAACAAAGTGGCAAGGGTACCAACTTTGGAAGATCAGAACTCCTAAACCACAAAGCCATTTTTCCCCATCCAAAGCATGATTTGTAAATCTCATTACCCTCTACAAAAGCTTAAAACTGACCTCCCTCCAAATTCCTCATGGATTTTGAGTTACGGAATGATCAAAATCACAAAAAGTGAAAATGTCACTTTTTTCCAACACTTAGTGAAATTTTCACTAAGTCAGAATCTGCCTTCACTTTTTTCCAAATGTAGGGGGATTTTTCACTTGGATCCAAAAGGTATCAAAACCAAATATGATCAAACAGTTGTTATATCATATGAGGGCTTTCCAAAATGGCCAAGAACATCACCAAATTCCACTTGGGCCAAGAGATATGACAATGGCAATATGCCTTGCTGAAAACTGCCAAGGCTTGGCAGAATTTTGCATTTTTGCTCGATTTGGAAAAATCAGATAATTCCAAGCCTTGTCATCACTTTGGACACATCTGAGGATCAAATCTAAAGGGGACAAACACTGAGCCAAGCCTCCAAAGTCTTTGGAACAAGAAGTAGCATGCCAAACCTAGAATTGCCTAAAAGAGGGACAAGACTCCAATTTTGGATTGGAGCATTCAATGCATACACCAAGGTGGCATGGACTGAGCCATTTGCAACTGAATTCAGTCAAGACTTATCCAAGACCAAGGGAACCACAGCCCTGTGCCCTAACCTCTAGTCAATGGCTAGAGGAGACTTGGATTCCAAAGTGCAACCATTGGCCAAACCTCTGCTGCAGTTTCCATTCACTATTGATCCAAAAACAAACTTTCTCTACTATAAATAGAGCTCATTTGTGCTCAGTTTGAGTACACCAAAGCCATCAAACAGATGCTTTCCTCAAAATCCCTCTCTTTAGGCCAAAATGCCTTCTTTAGCAAGGTAACTCTGAGTTTTTGAGTTAGAGAGCATTTCCATCACAAATCATGATCCTAACACCTCATAAACATCATATGTAGGTGATCCAAACTATCAAAAGTGACCTGTAACACCAAAATCACAAAGTCACATCTCAAAACCTCAAAATAGGGCCTTTTGTGCATTTTTCAAGCCATGTCTTGATTCATTCACTTTTTAAACCAGATAAAACCTCAAACACACTCCAAATAACATCCTTGAACTATCCCAAATGGTTCCCCCCATCTGGAAAACCATTTGAGAGAGTTGTTATTTTGGTCATTTTAACCCCTTTTGCAAGAAAGGGTCAGTTTGTGTTTTTGCAGGTTCCAGCTGATTCCAACCATCCTCAAAGCTTCTAAGGGATCATTTGAGAGTGTCCAAAGCATCAAACCATTTTTGGAACAAGAAGCTTGGCAGATTGCACAGAAAACTCCAAAAGCTCAAAAAGAGGTAAGTATCAAGACTTGAACTTTCCAAAATATGCATTGCTTTGAAGTCCACTGATCATACACACCTCATACATGTTATATATATTTTGTTTGGACCAATTCATCATGTAATTCATGCCTGTATCAAAGTGTAGCATAGAAAATGCAATTATAGGCCTTTTTCAAAACCACTATCGGGTTTTGAGGAGGGAGTATGATCTGAAAAAAATACCACCACCATTGGATTCCATGGGAAATTCTAGGCCAGATGCATATAAATTTTGTCCCTAACCATTAATAAATGAGAAAGTTATGGACCTTCCCGTTTCTTGGCAAAACTTGCCTTGCCTTGCCTTGACCAGGCCTAGAAAACAAGGCATGCCTTGTATATTTGTGGTTTCACTTCAAGCAATGGATGTATCACCTCCCCAGTGGTAAGGCGAACACCCTATAACCTTGAGGTCGTGGGTTCAAACCCCGCCCATGCCATTTTGTGTTTTCTCACATTTTTGCTATTTTTTTCCAATATTTTATGTTTTATTAATTAATTGGAAAATTAATAACTCTTTCAATTTTAATTATTTTTTATTGGTTCTTTTTGTAAAAAATCACAAAAATGTTGAAATATTTTATTACACAAAAAAATTAAGTTTATATTATTTATTTAATATAATTAGTATTTTTGTGAATAAATTCCTTTTTAATGTTTTTAAACATTTTGAAAGTGAATATTTACTTTGAAAATCAAAACCAAGTGAGTTTTAATTAACCTTGTGGTTAATCCCTCATTTATCAAACTTTAAACAAAAATAAAAAATGGTTTATTCAAACTTATTTGGCATTTTATTTGATTTTCTTTAAATATTTACTTTTAAAGAATAACAAATTAGGGTTTCTTTGATTTTCACCCTTATCAAACAATTTCAAACACTATTGACCCTCTAATAAAGTGTAAGACCCAATCCTTTGTAAATACAAACCTATTTTGGGCCTCACTTATTGTATAAGTCCCGTTGTATTTCAAAAAGTTCGACGCGATCATCGTCCGTTGAAAATACCCTGGGCCTCTCCTCGAGCTATAAGACCCATTCAAAATATTTTGGGCCTCTATTAGAGTGTAAGACCTAACCCCCTTTGAAAACCAAACCATTTTGGGCCTTAATGCATTGTATAAGACCCACCGCATTTTCAAAAATCTCGGCGCGATCGCCATTTTCAAACAAATGACCCTGGGCCTCTCCTTGAGCTGTAAGCCCCACCACTTGTACAAAAATAAATCTTTTGGGCCTCTATTAGAGTGCAAGACCCAATCCCCTTTTAACCAAAACTTTTTGGGCCTCATACATTGTATAAGTCCCTCTACGTTAAAAAGAAAACCTCGGCGCGATCGCCAATAAAAAAAACCAATCATTTGGGCCTACCCTCGTGTTGTAATCCCCATTCTTTTTCTTTAAACACTTGGACTTCTTGAGAGAGTGTAAGACCCATCCCCTTGTACAGAAAATTTCTTGGGCCTCAGTCACTTGTATAAGTCCCTCTGTACAAAACGACAATGCGATCACTGATAAACCTTGGGCCTCTCCTTGAGCTGTAAGTCCCAACATCTTTTCAAAATACTATCTCCTTTAATTTTGAATATACTGTTGTTTTCAATCTTTCTTTGTTGAACAACTAACCAAATAGCATGGAAGCTCTACAACCGAGTAAGTGTTTATATGCTTTCTTTATCCGCTTTCATATACATATAAACTATATTATGGGGCTGTTCCGCTGTAAGTCTTCTTTCATAAACTCATATCAACTGTGTAATACTAGTATATATATTTAGAGTTTCCCCGGCAACTACGTCTAGCACTAAGCCCTATTGATCACTCTTAAATAGACAAAACTAGATCCCCCATAGGATTACCAGACACAGTCTTCCCTCCTCTTGGGGTTAAACAATATGGAGACGTGAAAGATAGCATTCTCGGTGAACCCTTTCTCAGACTGTCACTCTTAGAAATTGTCAAAGAAACTCTACTCCCCAGAGATGATCTTTTCTCCGTGAATGGCATCTCTTGAGTTTCTTCCAAATTCTCAGACTTTCCTGGCTTGATCTATTCTCTGTGAATAGCCTATCTTGAATTTCTCGGGGTTTGGGGACCCACAGGCTTCCTAAAAGCATCCCCGCCTCCTCTTGGGCGTTGTACAAGGACCCTACGGCTTCTTAGAAGTATTCACAGCCTCCTCTTAGGCTTCGTATAAGGATTCTTCCTTCGGGAAGAGAGCCTCCTCTTGGGCTTCGTACAAATTGTCCCTCGGCTTCTTAAAAGTTTCCAGCCTCCTCTTGGGCTTCGTACAAATTGTCCCGACCACCTCCTAGAGGTATAGGAACATAAATTAGCCATCTTAATAGAACAGTCTTTCAAAGAGTCTAGATCTTTCTACCGTGAACGTACTATTGTTTCTTTAAGCATAGTACAAAAGATAAAACTCTAGACTTGGACAGTCTAATCTCCTTGAGTCTCGAAGGCATTCTCAAGTAAGGAAAAAACACCAGTAGACTCGGATAGTCTCCAATACCCTCTGGATTCCCCATTTCCTTAAAGAATAGGAAATAACCCTGATCCTCTGATCAATCCCAAAGCATATCCTTACCTTTAATTAGTCTCTTTATAAGAACTGATTTTCTCTTTTAACCAACTTACTGGACCTGTCACTCAACTGAAACAGCAATCCTTTTAGCCTCCATCTCGGGCTTCGTACAAGATACAAAAAGACTCTCTTGTTGAGTCAATAATCCTTTTAGCCTCCCTCTCGGGCTTCGTACGAGACACAAAAACACTCTCTTGTTGAGTATAAAAGACTCTCTTGTTGAGTCAACCTTTAGCCTCCATCTTGGGCTTCGTACAAGACACATCTAAAAGCAATCTCTTGTTGAGTCAAACCCTTTTAGCCTCTCTCTCGGGCTTCGTACGAGACACATAAAAAACCCTCATGTTGGGCCAATAGCCTCCTCTTAGGCTTTGTATAAGAAAAACCTCGGTTGAGTCAATCAGCCTTTTAACATCAAAACTGTGCCTCGTTCATAGGATACAAACATCAACAACTCCTTTCATCTAATCGCTGTAAGCGGCAAGCCTTTGGATTATTTACATCCACGCTACTGTCCTTTTTTAGCATGAGAAATTCCTAAGGAAAGATAGCATTGCTCTACACTGAGTTAAAGTCTTCCCCTTCAGGTTAAAGCCCCCTATAAAGGAAATTATGGCATTGCTAGGATTCACATATCCCGGTTAAAGTAATCCTCCTTTGTAGTCAGTCACCCAACCGTCGTGACAAACAGACCCCCTTTAGAGATGACAAATTCTCTCTAAAGACAACACCTTTTTAGCTTCACATCTTGGGCTTTGAACAAGATACAAATAGACCCTTCAGCTTCACATCTTGGGCTTTGAACAAGATATAAACCACCTTTTCAGCTTCACGTCTTGGGCTTTGAACAAGACACCAAAGCACCATTTCCTCCCATAGAATAGGAGGAACTACGATCGCTCTGATTTCCCAGTTTCGGTAAACGAGAATACGTAGGCATAAGATTGAAAGAAAAATCTTAGCGAGCACACTAATCCAAAGTCCCAAATCTCATACCTTCACATATCAATTGAAAAGCATCAGTCTTAAACTCCCACCAATCGCCCATGCACTATTTTAACAAAATAACTTAAGAGAGACCTACAATCTCAATAGTATCTGTAAACCAACAGTCATCTGTTTAAACTCAGTATGCAAGCAGGGTTAATTGGAGACATCTATTTCCCTTCCTTCATCAGCTTCAATAGGATAAAAAATGAATCGAACTATAGTACCCTAAAAGCGATAGTGCTTCGCAAACACGTCCAAAAATTTGCGCTACACTATGCTTTTCCTGAGGTCAACGTCATTGATAAGGATGACTCCTCTGTTCCCACAAAAGTATGGGACACCTTAGGACAGCCGAGTGGCAAGTACGACTTCTTGGTCAAGTACACCGCTCCTGAAAGCTCTCGCATCAGATACGAGGACATCCAGCCAACTGGATGAGGAGATCCTCTTGAGAGTGAAAATACTAAGGAAGATACAACAGAAGAGTTAGTTACGACAACTCTGCATGGGAGGAAGACTCCAACAATCCTACTCTGCTAGAAATCAGCGTCATTTCTGAGGACAAACCAAGAAAGAAGGTACCAGACTTTGTGATTCACCGAGGAGTTCTTCGCCAATGGGTTGTTGTCGATATCTCGAAAGTCGTCCATAAGTCTAAGTAATTGCCATCTTTGTTTTAACCTTTCACCCTGCCCAGGTGAAACGGATGTTTTTATAGGGCTCACTTTTCTGTAAATGTCCCTCTTCACTTCGCCCAAAGCGATAGAGTTTTATTTTATAGGGCTGTATTTCAAGAATCGACAAATCATAAATAAATAAAAGTCGTTCTGTCATTCCCGCATTTATTGATGTTTTCACTTTTATTTTTTTTCGGAAAATGGTAATCCTAAAGCAACCCAAAATAATAACAAGCCTTTTTCAGAAAAATACACTGCACACACTCTTGCATTCTCTCTATCTCTTCTAAAAAACAAATCATCATGTCATGCAGATTGCTTGTTTTAAACCCTATTGAAACATACGATCCAATGCCTTCTCCCAACTTTGAATTCCCGGTATTTGAAGCTAAAGAAGAAGAGGATGAAGAAATTCCAGAGGAGATCTCCCGACTACTCAGACAAGAGGAATGGTCCATTGAACCTTACAAAGAGCCGTTGAAAACGGTCAATTTGGGATCAGAGGAAGAAAAGAAAGAAGTTAAGATTGGGGCACTACTCAATCCAACTGTCAAAAAAGGCTTAATAAAACTTCTCAAAGAGTTTCCAGATGTATTTGCTTGGTCCTATCAGGACATGCCAGGGTTGGGTACCAGCATCGTGGAACATCATTTACTGCTGAAGACAGAATGTCCTCCGGTGAAACAAAGGTTGAGACAGACTCACCCGAATATGGCTATCAAAATCATGGAGGAAGTGCAGAAACAAATCGACGCAGGTTTCCTCGCCACCTCAGAATATCCTCAAAGCTAACATAGTACCAGTTCCGAAAAAGGACGGAAAAGTCAGAATGTGTGTGGACTACATGGGTCTAAATAGAGCAAGTCCAAAGGATGACTTC
This sequence comes from Lathyrus tuberosus, assembly GCA_022829125.1. Lineage (NCBI taxonomy): Eukaryota > Viridiplantae > Streptophyta > Magnoliopsida > Fabales > Fabaceae > Lathyrus > Lathyrus tuberosus. The sequence goes on along the minus strand of JALAZF010000021.1, from coordinate 19,758,289 downwards.
CCCTTACCACACATAGATATGCTGGTAGACAGTACAACAAAGTTCAAAGTCTTCTCCTTCATGGATGGATTCTCGGGCTATAATAAAATCAAAATGGCGCCGAAAGATATGGAGAAAACTTCATTCATCAACCAATGGGGCACCTTTTGTTACAAGGTAATGCCATTCGGTTTGAAGAATGCCAAGGCAACCTATTAAAGGGCTATGATAACTCTGTTTCACAACATAATACACAAAGAAATCGAAGTGTATGTCGATGACATGATTGCCAAATCTACAACAGAAGAAGAGCATGTGACACACCTGTGAAAGCTATTCGAGTGTCTGAGAAAATACAAACTCCACTTGAATCCCAGTAAATGCACCTTCGGTGTCTGCTCAGGAAAACTTTTAGGGTTCATCGTCAGCCAAAAAGGAATTGAGGTTAATCCTAACAAGGTCAAGGCCATTCAAGAAATGCTTTCGCCAAAGACTGAAAAATAGGTCAGAGGATTTTTGGGACGTCTGAATTACATCTCAAGGTTTATATCCCTCATGACCGCAACGTGCGTGCCAATCTTCAAATTACTCAGGAAGAATCAAATCTGTGTATGGACAAAATATTTCCAAAAAGCGTTCGACAGTATCAAACAATATATGTTGAATCCGCCTATTTTATCACCTCTAGTGGAAAGAAGACCACTGATTATATACTTAACAGACTTGGAAGACTCCATGGGTTGTGTACTTGGCCAACAAGATGAAACAAAAAGAAAATAGTCTGCCATTTACTACTTAATCAAGAAATTTACCAACTGTGAAACTCGGTACACTATGCTCGAGAAAACTTGTTGCGCTCTGGCTTGGGCAGCCAAACGTCTTTGCCAGTACATGATTTGTCACACTACTTGGTTAATCTCCGAAATGGATCCGATTAAGTATGTCTTTGAAAACCTGCTCTCACGAGAAGGATTGCCCGTTGGTAAATGTTGTTATCAGAATACGACATAGAGTACCATGCTCAGAAAGCCGTCAAAGGAAGTATTTTAGCCGATTATTTGGCTCATCAACCGATTGACGATCAGGAATCAGTCAGATTTGACTTCCCAGACGAAGATGTCATGTACTTGAAAATGAAAGATTGCGATGAACCACTACCCAGTGAAGGGCCAGAACCAGGTTCCCAATGGGGACTAATTTTTGACGGAGCTGTCAACAATTATGGAAACGGAATTGGGGAAATGATCATAACACCTCAGGGTACCCATATTCCTTTCACTGCCCGACTGACTTTCAAATGCACAAACAACGAGGCCGAATATAAAGCTTGTATCAAGGGTCTCGAAGAAGCAATTGACTTAAGGATTATAAACTTGGATGTGTATGGAGACTCAGCCCTGATTATCAATCAGATCAAAGGAGAATGGAACACATACCAATCAGGATTGATTCCTTACAAAGATTACGCGAGAAGGTTGTTACCATTCTTTAATAGAATCGAGTTTCATCACATTCCTCGTGAAGAAAATCACATGGCTGATGCACTAGCCACTCTCTCTTCCATTATTAGTGTAGGTCAATGGAACGACGTACCTAAGATTGATATAATGCGCCTATAACGGCCTACTTATATCTTCACAATTGAAGCAGTCATAGACGATAAACCCTGGTATCATGATATCAAATGCTTCCTTCAAACACAAGAGTACCCACCTAGGGCATCCAGAAAAGACAGGAAGACTCTCAGAAGACTGGCTGGTAACTTCTTCCTGAACGGTGATACACTCTATAAGAGAAACTTCGACATGGTCTTTCTTTGATGCGTAGACAGACAAGAAGGAAACATGTTGATGGAAGAGATTCACGAAGGATCCTTTGGCACTCATGCCAATGGACACACAATGGCGAGAAAAATTCTGAGAGCAGGATACTATTGGTTGACCCTAGAATCCGATTGCTACAAGTACATGAGGAAGTGTCACAAGTGTCAAATATACGGTGACAAAATCCATGTACTGCCAACGAGTCTCAAAGTTCTTTCTTCTCCATGGCCTTTTTCTATATGGGGAATCGACATGATTGTCATGATCGAACCCAAGGCTTCGAACGGACATCGGTTCATCTTGGTAGCCATTGACTACTTCACCAAATAGGTCGAAGCAGCATCATACGCCAATGTGACCAGACAATTCGTGGTCCGCTTTATCAAAAACAATCGCATCTTCCGGTGTGGTGTTCCAAGCCAGATCATTATTGATAATGGATCTAACTTGAACAACAAGATGATGAAAGAGTTATGCATTGAGTTCAAGATCGAACACCATAACTCATCTCCCTACCGACCTAAGATGAACAGGGCGGTAGAAGCGGCTAACAAGAACATCAAGAAGATTGTTTAGAAGATGGTTATAACCTACAAAGACTGGCACGAGATGTTACCCTTTGCCCTTCAGGGTTATCGTACATCTATCTGCACTTCAACTGGGGCAACCCCTTTCTCTCTAGTATATGGCATGGAGGCAGTGCTTCCCATAGAAGTAGAGATCCCATCAATCCGGGTATTGATGGAAGCTATGCTAATAGAGGCTGAATGGTGTCAAACTAAACACGATGAATTGAATCTAATCGAAGAAAAGTGAATAACGGCTATGTGCCATGGTCAGTTGTATCAGCAAAGAATGAAGAAAGCATTCGACAAAAAGGTCCGACCCCGTGTCTTCAGGAAAGGAGACCTTGTGCTCAAAAAGATACAATCATTCCTCACTGATTCCCGGGCCAAATGGACTCCGAATTATGATGGCCCCTATGTGGTCAAGAAGGCCTTCTCAGGGGGCGCCTTAAGACTCGCAACCAAGGATGGAGAAGAGTTTGCCTACCACACGAATGTTGATGTAGTCAAGAAATACTTCGCCTAAATAAATTAAAATAAACTTCTCGGTGGATTGAAAACCTGAAAAGGCGGTCCAGGAAAAAATTAGAGACATAAGCAAAAATCATCCCGATGGATTGGAAACTCAACAGACAATCCAGGAAAAAGTTAGGGATTCATAGCAAGTAACTACGTCTGACAAGGTTAAATCCCCAGCGGTAACACTATTCGTCAAAAAACTTCCGATTAAGGTCATCTTCGACAGAAGCTCAGGATGTCCCGAATTCAAAGTTGGTAGAAGGATAACGGTCGTTATATTTCAATGTAGCCCCTTTTCCCTTAAATTACCATTTTCTAAACTTTGTAAATGCTCTATGGGATCACACGCTTGGCTGATTTCCATCCTATCAATAAAATTTGAGCCCTAGTGCTTTTGTTTGCAATTCTCATTTGTTTTAGATTTACAGAATGACATTTTAACATGATCGACGATTCTTGAAATAAAATAAAAAATGAATTTTACTTGTCAAATTTTCTTCCACTTTTAAAATAAAGATGGCATTTCTTTTTAATTGCTGATCGCAAAGAACAAAGATGGCAATTTCTTTTGACTGTTGAACATCGAAAGAACATCAATCGCTTCTCCAGAAGTAAGCGAGCTTCAAAGTGCAGAATCAAAGTACTCCTTCTAAACCAATACGCCTGGACGAAGGATCAACTGTGTTAGATGCGAATATTCTGTCCGACATCCCCAGCAGAGTTCCCACCTCCTAAGCCCGACCAAGATGGCTCCCCGTAGGGAATATCACTCCAAAGCAAGGAAGAATTGCTATCTTGTACCAGTGATGCTTCTTCGTCCCCTGCAGTGGCCGAGTATCCAGACGCGTTCATCCATTAGTCTGTATGTCGCGCCAGTTTTGTCAGCATAAACATACATACATCATGCATTATTGATTTACATTCGCATTCATAATGCATCACTATCACTCTAGTCGGTCTTATCCCCTAGTGATAAAAGTCTTCACAATTGAGTTGTCAGTTCTTCCCTTGTCAGGAAACGTCGTGTCTGAACAATCTCTCCTCCAGTTTATTTCTGGGATGAAGTTGGTCCTCGACCACTTGGTTAACTTGAACCTCTGAAAGACCAGAGAAAACGTTCGAAAAATGTCACTCTTCGCCATTGAAGATGATATCGTTGCTTTCCTGGATTAAGGAAACAGAGAAAGCCTCACAACTAAAGACTTTCAGCAACACGTTGATTTTGCTCTCCGGAGAGTCGATGTTAATGAAGTCATCAGCACCTCAAAATTTGATCACATCATATGGCATTTCTCCGAAAAGATCTCCAGGAAAAGTATGATGCAATATCCCTAAGCGAAGCAGTCTCTCAAGGGACTCGTTTTCCCCAGATAGAGTCAACAAATGGCATCTCCAACAGAGAAGTTTGTACCCCTCTACAATTCAGACAAATGGGTTTCCCAGCAAGTCTGACATCAAAAGTTTTTCCCATCAACTGGCATCTCCCTAGGAAAATTCGGCGAGAGGTTTGAGGAAAACCAATATGAATAGCGTCCCTTGTCAAGAAAGCATATTGACAAAAGAAACTAAGACCAGTTCCTTGGTAGAAAACCAGGATCGAGGGGAAGTTTAATTCAGAAACTAAGACCAGTTCCTTGGTAGGAAACCAAGATCGAGGGGAAGTTTATTTTAGAAACTAAGACCAGTTCCTTGATAGGAAACCAGGATCGAGGGGAAGTTTATTTCAGCAACTGAGACCAGTTCCTTGGTAGGAAACCAGGATCGAGGGGAAGTTTATTTCAGAAACTAAGACCAGTTCCTTGGTAGGAAACCAGGATCGAGAGGAAGTTTATTTCAGCAACTGAGACCGGTTCCTTGGTAGGAAACCTGGATCGAGGGGAAGTTTATTTCAAAAGAAACTAAGACCAGTTCCTTGGTAGGAAACCAGGATCGAGGGGAAGTTTATTTTAGAAACCTAGACCAGTTCCTTGGCTGAAGACCAGGATCGAAGGGAAGTTTTTACCTTTTCTGAGCATTATTGCTTAGCAAAAGAAGAAGGATGTGTGAACTACCATTCTTAATCACCATCAAAATTTCGGGTATTTCGATATTTAATCCTCTTGCACCTCGAATGCCCGAATACCTTCGCCATTCACACCTTCGGGTCCAAGAAGATTAAATAGGGGCATCTGTCATACTCCAAATTTTGACCACTAAGATTTCCCATCATTGTGCAAATCATCATCACAATATGGATGAACCATTAGTCTCCCCAAAGACGGGTGAGCATCCACTACAATCAGACTTAGGGTTTCAAGCCCTCCCAGAGCTCTTAGACAAAGGATCAATCAAGGAATGACATGATCTTCAACTTTTCTAGCCTCTCAAACATCCACAATGGATCAAGAGGACTCCCACATCAAGGATCAAGCACAAGGTTGCAGCATTCTAAGTGGATTAAGCCTCAAGATCACCAGTGTCACCAAATTAGGGTTTGGTCAACTAGGGCCTCCAGATGGAAATTTCCCTCTGGGCACGAGCCAATGCTTCAAATCATAACCTATGATGCTCCAAGGGACATCATGGACCCATTCATCAAGTCAATTTAACCTCAGGGGATGCATTCACAAAAAAATCAGGAATTAGGGTTTCTTGACCTAATTCACCCCTAAGTTGAATTTTGGGGCAAAGCATGAGCCAAGACCTCAAGACATGATTTGAGGGTCTCTAATACACCACATTGATCCATTTGAAACAATGGATTGATCCAAGAAGTTTGAGCAACAAGTTTCAATTTCATCTGAACCACAGTTAGGGTTTCGCGAGAGAAGTCAACGGTATCTTTGTCTTTTGACCAGGACATACACTCAAACCCTAGGACATGATTCAATACACCCTATAACACCTATGAAATCAATCCATCAAGTTTGATTTAGGTCAAGGACTTGATTTCATAGAGGATCACACAGTTTGGAATTCATCTGACAAAAAGTCAATTGTGCACAAAAGTCAAACTTTGACGTTTTGAGATTTTTCACAATTATGGTTCCTTAACCCTAAAATGATGTTAATGTGTGATTGGAATCATCATTCATCAAGAAAAATCAAGAAAAGTGGGATAACTTGTAAAAGGGGTAACCATAAAAACTTAGAAATTTTTCTAAGTTATGGAATAGTGGCAAGGGTGCCAACTTTGGAGGATCGTAAGTCCTAAACCATAAGGCCATTTTTCCCCATCCAAAGCTAGATTTGTAGCTCTCATGGAACTCTACAAAAGCTTCAACTACAACTCATTCCAATTCCTCATGGATTTGAAGTTATGGAATGATCAAAATCACAAAAAGCGAAAATGTCACTTTTTTCCAACACTTAGTGAAATTTTCACAAAGTCAGAATCTGCCTTACTTTTTTCCAAATGTAGGGGCATTTTTCACTTGGATCCAAGAAGTATCAAAACCAATTATGATCAAACAGTTGTTGTATCATATGAGGGTTTTCCAAAATGGCCAAGAACTCCATCAAAGTCCACTTGAGCCATGAGATATGACAATGCCAATATGCCCTGCTGCAAACTGTCATGGCAAGGCAGATTTTGGAGTTTTGCTCGATTTGCTCAAATTTTGCAAATGGCAAGCAACTTTATCCATCTGAACACCTCAAGGGGGGACCAAGGAGGAACCAACTCTGATCCCAAGCCTCCCAAGTCTTTGGAACCAAAAATAGCATGCCAAACCTAGAAATGCCTAAAAGAGGGACAAGACTCCAATTTTGGATTGGAGCATTTAATGGATGCACCAAGGTGGCATGGACTGAGCCATTTCCAACTGAATTCAGTCAAGACTTATCCAAGACCAAGGGGACCAGCAGCCTGTGCCCTAACCTTTAGTCAATGGTTAGAGGAGACTTGGATTCTCATTGTTCAACATTGGCCAAACCTCTGCTACAGTTGCTATGCACTATTGTAGCCAAAACAAACTTGCTCTACTATAAATAGAGCTCAATTGTGTTCAGTTTGAGTACACCAAAGTACTACAACACTTGCTTTCTTCAAAATCTCTTTCTCTAGGTAAAAATACCTTCTTTAGCAAGGTAACTCTGAGTTTTTGAGTTAGAGAGCAATTCCACCACAACTTATGATCCAAACACATCCAATATATCATATCTAAGTTGTCCAAACTCTCACAAGTGACCTGTAACACCAAAATCACAAAGTCACCTCTCAAAACCTCAAAATAGGACTTTTGTGCATTTTTCAAGCCATGTCTTGATTCAGTCACTTTCCAAACCAGATAAAACCTCAAACACACTCCAAATATCATCTTTGAACTGTTCCAAATGGTTCCCCCCATCTGGAACACCATTTGAGAGAGTTGCTATTTTGGCCACTTTTGCCCCTTTTGCAAGAAAGAGTTCAAACTTGTTCCTGAGGTTTCCAGCTGATTCTAACCATCCTAAAGGCTTCTAAGAGATCATTTGAGGTTGTTCAAAGCATCAAATCATTTCTGGAACAAGTGGCTTGGCAGATTGCACAAAAGCTCCAAAAAGAGGTAAGCATCACAACTTGGATTCTTTGAACCATGCTTTCTTTTGATGTCCACTGATCATGCACACCTTATACATGTTATATGTGTTGTGATTGCACCAATTTATCATGTAATTCATGCTTGTACCAAGAGATGGCATAGAAAATGCAAATTATGGCCTATTTCAAAACCACTATCGGGTTTTTCAATAGGAGCATGATTTGAAAAAAAACACCACCGCCATTGGATTCCTTGTGAAATTCTAGGCAAGATAGACCTAAATTTTGTCCCAATCCATGGAGAAATGAGAAAGTTATGGCCTTCATGTTTTCAACCAAAATCTTGCCTTGCCTTGCCTTGGGCCAGGCCAAAAACAAGGCAAGCCTTGTATATTTGTGGTTGTGTTTCAATCAACGGATGTATCACCACCCCAGTGGTAAGACGCGCGCCCTATACACAAGAGGTCTGGGATTCGAATCCCCCTCGCCCCAGATCCTCTTTTTGCTATTTTTTCCACTTTTTTTAGTGTTTTTCTTATTATTTTTAATGATTTGAAAAATTAATAACTCCCTCAATTTTAATTATTTTTTATTGGTTCTTTTTGCAAAAAATCACAAAAATGTTGAAATATTCTATTCCACAAAAAAATTAAATTTATATTAGTTATTTAATATAATTAGTATTTTTGTGAATAAATTCCTTTTTAATTATTTTTAAACATTTAAAAGTGAATATTTACTATGAAAATCAAAACTAAATGAGTTTTAATTCATTTTGTGATAAAAACCTCATTTTTCAAACCCTCAACAAAAATCACAAGTGGTTCATTCAAACTTATTTGGTATTTTTATCATTTTTATTTGATTTTCTTTAAATATTTCCTTTTAAAAGAAAACAAATTTAGGGTTTCCTTGATTTTCACTCAAACAAAACTTTTAAACACTTTGGGCCTCTAATAGAGTGTAAGACCCAATCCCCTTTTAACCAAAACAATTTTGGGCCTCAGATATTGTATAAGTCCCTCTGCGTTAAAAGAAAATCTCGGCGCGATCGCCACTTCAAAAATCAAACCCTTGGGCCTACCCTCGTGTTATAAGCCCCACTCTTTAAAAATCATTGGGCCTCTAGTAGAGTGTAAGACCCAACCCTTTTTGAAAACCAAAATAATTTGGGCCTCAGTGTATTGTATAAGTCCCTATACCATCAAAAAGTTCGACGCGATCGTCGCCCTTTTAAACAAAACTTTTGGGCCTCTCCTTGAGTTGTAAGCCCCACCACTTGTACAAAAATAACCCTTTGGGCCTCTTGAGAGAGTGTAAGACCCATCCCTTAGTACATAAAACCTCTTTGGGCCTCAGTCACTTGTATAAGTCCCTGTACAATTTCAAACAACAGTGCAATCACTGATAAAACCTTGGGTCTCTCCTTGAGCTATAAGCCCCAAATAATCTTTTCAAATCACTTTATCCTTTGATTTTGAATATAATATTGTTATCAAAGCTTTCTTTGCTGAACAAACTAACAAAATAGCATGGAAGCTCTACAACCGAGTAAGTGTTTACCCGCTTTCTTTATCCGCTCTCATATATATATAACTGTATTGTGGGGCTACTCACTGTAAGTCTTCTTTCACAAACCTTTATATGCTTGTCAAATATCAACTGTGTAATACTAGTATAGTTATTTAGAGTTTTCCCCGGCAACTACGTCTAGCACTAGGTAAAGCCCTGTTGGTCACTCTTAAATACAAACAAAACTAGATCCCCATAGGATTACCATACACAGTCTTCCCTCCTCTTGGGGTTAAACAATATGGAGACGTGAAAGGCAGCATTCTCGGTGAACCTTTCTCAGACTGTCACCCTTAGAAATCGTCAAAGAAACTCTACTCCCCAGAGATGATCTTTTCTTTGTGAATGGCATCTCTTGAGTTTCTTCCAAATTCTCAGACTTTCTTGGCTTGATCTATTCTCGGTGAATGGCATGTCTTGAACTTCTCGGGGTTTGGGGACTCACAGGCTTCCTAAAAGCATCCCCGCCTCCTCTTGGGCGTTGTACAAGGACCCTTCGGCTTCTTAAAAGCTCTCATGCCTTCTCTTGGGCTTAGTACAAGGACCCAGAGACCTCTACAGGTATAGGAACAGAACCTAGTCATCAATTTGCTAGAGCTATCTTTTTGAGTCAAGTGTCAGACCAGTTAATGGGTTGACCTTCATCCCTTAACATACCAGCCATCTCTTGGGCGTCATACAAAGATTATTCACTACATGAGAATCGATTTCTCAAAACACCTGTAGACTTGGACAATCTCAATACCCTTTGGATTTTCCATTTCCTTAAAGAACAGGAAATCTCCCTGATCCTCTGATCAATCTCAAAGAACAACATTACCCATATAAGAACTGTTTTTCTCTTTTAACCAACATACTGGACCTGTCACTAAACAGAAACAGTCACCAGCACCCTAGCCTCCTCTTGGGCTTTGTACAATGATTCTCCCCAGCGGAGCTAACCTTTTTAGCCTCCATCTCGGGCTTCATACGAGATACCAAATCACTCTCTTGTTGAGTGTAAAAGGCTCTCTTGTTGAGTCAATCCCCTTTTAGCCTCCATCTCGTGCTTCGTACGAGATACAAAAACACTCTCTTGTTGAGTATAAAAGACTCTCTTGTTGAGTCAAACATTTTCAGCCTCCATCTCGGGCTTCGTACGAGGTACAAAGACTCTCTTGTTGAGTCAAGCGCCTTTAGCCTCCATCTTGGGCTTCGTACAAGACACATACAAAAGCACTCTCTTGTTGAGTCAACCCTTTTAGCCTCTCTCTCGGGCTTCGTACGAGACATATAAAAACACCCTCTTGTTGGGTCAATAGCCTCCTCTTAGGCTTTGTATAAGGAAACCCCGGTTAAGTCAATCAACCTTTTAGCACCAAAATTTGTGCCTCGTTCACAATATACAAACATCAACAACTCCTTTTCCCCCATCTAATTGCTGTAAGCGGTAAGCCTCTGGATTATTTACATCCACGCCATTGTCCCTCTTTTAGCATGAGAAATTCCTAAGGAAAGATGGCATTGCTCTAAACTAAGTTAAAGTCTTCTCCTTCAGGTTAAAAATCCCCTATAAAGGAAATTATGGCATTGCTGGATTCACATATCCCAGTTAAAGTAATTCTCCTTTATAATCAGTCACCCAACAGTTGTGACAAATAGACCCCCTTTAGTGATGACAAATTCTCTCTAAAGTTAAAACCCTTCAGCTTCACATCTTGGGCTTTGAACAAGATATAAACCACCTTTAGATTCACATCTTGAGCTTTGAACAAGACACCAAAACGACCTTTTTCCTCCCATAGAATAGGAGGAACTACGATCGCTCTGATTTCCCTGTTTCGTTAAACGGGAATACGTAGGCATAAGATTGCAAAAGAATCATAGCGAGCACACTAATCAAAAACCCAAAATCCCGTACCTTCATACATCAATCGAAAAGCATCAGTCCTAACATCCTACCAATAGCATAGTCCCGTCATTTCATTCTTAGCAAAATAAGCAGAGAGAGGCCCACAATCTAAACCGCATCTGTAAACCAACAATCATCTGTTTAAACTCAGTATGCAAGTAGGGTTAATTGGAGACATCTATTTCCCTTCCTTCATCAGGTTCAATAGGATAAAAAATGAATCGACCTGTAGTACCCCAGAGCGACAGTGCTTAAGAACCACGTCCAAAATCGCTCGCTACAGAAAAATGGCGCCCACCGTGGGGCCGAAGGGTTTTGTCCTCTTATCTCTCTGGTTGAAACCCTAAATTCATGTCACAGAAATGACGAATCTGCTGGGGAGTCATTGTCTGTATAGGATCATAATACTAGAGGTCTAGGATGATTAAGATAAATATATATACTGCTTTTGCTAATTGATATCTGTGTTTATTTTTCTGCTAATGGGAATGTGTGTGATGCCGCATGTGGAAAGATTGAGTATACACCTAAGATAGGTGATGGCAATGCGTGTAATCTTACTGGGAGTGAATTCCAATTAAGAGCCCTCGATCGACCATCAAACTCAGTGGAGACTCCCTTTGCAGATATATTGCCTATACGACTTTGGTTGTTGAAAGTAGTGTGGTCGACTGGGTTATCTGAGAAGCTGAGGTTTTTAGCAGACTTAAACCATTTTGTAATGCGGAAGCTATCGAAAATAGTTGTCACGCGATACTACCCTCATCTGAGATTGCTCTAAGATACATCACCTAGCACGGTTCCCGACCCGCTGATGTTATCTCTAAGGGAATCAATGATTTTGAGAGACAGGTACAAAAAATCACTAGTATAAACCTTTGGGGGGGGGGGGGTAGAGCCTTGACTTCATGACACCGACCCTTTGACCCTATGTTTTTTCTATGTTTTTGTGTGCTGCATTCATACATTCATTTAAAAAACATTAAGACAAAGAAAATCTTCTCTTCTAGTCTCTCTTTTTCAAATTAAACTAAGACAATGATTGCAAATGTCAGAGAAAGGAGATTGCGCAAATGGATTTTGGTAGAAGGAAAACTCATAAGTATACCTTTAAAGTTCCAAAGTTAGAGGATTTGAGAGGTTTGGCGAGAATGATCACCAACCATGAGGCTTTCAGAGCCAAGTATGGAGGACTACTGTCCTTGTTAAGGGTTCATGTAATCGAAGGAATCCTGTTCACACTAATCCAGTTCTACGATCTGGTCTATCACTGTTTCACATTCCTGGATTATCAGCTTGCACCAACGTTGGAGGAGTACTCTCACCTGAATGATTTACATATTACTGATCAAGCTCCCTTTTCTAGACTGGAAGAAATTCCAAAGGATCAAACCATTGTAAGAGCAATTTATTTGGACGAGTCAGAAATCAGGACTCACATGACAACTAAGGGTGGCATCCAGGGTTTGCCAGCTCAGTTCTTGACAAAGAAAGCCCTGTACTTTGCTAGTATAGGGAACGTGGCCGCTTTCGAGAGCATCTTTGTTTTGCTCACCTACGGGTAATTTTTGTTTCCCAACATCGACAACTTTGTAGATATCAACGCCATTAAGATTTTCCTGATTGGAAACCCCGTACCGGCCTTACTCGCAGATGCGTATCATTCGGTACACTTAAGGAATTTATACAGTGGAGGAATGATCACGTGCTGTGTACCCCTGCTATGCAAATGGTTCACTTCCCATTTGCCGAAGTCTGCTACATTTTGGGATCAAAAGAATACTTTACGTTGGTCACAGAGAATCATGTCTCTTACCAACTCTAACATCAATTGGTACAATCAAATCTATGACGGGATCAGAATCATTGACTGTTGTTGAAATTTCCCGAATGTACCCCTTATAGGAACTAAGGGGGGAATCAACTATCATCCAATTCTCGTTCGTCGTCAATTCGGATACCCGATGAGGCACATCCCACGGAATGCTCATCTGGAAGGTCTTTTCTTCAAGGAAGGAGAAAATGACAGGGCACTAAAGACGGAAATAGTGCACGCTTGGAAACATGTTCATAGGAAAGGACGAGAGTCTCTAGGAAAACCATATTGTGTCTCAGTGGAGCCTTATCTCCACTGGGTACAAACTAGAGCTCTCAAGTTGAGGATGCCTTACCCTCATCAGGAAGTTCTTCCATTAAGGGACTCTGCCCTTTATTTTATGTATAAGACGGAAAAACTTCAGGTTACTCTCAGCAAAGTTCAGCAGGAGAAGAGGTCTTGGAGGAACAAGTACCGTATTCTCAATGTGGAGTGCAGGAAAATATAGCAACTGTTAAGATAAAAAGATGCTCTGATTGAGATTTTAGAGCAACATGCTATAGAAAATCAGGATGACCAAAGGAATTTGCTTGCTCCTTTCACTTGGCAAAGGAATGACAACCCGACAACGGCCCAAGAGCCCCGGTCAAAGAAAAGGAAAGCACCCAAACCAGCACTTGAGCTCTCTTAAGAGAGGACTCAGGATCCATTAGTTTAGATTTCCTTTTTCAGCACTTTGTAATCTACTGTATTTCCATTTCCGCAATCCTTTGAATTCAATAAAATGGGGTTTCCCCACTGTTTGATATTTGCAATCCAATTGTCGAAGTTTACTTTGAATAAACAAAAATAATTAATAATCATTGCATTCATCATTCTCATAAATGCATTCTTCCTACCTACAAATCTCACGTTTGCGTCTCGATTCTAGAGTCAAACTGTCTCATTCGTACAATGCTCGGGCCAATCGTCAGAAAAAGATGGATGATCTCGAGGAAGAGAACAGAGAGTTGAGAGAAGAGATCGACACTCTGAAAGAGGATCTGAGAAAGCTTCATAACGACATGCAAGCTCTAGTAGAAGCTCAGATGCAACAATAAAGGACTATGATCTCGGAGATCACATCTACGCCCATAGTGGAGAAGTATGATCCTAGGTACAAGATGCCGAAAGATCGCCCCTGGGGCATGCCACTTAACTATATCCCAGAAGGATATGTTCCGCCGATCATTGAGGATTAGGGAACCACAGCAGGAGCCGCTGGGTCTGAAGGTTACAAACTTCGTGAAAGCAAAGATGCCAGGGGCATGGCAGTAACTCCTGAAGGTTATAAACTTCGGGAGGCACCGAGGTTCTCAGCCATAATGACTATACCATCGCCCGTGGTACACACTGTCCCGGAAGGACAGATTCCCCAGATACCTTCTGGTGGAAACGACGGTATGATCGACAGAATGAATGATATCTAGGAACAATTCCTGGAAATGCAGAAAAAACTGCAGGCCCTTCGCAGTCAGGATCTATTTGGAAAGGACGCCGCGGACCTTTGTTTGGTCCCCAATTTAAAATTTCCGCACAAATTCCAAGTGCCCGACTTTGAAAAATACAAGGGTAACTCTTGCCCTCAAAGTCATTTAGTGATGTACGCTCGGCGAATGTCAGCTCAGACAAAGAACCAGGAGCTACTGATTCACTACTTTCAGGATAGTTTAACCGGTGCCGCACTCAAATGGTACATGGGTTTAAACCGCGCTACGATCAGCACGTTCAGAGATCTTGGCGCTGCTTTCGTTCAGCAGTACAAATACAATTTGGACATGGCACCGGACAGAGATCAACTCAGATCAATGTCACAAAAGGACAAGGAAACCTTTAAAGAATACGCTCAGAGATGGCGTGAAGTTGCTGCCCAGATTTGTCCACCTCTTGAGGAAAAAGAGATGACAAAGATCTTCTTAAAAACCTTAAGCTCATTTTACTATGACAGAATGGTCGCCAGTGCGCCCAGTGACTTCACCGAGATGGTGGGCATGGGAGTTCGTCTTGAGGAAGTAGTGCGAGAAGGACGCCTAGTTAAAGACGCTGGATCATCAAGTAGTACAAAATGATACGGTAGTGCTCTCCCTAAGAAAAAAGGGCAAGATATCGGGAATATCTCTCTCGGAAAGCAAAGGCGACGATATCAACCAGTAGCGGTGGTAACTTCTGCTATCAATCCTACGCCTGTTCCTACGTATCAACCTCGGGTTACGCAGAGCCAACCTAATCAACAACAATTTTAGCAAAGGACACAACAGTCTCTTCAGCAGACTCGTCCTCCATACAACAACAACCGTACAACGCGGCCACCAGGGTTTGATCCTATACCCATGTTGTGCGTCGAACAGTTTCCATTACTAGTGGTTAAGGGGCACGTCCAGACTAAGTCTCCTCTTAGAGTACCAGAAAATCCGCCTTTTTGGTTCAAAACGGATCAGACTTGTCCTTACCATCAAGGAGGACCATGGCATAACATAGAGAACTGTCTCAGTTTCAAATCCGATGTGCAAAAACTTGTTAGGAGCGGGGTCTTATCTTTCAAAGATAAGAATCCGAATGTTCTCACAAACCCGCTGCCTCAACACGAGAAAGCTGTAGTCAATTTGATAGAGGAAGAGTCTAACAACACCTATCAAATTCATGATGTACTCTTGTTAAGGGCCAATCGGGTCAAGATGCATTGCAGACAGAGCGGATATGGCCATGTGCCACCTCATAATTATCACCAGTGTGATATCTGCTCTAAAAACAATCAGGGATGTTCAGTGGTGCAATCAGCTCTACAGGAACGATTGGATCTCGGATAGATCCAAGAGCATCAAGTTCGTGGATTCAGCATGACCTATACGAACTCCAACGTCATTCAGAAAAATGACATCCGTACAGTGAATGTCAACTTGGTGGCGATGCACTCAAGGCAAAGCCGGTATCATAATCTGCCGCGACACGATTACAATTCCTGTCTGACTTGCTCGGTAAACAAACAGGGATGCTCTTTTGTACAAGAGGCCCTCCAGCGTCAGATGGATCTTGGATGAATCCAGGACTACCATGATAGGAATCCCTATCAGATCAACATGATTTAAATCTTCGATATTCGCTTGATGAATACCAGCTTGGTAGAGTTACATGCCAGGCAGGTCCAACTCGGTTTTCTCACTTCGCATGATTACCAGAACTGTAAAGGATGTTGTGAGAGTAACCAAGGGTGCGCTCTCGTTCAAAGAACTTTACAACACTTGTTAAACCACTTGTGGCTTCCAATCTATATGGATGAAGACACGCAACAAAACAGTGTGGTTGATAGGAACCCTAATCGGCATCAAAGTCAGGATGTCCGATCTACGGAAATAGATCTAGTAAGGTTACACTGCATTCAAAGCGGGCGTGGCCAGATGCCACCACACAACTATGAACGTTGTAGAGTCTGTTCGGAAAATAACCAAGGATGTTACCTCGTGCGAGCAGCCCTTCAGGGTCAGTTGGATCGCAAGGAGATTCACCCATACCAAGCTTCGGGGTCCGTTGACTGGACGAAGGACTACTTTGCAGATCAAATCTGAGACGTGGTTGTAATCTCTGACCCTGAGAGGAACAAGGATGTTTGTGCCATCATCCCTCTACTGGATAAATCAAAGGTTCTTAGCTAGGAACTGATTGAAGTTAATTACGACAGTCAGAAAAATCAGAAGGCTCATGTAGTTATCTATCTGCCGGGACCAGTACCGTATGAATCAACTAAGGCGATCCCTTACAAATACGGTACAATGACAATTGAGAATGGAAAAGAAATTACATTGCCCTCCATCGTGAATATTGCAGACATCAGTCGAGTAACACGGAGCGGTCGAATCTTCAACCGAGGAGTTGGAGAACCTAACAAAGAAACGGAACTTCCGACAGAAGCTCCCGATCCACCAGTCGGTCAATCAAGTAATCCCGACCTTTCGAAAAACAATGATGAGATGCTGAAGCTCATCCAAAGGAGTGAATACAACATTGTTGACCAACTGTTACAAACTTCTTCAAAGATCTCAGTGTTATCACTTTTACTCAGTTCCGAAGCCAACAAAGAGGCTCTACAGAAAGTTTTAGAGCAGGCCTTTGTGGAACAGGATGTGTTAATACGACAGTTCGATAGCATCATCTCTAACATCACTTCCTGCAACAACTTAGGATTCAGTGATGAGGATTTGCCAGAGGGGGACAAAAGCCACAACATGGCGCTCAATATCACAGTTAACTACCAGGACGATGCTTTAGCCAGCGTACTGGTAGACACAGGATCGGCCATCAACGTTATGCCGAAATCCATGATCCGCTGTCGTGCACGGATAAAAAACGAGTGTTTTCAAAACAGTAGTAAAGCAATAATGACTCGAGTATCGTATCGCGAGGATTCTTGATGATGAAATTACCAATTGAAAATGATTATGGGGGTTTTTTTTGTTTTAGAATTCGATTAAGAAAATAAACAGAGTAAATAAGTGATTATTGAAATAAGTGATTAAAACAGGTTAATCTACCGGTTCGACTACCAACTTATCATCGGTTATTACAATTCCAATTCCCTAAGCGGTTATAATTCCTATTCGATTGCAATATTTAACAAACAAGCGTCGACAATATTACACGAGTTATGTCCCTAATCACCGAATTAAGCAAACGGTTAAAGATAGCGCGAAATAACGAAAAAACTAAGTTAAACACGATTAACGTAAGGGACATGCATCAACCGAATTAAATCCAATCTATTCTATAAGAAAAGAATTAAGCAAACGAAAATTATAGAACAAATTAGAAAATAACTAAATTAAATTGAAATTGATAAGAACCTCAAAGAATTACAGAATTCGAATCCGGCATATTTCCCCTCTGGATTAGTTCGACATGAGATATGTGAAAGCAAAAATAAAATTCATGAAAACTAGGTGAGAGCTACTGTAGCACGGCAGCAAACCTTATAAACAAAATAAGGTTTTGCATTACAAACTCAACCGGGTCGGAAACATAAACCAGACCCAATAAAAATGACCCGAACCAACTTAATTTCTACAGTAAGAAACTTCAACGAATTATTCGAGACCCATGCACTCCGAATCAGATTCTTCGTTCAACATGAAAGTTGTAGATATTTTTCTTAGCTTTCCAACGACTGGTAGAACGCCTCAATCCGATTCTGGTAGCTCTAGTTATGAATTTTTTAATGAAAACTGCTAATGCTGAAAATAACAATCGAAAATCAAATAAGGCTGAAAATAAATTGAATTATAAAAACATCATAAAATAGAAAAATAAATAAACTAAACCACAAAAATGCCTAAGTCTAAACATAGAGGAATGTGCGTCAAATTGCATTGATCAAATTCCCCCACACTTGAACTTTTACACTCCGAGCAAAATCAAGAATTTAAAACAGAAGAAACACAACATCATATAGATATTCATTCTAGGCTACAAACTCTTCTTCGATTAAGATAGCATCGGTAGGTACTAATCTTGCATACTAAAGATATCGTAAGAACACTAATCCGCAATTGTACAGTCATAAGCCTCCCTCCTATACAAACCAATCTGAATCATGTTATTATGCCTAAGCCTAACTTACTCATCCTCCTTTTTGTTCTCTTTCATTCTAGTGCAATGATATTAAGGCCGTTATCTATTCACACACATGGTAAATAAGCTTGTTAGTGACTATGATCCATATCTTTTCAACAATTCAAAATAAATCATTTTTTTTCTTTTTTTTAAGGTTTCACAACCGTTAGCCTAAGTGACCGGGTGAGGGTCACCTAACTTAAAAGGCGGATTCCTATTTAGATTTCTTATTACGCACGGGATCATTCACTTATTTGCATCAGCTTAATTACTTAGTGTGTACTTTTTAGATGGTGCTGACTGCTAAGATAAACTACTCAAGAGCTATTAAAAGATGAGAACTCAAGGCTATGTCATAACAAGTATTCAAAATGGTTTCCAAAGTCAAGAGACTTAAGGTGTTAAAACGATATCGATCTTGTGAACTTTTCCCAAGTCTCCACAATCTAACCTCAAACTAATCTATAGCCTAAAAATTTCAAAAGATGCATTGTGTTTTAAAAAAAATTATAATTTTTTTTTCACTTAAAGAAAACAGAACAAAACAAAGAAAACTGAAAGAAATAAAACAAAGTAAATGGTTCCCTCCCCCACACTTAAAACACACATTGTCCTCAATGAAAGAACAAAAATATAAAATAAGAGTGAGAGAAAGGAAAAAACACACCCGAGTAGTCAAGGTGGATATGTGATCACATAAGCAGCCTTTCCCAAAGAGAGTTCTTCTACAGTGTCTTCTTCCAAAGTGGAGATCTCATAGAGTAACTTTGGGTAGCATATATTGACCTTAAAATATTTATTAGTGCCTTCTCCTTTTATTCCAGGATCAAAGGAGAATCTTCGATAAGTAAAAGTTTCGAATGGGCACGTGAAAGTGATCTCCTTTTCCATAATATCAAGAATCAAAGGATTGAGAGGCTGTCTCACTAATTTTCTTTCATCTTCCATCGAGGCCCATCAATTCCCTTCTTATGTTTCTTCAAAACCTGCAAAAGCTTATTTTCTTGGTCAAAATCAAGGTTAGAAGAAATTATAACTGGAATATTTTCATCCATCTCTAAATAAGTATCTTTCATATTATTATGAAGTGGTTTAAGCTCTAAGGGATTAGATTGTTCAATGGATGGTGAGGTTGGGGCAGCAGGGATGTCAAGAGTTTCATCCATATAAACAGCTTCATCTACAACTCCATCTGTAGGAAAAATGTCAACCTGCAAGGCTTCCTCAATCTCAGCACAAACAGAGCAAAGGTTAGTGTCAGTATAGTCATCACATGAGCAACTATAATTAAAATCAGACAATGATGGAAAATCAGCTGCAAACAAATCAATACAAGTATCATCAACCAACTCAGAAATTAATTCAATATGAAAAACCGAATGTTCTTCTTCATCAATCTCCTTAATTTTCTGTACTCTATGTGGGAAAGGTATCTTAGGTACATACTCTTTTTCTTTTTCCTCAACAACAACAAAAGGCTCAGGTTTAGGTGTGACCTCAACGACTTTCTCATTTTTTTTCGGGGCAGAATCTGCAACTTTTTGGGATCGCAAGAATATTGCACTCACATTAGGACCTTTAGGATTCACCACTGTTTGAGCAAGTAGTTGGTTTAATCCTTTAGCTTGTTGTATGACATTCATTGAAGTTGCAAGTTGTTCAATTTGTATCTACAAGGTCTGAATACAAGAATTTGTTTGTTGCTGAAATTAGAGCTCATTTACAGCCAGTTGCTTGACAAGGTCCTCTAGTGAAGGTCCGGAAGGTGCAGCGGTGGTTAATTGTGGAGGGTTGTGTGGTGGTGGTAATGGTAACATCAATTCTTGTTTCACTAAAGAAATAAGCTCATCAAGTATGGTTTCTAGAGCATTGTTGTAATAAGAAACCTGAATCTCATTCACACCTTTTGTTTGGACAGAATTGTTTCTAGTTGTAAACTGTTGGGAGTTGAGTGACATACTCTCAATCAAGGCTTTGGCAGTAGCTGGGGTCTTATCAAAAAGTGCTCCACCACTAGCAGCATCTAAAATGTTTCTATCCATTGGTAGCAATCCCTCATAGAAATACTGGATAAGCAACTGTTCGGTAATCTGGTGTTGGGGGCAATTGGACACTAACTGCTTGAATCTTCCCCAATATTCATCCAATGATTCATTGTCGAGCTGTCTAATACCACATATATCTTTTTTGATTGATGCAGCTCTGGAGGCAGGAAAGTATCTCTCTAGGAAGACTTTCTTCAAATCATTCCAGGTTGTGACAGAATTTGGCTCAAGATAGTAAAATCAATCTTTGGCAGCACCTTGTAGTGAAAATGGGAATGCTTTGAGCTTGATATGATCCTCTGTAATTCCTTCAGATCTCAAAGGTGTAGAGCACACAACATGGAATTCCTTCAGATGTCTATGCGGATCCTCACCTGCAAGACAACCTTGGCAACAAGCGTATTAAACCAGATTTCAATTCGAAAGGTACAGTAACAACAGGATATTTAATACATAAAGCATTATAATTCATATCAGGGGCAACAAGTTCTCTAAACGTTCTTTGGTCAGCCATATTAAATTTAATAAAAAAAAATCAACAAAGAAAAAGAAAACACAAAACTAATTCAACAATGCAGCAACAATTAGGAAAATACCAACAATGTCCTTATTAAGAAAAATAATGGGAAAATAGAAAAGCGAATAAAATAAAATCTAAAAATTATGAAAATATAATTAAAAATCAAATCAAATCAGAATAAATCTCTCCAAAAAAATTTCGGATTTTTTTGAAAATATGAAAATAGAAAAATAAAATAAAAAAAATAGAAAAACGCAGAATTTGCAATTTTCAGGGTCAAAATATTTTAGAATTCTATTCTAAATGAGTATTGTTCAGCGATTTTTTTCTAATTTTCAGGAAAAACTTTGAGGCGAATCGAAACAGTAGCTTTCAAACTTACCTGACAGGCTGAAACTCTTATCACTACACTACAACCCTGAAAATTAACAAGCAAAAACAAAACCCAAAAAACAAAAAACAAAAAAAAAATCTAACAAAACTATAAACTAAAATTGTAAAATTGGCTAAAATCAACAAGAATCCCCGGCAACGGCGCCAATTTGATCCGCTGTCGCGCACAGATAAAAAACGAGTGTTTTAAAAACAGTAGTAAAGCGACAATGACTCGAGTATCGTATCGCGAGGATTCTTGATGACGAAATAACCAATTGAAAATGATTATGGGGGGTTGTTTTGTTTTAGTATTCGATTAAGAAAATAAACAGAGTAAATAAGTGATTATTGAAATAAGTGATTAAAACAGGTTAATCTACCGGTTCGACTACCAACTTATCATTGGTTATTACAATTCCAATTCCCTAAGCGGTTATAATTCCTATTCGATTGCAATATTGAACAAATAAGCATCGACAATATTACACGAGTTATGTCCCTAATCACCGAATTAAGCAAACAGTTCACCGAATTAAGCAAACGGTTAAAGATAGCGCGAAATAATGAAAAAACTAAGTTAAACACGATTAACGTAGGGACATGCATCAACCGAATTAAATCCAATCTATTCTATAAGAAAAGAATTAAGCAAACAAAAATTATCGAACAAATTAGAAAGGAACTAAATTAAATTGAAATTGATAAGAACCTCAAAGAATTACGGAATTCGAATCCGGCATATTTCCCCTCTGGATTAGTTCGACATGAGATATGTGAAAGCAAAAATAAAATTCGTGAAAACTAGGTGAGAGCTACTGTAGCACGGCAGTAAACCTTATAAACAAAATAAGGTTTTGCATTACAAACTCAACCGGGTCGGAAACATAAACCAGACACAATAAAAATGACCCGAACCAACTTAATTTCTACAGTCAGAAACTTCAACGAATTATTCGAGACCCATGCACTCCGAATCAGATTCTTCGTCCAACATGAAAGTTGTAGATCTTTTTCTTAGCTTTTCAACGACTAGTAGAACGCCTCAATCCGATTCCTATAGCTCTAGTTATGAATTTTTTATTGAAAACTACTAATGCTGAAAATAACAAACGAAAATCAAATAAGGCTGAAAATAAATTGAATTATAAAAACATCATAAAATAGAAAAATAAATAAACTAAACCATAGAAATGCCTAAGTCTAAACATAGAGGAATGTGCATCAAAATATACTGATCAGTCCACTTTAATGCGACTATCATTCAAAGGACCTCCGATGAGGGGCAGTGAGGTCATAGTCAAAGCGTTTGACGGGTCTCGGAAAGCAGTTATCAGCGAAGTCGACCTTCCCATAACTATCAGTCCTCACACTTTCCTAATTACTTTCCAGGTCATGGACATCCGGGCAACATACAGTTGTTTATTAGGAAGACCTTGGATACACCAGGCTGGGGCGGTCACTTCGACACTCCACCAAAAACTAAAGTTCGTCAAGAACTATCAACTCGTCACGGTTTATGGAGAACAAGCCTTGCTCGTAAGCAACTTGTCATTATCTACTTGTGTAGAACCCGAGGAGGTTGTTGAAACTCAGTTCCAAGCACTGTCGGTGAGCAATGAGAATCAATCAGAAAAAGGAACCTCGATTTCCTCATACAGAGATGCTCTCGAGGCAATTGAAAGTAACAATACTAAAGGATGGGGACAACTTGTCATTCATACTGATAATAAAACAAAGAAGCGTCTTGGTTTTTCTACAACCTGCACCCAGACTACTACTAACGATGAAAGTTTTCATCCCATTCAGGACTTCTTCCACAGTGGAGGTTTCCTTCACCCAGTGCATCAAACAGTCCATACCATCAACGAGGAGGATCCCTCTGATACGGATGAGGAATGGAAGTCCTATCTCAACGAGGACGGTTATATGTCTTAAGAAGACGTGCCTACGCCCTTTTGCTGTCCCACACAGAGTCCGAGATTTATACCGAGGTCAGATGTCGAAATGATATATGGAGATTGTGATCCGGAAGGATGCCGTGCTCCGCCAAAATCATTAGAGGAGGACACTCTGATGAAAGACAACTTTGACTATGACTATTATGGCCCAATGGATGGCCTGCCTATCTGGCAACCGTACCCAGGAAACTCGGGGCAAGAAAATCAGCCGAACTATGAAAATCAGCTGAGCATCATTGAACAGAATACCTGTGTCCCCACCATGTCATGGGATCAACATTCAGGTCATTTAGAACCTATCCAGTACGACGATGAAATGGCAAAGCTTGTTAGACTAGAATTCATCAACTACGCTTTTCCCGAGGTCAACGTCATCGAGAGAGATGACCCCTCTAGTTCCAAAGAAGTGTGGGACACCTTAGCACAACCAAGTGGAAAATTTGACTTCATGGTCAAGTACACCGCTCCTGAAAGCTCTCGTATCAGGCTCGAAGACATCCAGCCAACTGGATGGGGAGATTTTCCTGAGAGCACAAATACTATGCAAAATACAACAGAGGAATCCTCCTACGACAACTCTTCCTGGGAGACAGATTCCAATGATCCTGCTCCGCCAGAAATCAGCGTCATTTCTGAAGACAAATCGAGGAAAGTACCATACTTTGTGATTCACCGAGGAGTTCGCCGCCAATGGGTTGCTGTCGATGTTCCAAAGATTGTTCATAAGTTATTGTAATCTCCGTCTTTAACCTTTCACCATGCCCAGGTGAAACGGATGTTTTGATAGGGCTCACTTTCTGTAAATATCCATTTTTGTTTTGCCCAAAGCGACTGAATTTTGTTTTATAGAGCTGTAGTTTCAAGAGTTGACTTGTTCATAAATAAAATATCGTCGTTCTGTAATTTCCGCATTAATTACTGTTTTCTCTTTTCGCTTTTCAGAAAATGGTAATCCTAAAAATCAACTCAATCTAAAAAACAAGCAGTTTTCAAAGAAAAATACAATGCACACACTTGCATTTTCTCTATCTCTTCTAAACATAAATCATCACGTCATGCAGATTGCTTGTTTTAAACCCCATTGAAACATACGATCCGATGCCTTCTCCCAACTTTGAGTTCCCGGTATTTGGGGCTGAAGAAGAAGTTGACGACGAAATTCCAGAAGAGATCTCCGGATTACTTCGACAAGAGGAAAGGTCCATTGAACCTCACAAAAAGCCTTCGGAAACGATCAACGTGGGTTCAGAAAAAGAGATAAAAGAAATCAGGATTGGGGCACTGCTCAGTCCCACTGCCTAAGAGAGTTTGATAAAGCTTCTCAAAGAATTTCCTGATGTGTTTGCTTGGTCCTACCAGGTGTCGTACCCCAAATTTTTACCACTAAGATTTCCCATCATTGTGCAAATCATCATCACAATATGGATGAACCATTAGTCCCCCCAAAGATGGATGAGCATCCACTACAATCAAACTTAGGGTTTCAAGCCCTCTCAGAGTTCTTAGATAGAGGATCAATCAAGGAATGACATGATCTTCAACTTGTCTAAAAGGATTAAGAGGACTCCTACTTCAAGGATTAAGCACAAGGCTTCTCCCTTCTAGGTGGATCAAGCCTTAAGATCGCCAGTGTCACCAAATTAGGGTTTGGTCGACCAGGGCCTCCAGATGGAAATTTTCCTCTAGGCATGAGTCAATGCTTCAAAGCATAACCTATGATGCTCCAAGGGATCTCATGAACCCAATCGCCAAGTCAATTTAGTCTCAGGGGATGCATACATCAAAAATCAGGAATTAGGGTTTCTTGGCCTAATTCACCCCTAAGTTGACTTTTGGGACAAAACATGAACTAAGACCTCAAGAGGGGATTTGAAGGTCTCAAATACATCACATTGATCCATTTTCAACAATGGATTGATCCAATAAGCTTGAGCAACAAGTTTCAATTTCATCAGAACCACAATTAGGGTTTCGCAGAAAAAGTCAACTGTATCTTTGACTTTTGACCAGGACATGCTCCCAAACCCTAAGACATGATTCAATACACCCTATAACACCTATGAAATCAATCCATCAAGTTTGATTTAGGTCAAGGACTTGATTTCATAGAGGATCGCACAATTTGGAATTCATCTGACAAAAAGTCAACTGTGCACAAAAGTCAAACTTTGACTTTTTGAGATTTTTCACAATTATGGTTCCTTAACCCTAAAATGATGTTAATGTGTGGTTGAAATCATCATTCACCAAGAAAAATCAAGAAAAGTGGGATAACTTGTAAAAGGGGTAACCATAAAAACTTAGAAATTTTTCTAAGTAATGGAACAAAGTGGCTAGGGTAACAACTTTGGAGGATCATAACTCCTAAACCACAAGGCCATTTTTTCCCATCCAAAGATGGATTTTTAGCTCTCATTACCCTCTACAAAAGCTTCAACTACCACTCATTCCAATTCCCCATGGATTTCTAGTTATGGAATGATCAAAATCAAGAAAAGTGAAAATGTCACTTTTTTCCAACACTTAGTGAAATTTTCACTAAGTCAGAATCTGCCTTCACTTTTTCCAAATGTAGGGGGATTTTTCACTTGGATCCAAAAAGTATCTAAACCAATTATGATCAAAGAGTTATTGTATCATATGAGGGATTTCCAAAATGGCCAAGAACTCCATCAAATTCCACTTGAGCCATGAGATATGACAATGGCAATATGCCTTGCTGAAAACTGCCAAGGCTAGGCAGAATTTTTCACTTTTGCTCGATTTGGAAAAATTAGATAATTCCAAGCCTTGTCATCACTTTGGACACATCTGAGGATCAAATCTAAAGGGAACAAACACTGATCCGAGCCTCCAAAGTCTTTGGAACAAGAAGTAGCATGCCAAACCTTGAATTGCCTAAAAGAGGGACAAGACTCCAATTTTGGATTGGAGCATTCAATGCATACACCAAGGTGGCATGGACTGAGCCATTGCCAACTGAATTCAGTCAAGACTTATCTAAGACCAACGGAACCAGCAGCCTGTGCCCTAACCTCTAATCGGCTAGAGGAGACTTGGATTCTCATTGCTCAACATTGGCCAAACCTATGCAGCAGTTGCCATTCACTATTCCTTGCAAAATAAACTTGCTCTCCTGTAAATAGAGCTCATTTGTGATCAGTTTGAGTACACCAAAGCCATCAAACAGATGCTTTCCTCAAAATCTCCTTCTTCACTCCAATTTTGCCTTCCAAAGCAAGTCACTATCGGGTCATGAGTTTGAGAGCAATTCCAATCAAACCAATCACACACACACCTCATAAACATCATATAGAAGTGATCCAAACACTCACATAACATCTAGAACACCAAAATCACAAAATCACCAGCCAACTGCTCAAGCCTTTGACAGATTTGCAGTTGAGGTGCTAAATCAAGTTCCAACTCAAAGCAATCCACTCCAAGCATCCAGACACACTCCATAGCACCTAGAGAAGCTGTCCATAACCTTGGAACCAAGCTGTAACACCTCTAACACAAAACACGATCACTAGCTGCAAGTGGTAAGCATGAGCCCTTCTAACTCTATGATCCATGCAATTTTTGCTGCACAATAATTTGGCCATATGTTCATAATCATGCATGGAGTGTTTTCCCTCAATCAATTGCATTGTTTGAATCGTGTATGGAATTTCTGAACCTTCATGCAAATTTTAGGGTTCTTGAGGTTTCTCTTTGATTTCTTATTCCATGTTTAAAATAAATGAAATTAAAGACCATAGACATGATCGTGAGGTTGAAACGAGTAGATTGATATGTAGATTACATGATACAATCAAGTATTCAGTGAGATTGGATAGAAAACGCAAATCTGCAGAAACAAAGGAAGGGCGCGTGTTCTTGCCATGTTCTTGGCGCCCTTTTTCAAATATTTGAATATTTGAATTTTGTGATTTTATTTAATTGATTGAAAAATTAATTTCTCTCTGAGTTTTAATGATTTTGAGTTGATTCTTTTTTTTAAAAATCACAAAAATGTTAAACTATTTTATTTTACCAAAAATCCCAAAAATATTATTTATTTCATATAATTGATATTTTTGCAAAGAATTAATATTTTAATTATTTTTGACATTTAAAATATTTGTTCCTTCTTGATTTTGCAAATTTTAATGACTTCTAATCATTTTGTAGGTCAAAACTTGATTTTTGAAACATTAATTCAAGATCACAATTTGTTTTCCACATGTTTAACAATTTTGATCATTTTAATTGAATTTTTATTCAATTAAAATACATTTTGGAAACAAATTAGGGTTTTTGATTAATTCAACCCTCATCAAACTTTTTCAAACCCTTTGGGCCTATAATAGAGTGTAAGACCCAAACCTTTTAGAAAACCAAAATAATTTGGGCCTCGGTGTATTGTATAAGTCCCGATACCGTCAAAAAATTCGGCGCAGTCGTCGCCTTTCTAACAAATCAAACCCTTGGGCCTACCCTCGTGTTATAAGCCCCATTCTTTTTCTTTAAACACCTTTGGGCCTCTATTAGAGTGTAAGACCCAAACCCTTTTAACCAAAACTAGTTTGGGCCTCAGATATTGTATAAGTCCCTCTACGTTAAAAGAAAATCTCGGCGCGATCGCCAGTTCAAAAACCTTTTTTTTGGGCCTCTCCTTAAGCTGTACGCCCCACCACTTGTACAAAAATAAACCTTTGGGCCTCTTGAGAGAGTGTAAGACCCATCCCTTTGTACAGAAAACCTTTTTGGGCCTCGGTCACTTGTATAAGTCCCTGTACAAATTCCACAGTGCAATCACTGAAAAAACTTTGGGCCTCTCCTTGAGCTGTAAGCCCCAACAATCTTTTCAAAGCACTTTCTCCTTTGATTTTGAATATAATATTGTTATCAAAGCTTTCTTTGTTGAACAACTAACAAAACAGCATGGAAGCTCTACAACCGAGTAAGTGTTTACCCGCTTTCTTTATCTGCTTTCATATATATATAACTGTATTGTGGGGATGCTCACTGTAAGTCTACTTTCACAAACTTTTATATACTTGTCAAATATCAACTGTGTAATACTAGTATAGTTATTTAGAGTTTTCCCCGGCAACTACGTCTAGGACTAGGTAAAGCCCCATTGATCACTCTTAGATACAGTCAAAACTAGATCCCTATAGGATTACCAGACACAGTCTTCCCTCCTCTTGGGGTTAAACAATATGGAGACGTGAAAGGCAGCATTCTCGGTGAACCCTTTCTCAGACTGTCACCCTTAGAAGTTGTCAAAGAGACTCTACTCCTTAGAGATGAACTTTTCTCTATGAATGGCATCTCTTGAGTTTCTTCCAAATTCTCGGACTTTCCTGGCTTGATCTATTCTCTGTGAATGGCATGTCTTGAACTTCTCGTGGTTGGGGGACCCACAGGCTTCTTAAAAGCACCCTTAAAAATTGTCAAAGAAACTCTAACTCCCCAGAGATGATCTTTTCTCCGTGAATGGCATCTCTTGAGTTTCTTCCAAATTCTCGGACTTTCCTGGCTTGATCTATTCTCTGTGAATGGCATGTCTTGAACTTCTTGGGGTTTGGGGACCCACAGGCTTCTTAAAAGTATCCCCGCCTCCTCTTGGGTGTTGTACAAGGACCCTTTGGCTTCTTAGAAGTTCTCATGCCTTCTCCTGGGCTTAATACAAGGACCCTAATGACCTTTTAAAGGTTTAAGATAGAACTTAGTCATCCTTTGCTAGAGCAGTCTTTCCAGCGTCAAAACTCTGGCCATTTAAGGGTTGATACTCATCCCTTAAAACCCGTGCCTCCTCTTGGGCATTGTACAAAAGATGAAACTCTAGACTTGGACAGTCTAAAAACCCCTTGAGTCTCAAAAGCATTCTCAAGTTCCTTTCACAAATCGAAAAAACACTGATCGCTCCAAAAGCCAGCCTCTCTCATGAGAGTTCCTCACCCTTTGGCCTGCCTATGGATGTAATCCTTAGCAGTAACCCATCCTTCTCTTGGGCATTATACAAAGATCATTCACTATTTGAGAATCAATTTCTCAAAACACCAATAGACTTAGACAGTCTCAATACCCTTTGGATTTCTCATTTCCTTAAAGAACAGGAAATAACCCCGATCTTCTTATCAGTACCAAAGTACAACCTCCCCTGGAATCAGTCTCTTTATAAGAACTGATTTTCTCTTTTATACAAACATACTGGACTTGTCACTAAACTGAAACAGTCACCAACATAGATAGCCTCCTCTTGGGCTTTGTACAATGATTCTCCCCATCGGAGCTAACCTTTTTAGCCTCCATCTCGGGCTTCGTACGAGATACAAATCACTCTCTTGTTGAGTATAAAAGACTCTCTTGTTGAGTCAATCATTTTTTAGCCTTCATCTCAGGCTTTGTACGAGATACAAAATCACTCTCTTGTTGAGTATAAAAGGCTCTCTTGTTGAGTCAACCCCCCCCTTTAGCCTCTATCTCGGGCTTCGTACGAGATACAAATCACTCTCTTGTTGAGTATAAAAAACTCTCTTGTTGAGTCAAACATTTTTTAGCCTTCATCTCGGGCTTTGTACGAGATACAAAAAAACTCTCTTGTTGAGTATAAAAGACTCTCTTGTTGAGTCACTTCCCTCTTAGCCTCCATCTCGGGCTTCGTACGAGATACAAAAACACTCTCTTGTTGAGTATAAAAGACTCTCCTGTTGAGTCAATCACCTTTGAGCCTCCGTCTTGGGCTTCGTACAAGACACATATAAAAGCACTCTCTTGTTGAGTCAACCCCTTTTAGCCTCTCTCTCGAGCTTCATACGAGACACATAAAAACTCCCTCTTGTTGGGTCAATAGCCTCCTCTTAGGCTTCGTTTAAGGAAAACCCCGATTGAGGCAATCAACCTTTTAGCATCAAAATCTATGCCTTGCTCACAGGATACAAACATAAACAACTCCTTTTCCTTCATCTAATTGCTGTAAGCGGCAAGCCTCTGAATTATTTACATCCACGCCACTGTCCCTCTTTTAACATGAAAAATTCCTAAGGAAAGATGACATTGCTCTAAACTGAGTTAAAGTCTTCTCCTTCAGGTTAAAAATCCCCTATAAAGGAAATTATGGCATTGCTGGATTCACATATCCCAGTTAAAGTAGTTCTCCTTTATAATCAGTCACCCAACAGTTGTGCCAAACAAACCAAATATTCCCCTTTAGAGATGTCAAATTCTCTCTAAAGTCAACACCCTTTTAGCTTCACATCTTGGGCTTCGAACAAGATACAAATAGACCCTTCAGCTTCACATCTTGGGCTTTGAACAATATACAAGCCACCTTTAGCTTCATGTCTTGGGCTTTGAACAAGACACCAAAACACCATTTCCTCCCATAGAATAGGAGGAACTACGATCGCTCTGATTTCCTTGTTTCATTAAACGGGAATACGTAGGCATAAGATTGAAAAATCTTAGTGAGCGCACTAATCAAAAACCCAAAATCTCGTACCTTCAAACATCAGTCGAAAAGCATCAGTCCTAACATCCTACCAATAGTCTAGACCTTGTGTTCTTAACAACATAACCTAAGAGAGACCCACAATCTTTGTAGCATCTATAAACTAACAGTCATCTGTTCAAACTCAGTATGCAAGCAGGGTTAATTGGAGACATCTATTTCCCTTCCTTCATCAGCTTCAATAGGATAAAAAATGAATTGAGCTGTAGTACCCAAAAGCGATAGTGCTTCGCAACCACACATAAAACTCGCGCATACAGAAATATGGAGACTCTGCTGGGGACTCTCTTGTCCTTATCAGATGTTCCCATCTCTAAGGCAGATACCTTGAGTTCACATTCATATCACAGAAATGACTGCTCTGCTGGGGTGTCATTATCTGTATAGGATCATAAGACTAGAGGTCTAGGATGATTAAGACAAATATATATACTGCTTTTCCTAATTGATATATGTGTTTATTTTTCTGCTAATGGGAATGCGTGTGATGTCGCATGTGAAAAGATTGAGTAAACACCTAAGATAGGTGATGGCAATGTGGGTAATCTTACTGGGAGTGAATTCCAGTTAATAGCCCCCGATCGACCATCAAACTCAGTGGAGACTCTCTTTGCAGATACATTGCCTATACGGCTTCGGTTGTTGAAAGTAGTGTGGTTGACTGGGTTATCTGAGAAGCTGAGGTTTTTAGCAGACTGCAACCATTTTGTAGTGCGGAAGCTATCAGAAATAGTTGTCACGCGATACTACCCTCATCTGAGATCACTCCAGGATACATCAGCTCGCTGGCGATCCACTTGCTGTTGTTATCCCAGAGGGGTCAATGATTTTGAGGACAGGTACAAAAAATCACCAGTATAAACCTTTGGGGGGGGGGGGGTAGAGCCTTGACTTCATGACACCGACCCTTTGACCCCATGTTTTTTCTATTTTTTTGTGTGTTGCATTCATACATTCATTTAAAAACATTAAAACAAAGAAAATATTCTCTTCTAGTGTCTCTTTTTCAAATTAAACTGAGACAATGATTGTAAATATCAGAGAAATGAGATTGCGCTAATGGATTTCGGTAGAAAGAAAACTCATAAGTACACCTTCAAGGTTCCAAAGTTAGAGGATTTGAGAGGTTTGGCGAGAATGATCACCAACCATGATGCTTTCAGAGCCAAGTATGGAGGACTGATGTCCTTGTTAAGGGTCCACGTAATTGAAGGAATCCTGTACACGTTAATCCAGTTCTACGATCTGGTCTATCACTATTTCACATTCCCGGATAATCAACTAGCACCAACACTAGAGGAGTACTCTCACTTGACTGATTTACATATCAATGATCAAGCTCCATTTTCTGGACTGGAAGAAATTCCAAAGGATCAGACTATTACACGAGCAATTTATTTGGACGAGTCAGAAGTCAGGACTCACATGACCACTAAGGGTGGCATCCAAGGTTTGCCAGCCCAGTTCTTGACAAAGAAAGCCATGTACTTTGCCAGTATAGGGAACGTGGCCGCTTTCGAGAGCATCTTTGTTTTTCTCAACTACGGGTTACTTTTGTTTCCCAACATCGATAACTTTGTAGATATCAACGCCATCAAGATTTTCCTGATTGGAAACCCCGTACCGACCTTACTCGCAGATGCGTATCATTCGGTACACTTAAGGAATTTATACAGTGGAGGGATGATCACGTGTTATGTACC
This sequence comes from Lathyrus tuberosus, assembly GCA_022829125.1. Classification (NCBI taxonomy): domain Eukaryota; kingdom Viridiplantae; phylum Streptophyta; class Magnoliopsida; order Fabales; family Fabaceae; genus Lathyrus; species Lathyrus tuberosus. The sequence goes on along the minus strand of JALAZF010000021.1, from coordinate 19,725,877 downwards.
CCTGCTATACAAATGTGCCCAAATCCGCTGCATTTTGGGATCAAAAGAATACTTTGTGTTGGTCGCAGAGAGTCATGTCTCTTACCAACTCAGACATCAATTGGTACAATCGAATCTATGACGGGATCAGAATCATTGACCGTTGTGGAAATTTCCCAAATGTACCCGTTATAGGAACTAAGGGGGGAATCAACTATCATCCGGTGTTAGTTCGTCGTCAATTTGGATACCTGATGAGGCATGTCCCGCGCAATGCTCATCTGGAAGGTCTTTTCTTCAAGGAAGGAGAAAATGACAGGGCACTAAAGATGGAAATAGTGCACGCTTGGAAACACGTTCATAGGAAAAGGACGAGAGTCTCTAGGAAAACCAGATTGTGTCTCGATGGAGCCTTATCTCCATTGGGTCTAAGCTAGAGCTCTCAATCTGAGGATGCCATACCCTCGCCAGGAAGTTCTTCCATTAAGGGACTCTGCCCTTTATTTCATGTCTGAGACAGAAAAACTTCAGGTTACTCTCAGTAAAGTTCAGCAGGAGAAGAGGTCTTGGTGGAACAAGTACTATATTCTCAATGTGGAGTGTAAGAAAATACAACAGCTATTAAAAGAAAAAGATTCTCTGATTGAGATTTTAGAGCAACATGTTGTAGAAAATCAGGACGACCAAAGGAATTTGCTCGCTCCTTTCACTTGGCAAAGGAATGACAACCCGACAACGGCCCAAGAGCCCCGGTCAAAGAAAAGGAAAGCACCCGAACCAGCACCTGAGCTCTCTTCAGAGAGGACTCAGGATCCATTAGTTTAAATTTCCTTTTCCAGCACTTTGTAATCTACTGTATTTCCATTTCCGCAATCCTTTGAATTCAATAAAACGGGGTTCTCCCCATTGTTTGATATTTGCAATCCAATTGTCGAAGTTTACTTTGAATAAACAATAATAATTAATAATCATTGCATTCATCATTCTCATAAACGTATTCTTCTTAACTACGAATCTCACATTTGCGTCTCGATTCTAGAGTCAAACTGTCTCATTCGTACAATACTCGGGCCAATCGTCAGAAAAAGATGGATGATCTCGAGGAAGAGAACAGAGAGTTGAGATAAGAGATCGACACTCTGAAAGAGGATCTGAGAAAGCTTCATAACGACATGCAAGCTCTAGTAGAAGCTCAGATGCAACAACAAAGGACTGCGATCTCGGAGATCACATCAACGCCCATAGTGGAGAAGTATGATCCTAGGTACAAGATGCCGAAAGATCGCCCCTGGGGCATGCCACTTAACTATATCCCGGAAGGATATGTTCCGCCGATCAATGAGGATCAAGGAACTGCAGCAGGAGCCGATGGGCCTGAAGGTTACAAACTTCGGGAAAGCAAAGATGCCAGGGGCATGGCAGCAACTCCTGAAGGTTACAAACTTCGGGAGGCACTGAGAGTCTCGACCATAATGACTATACCACCACCTGTGGTACACACTGTCCCAGAAGGACAGATTCCATAGATACCTTCTGGTGGAAATGACAGCATGATCAACATAATGAATGAATTCCAGGAACAATTCCAGGAGATGCAGAAAGAACTGCAGGCCCTTCGCGGCCAGGATTTATTTGGAAAGGACGCCGCAGAACTTTGCTTGGTCCCCAATGTGAAAGTCCCACATAAGTTCCAAGTTCCCGACTTTGAAAAATACAAGGGTAATTCTTGCCCTCTGAGTCATCTGGTGATGTACGCTCAGAGAATGTCCGCTCAAACAGAGAACCAGGAGCTAGTGATTCACTACTTTTAGGATAGTTTAACCGGTGCCACATTAAAATGGTACATGGGTTTAAACCGCGCTACGATCGGCACATTCAGAGATCTTGGCGCTGCTTTCGTTCAACAATATAAATACAATTTGGACATGGCACCGGACAGAGATCAACTCAGATCGATGTCACAAAAGGACAAGGAAACCTTTAAGGAGTACGCTCAGAGATGGCATGAAATTGCCGCCCAGATTTGTCCACCTCTGGAGGAAAAGGAGATGACAAAGATCTTCTTAAAAACCTTGAGCTCATTTTACTACGACCGAATGGTCGCCAGTGCGCCCAGTGACTTCACCGAGATGGTGGGCATAGGAGTTCGTCTTGAGGATGCCGTTTGAGAAGGATGTTTAGTTAAAGACGCTGGATTATCATGTAGTACAAAACGATACGGTAGTGCTCTCCCTAAGAAAAAAGTGCAGGATATTGGGAATATCTCTCTCGGAAAGCAAAGGCGACGATATCAACCAGTAGCAGCTGTAACTCCTGCTATCAACCATGCGCCTGTTCCTACGAATCAACCTCAGGTTGTGCAGAGCCAACCGAATCAACAGCAATTTCAGCAAAGGACACAACAGTTTCAAATCCGACGTACAAAAGCTTGTTAGGAGCAGGGTTTTATCTTTCAAAGATACGAATCCGAATGTTCTCACAAACCGCTGCCTCAACATGAGAAAGCTGCAGTCAATTTGATAGAGGGAGAGTCTAACAACACCTATCAAATTCATGACGTACTCTTGTTAAGGGCCAAATTGGTCAAGATGCATTGTAGACAGAGTGGATATGGCCATGTGCCACCTCATAATTATCACCAGTGTGATATCTGCTCTAAAAACAATCAGGGATGTTTTGTGGTGCAATCAGCTCTACAGGAACAATTGGATCTCGGGTGGATCCAAGAGCATCGAGTTCGTGGAGTCAACATGACCTATACAAATTCCAACATCATTCAGAACCACGACGTCCATGCAATGAATGTCAACTTGGTGGCAATGCACTCAAGGCAAAGCCAATATCATAATCTTCCGCGACACGATTACAGTTCCTGTCTGACTTGCTCGGTAAAAAAACAGGGAGGCTCTTTTGTACAAGAGGCCCTCTAGTGTCAGATGGATCTAGGACTACCATGATAGGAATACCTATCATATAAGCATGATTCAAATATTTGATATTCGTCTGATGAATACCATCTTGGTGGAATTAGATGCCAGGCAGGTCCAACTCGATTTTCTCATTTCGTATAATTATCAGAACTGTAAAGGATGTTGTGAGAGTAACCAAGGGTGCGCTCTCGTTCAAAGAACTTTACAACACTTGTTAAACCACTGGTGGCTTCCAATCTATATGGATGAAGACACGCAACAAATCAGTGTGGTTGACAGGAACCCTGCTCGGCATCAAAGTCAGGATGTCCGATCTACGGAAACAAATCTAGTGAGGTTACACTGCATTCAAAGTGGGCGTGGCCAAGTGCCACCACACAACTATGAACGTTGTAGAGTCTGCTCGGAGAATAAGCAAGGATACTACCTCGTGCGAGCAGCTCTCCAAGGTCAGTTGGATCGCAAAGAGATTCACCTAAACCTAGCTTTAGGGTCCGTTGACTGGACGCCGGACTACTTCGCTGGTCAGATCAGAGACGTGGTTGTAATCTCTGACCCTGAGAGGAACAAGGATGTTTGTACCATCATCCCTCTACTGGACGAATTAAAGGATCTTAGCAAGGAACTGACTGAAGTTACTTACGACAGTCAGAAAAATCAGAAGGCTCCTGTAGTTATCTATCTGCCAGGACTATTATCGTATGAATCAGCTAAGGCGGTCCCTTACAAATATGGTGCAACGATAATTGAGAATGGAAAGGAAATTCCATTACCCTCCGTCGTGAATATTGCAGACATCAGTCGAGTAACACGGAGCAGTCGAATCTTCCACCGAGGAGTTGGAGAACCTAACAAAGAAAAGGAACTTCAGACAGAAGCTCCTGATCCACCAGTCGGTCAATCCAGTAAATTCTACCTTTCAAAAAATAATGATGAGATGTTGAAGCTCATCCAAAGGAGTGAATACAACATTGTTGACAAACTATTGCAAACTCCTTCAAAGATCTCGGTGCTATCACTTTTACTCAGTTCCGAAGCCTACAGAGAGGCTCTACAGAAAGTCTTAGAGCAGGCCTTTGTGGAATAGGATGTGTCAATACGACAGTTCGACAACATCATCTCTAACATCACTTCCTGCAACAACTTAGGATTCAGTGATGAGGATTTGCCAGAGGGGGGAAAAAGCCACAACATGGCGCTCAATATCACAGTTAACTGCCAGGACGATGCTTTAGCCAGCGTACTGGTAGACACGGGATCGGCCATCAACGTTATGCCGAAGTCCACTTTAATGTGACTATCATTTAAAGGATCCCCGATGAGGGGCAGTGATGTTATCGTCAAAGCATTTGACGGGTCTCGGAAAGCAGTTATCGGCGAAGTCGACCTTCCCATAACTATTGGTCCTCACACTTTACTAATCACTTTCCAGGTCATAGACGTCCGGGCAGTGTACAGTTATTTATTAGGAAGACCTTGGATACACCAGGCTGGGGCAGTCACTTCGACGCTGCACCAGAAACTGAAGTTCGTCAAGAACGATCAACTCATCACAGTTTGTGGAGAACAAGCCTTGCTCGTGAGTAACTTGTCATTATCTACTTGTGTAGAACCCGAGGAGGTTGTTGGGACTCAGTTCCAAGCACTTTCGGTGAGCAATGAGAATCAATCAGAGAAAGGAACCTCTATTTCCTCATACAGAGATGCTCTCGAAGTGATCGAGAATAACAATGCAAAAGGATAGGGACAGCTTGTCATTCCTACTGATAATAAAACAAAGAAGGGTCTTAGTTTTTCTGTAACCTGCATCCCAACAGCTGATAACGATGAAAGTCTTCATCCCATTCAAGACTTCTTCCACAGTGGAGGTTTCCTTCACCCAGTGCCTCAAATAGTCCATACTATCAACGAGGAGGATCCCTCCGATACGGATGAGGAATGGAAGTCCTATCTTAACAAGGACGGTTATATGTCTCAGGAAGAGGTACCTACGCCATTTTGCTATCCCGTACAGAGTCCGAGATTTATACCCAGGTCAGATGCCGAAATGATATATGGAGATTGTGATCCGGAAGGATGTCGTGCTCCACCAAACTCATTAGAGGAAGACACTCTGATGAAAGACAACTTTGACCACAACTATTATGGCCCAATGGATGGCCTGCCTATTTGGCAGCCGTACCCAGGAGACTTGGGGCAAGAAAATCAGCCGAACAATGAAAATCATCTGAGCGTCATTGAACAGAATACCTGTGTCCCCACCATGTCATGGGATCAACACTCAGGTCATTCAGAAAATATCTCGTACGACGATGAATTGGCAAAGCTTGCCGGACTAGAATTCATCAACTATGCTTTTCTCGAGGTCAACGTCATTGAGAGGGATGACTCATCCAGTTCCAAAGAAGTGTGGGACACCTTGGGACAACCAAGTGGAAAATTTGACTTCATGGTCAAGTACACCGCTCCCGAAAGCTCTCGTATCAGGCTCGAAGACATCCAGCCAACTGGATGGGGAGATATACCTGAGAGTACAAATACTATGCAAAATACAATAGAGGAATCCTCCTACAACAACTCTGCCTGGGAGACAGATTCCAATGATCCTGCTCCGCCAGAAATCAGCGTCATTTCTGAAGACAAATCAAGGAAGATACCAGACTTTGTGATTCACCGAGGAGTTCGCTGCCAATGGATTACTGTCGATGTTCCGAAGATTGTTCATAAGTCAAAGTAATTGCCATCTTTAACCTTTCGCCCTGCCCAGGTGAAACAGATGTTTTGATAGGGCTCGCTTTCTGTAAATTTACCTCTTCGCTTCGCCCTAAGATGTCGCTCCCGAGGATTTGCATCCATGGTACAAACTCGAAAGTGGCGCGGAAAATAGAGTCGCCAGCAATGTGTATTTATCCCAAGAGAGGGAAAGGAAACACTGCGTAAACCTGAGGGAAGGGAAAGAGCATGGTCTCATGACCAAGAGAAACGGGTAAGGGAGTCGGTTACGCGAAGGGAAGGTGTTAGCACCCAACATGTCCATCGTACTCGATGGGATCCACGCTTGTTGTCTCGATCAAAGGGTGTCGTCGTCTGGAGCTCCACTGCTACTGGACCGGAGAAGAAACGAGAACGAAAAAGAACGAAAAAATGAAGAAGAAAAGAAAAAGAAGTGACTCGATAGGACATCGCTCGTCCTATGCCTACGTATTCCCTCGTGCAATGGGAAATCAGAGTCAACGTAGTTCGGACACGAACTAGGGAGGAGGTCGCTCGCCAAGACATCATCGTCTTGTGCCTACGTATCCTCAATCGTACGAGAGAGAGGAAATCAGAGCACTTGTAGTTCGACCTAACGAGGTCGGTTAGTGTTTTTTATGAGCGACGTTAGATTTGCGTCCGGTAGTTAGGGTCGATGCCTGTTTGCGACGAGACGGAAGTAACGTGCCCTTTTATGAAAATGACTTTGAAACTTAACGATCCCGAAGGATGAAAAGGATTTGAATTCGTTTTTGTTTTCTTTAGATAGAAGTGGATTGAAGTTAGTTCATAACTTGCATTGCACCGAATTCTATGAGATAAGAACGTATGTTTAGCAAATCATTCCAAGACGGAACGTCCACCAAACACTCTAGAACAATGAGAGGAGACCCCTCATTCTTCATTTCCCGCATGCAAGGCTCATGTGCAATACACGTTAATTTTATTAAGTGTTTTAGCAGTGTTATGAGGTGAGAAGAGAATACTCAAGGGGAAAAGAAAACACTAAGGGGAAACTAAATGATCCTAATGTTATCATGCAAAGGTGGCCCTATAATTGAGTTTGAAAGGGGAAATGTCTACCTAAGTTAGCATGCAAAGGGAAGCCTAATGCTAATCCTACTCCAAGCTTAATCAAAAATTAAGTCGGACTAGGTAGCTCTAAGGGAGTGAATCCAAGACTTAAACAAGTCTTGAGACTCATGGGAAGAGAAAGAGTGAAAGAGATGAAGAAGAAAACGAGGAAATATGAGAAAAGAGATGGGGCAGCAAGCACATCATAATCATCATATCAAAATCACATCATTAAACATGTTTCAAAGATCATACAAGAACATATCAAGTATACAAGTGAAAGCACACAAGAAAGGATGCAAGTAAACTTGCATAAGAAGTACAATTAAGCATCAATGAACCTCACACCAAAATGAAATAGATAAAGTAAGATGAAGATGGAACCAAGTCAGAACTTAAAACATCTCATGATCAATCAATTCAAGCATACAAAGTATTTCACATCATGATGCATTATGAGCCAAAGAAGCAACAAAACATTTGATAATGATATGCATCATACAAATCATCCCAAAATGAACATGTGAAGTAAAAACCAAGTAATGAACTCGAGGGGGCAGTAGCATATGCATTAACAACATACCAAGATCGACTCAAATCACATAAGATGAATCATTAAGCAACACATTCAAAACATGCATCAAAGTTAATCAAAACATCCACTTATCATTCATGCAAGCAAACCAAAGGACATATGAAGCAAAGAGTGAGAACATGTCACATAAAGCAACTTAAACCAAAAGGGTTAGAACCTCTAACATGTCATTCAAGTCAAACAAAAGGCCTCATGCATTGGTTGTATCAAACAAGGAAACATTTCACAAGATTAAGTCAAACATGCCATTGAATTCAAGTCAAAACATCATCAACTTAGAAAATCAAAATTAAATAGGAAAATGGATCAATGAGGATGACTATAAATCCATAAACAAGATCAAACATAAAAGGATCACACCATATAATCATTTCAAGCATTAATCAATCACAAGTAAACAAATGCACTCAAACTAGGTCAAGTGTCTAAGCATGCCGCAACCAAATTCAAACCACAAGTAAAAATAAAAAAAAAATAGAAAAGTGGTTCAATAAATTCTCAAAAAATATCTAAAGTCAAGTTCAATCATCCAATTAACACTTACAAAAAGAATGGATCAAAAATAGTTGAAGAGCTTGTTTAAAAGTGTCCCACAAGGCAAGGTATGCAGAGAATCGAGCATAGATCGAGGGTCAATAAAACTTGGATGGAAAGTCACCTAAAGCAAGTCAAACCATCCCTAAAACAACAACAAAAGACCCTCTTATGATGCCCTAAAAATATTCAAAAGGCTGATCTCAAATGATGTGCAAAGGTATGAAAATTTCCTAACCCTAAGTGAAGGGTATCATTGGAAAGACACTTTTAAATTAATTCAAATAAAAATATAAAAAAGAATTAAAAATAAAAATAAAAATTATGAAAATTATAATAAGACACTAAATAATCAGGAAAATAGTTTTTTGGATTTTTTTATAAGAGTTTACCTATTTAAAATAAAATGAAACAAATCAAACACATAATAAAAGAAGAAATAAAATGAAGAAATACACAAGGGGTGTAATAGCAAAGATTGCCCTGAACTAATTCCAGTTACACGCGCATTGGGCTTAGAACGGGGGTGTAGAAAGGAAACACAACCCCAGCCCAACTCAGACTAACCAAACAAAAAAACACTTAAATGAAACGATGCATATAAAGTGAGTCTGATTATCAAAAAATTAAAATTCCACCACACGCGTCACTGGCCAATTGGTTGGTCAACATAGTCAGCCCCACGTCAGATACACACATCAGACGCCAGAGCTAGGGCTCTGGTCGTCTTCTCCGGGAGGATGTCGGAGTTGCAGACATTAAACCTCAACCAAATAACATAAAATGGACATTATTTTCAAGGGTTTTTCATGCTGGTTTCAAATCTACAATAAAAAATTATTTTAAACAACTACAACATCATGAATCGAACGTTACAAAATTTCACCATGAATCTGAAACTTCCACAAACCAAAACATCTTACGTGCAAACAATTCCTCTAACATGTGAGGACTTCAGAGCCACAAACCAACAGGCTAAACACGCATTTATCATGAGAGAATGAGTTTCACGAAAATACCTCACGGTGAGCTTTGTATACCTCTATTTCACGTGTGACTAAGCCCTCAAGATCTTCCTTTAGCTCCTACTAACACCCAGGAGTAGGAATCCAGCAAGAAAATAGCAAGAAGAAACTTTTAAAACCGGTTCCGAAGGAGATGATATTTTTGAGAAAAAGGAGAGAGAGTTGCTTCTGAAACTTGAAAAATAATGAGCCAACACCTGTCTATTAGGGTTTTTGTGGTTTTATATGGACGTTCTGAGGTTAAAGAGTGAAATTCACTGTGGTAAATTAAGGTAACAAATCTGATGAAAATTTGAAGAAATGGAGGGTGGTGATGCTGTCACGAGTTAACTTGCATATGATGAGGGTGTGGTGATCTTTTTCTGATTTGGAGAGAGAGTGAGGTCATATGTGAGTGGGGCTGAATACTTGTCATGCAAGTTTTTGATTTTTTTAATTTTAAAAAGAAAAAGAAAAGAAGTACACCATGGTACAAGGCATGTGCATGGCATGTCTGGCCAAATGAGGCAAATGATATGGTGGTGGATGTTTATGCGTGTGAGCATGTGAATTAAACAAAAACAATACATAATTTTCTCTATGTTAGCTGCCATGGAAACAATGAAAAGGGTGAGGTTTAAGGGTGAATTTCTCTATGTTGGATACATGAAATTGCATGGTTTTGGATGCATTGAAGAGAGGGTACATAGTAGAACATGGTTGATGTTTGAGATACATTGAAATAATGCTTCTAACATACTTGAAAATGACTTGGAAATCAAACAACCTCAACTGAATTCATGGGCGTGTAACTTGGCCTACAGGCTTAGGGCAAAATTCAGCTTTGATGACCTCCCCTTGGATCCTTCAGAACTCTTCATCCTTTGATCAAATGAAAAAAATCCAACATCAAAGTTGAAGAGGAGATGACAATGAACAACTTTGATGTTCAAAATTTTTTTATTTGAAGCCTTCTTGATGGAGAAAAATGGCTTGTCATTTGGCACACCACCTGTTTGATGAAATTATGGCGGGGTGACTTGAAATTGCCTTGTCATGACCTAGTTTTCGCCCTAGTTTTGTCAAACTTTGATTGATCATAACTCACTCAATTTTGATCCAATGAAGGAGTTCTTTATATGGATTTTAAGCTTAAGATATGATCTTTAATTGGCTCAACTTAGGCCTGAAGTTTGGAGCTTTCATCCTGAAGAAAGAAGGCCTTAAAGTGAGGTGCAAAAATGACCAAAAGTTTCCATTTTTAGAAACCCTAATTTCCAAATTTGGCAACTTTGTACAACTCTTGATTTTTCATGATTCTCTTGACATTTCTTGCTCAAATCTTGTCCAATGATCATATACAACTTGAATTTCATGAATTTGACCTTGAAAAGTTAGGAGTTGACTTTTTCACTACACAGTTGGCTTTATCCCCAATTCTTCTGATTTTCAATCTTCTGATCAATTGAAACCCTTCTGGAACAAATTGATGGACAATTTTCCATCCCTAGACACTTAAGGACATAAGGAATACCATGAGATCAAGCCTTGTCCAAAAAATCAGAAATAAACTGATTCTATAGCAAACCCTAATTCTGGTACCCTCAGGTTAGGAGGAAATATCACATCCTCCAAATTCAAATTCCTCTGAGTATGATGTGTGTCCTGTCCACCAATGATGATATGTGCCATTTGGAGATGATAAACAATCAAAGAGCTTGCTCATTTGAGGGTTAGATCTCAGAATCTCCAAAACCCTAATTTAAGAATTCAGGTTAGGAGAATGTGATTCCTTTGAATTCTCTTGCCAATCTTGATCTTATGATGAGATGATGGACCAATTAAGACACATTGAGGCTTAAGGCTCCCTTGTGGCTCAAGAATTGATAGTATCAAGAAATTTCTCTCCCCTTAGCCCTTTGAACAATACACATGAACTTTTTTCTGAAACCCTGAAAACATCCTCTTCTCTTGGGTTGATCTAGATACCTTGATCCCATGCTAAAAGCCAATGATATGTACAAATGAAAATGTAAGAATGAAAATAAACATAAGCCAGTTAGTACTACAAAAGAGGGCAAATTTTGAGGTGTTATAGCTGCCCCTATTCAAACTTCTTGAATCTGATGGTATGGAAATGAAAGCTTCCAGACAGCCGAGATGCACGGGGTTTGAATACCAAAATAACCTGAAAATTTGCAACCTGTGGGGATTAATGAGAATAAAAATGAAAACGAGTACGACCGAAAGCGGACTCGAAAAGAAAGACCGACCGAAGACGGAATTTCAAACAGCAAACGAGTACGACCGAAAGCGAACTTGAAAAGAAAGACCGACCGAAGACGGAATTTCAAACAAAACAAACGAGTACGACTGAAAGCGGACTCACTGTAGATATGAGAACAAATGAGTATGACCGAAAGCGGACTCGAAAAGAAAGACCGACCGAAAGCGCTCTTTCGACAACCAAACGATTACGACCGAAAGCGGACTCAGTGGGGATACAAAGGCAAACGAGTACGACCGAAAGCGGACTCGAATGGAAAAACCGACTGAAGGTGGAATTCCAACAGCAAACGAGTACGACCGAAAGTGGAATCGAGGAGAAAGACCGGCCGAAAATGCCCTTTCAATTATAAAAATGAGTACGACCGAAAGCGGACTTGAGAAGAAGCAAACGAGTACGACCGAAAGCGGACTCGAGGAGAAAGACCGGCCGAAAACGTCCTTTCAACAATAAAAAATGAGTACGACCGAAAGCGAACTAAAAAAGAAAGACCGGCCAGAGACGGCATTTCAAAGAAAGGATATACCACATAGGATAATTTCTACTGGGGATAACAAAGAGTGTGAGGACGGCCAAAGACGAATTCGAAAAGAAAGACCGGCCAAAAACGGACTTTCAACAACAAACGAGTATGACCGAAAGCGGACTCGAAAAAGAACAAATGAGTACGATCGAAAGCGGACTCGAAAGGAAAGAACGAGTACGACCGAACGCGAATTTGAAAAGAAAGAAGGAGTACGACCGAAAGTGGACTCGAAAGGAAAGAACGAGTACGACCGAAAGCGAACTCGAAAGGAAAGACTGACCGAAACCGCTCTTTCAAAGATTAGTAGAATCAACAGATCTACAAAGATGACTCCGCTGGGGATAAGAGAAATCTAAACAAACAACTCTGCGGAGGAGTGTAAGAAGGACCGACAAGAAGGACGAATCCACTGGTTGCAGTGTAATGTTTAACCAACATCTCCTGAATCATGTTACTTTCTGCTGGGGAAAGAAACTGGTAAAGGATATCAAACCTGGCTTATGCTTCGAATGCATATGTTTGAATTTTTCTATGGCGTAATGCTCCATACAAAATGGAAATGCTACGCGTTTGGGAGGATGCCATGTAAAATGCTTATGCAAAGCAAAAGAAACGTGTCAGCAAAATAAATGCTGAAGACAAAGGCAAATCCAACGGGGATGACAAACTGAATTGTCCTCTAAAATAAGAGACCCTACTGAGAAATACTTCACTCTGCTGAGAAAGATCTTGATCACACACTCTATTGGAGGTGAAAACTCTGTTGGAGATGGATAAAAACGGATACTGAAGATGGAACCCGAAGAGAACTTCTCTCCACTGGGGATTACCAATGACTTCTCCCGAAGACAGAACTCACAACCTGGATCTGAAAATGCTAATAACAATTGGACTTAGGACCTGCTGGGGATTTCAACTGCTGTTGAACAAACCACTGAGAGGATCACCACCAAACTCTGCTTGGGGAAACAAGTCAATAATTTTGAACCTGCTTGGGGATACCACTGAACTCAACCTGCTGCTGGGAGATGCTCTTACCTTTACCCTGTTGGGGAATATCAGCCAATACCAGCAAATCTGCTTGGGGAACGATAGATGACGACATCAACTCTGCTGGAAGATAACATCAAGTTTACCCATCTGAGGGGACTAACTCATACCATTGCTGGTGAGAAAAACACTTCTTGATTAGCTGAGTGCTCAGATCATGTGGGCAAAATAACATCTTTACCCAAAGAAGATATTCCATAAGTCTCCTGCCGGGGATGCATCAGCATCAACTTCTGATTGTTTGCTGAGAAAGTGATGAATCTATCACAACTCTAGCTAGGGAATTAATCTTCTGTACTCTGCTGAGGAAGATAATTCTCGACACTCTGGTTGGGAAAACAACAACCTGCTGAGGAGGATGAACTTTTCAATGTCGAGGAGAGTAGCTCTACTGGGGAAGAACAAGCCTGTTACCCTGCAAACAAAATCATCAGAAAGTTCTATACGGAAAAAGAGGCTACTTCTATTATCATCACAACGACCGTTGCCTAAGCAATATCCACTATTTTCTGATATGCTTTGCAAAGCTTAACATTTCCGCATGCAATGTTTTATCAAAATATCGGACGTTTCACAAACAAAACAGCAAAAGCAAAAACACAAATGGAAAGCTTTCTGAGTAAAATGAAAATTTTATTGAATGAATTGGCCTGTAAATAGGCATTTACATTTGGAAGCAATTCCTGAAAAGAGGTAATTGCGCAAAAGAAATAAAAGAAAATACACATGTCGCCAATGTGGGGAACAGATATCCACCATGATTCAATTCAGCTATGACCCAATATGCCTTGCTTATCCGCAGATGCTTTGACCTTCGAAGAGACTGACTTGACTAATTCCTTCCCTTCAAAATTTCCAAGTATCAAAAGTGTTCACAGATCGAACACAGATTATAGCCTTTTCTTTTAAAATCCCTAACTTTTGCCTGGATCGCCCTTTTCGGTTTTCAATCCACTGGGATACCCATTTTTGCCAAAGTTGCCTTTTCAGGTTTTCAACCTTGCGGGTTTATTCTTTTCTTTTTATCCCTAATTTTTGCTCAAACCTTTTATTTTTATGGTTCGCCGGGATGCCCCTTTTTTGCCTGGACTTTCTTTTTGTGTCCAGCGGGTCTCTTTTATGCAAAGTATTTTTTGACTACGTCTGCGTTCACAGGGGACGTAAAATCTTCGCCATCCATAGTTGAGAGTAATAAGGCTCCACCAGAGAAAACCTGTCTTACTACATACGACCCTTCGTAGTTTGGAGTCCATTTGCCCCTGTGATCTGTTTGAGGAGGAAGGATCCTTTTCAAAATTAATTCACCAGCTTGAAAACACCGAGGACGCACTTTCTGATCAAAGGCTTTCTTCATCCTGCTCTGATACAACTGACCATTTGCCATGGCTGCCAATCTCTTCTCTTCAATAAGGTTCAGCTGATCCAGTCTGGAACGCACCCACTCAGCTTCATCAAGTTTCACGTCTGCTAGAATTCTTCAAGAAGGAATCTCAATCTCTAATGGTAGAACCGCTTCCATACCATATACCAGTGAGAAAGGAGTTGCCCCAGTCGATGTGCGGACCGAAGTACGATAACCATGTAAAGCATAAGGCAGCATCTCATGCCAGTCTTTATAGGTCACTACCATTTTTTGCACAATCTTCTTGATGTTCTTATTTGCTGCTTCAACAGCCCCATTCATTTTCGGACGATAGGGAGAAGAGTTGTGATGTTTAATCTTAAAGCTCTGACATAGCTCCTTCATCATCTTGTTATTCAAATTTGAACCATTATCAGTAATGATTCTCTCCGGGACTCCATACCGGCAGATGATGTCCTTCTTGATAAATTTGGCTACCACTTCTCTGGTGACGTTGGCAAATGAGGCTGCTTCTACCCACTTCGTGAAGTAATCGATGGCAACCAAAATGAAACGATGCCCATTGGAACCAGTCAGCTCAATCTTTTCGATCATATCAATGCCCCACATGGCAAAGGGCCAAGGTGATGACAACACATTCAGAGGAGTAGGCGGCACATGCACCTTATCTGCATAAATCTGGCATTTGTGACATTTTCGGGTGTATGTGAAACAATCGGACTCCATAGTCATCCAGTAATACCCCGCTCTTAACAGTTTTCTAGCCATAGCATGCCCATTGTCATGGGTACCAAAGGATCCCTCATGAACTTCTTCCATTAACAGGCTTGCCTCGTGTTCATCAACACAACGCAGCAAGACCATGTCAAAGTTCCTCTTGTACAGTACATCGTCTTTATTCAAAAAGAAGTTCCCTGCCAACCTCCTCATAGTTTTCTTATCTTTTGAAGACGCACCCTCTGGATACTCTTGACTCTTCAGAAAAATATTAATATCATGATACCAAGGTTTACCATCTGATACACCTTCAACTGCAAACACAAAAGCTGGTCTATCCAGACGCATGATTCTGATCGAAGGAGTTTCATTCCAACGATTCACTTGATACATCGAAGACAAAGTTGCCAACGCATCGGCCATCTGATTCTCCAACCGGGGTATATGATAGAAGTCAATTCTGTCAAAGAACGGTAACAACCTTCTGGCATAGTTGTTTTAAGGCACCAAGTTCGCTTGACGAGTCTCCCACTCACCTGTAATCTGATTAACTACCAACGCGGAATCACCATAAACATCGAGGTTCTTGATTCTCAAATCAATTGCTTCTTCTAACCCCATAATGCATGCTTCATACTCCACCTCGTTGTTAGTACATATGAACGCTAATCGGGCAGTGAAAGGTATATGAGAACCTCTTGGAGTTGTAATGACTGCCCCGATTCCGTTACCGTATGAATTAACAGCCCCATCAAAAACCAGCTTCCATTGGGACCCAATTTCTGGCCCTTCATCAGGTAGAGGTTCTTCACAGTCTTTCATCTTCAGATACATAATGTGCTCATCAGGAAATTCAAACTTCATCGGCTGGTAGTCCTCAATTGGTTGTTCCATGAGATATTCTGACAAAACACTTCCCTTGATGGCTTTTTGGGAAACTTATTGAATATCGTATTATGTCAGAATCATCTGCCAATGGGCTATTCTACCAGAAAGCGCCTGCTTTTCAAACACATACTTAATCGGATCCATCTTTGAAATCAAGAGGGTTGTGTGGTTTAACATATACTGTCTCAAACGTTTAGCCGCCCAAGCGAGCGCACAACATGTTTTCTCCAGCATCGAGTACCTTGACTCACAATCAGTAAACTTTTTACTCAGGTAGTATATAGCATGCTCTTTTCTACCTGACTCATCGTGTTGACCGAGTACACACCCCATTGAGTTCTCAAGAACCGTAAGATACATAATCAAAGGCCTTCCTGGCACTGGCGGCATAAGGACCGGAGGTTCCTGCAAATATTCTTTTATTTTTTCAAACGCTTTCTGACAGTCTTCATTCCACCTGACAGCCTGATCTTTTCTTAACAACTTGAATATTGCTTCACACGTGGCTGTAAGATGAGAGATGAATCTAGCAATGTAGTTCAACCTCCCTAAGAAACCACGAACCTTTCTTTCTGTTCTTGGCTCAGGCATTTCTTGAATGGCTTTTACTTTAGCAGGGTCAACCTCGATACCTTTTTCGCTGACAATAAAACCCAGTAACTTTCCAGATCTCACCCCGAAGGTACACTTGTTCGGATTCAACCTTAGTCTAAACTTTCTCAACCTTTCAAACAATTTCTGTAGATTAACCAGATGTTTTTCCTCCGTCTGTGACTTCGCAATCATGTCATCAACATAGACCTCGATCTCTTTGTGAATCATATCATGAAAGAGAGTCACCATCGCCTGCTGATATGTTGCCCCAGCATTTTTCAATCCAAAGGGCATCACTTTGTAACAGAATGTCCCCCACGGTGTTATGAACGTTGTTTTCTCCATGTCCTCTGGGGCCATCTTGATTTGGTTATACCCAGAGAAGCCATCCATAAAGGAAAACACAAAATGTTGAGCAGTGTTGTCCACTAACACGTCAATGTGAGGGAGCGGGAAATCGTCTTTTGGGCTTGCTCTATTCAGATCTCTGTAATCAACGCACATCCTAACCTTTCCATCCTTCTTAGGTACAGGTACAATATTAGCAACCCATGGAGGATAATTCGTTACAGCAAGAAACCCGGCGTCTAACTGCTTCTGAACCTCTTCTTTAATCTTGACAGACATTTCCGGTTTCGTCTTTCTCAGCTTCTGCTTAACCGGAGCACATCCTTCTTTGAGCGGCAGTCGGTGTACCACGATGTCAGTGTCGAGCCCAGGCATGTCTTGGTAAGACCAGGCAAAGATATCCACATACTCTCGGAGCATTTCAATCAATCTTCCCTTGACAGTGTCTTCCAAAGCAGTCCCAATTCGTACCTCTTTCTTTGTGTCCTCGGTTCCCAAATTAACAACTTCGATTTCCTCCTGATGAGGCAGAATGACCTTTTCCTCTTGTTTTAACAGCCTGGCTAATTCCTCTGGTAAGGTACAATCTTCATCAGTCTCTTCTTCAGCCTGATAAATGGGATTGTCGAAGTCGTATCAGGCCATAGCCGAATCATGAGGGGTGGAGTCTGAACAAGAAAACCTGCATGATTGATGATTTATGTTTATTATGGATGCAACAAACAAAAAACACATTGCCATTTTGCTGTGGTTTTAATGCAAAAATAAAAAACAGAAAAACAAGGATCAAAACATTTGAATGTGAAACGTCCTTTATTAATGATAAAGAAAAGCATACAAAAACATTCAAGCCCTACAAACAAGAATCATTATGTCTTGGGCAGAACGTAGGATTAACACATATGACAAACAGGAGCAATTACTCTGGTCCGGTCACTCAAATGGCCTTCTCTGACGACCAGTTGCGAAGACTTTGGCCTGGAACACAAGGGCGGATCCAACTATCCATATCACAATCACTATCCCCCTCTTCATCAATAGCATTGATCCTATCAAAGAACACACCAGCACTAGTGAAACGAACTGGACCATAGAACCTGGGAGGCTCATCAGGACGCTTTGGTGGATTATAACCCAGTCCATGAGTATTCTGCTTTTCCTGGACATCAATAATCTGACCCCACTTTTGTGAACCGCCGGCTTTAACCACGGCCCGAGCATCTTTAAAGGAAGACATAAAAATCTCCGGCTGATGTACCACTATAGGCTGAACCACTTCAGATTGGCTACCTTCCTTGAGAGGCTTCTCAGTGATCTTCACTACTTCGAAACCCTGACATAGAGTTTCATGTATTTCGCCATCTACCTCAACATATTTGAAAGTAGATAGCTGGCTTATCACGATGTCCTCTTCTCCACAAACCATCACCACATGCCCGTCTACCATATATTTTAACTTCTGATGCAATGTAGACGTCACAGCCCCAGCACTGTGAATCCACAGACGACCCAATAAACAACTATAGGCAGGCTGAATGTCCATGATGTAGAAAGTGGCTTCAAAATTTTTAGGACCAACCTTGATTGGCAATACAATTTCTCCAAAAACATACCTCTTAGAACCGTCGAAAGCACGCACCACCAAGTCACTCGGCGTGCAAATCAACCCACGAGTATCTAACTTCATCAGAGCCTTCTTTGGCAGCACATTTAAGGATGACCCAGTATCAACTAGCACATGAGACATCAACGACCCACGACACTCAACAGAAATATGCAAGGCATTATATTGGTTCCTCCCAGCTGGAGTCAAGTCTAAATCAGTGAAACCCAAACCATTACCAGCATTCACGTGAGCCACGACCCTTTCTAACTGATTAACAGATATTTCTTGAGGTACATAGGTTGCGTTCAAAACTTTCAGTAACGCATTTCGGTGTGCCTCAGAGCACAACAGCAAAGATAAGATGGATATTTTTGATGGCGTCTGATGCAACTGATCAACAATCTTGTAATCACTCTTCCTGATTAATCTCATAAACTCTTCCATATTTTCTGAGAAGGAATTATCAATCAGCCCTGCCGTGGAGTCATTCACTACTGGCGTTTTCACAGAATTATCTACCACCTGCTTCCCTTTATCCTGTCTGGAACTGCCAACCTGATTATCTGACGGAATGAAGACTCTGCCACTTCTGGTGATAGCCCCTGCTTCATCATCATTCTCAACGCGAGAATTCACCACAGAGGTTCCCACCAGCTCTTGCTTCTGTCCATTAACAAACACTTCGGCTCCATAATTCCAAGGAATGACCTTGGTACTCTCATATGGCACGGGTCCGGGAGCTGTAATAATAACCGGTGCTGGTCTTACAGGCCCTAAAATAGTGATTGTTTTGAAAGGGATAGTAATGGTAGCAACCTCATTTTTTCTGCTAACAACTTCTTTCTATTGGTCACATCGGTCAAACTGCAATCGACCTTCGTCTATCAACTTTTGAATTCCAGCTTTCAACAAACCACACCCATTCACTTACGAGATACAATCTGAACAATTCTCATCACATCCGGGGGACACCCCACCCTTCAATAACCTCTCCTTTACCACCACCAAAGGAGTCTTTAATTCATTGACATCCATAACCAAATTCAAAGATTCATGCCCTTCTAACACATCATTAACCCTCGGCCCACCATGGTTCGGTATTGGGTTTTGGATGACATTTGGCCCATCATTTGAAAAGTTTATGGCCTTTGAATCCACCGAGTCTTGGACTTTATGCTTAAAAGCTTTGCAGTCCTCAATATAGTGTCCGGGTGCCCCAGAATGAAAGTCACAGTGGGCGTTAGGATTATAACCCTGAGGTGGATTACCGGTAGGGGTAGCTAGAGTCCTTTTCTGGATTAACTGCAATTGTAGCAAATGCTGAAACAACTGTGAATACGGTAGAGGTGGAGTATCAAAATGTCGGTTCTGTTTAGGCGTAAATTGTTGCTGGCGTGGAGCACGATTATGTTGCTGCTGTGGAGGTGCTGCAGGAATTGTCACCGAAGCTACATGCTGATTATAACTTTGTTGCTGTTTCCCTTTACCTCGGTAAGACGACACAGAATTTATTTCTTCCTTTTTCTTGTAATTAACATAGGGTTTCTTCCCCTGACCAGAAGACGACCCATCATTACCTGACACTTTCCCAGCTTTGATTCCACTCTCTAACATTTCCCCGACCATGATTAAGTCAGCAAACCTGCCTGACGTGCAAGGTAACAGTTTCTCATAATAACGTCCCGGCAAAGTATCCATAAACAAATTCATCATTTCTTTTTCCAACATGGGCAGCTGTACCCTTGCCGCTAGTTCATGCCATCTCTGCGCATATTCTTTGAAGCTTTCATTATTCTTCTGAGACATATTCTGTAGTTGGGTCCTGTTGGGAGCCAGATCAGTGTTATATTGGTAGTGCTTGATAAAGGGCTCGACCAACTCTCTCCAATTACGGACATGGCATCTCTCTAATTGCATATACCATTCCAAGGATGCCCGAGACAGGCTGTCCTGGAAGAAATGCATTAGCAATTTCTCATCTTTAGAATACGTAGCCATCTTTCGTGCATATGCCCAGACATGCGTCTTGGGACAAGTGGTACCATTGTATTTCTCAAAAGTGGGCGCCTGAAATTTATGCGGAATCACAACACCGGGAACTAGCCCCAAATCCTCCAGATCCATACCCACAGAATTTTGATTCACAACACCCCTTAGTTGCTCTTCAATCAGTCTAAACCTCTGATCATTATCCACCTGAGGAGTAGCATCAACACCTTGCATAGAAAAAATGTCGTCCTGTTGGTCATCATAACGATGGCCATGAACAGCGCAGACACTATTTCCTCCTCCGACAACAGAAGGAATCACCACCCGCTCTCCTCCGCCTGGAGGTATCACAACACCAGGAATGGGGATCTCTGCACCCATAGGACCTCCCTGAGCACCATTACCAACAACGCCATTATGGACTCCGCCATGAAGAACCCCACCTTCATCCACTCTCGCCGCTAAGGGCTGGACCAGAGTCCTTAATTGCTCTTGCCCTTGGGCAACACCCTGCATCAATTCCATGAACTAGGCCATGCGAGCCTGCATGGCGGCCATCTCTGCTTGCATTTGCTCCATAATTCTCCTCTGATTTGATCTAGTAGAATACCGGTGAATTGGTTGATTATCAATCCTGCCTGCAACCAAATAAAGGTTAGAAAAAAAAACCCGAGACGAACACCTGCTATGCAAAAATGATTATGATTATGCAAATGCAAATGAACATGTTTGAATATTTGCAGGGCGATCCACCCCTTGATTCCAGTTTAAAGACAAGATAGGATGAAACTACTGCTCATATATAAATCAGAGAAAATCACTGTCGGAGATTACAACCCAAGATAACATAATAAGCCTGAAATAAAAGAAGCAAAGATCCCAGCCAACGATTCTAGTGGTGACCCAAAATACAAAGAAAAAACAAACTATAGAGTATCATCAATGCGCGAGTTCTCTTCAACCGCCATGATCTTACACCCTTTGAGGACCAATGTCTGAGCTAGAGCCTTCTCCCCTAGACCTCTTCACCTCGGCTCGTATCTTCAGCTCTTCTATGGTTGTTATGGCTTCTTTGAGTTGTTCCTCGACGGCGTGTCTTTGGAACGTCCCTGATAAGATCTCCTCGTTTTTCTTTCTGAGCTTCAATTTCAGACTCTCAATCTGCTCCAAATACCTATCTTCTTTCTGTTTGTTGGCTGTGATGGCAGTATCTCGGTAAACGTTGAACTTGTGAATCTTTGACCAAGCCTTGACTAGGTCTTCCTTCTTGGATTTGAGAATCTTGCTAACACCTCTTAGGGCTTGCCCTACCTTTTGTCTGGCTGTGACCTCTTCAGCTAGCTCTTTTTCTTTCTCAGCGAGAAGCTCTGTCTTCAACTTGGCGACATGAACAACTTCACCTCGCTCATGTTTCAACTGGTAAATTTCTTTGTGTAGCTCGTTGTTCTCCTCTCTCAGTTTCTCTTTTTCAGCCCACAGTTTTCTATACTCCTCTATCTTCACTGTGGTTGGTGGCTCAATCAAACAAAGGCGGTTCCATTGGGAAAGGAAGAAACTCCTCTTCTGCCCTTTTCCGGACCCACTCCACATACGGAGAGAAAGCTTGGTTGTTACACTTCCCAAAGAAAGTCTTTCTTCTCTTAAAAACTTGCTTCCAAGCGTCCACGACTTTCCTTACCATCTCTTGGTCTGCAGTGCCATTGAAAAACAAGGATTCTCTGACATCTTGTTCCTCAGGGGGAGTCTTCAATGCATACCCAAATTGTCTGATAGCAAGGGAGGGGTTATAGTTAATTCCGCCTTTCCTCCCTATTAAGGGTACATTTGGGAATCCTCCACAGTTGAAAATGAGCTAAATCCCTAGCAAATTGTGATTAAACTAAACGATGTTGTCCCATCAACCTTTTAGACCACTTCAAGGAATCCCTTGCATCAACAAAAGCCCCAGTTTTAGGGAGATGACTAAAAAACCATGTAGATAGGAGCGGCACGCAGCAACTTACGGTTCTTCCTCATCTCTTTTCGTTCTTGTAGTGGACTGAATGATACACGTCACCAAGAAGGGTAGGCACGGGGTTTCTCAAGATGAAAATCCGAATTGCATCCATGTCAACAAACTCCGGGATATTGGGGAATAGGACAATCCCATAAATGCAAAGAGCTAAAATAGCGTTGAAAGCAGACCAATTTTTCTCCTTAGCATACGAGCTGGCTTGGTCAAACAGAAACTTCAAAGGGAGGCCTTTAAATCCTTGCTTGTCAATAACATTGTTACTCAAAATGGATTCCCCCATGTGAATAGCAGCCGCCATCTCTTCCAGTCCGGGTTGTTCCTCAGAAAAGAAAGGTATCCTTGGATCGACAGAGATTCCCAAAATAAATGAGAACTCCTCTAAAGTTGGAGCTAGCACATAATCTGGAAAAGTGAAACAGCGCAAAGGAGGGTCATAGAATTGCAGAAGCATGTGAATGGTATCGTGCTCTTCTTGTGAAATATTTCGGACAACCTTCAATATCTCCCCATATTTCTCCTTGAACCTGGCGCGGATCTCAGGATCAGTCATACTAATCATCTTGTGAATCAACTTCAGAGTTGGATCTGGGAACGTGTACGCTACATTCTTCTTCCTCTGAACCTCCATGACAAGAACACCTCAACAACCGGAATCAAGGGTAAGATGCAAGCCCTGAAAAATGTCAAACATGTTAGAATGCAAGAAATGATGCAAATGCAAACATGGGATCAAGGTATCACTGCTCTGGACATGTGTTGTGCTGTTAACTGAACAAGAACCACAACCCAGAAAACCAGAATTCCAGAACATCGGACCACTGAGATAACCAGAAAACCAGGTAAATAACTATATACTGTCGAGAAATCTAGAAAACCAGGTAGGTTGAAGGTTTCGGTTACCTGCAGACCTGCAAACACCCATCCCCTCTCACATGTGGGTTCTAGAAAACCGAGGATCTTTAGTATCCCGGGCTCTCAGGTCGAGAAATGATTATACGCTCACCATTTCTGGTTTGGCATCATCATCAATCGAGGAGGCCTCAATTGATTCCCCTCAAAAATAAGGTCATCCTATGCGATTTCCCAGTATTGCGTCCTCGGATCGATAAGTGTAATGGGTTTGCCATTTCTGGTCTGCCATTATCACATGTCGGGAGGAGAGGTATTGCTGAGTCCTCGGAGAAACGGTTGCCAGAGTCGACAGCTCTCTAGATCAACATTCTGAAATGCGCAAGATACGCACGTTAGAATATCTCCCAAGATAGCCTCGTCTGGATGTGAATTTCGTGAACACCAAACGCACCAAGACGGCGCATAGGTCCCACTACTTTCCACTCTAGTCCTAAGTGTATGCTCAAGCCTGTGTATTGGGCTTATCTCTCAAAGAATCCCAACCTGCCAAACAGAAAACCAGCACAGCACAGTACATTCCAGCATAATAATGAAATGCAATGAAATAAATACGGTAAATACAGTAAAATAGTAAAACAGTAATACAGTAATACAGTAAAATAAAGCACAACAGTAAACACCCAATGAAAATAAATAAACAAGCGCTAGGATTGACTCGCAATAGGGGATGGACCAGCAAGAGGTCAACTAATCCCTAGCAGAGTCGCCAGCTGTCGCTCCCGAAGATTTGCATCCATGGTACAAACGCGAAATTGGCACGGAAAACAGAGTCGCCAGCAATGTGTATTTATCCCAAGAGAGGGAAAGGAAACACTGCGTAAACCTGAGGGAAGGGAAAGAGCATGGTCTCACGACCAAGAGAAATGGGTAAGGGAGTCGGTTACGCGAAGGGAAGGTGTTAGCACCTTACACGTCCATCGTACTCGATGGGATCCACGCTTGTTGTCTCGATCAAAGGGTGTCGTCGTCTGGAGCTCCACTACTACTGGACCGGAGAAGAAATAAGAACGGAAAAGAACGAAAAAACGAAGAAGAAAAGAAAAAGAAGTGACTCGATAGGACATCGCTCGTCCTATGCCTACGTATTCCCTCGTGCAATGGGAAAGTCAGAGTCAACGTAGTTCAGACACGAACTAGGGGGGAGTTGCTCGCTAAGACATCGCCGTCTTGTGCCACGTATCCTCAATCGGTCGAGAGAGAGGAAATCAGAGCAGTCGTAGTTCGACCTAACGAGGTCGGTTAGTGTTTTTTATGAGCGAAGTTAGATTCGCGTCCGGCAGTTAGGGTCGATGCCTGTTTGCGACGAGACGGAAGTAACATGCCCTTTTCTGAAAATGACTTTGAAACTTAACGATCCCGTAGGATGAAAAGGATTTGAATTCGTTTTTGTTTTCTTTAGACAGAAGTGGATTGAAGTTAGTTCGTAACTTGCATTGCACCGAAGTCTATGAGATAGGAACGAATGTTTAGCAAATCGTTCCAAGACAGAACGTCCACCAAACACTCTAGAACAATGAGAGGAGACCCCTCATTCCTCATTTCCCACATGCAAGGCTCATGTGCAATACACGTTAATTTTATTAAGTGTTTTGGCAGTGTTATGAGGTGAGAAGAGAAGACTCAAGGGGAAAAGAAAACACTAAGGGGAAACTAAATGATCCTAATGTTATCATGCAAAGGTGGCCCTATAATTGAGTTTGAAAGGGGAAATGTCTACCTAAGTTAGCATGCAAAGGGAAGCCTAATGCTAATCCTACTCCAAGCTTAATTGAAAATTAAGTCGGACAAGGTAGCTCTAAAGGAGTGAATCCAAGACTTAAACAAGTCTTGAGACTCATGGGAAGAGAAATAGTGAAAGAGATGAAGAAGAAAAAGAGGAAATATGAGAAAAGAGATGGGGCAGCAAGCACATCATAATCATCATATCCGAATCACATCATTAAACATGCTTCACAGATCATACAAGAACATCTCAAGTATACAAGTGAAAGCACACAAGAAAGGATGCAAGTAAACTTTCATAAGAAGTACAATTAAGAATCAATGAACCTCACACCAAAATGAAATAGATAAAGTAAGATGAAGATGGAACCAAGTCAGAACTTAAGACATCTCATGATCAATCAATTCAAGCATACAAAGTATTTCACATCATGATGCATTATGAGCCAAAGAAGCAACAAAACATTTGGTAATGATATGCATCATACAAATCATCCCAAAATGAACATGTGAAGTAAAAACCAAGTAATGAACTCGAGAGGGAAGTAGCATATGCATTAACAAAATACCAAGATCAAACTCAAATCACATAAGATGAATCATTAAGCAACACATTCAAAACATGCATTAAAGTTAATCAAAACATCTACTTATCATTCATGCAAGCAAACCAAAGGACATGTGAAGCAATGAGTGAGAACATGTCACATAAAGCAACTTAAACCAAAAGGGTCAGAACCTCTAACATGTCATTCAAGTCAAACAAAAGGCCTCATGCATTAGTTGTATCAAACAAGGAAACATTTCACAAGATTAAGTCAAACATGCCATTGAATTCAAGTCAAAACATCATCAACTTAGAAAATCAAAATCAAATAGGAAAATGGATCAATGAGGATGACTCTAAATCCATGAACAAGCTCAAACATAAAAGGATCACACCATATAATCATTTCAAGCATCAATCAATTACAAGTAAACAAATGCACTCAAACTAGGTCAAGTGTCTAAGCATGCCTCAACCAATTTCAAACCACAAGTAAAAATCAACCAAAAAGAGCAAAGTGGTTCAATAAATTCCCAAAAAATAGCTAAAGGCAAGTTCAATCATCCAATTAACACTTGCAAAAAGAATGAATCAAAAATATTTGAAGAGCTTGTTTAAAAGTGTCCCACAAGGCAAGGTATGCAGAGAATCGAGCATAGATCGAGGGTCAATAAAACTTGGATGGCAAGTCATCTAAAGTAACTCAAACCATCCCTAAACCAACAAAAAAATACCCTCTTATGATGCCCTTAAAATATCCAAAAGGCTGATCTCAAATGATGTGCAAAGGTATGAAAATTTCCTAACCCTAAGTGAAGGGTATCATTGGAAAGACACTTTTAAATTAATTCAAATAAAAATAGAAAAAATAATTAAAAATAAAAATAAAAATTATGAAAATTAAAATAAGACACTAAATAATCAGGAAAATATTTTTTTGGATTTTTTATAAGAGTTTACCCATTTAAAATAAAATGAAACAAATCAAACACAAAATAAAAGAAGAAATAAAATGAAGAAATACGCAGGGGGTGTAATAGCAAAGATTTCCCTGAACTAATTCCAGTTACACGCGCATTGGGCTTAGAACAGGGGTGCAGAAAGGAACCACAACCCCAACCCAACTCAGACTAACCAAACAAAAAAACACTTAAATGAAACGATGCGTTTAAAGTGAGTCTGATTATCAAAAAATGAAAATTCCACCACACGCATAACTGGCCAATTGGTTGGTCAACATAGTCAGCCCCACGTCAGATACGCACATCAGACGCCGGAGCTAGGGCTCCAGTCGTCTTCTCCGGGAGGTTGCCGGAGTTGCAGACATCAAACCTCAACTAAATAACATAAAATGGACATTATTTTCAACGGTTTTTCATGCTGGTTTCAAATCTACAATCAAAAATTATTTTAAACAACTACAACATCATGAATCGAACGTTACAAAATTTCACCATGAATCTAAAACTTCCACAAACCAAAACATCTTACGTGCAAACAATGCCTCCAACATGTGAGGACTTCAGAGCCACAAACCAACAGGCTAAACACACATTTATCATGAGAGAATGAGTTTCACGAAAATACCTCACAGTGAGCTTTGTATACCTCTATTTCACGTGTGACCAAGCCCTTAAGATCTTCCTTTAGCTCCTAGTAACACCCAGGAGTAGGAATCCAGCAAGAAGAAACTTCTAAAACCGGTTCCGAAAGAGATGATATTTTTGAGAAAAAGGAGAGAGAGTTGCTTCTGAAACTTGAAAAACAATGAGCCATCACCTGTCTATTAGGGTTTTTGTGGTTTTATATGGACGTTCTGAGGTTAAAGAGTGAAATTCACTGTGGTAAATTAAGGTAACAAATCTGATGAAAATTTGATGAAATGGAGGGTGGTGATGCTGTCACGAGTTAACTTGCATATGATGAGGGTGTGGTGATCTTTTTCTTATTTGGAGAGAGAGTGAGGTCATATGTGAGTGGGGCTGAATACTTGTCATGCAAGTTTCTGATTTTTTTTTAATTTTAAAAAGAAAAAGTAAAGAAGTACACCATGGTACAAGGCATGTGCATGGCATGTCTGGCCAAATGAGGCAAATGACATGGTGGTGGATGCTTATGCGTGTGAGCATGTGAATTAAACAAAAACAATACATAATTCTCTCTATGTTAGCTGCCATGGAAATAATGAAAATGGTGAGGTTTAAGGGTGAATTTCTCTACGTTGGATACATGAAATTGCATGGTTTTGGATGCATTGAAGAGAGGGTACATAGTAGAACATGGTTGATGTTTGAGATACATTGAAATAATGCTTCTAACATGCTTGAAAATGACTTGGAAATCAAACAACCTCAACTGAATTCATGGGCGTGTAACTTGGCCTGCAGGCTTAGGGCAAAATTCAGCTTTGATGACCTCCCCTTGGATCCTTCATAACTCTTCATCCTTTGATCAAATGAAAAAAAAGTCCAACATCAAAGTTGAGGAGGAGATGACAACGAACAACTTTGATGTTCAAAATTGTTTTATTTGAAGCCTTATTGATGGATAAAAATGGCTTGACATTTGGCACACCACCTGTTTGATGAAATTATGGCCGGGTGACTTGAAATTACCTTGTCATGACCTAGTTTTCGCCCTAGTTTTGTCAAACTTTGATTGATCATAACTCACTCAATTTTGATCAAATGGAGGAGTTCTTTGTATGGATTTGAAGCTTAAGATGTGATATTTAATTGGCTCAACTTAGGACTGAATTTTGGAGCTTGCATCCTGAAGAAAGAAGGCCTTAAAGTGAGGTGCAAAAGTGACCAAAAGTTTCCATTTTTAGAAACCCTAATTTCCAAATTTGGCAACTTTGTACAACTCTTGATTTTTCATGATTCTCTTGACATTTCTTGCTCAAATCTTGTCCAATGATCATATACAACTTGAATTTCATGAATTTGACCTTGAAAAGTCAGGAGTTGACTTTTTCACTGCACAGTTGGCTTTATCCCCAATTCTTCTGATTTTCAATCTTCTGATCAATTGAAACCCTTCTGAAACAAATTGATGGAAAATTTTCCATCCCTAGACACTTAAGGATATAAGGAATACCATGAGATCATGTCTTGTCCAAAAAATCAGAAATAAACTGATTCTATAGCTAACCCTAATTCTGGTACCCTCTGGTTAGGAGGAAATATCACATCCTCCAAATTCAAATTCCTCTGAGTATGATGTGTGTCCTGTCCACCAATGATGATATGTGCCATTTGGAGATGATAAAAAATCAAAGAGCTTGCTCAGTTGAGGGTTAGATCTCAGAATCTCCAAAACCCTAATTTTAGAAATCAGGTTAGGAGAATGTGATTCCTTTGAATTCTCTTGCCAATCTTGATCTTATGATGAGATGATGGACCAATTAAGACACATTGAGGCTTAAGGCTCCCTTGTGGCTCAAGAATTGATAGTATCAAGAATTTTCTCTCCCCTTAGCCCTTTGAACAATACACATGAACTTTTTCTGAAACCCTGAAAATATGCTCTTCTCTTGAGTTGATCTAGATACCTTGATCCCATGCTAAAAGCCAATGATATGCACAAATGAAAATGTAAGAATGAAAAGAAACATAAGCCAGTTAGTACTAAAAAAGAGGGCAAATTTTGAGGTGTTACAAAAGCGACAGAGTTTTGTTTTATAGGGCTGTAGTTTCAAGAATCGACTTGTTCATTAATAAAATAACGTCGTTCTGTAATTTCCGCTTTAATTGCTGTTTTCTCTTTTCGTTTTTCAGAAAATGGTAATCCTAAAAAATAACTCAATAATAAAAACAAGCAGTAAAAGAAATACACTGTGCACACTTGCATTTTCTCTACCTCTTCTAAACACATATCATCACGTCATGCAGATTGTTTGTTTTAAACCCCGTTGAAACATATGATTCGATGCCTTCTCCCGACTTTGAGTTCCCGGTATTTGGGGCTGAAGAAGAAGTTGATGACGAAATTCCAGAAGAGATCTCCCGATTACTCCGATAAGAGGAAAGGTCCATTGAACCTCACAAAGAGCCGTTGGAAACGGTAAACTTGGGTTCAGAAGAAGAGAGAAAAGAAGTCAAGATTGGGGCACTACTCAGTCCGACTATCAAAGAAAGTTTGACAAAACTTCTCAGAGAATTTCCCGATGTGTTTGCTTGGTCCTATCAGGACATGCCAGGGTTGGATACCAGCATTGTGGAACATCATCTACCGTTAAGGTCGGAATCTCCGCCAGTAAAATAGAGGTTGAGACAGACTCACTCGGACATGGCCATCAAAATCAAAGAGGAGGTACAGAAACAGATTGACGCGGGTTTCCTCGCTACGTTAGAATATCCTCAATGGTTAGCCAACATCGTACCAGTTCTGTAAAAAGATGGAAAGGTCAGAATGTGTGTGGATTACAGAGATCTAAACAAGGCTAGTCCAAAGGACGACTTTCCCTTACCACACATTGACATGCTGGTAGACAGTACAACAAAGTTCAAAGTTTTCTCCTTCATGGATGGATTCTCGGGCTATAACCAGATCAAATTGGCACCGAAAGACATGGCGAAAACTTCGTTCATTACCCCATGGGGTACCTTTTGTTACAAGGTAATGCCATTCGGTTTGAAGAACGCCGGGGCAACCTATCAGAGGCCCATGACTACTCTGTTTCATGACATGATACACAAGGAAATCGAGGTATATGTCGATGACATGATTGCAAAATCTAAGACAGAAGAGGAGCATGTGACCCACCTGTCAAAACTATTCGAGCGGTTGAGAAAGTGTAAACTCCTCTTGAATCCTAACAAGTGCACCTTTGGTGTCTGTTCAGGGAAACTTTTAGGGTTCATCGTCAGCCAGAAAGGAATTGAGGTTGATCCTGACAAGGTCAAGGCCATTCAAGAAATGCCTTCTCCCAAAACTGAAAAACAAGTCAGAGGATTCCTGGGACGTTTGAACTACATCTCCAGATTCATATTCCTCATGACCGCGACATGTGCGCCGATTTTCAAATTACTCAAAAAGAACCCGGACTGCGTTTGGACAGAAGATTTCCAAACCACCTTCGACAGTATTAAGGAATACCTATTGAATCTGCCGATTCTATCACCTCTAGTGGAAGGAAGACCACTAATCATCTACCTCACAGTCCTAGAGGACTCCATGGGGTGTGTACCTGGCCAACAAAACGAAACAAATGGAAGAAGTCTACCATCTACTATTTGAGCAAGAAATTCACCGACTGCAAGACTCGGTACACTATGCTTGAGAAAACTTGCTGCGCTTTAGCTTGGGTAGCCAAACATCTTCGCCAGTACATGATTCGTCACACTACTTGGTTAATCTCAGAAATGGATCCAATCAAGTACGTCTTTGAAAAACCTGCTCTCACGGGAAGAATCGCCCGTTGGCAGATGTTGCTGTCAAAATACGACATCGAATACCATGCTCAAAAAGCCATTAAAGGGAGTATTTTAGCCGATCATTTGGCTCATCAACCGATTGACGATCAGGAATCAATCGGGTTTGACTTCCCAGAAGAAGATGTCATGTATCTAAAAATGAAAGACAACGATCAAACCGCTACCCAGTGAAGGGCCAGACCCAGGTTCCCAATGGGGACTTATCTTTGACGGAGCTGTCAATCATTATGGAAACAGAATTGGGGCAATCATCATAACACCTCAGGGTACCCACATTCCTTTCACCGCCAGACTTACATTCAAGTGTACAAATAACGAGGCCGAATATGAACCTTGTATTATGGGTCTCGAAGAAGCGATCGATTTGAGAATGAAAAACTTGGATGTTGGATCAGATCAAAGGAGATTGGAACACATACCAATCCGGATTGATTCCTTACAAAGACTACGCGAGAAGATTGTTATCTTTCTTTGACAGAATCGAGTTTCATCATATCCCTCGTGAAGAGAATCACATGGATGATGCCTTAGCCACCCTCTCTTCCATGATTAGTGTAGGTCAATGGACCGACTTACCTAAGATCGACATAATGCGCCTTGAACGGCCCGCTTACATCTTCACGATTGAAGCGGTCATAGATGACAAACCTTGGTATCACGATATCAAATGCTTCCTTCAGAAACAAGAGCACCCACCCGGGCACTAAGGAAGGACAGAAAAACCCTCAGAAGGCTGGCTGGCAGTTTCTTCCTAAGCGGTGATACACTATATAAGAGAAACTTTGACATGGTCTTGCTCCGATGTGTAGATAGACCAGAAGCAGACATGCTGATAAAAGAAATTCACGAAGGATCCTTTGGCACTCATGCCAACGGACACACAATGGCGAGAAAAATTCTGAGAGCAGGGTACTATTGGTTGACCATGGAATCCGACTACTACAAGTACATGAGGAGGTGTCATAAGTGTCAGATATACTCCGACAAAATCCATGTACCGCCAACACATCTCAAAGTTCTTTCCTCCCCGTGGCCTTTTTCCACATGGGGAATCGACATGATTGAGTCCAAAGCTTCAAACGGACATCGGTTCATTCTAGTAGCCATTGACTACTTCACCAAGTGGGTCGAAGCAGCATCGTACGCAATGTAACCCGACAAGTGGTGGTCCGATTTATCAAAAACAATATCATCTGTCGTTATGGTGTTCCTAGCCAGATCATTACTGATAATGGATCTAACTTGAACAATAAGATGATGAAAAAGTTATGCGTTGAGTTCAAGATCAAACACCATAACTCATCTCCCTACTGTAGCGAGCGATTTTGGACGCGGTTCTTAAGCGCAGGTCGCTCTCTGCGGTTGAGCTTAAAACTACAGGTCGATTCATTTTTTATCCTATTAAAGCTGATGAAGGAAGGGAAATAGATGTCTCCAATTAACCCTGCTTGCATACTGAGTTTTAACAGCGATTTGTTAGGTTACGGATGCTATCAATGTGGGGGGGCCTTTGTACTGGTTATTTGTATTTTCGCCAATACTGTTTTCTTTCTTTTTTATCTAGGCTGAAGGTTTCTGGCGGGGAACAAGGATTAGGATGTTAGGACTGATGCTTTTGAATTACTGCTTTTCATTGATGGAGATATGGGATTTGGTTTTTTTGTTGATTGTGCTCGCTAAGATTTTTCTTTCAATCTTATGCCTACGTATTCCCGTTTACTGAAACAGGGAAATCAGAGCGTTCGTAGTTCCTCCTATTCTATGGGAGGAAATTGGTTTTTGGTGTCTTGTTCAAAGCCCAAGACGTGAAGCGAAAGGTGATTTGTATCTTGATCAAAGCCCAAGATATGAAGCTGAAAAGTCTCAACTTTAGAGAGAATTTGTCATCTCTAAAGAGGGGGTTGTATGTTACGACTGTTTTATAAAGGAGAATTACTTTAACCGGGATTTGTGAATCCGGCAATGCCATAATTTCCTTTATAGGGGATTTTAACCTGAAGGAGAAGACTTTAACTCAGTGTAGAGTAATGCCATCTTTCCTTAGGAATTTCTCATGCTAAAAGAGGGACAGTGGCATGGATATAGATGATCCAGAGGCTTGCCGCTTACAGCGATTAGATCAAAGGGAAGGAGTTGTTGATGTTTGTGTACTGTGAACGAGGCACAGCTTTGATGCTAAAAGGTTGATTGGATCAACCAGTGGTTTTCTTATACGAAGCCTAAGAGGAGGCTAATATGTGTCTCGTACGAAGCCCGAGAGAGAGGCTAAAAGGGTTGACTCAACAGGAGAATCTTTTATACTCAACAAGAGAGTGTTTTTGTATCTCGTACGAAGCCCGAGATGGAGGCTAAAAGGTGGTTGACTCAACAAGAGAGTCCTTTATACTCAACAAGAGAGTGTTTTTATATCTCGTACGAAGCCTGAGATGGAGGCTAAAAGTTTGACTCAACAAGAGAGTCTTTGTATCTCGTACGAAGCCCGAGATGGAGGCTAAAGGTTTGACTCAACAAGAGAGTCTTTGTATCTCGTACGAAGCCCGAGATGGAGGCGAAAGGGGTGATTGACTCAACGAGGGAGTCTTTTGTGTGTCTCGTACAAAGCCCGAGAGAGAGGCTAAACGATGTTTGACTCCGCTGGGGAGGATCATTGTACAAAGCCCAAGAGGAGGCTAGGGTGACTGTTTTAGTTGAGTGACAGGTCCAGTATACTGATTTTAAAGAGAAAATCAGTTCTTATATGAGCAATACTGTACTCAAGGATTTGATTCAAGGGATCCGGGTTATTCCTGTTCTTTAGGGAAGCGGGAAATCTGAAGGGTATTGAGACTGTCCAAGTCTACGGGTTTTCTTCCTATTTAACGAAGAGGTCACTTGAGAATGTTTTTGAGACTCAAGGAAGTTAGACTGTCCAAGTCTAGGGTTTTATCTTTTGTACTATGCTTTGAGAAACAGTAATAGACTCTTTGAAAGCACTATTCTATGCAGATGACTAAGTTATGTTCCTATACCTCTAGGAGGTCGTCGGGACAATTTGTACGAAGCCCAAGAGGAGGCTGGAAACTTTTAAGAAGCCGACGGGTCCTTGTACGAAGCCCAAGAGGAGGCTATCATTCCCGGAGGAAGAGATCATTATACGAAGCCTAAGAGGAGGCTGTGAATACTTCTAAGAAGCTGTAGGGTCCTTGTACTAAGCCCAAGAGGAGGCGAGGTTGCCTTTAGGAAGCCTGTGGGTCCTTGTACGATGCCCAAGAGGAGGCCGATGCTTTTAAGAAGTCGATGGGTCCCCAAATCCCGAGAAATTCAAGGCAATGCTATTCACTGAGAATAGATCAAAGTCAGGAAAGTTCGAGAATTTGGAAGAAACTCAAAGATGCCATTCACGGAGAATACATTCATCTTTGGGAGCAGAGTTTCTTGACAGTTCCTAATGAGGACAGCCTGAGAGAAGACTGTATCTGGTGATCCTATTGGGGATCTAGTTGTCTATTTCTATGAATAAACGAAACGGCGTCACCTAGTTCTAGACGTAGTTACCGGGGAAACTCGAAATATATATACTATTATTACACAGTCGATATGAGTTTATGAAAAAAGACTTACAGTGAAACAGCCCCATAATACAGTTATATGTATATGAGTTTATGAAAGGAGACTTACAGTGAAACAGCCCCACAATACAGTTATATATATATGAAAGCGGTAAATGAAAGCGATAACCACTTACTCGGTTGTAGAGCTTCCATGCTGTTTGGTTAGTTGTTCAACAAAGAAAGATTGAAAACAACAGTATATTCAAAATCAAAGGAGAAAGTGCTTTGAAAAAGAAAGATTTTGGGGCTTACAGCTCAAGGAGAGGCCCAGGGTTTTATCAGTGAGCGCATTGTTGTTTGAATTTGTACAGAGGGACTTATACAAGTGACTGTGGCCCAAAAATGTTTTCTGTACAAAGGGACGGGTCTTACACTCTCTCAAGAGGCCCAAAAGGTTTTTAAAAGAAAAAGAGTTGGGCTTATAACTCGAGGGTAGGCCCAATTGATTTTTCGTTTAAAATGGCGATCGCGCCGAGATTTTCTTTTAACGCGGAGGGACTTATACAATAAGTGAGGCCCAAATGATTTTGGTTAAAAGGGGATTGGGTCTTACACTCTAATAGAGGCCCAAAAGTTTTGAATGGGTCTTATAGCTCGAGGAGAGGCCCAAGGGTTATTTTGAAAAGGCGACGATCGCGCAGTTTGTTTTTGACGGTATCGGGACTTATACAATACACTGAGGCCCAAAATGTTTTTGGTCAAAAAAGGATTGGGTCTTACACTCTATTAGAGGCCCAAAAAGTTTTAAGAAAAAGAAATGGGTCTTACTACTCGAGAGTAGGCCCAGGTTTATTTTAAAAAAGGCGACGATCGCGCCGTTTAAAAATGTACAGAGGGACTTATACAATAAGTGAGGCCCAAAATGATTTTCTGTACAAGGGTGTTGGGTCTTACACTCTAATAGAGGCCCAAAGTGTTTTTGAATGGGTCTTATAGCTCAAGGAGAGGCCCATGGGTTATTTTGAAAAGGCGACGATCGCGCCATTTAAAAATGTACAGAGGGACTTATACAATAAGTGAGGCCCAAAATGTTTTCTGTACAAGTGGGTTGGGTCTTACACTCTAATAGAGGCCCATGAGTGTTTGAAAAAGTTTGATGAGGGTTGAATTAATCAAAAACCCTAATTTCATTTTTTAAAGAGCATTTTTCAAAGAAAAATCAAGTAAAAAATGATAAAAAATATCAAATAAAATCATTAATCATGTTATAAACAGTGATTAAGGTTTATGAAAAGTATTTTATCCACATGAATATTTAAAATCATTTTGGTTTTAAAAATCAAGAAAAATAAATCATTTTAAAAGCATTTAAAACAATTTAAAACAATATTTTTGAATATATTAAAAATATATCAAATAATAATATTTTTTGTGATTTTTTGGTGGATTAAAATATTATGGAGTATGAATAACAAGTGTGTAAAACAGATTTTAAAAATGATAATTTTTGCTATGTGAAAAAATTGGTTGAGTTTTGAAGATAAACTAAGAAAAAGAGGAATGTGATGTCACAACATCACTCATGAGACATCACTCATGAGTTTTCAACATCTTTGTTATCAAACTTCCAACACCCATAACTTTCTCAAATCTCAATGGTTTGAGACAAAATTTATATGCATCTGGCCCATAATTTCACAAGGAATCCAATGGTGGTGGTAGTTTTTTTCAAAACACACTCCCTCCTCAAAACCCGATAGTGGTTTAGAAAAGGACCTATAATTGCATTTTCTGTGCTACACTTTGATACAGGCATGGATTACATGGTGAATTAGCCCAAACACAACATATACAACATGTATGAGATGTGTATGATCAATGGACTTCAAAGCAATGCATGATTTCAAGGATTCCAAGTTGTGATGCTTACCTCTTTTTGAGCTTTTTGGAGTTTTTGTGCAATCTGTCAAGCCTCTTGTTCCAGAAATGATTTGATGCTTTAGACACACTCAAATGACCTCTTAGAAGCTTTTAGGATGGTTGGAATCAGCTGGTACCTGCAAAAACACAAACTGTCCCTCTCTTGCAAAAGGGGTTAAAAGTGACCAAAATAGTAACTCTCTTAAATGGTGTTCCAGATGTTGGGAACCATTTGGGACAATTCAAGGATGATATTTGGAGTGTGTTTGAGGTTTTATCTGGTTTAGAAAGTGACTGAATCAAGACATGGCTTGAAAAATGCAAAAAAGTGCCATTTTGAGGTTTTGAGAAGTGACTTTGTGATTTTGTGATTACAGGTCACTTGTGATAGTTTGCACAGCTTACATATGATATATATGAGGTGTGTGTGTGATTAGTTTGAGTGGAATTGCTCTCTAACTCAAAAACTTAGAATTACTTACTTTGGAAGGCAAATTTGAGGTGAAAGAAGAGATTTTGAGGAACGCATCTGTTTAATGGCTTTGGTGTACTCAAACTGAACACAAATGAGCTCTATTTATAGTAGAGCAAGTTTGTTTTCGCAACAACAGTGAATGGTGGCTGCAGCAAAGGTTTGGCCAATGTTGGCCAATGAAAATCAAAGTCTCCTCTAGCCATTGACTAGAGGTTAGAGCACAGAGCTTTGGTTCCCTACTTGTTGGAGGAATCTTGACTGAATTCAGTTGCAAATGTGTCAGTCCATGCCACCTCTAAGCATCTATTAAATGCTCCAATCCAAAAAAGTGCCATTTTGAGGTTTTGAGAAGTGACTTTGTGATTTTGTGATTACAGGTCACTTGTGATAGTTTGCACAGCTTACATATGATATATATGAGGTGTGTGTGTGATTAGTTTGAGTGGAATTGCTCTCTAACTCAAAAACTTAGAATTACTTACTTTGGAAGGCAAATTTGAGGTGAAAGAAGAGATTTTGAGGAACGCATCTGTTTAATGGCTTTGGTGTACTCAAACTGAACACAAATGAGCTCTATTTATAGTAGAGCAAGTTTGTTTTCGCAACAACAGTGAATGGTGGCTGCAGCAGAGGTTTGGCCAATGTTGGCCAATGAAAATCAAAGTCTCCTCTAGCCATTGACTAGAGGTTAGAGCACAGAGCTTTGGTTCCCTACTTGTTGGAGGAATCTTGACTGAATTCAATTGCAAATGTGTCAGTCCATGCCACCTCTAAGCATCTATTAAATGCTCCAATCCAAAATTGGAGTCTTGTCCCTCTTTTAGGGATTTTTAGGAATAGCATGCTACTTCTTGTTCCAAGGACTTTGGAGGCTTGGCTCAGTGATTGTCCCCTTTAGATTTGATCCTCAGAGGTGTCTAAAGTGATGACAAGGCTTGGAAATTTGTGTGGCACAAGAAATGTGCAAATCTGTCCCATGAAAAATTTAGCTGCAGCAAGCCGTTTTGTAAAATTCATAACTCCCTGCTCGAGTATGCTACAAGGACGTTCTATAACTTTCTGGAAAGCTGAGACAACATACTTCAACTTTGATGTTGGACTTTGGTCTTGGTTCAGCTTGCAAAGTCATCAAAAATGGCCTTGAACTTGTGTAGTCGAATCTGTCCTAAAAGCTGTCATGAAAATTCTGCTTTATCACTGCTTATTGCAAAAACTATATCTCCCTTCTCGAGTATGC
Source organism: Lathyrus tuberosus (assembly GCA_022829125.1). Taxonomy (NCBI): domain Eukaryota; kingdom Viridiplantae; phylum Streptophyta; class Magnoliopsida; order Fabales; family Fabaceae; genus Lathyrus; species Lathyrus tuberosus. Next base: position 19,687,844 of record JALAZF010000021.1, on the reverse strand, counting down.
TACAAGGATGTTCTACACCTTTCTGGAAAGCTGAGACAACGTACTTCAACTTTCATGTTTGACTCCAGACCTGGTTCAACTTGGATCATGGAGAAAAACGTCCTTGAAGTTGGGGTATTCTTGCTGAAAAAATATTAATGATGTCCTATATGCAATGTCAGAACATTAGACATTGAACATTAATAATTCCAAACTTTAATCACTTGTATCTTTTAATCCACTATGATATTTTGAATTGAAGTGAATTGCATCTTTGATGCTTGTCTTGCATGGTGACAAAGCTTGAAAATTGGATGGCACAAGAAAAGTGCGCAAAATATGTCCTAAAAAATCAGCTCGAGCAAGGCCTGTTGTGAGGTTCATAACTCCTTGCTCAAGTTGAATTAATGGGAGTTCTAATACATTTTGGAAAGCCCTAATGACATACTTTAACTTTGATTTTTGACTTTGGTCTTAGTTCAGGTTGCAAAGTCATCAAAAATGGTCTTGAACTTGTGTAGTCAAATCTGTCCTAAAAGCTGTCATGAAAATTCTGCTTTATCACTGCTTCTTGTGAAAATCATATCTCCCTGCTCGAGTATGCTACAAGGACGTTCTACACCTTTCTGGAAAGCTGAGACAACGTACTTCAACTTTCATGTTTGACTCTAGACCTGGCTCAACTTGGATCATGGAGAAAAACGTACTTAAAGTTGGGGCATTCTTGCTGAAAAAATATTAATGATGTCCCTATGCAATGTTGAAACATTTGACAACTTTGATCATTATATCTTTCAATCCTTATGATATTTTGAGTTGATTCCTTCTACAATTTTGAAGTATTAAATACCCTCTTTAAAAGTAGCTCTTACTCAAAATCAATGGATGCTTGGATCAATAGTTACAACCTTGAAAAGTTGTGCACTTGAACGTGATTTTAACTTAGAAAAAAATTATAAGTTTCCTTCAATTTGATCAATTTTGCAATTTTGCATGATTTCTTGATTTAAATTTGATCAAATTAAATCATCCATCATATTTTCTTGAGTAATGGCTTATGAAGCTCAAAGTTGACCAAAAAGTCAAACTTTGACTTTTTGCGTCAGTTGACTTTCTGCGTCAGTTGACTTTGTATTAGATGAACTTGAAGCTTGATCCACTTGAAATGTTGCACTCTTGTGCTTAATTCTTGACGTGGGAGTCCTCTTGATCCTTTGTGGATGTTTAAGAGGTTTAGACAAGTTTAAGATCATGTCATTCGTTGATTGATCATTTGTCTAAAGGCTCTGAGAGGGCTTAAAACCCTAATTTTGATTATAGTGGATGCTCAACAATTCCTTGAGGAGATTGATGAGGCAAAGAGGTACATCCATATTGTGATGATGATTTTCACAATGATGGGAAATCTTAGTGGTCAAAATTTGGGGTATGACAGATGCCCCTATTTAATCTTCTTGGACCCGAAGGTGTGAATGACGAAGGTATTCGGGCATTCGGGGTGCAAGAGGATTAAATATCGGAATACCCGAAATTTTGATGGCTATGAATGGCAGTTTGCGCATTCATCTTCTTTGACTAAGCAATGATGCTTAGAAAAGGTAAACTTCCCCTCGATCCTGGTTTCCTACCAAGGAACTGGTCTTAGTTTCTAAAGTAAACTTCCCCTGGATCCTGGTTTCCTACCAAGGAACTGGTCTCAGTTTCTGATATAAACTTCCCCTCGATCCTGGTTTCCTACCAAGGATCTGGTCTCAGTTTCTAAAGTAAACTTCCCCTCGATCCTGGTTTCCTACCAAGGATCTGGTCTCGGTTTCTGAAATAAACTTCCCCTCGATCCTGGTTTCCTACCAAGGACCTGGTCTTAGTTGCTGAAATAAACTTCCCCTCGATCCTGGTTTCCTACCAAGGATCTGGTCTCGGTTTCTGATATAAACTTCCCCTCGATCCTGGTTTCCTACCAAGGAACTAGTCTTAGTTGCTGAAATAAACTTCCCCTCGATCCTGGTTTCCTACCAAGGACCTGGTCTCAGTTTCTGATATAAACTTCCCCTCGATCCTGGTTTCCTACCAAGGAACTGGTCTCAATTTCTGATATAAACTTCCCCTCGATCCTGGTTTCCTACCAAGGAACTGGTCTCAGTTTCTTTCGTCAATAAACTTTATTGACAAGGAACGCTATTAGTAGCGGTTTTCCTTCAAACTTCTCGCCGAATTTTCCTGGGGAGATGCCATTTGAGTGGAAAAAGTTTTGATGTCAGACTTGCTGGGGAACCCATTCGTCTGAATTGTAGAGGTACACAAACTTCTCTGTTTTGGAGATGCCATTTGTCGATTCTACTGGGGAAAGCGAGTCTCTTGAGAGACTATTTTCGTTTGGGGGCTTACATCATACTTTTCTCGGGATTTTTCCGGAGAAATGCCATATGATGGGATCCAATTTTGAGGTGCCGATGACCTTTTCATCGGTGGTCTTTTCGGAGCGAAACTGGTGTACCGCCGAATCTCTGATTAAGAGGCTTTCTCTGGGGATTTTCCTTAATCCGGGAAAGCAAGGATATCATCTTCAATGGCGAAGAGTGATATTGGTTGAAGGTTCTCTGGTCTTTTAGAGGTTCAAGTTATCAAAGTGGTCAAGGACCGTCTCTAATCCAGAGACAAACGGGAGAGAGATTGTCCAGACGCAACACTTCCTGATGAGGAAAAGGCTGATAACTCGATTGAGAGGACTTTTATCACTAGGGGATAAGACCGACTAGAGTGATAGCGATGCAATATGAAATGTAAATGCAAATAAAAAATGCATGATGTATGTATGTATATGCTGACAAAACTGACACAACACACAAACTAAAAGATGAACATGACTGGATACTCGGCCATCGCGGGGCGTGTAGAAATATCGCTGGTTCAAAATAGCAATTCCACCTTGCTTAGGAGAGATAGTCCCTGTTGGGGAGCTACCGTTGGTCGGGCTTAGGAGATGAGAACTCGGCCGAAGATGTCAGATGGATTAGTCGCATCTGACACTATTGATCCTTCAATCAGGCGCACTGGTGTAGAAGGAGTACTTTGATTCTGCACTTTGAAGTTCGCTTACTTCTGGAGAAGCGGTTGATGTTCTTTTGATGTTCAACAATCAAAAGAAATTGCCGTCTTTATTTTAAAAGCAGAAAAAGTTTTAACAAGTAAATTCATTTTGTTTTATTTCAAGAATCGTTAATCATGTTAACAACGTCGTTCTGTAAAGCTAAAATAAGCAAGAATTACAAACAAAAGCACAAGGGCTCAAATTTTATTGAGAAGATGGAGATCAGCCAAACGCGTGATTCCAAAGAGTATATACAAAGTTAGAAAATGGTAATTTACAGGGAAAAGGGCTGCGTCGAAACATAACGACCACTATCCTTCTACCAACTTTGAATTCGGGGCATCTTGAGCTTCTGTCGAAGATGACCTTGACTGGAGTTTTCTGACAGATGATGTAACTGCTGCTGCTGAGGGACTTGCCTCTGTTGAACATAGTTACTTGCCATTATCCCTAATTTTTTCCTGGATTGTACTATGATGTTTCCAATCCACCGGGATGATTTTTTTTATTTTGTCTCTAACTTTTGCCTGGACCGCCCTTTCGGGTTTTCAATCCACCGAGACTTTTTTTTTTTTTTTTTAGTTTAGACGAAGTATTTCTTGACTACATCAACATTCGTGGGGTAGGCAAATTCCTCTCCGTCCATGGTTGTGATTCTCAAGGCGCCGCCTGAGAAAGCTTTCGTGACCACATAAGGGCCATCATAATTCGGAGTCCACTTGCCTCACGAATCAGTGAGAAATGATTGTATCTTCTTGAGTAGTTTGAAGATTGGCGAGCAGGTCGCGGTCATGAGGAATGTGAATCTGGAGATGTAGTTCAAACGTCCCAGGAATCCTCTGACTTGTTTTTCAGTTTTTGGAGAAGGCATTTCTCGAATGGCCTTGACCTTGTCAGGATCAACCTCAATTCCTTTCTGGCTGACGATGAACCCTAACAGTTTCCCTGAACGAACACCGAACGTGCATTTGTTAGGGTTCAAGCGGAGTTTGTACTTTTTCAACCGCTCGAACAGTTTTGACAGGTGGGTCACATGCTCCTCTTCTGTTCTAGGTTTTGCAATCATATCATCGACATATACCTCGATTTCTTTGTGTATCATGTCATGAAACAGAGTAGTCATGGCCCTTTGATAGGTTGCCCCGGCGTTCTTCAAACCGAACGGCATTACCTTGTAACAAAAGGTACCCCATGGGGTAATGAACGAAGTTTTCTCCATGTCTTTCGGCGCCATTTTGATTTGATTATAGCCCGAGAATCCATCCATGAAGGAGAAAATTTTGAACTTTGCTGTACTGTCTACCAGCATGTCAATGTCTGGTAAAGGAAAGTCATCCTTTGGACTTGCCTTGTTCAAATCCCTGTAATCAACACACATTCTGACCTTTCCGTCCTTTTTGGGAACGAGTACAATATTAGCTAAACATTGAGGATATTCAGATGTAGCGAGGAAACCCGCGTCAATCTGTTTCTGCACCTCCTCTTTGATTTTGATGGCCATGTCCGGGTGAGTCCGTCTCAACCTTTGCTTTACTAGCGGACATTCCGATCTCAACGGTAAGTGATGTTCCACGATGCTGGTATCCAACCCTGGCATGTCCTGATAGGACCAAGCGAATACATCGGGGAATTCCTTGAGAAGCTTTATCAAACTTTCTCTGGTAGTTGGACTGAGCAGTGCCCCAATCCTGATTTCTTTTCTCTCTTTTTCTGAACCCAAGTTTACCTTTTCCAACGGCTCTTTGTGAGGTTCAATGGATCTTTCCTTTTGTCTGAGTAATCGAGAGGTCTCTTCTGGAATTTCGTTGTCAACTTCTTCTTCAGCCCCAAATACCGGGAACTCAAAGTTGGGAGAAGGCATCAGATCGTATGTTTCAACGGGGTTTAAAACAAGCAATCTGCATGACGTGATGATTCGTGTTTAGAAGAGATAGAGAAAATACAAGTGTGTGCAGTGTATTTGTTTTACTGCTTGTTTTTATTTTTGAATTGTTTTTTAGGATTAACATTTTCTGAAAAAAGCAAAAAGAGAAAACAACAATTAATGCGGAAATTACAGAACGACATTATTTTATTAATGAACAAGTCAATCCTTGAAACTACAGCCCTATAAAACAAAACTCTATCGCTTCGGGCGAAGCGAAGAGGGAAATTTACAGAAAGCGAGCCCTATCAAAACATCTGTTTCACCTGGGCAGGGTGAAAGGTTAAAGATGGCAATTACTTTGACTGATGAACGATCTTCGGAACCTCGACAGCAACCCATTGGCGGCGAACTCCTCGGTGAATCACAAAGTCTTGCACCTTCCTTGATTTGTCTTCAGAAATGACGCTGATTTCTGGTGGAGCGGGATCATTGGAATCTGTCTCCCAGGCAGAATTGTCGTAGGAGAATTCCTCTGTTGCATTTTGCAGAGTAGTTGTGTTCTCAGTTGTATCTCCCCATCCAGTTGGCTGGATATCTTCGAGCCTGATACGAGAGCTTTCGGGAGCGGTGTACTTGACCATATAGTCGAATTTTCCACTCGGTTGTCCCAAGGTGCCCCATACTTCTCTGGAACTGGAGGGGTCATCCCTCTCGATGATGTTGACCTCGGGAAAAGCATAGTTGATGAATTCAAGTCCTGCAAACGTTGCGAATTCATCTTCATGTTGAGTAGTTTCTGAATGACCTGAGTGTTGATCCCATAACATGGTGGGGACACAGGTATTCTGTTCAATGACGGTCAGCTGATTTTCATTGTTCGGCTGACCCTCTTGCCCCAAGTCTCCTAGATAAGGTTGCCACATTGGCAGACCATCCATTGGGCCATAGTAGGTGTAGTCAAAATTGTCTTTCATCGGAGTGTCTTTCTCTAATGAATTTGGTGGAGCACGACATCCTTCCATATCACAATCTCCATATATCATTTCGACCTCTGACCGGGGTATAAATCTCAGACTTTCTGTAGGAAAGAAAAAAGGCGTTTGCGTTTCGTCCATATAGATTGGATGCCACCAGTGATTTAACAAGTGCTGAAGTGCCTCCTGGACAAGGGTACAACCTCGATCGTTTTCTCAACCCGCTTTACAGCTTTGATAGTCATGTGATATTAAGAATTCGAGTCGGACCTGCTCAGCATGTAACTCTACCAGGCTGGTATTCATCACGCGAATGTCAAAGATCTGAACCATGTTGATCTGATAGGAATTCCTATCATGGTAGTCTTGGATCCATCCAAGATCCATCTGACGCTGGAGGGCCTCTTGTATGAAAGAGCAACCCTGTTTGTTTACCGAGCAAGTCAGACAAGAACTGTAATCGTGCCACGGCAGATTATGATACTGGCTTTGCCTTGAGTGCATTGCCACCAAGTTGGCATTCATCGCACGGATGTCATGGTTCTGAATGATGTTAGAATTCGTGTAAACCATGTTAACTCCACGAACTCGGTGCTCTTGGATCCATCCGAGATCCATTTGTTCCTGTAGAGCTGCTTGCACTACAGAACATCCCTGGTTATCTTTAGAGCAGATATCACACTGGTGATAATTATGAGGTGGCACATGGCCATATCCGCTCTGTCTACAATGCATCTTAACCAGATTGGTTTTCAACAAGAGTACATCGTGAATTTGATAGACATCGTTAGTCTCTCCTTCTATCAAATTGACTGCAGCCTTCTCGTGTTGAGGCAGCGGGTTCATGAGAACATTAGGATTTGTATCCTTGAAGGATAAGACCCCGCTCCTAACAAGCTTTTGTACGTCGGACTTGAAATTAAGACAAGTCTCTATGTTATGCCCTGAACCTCCTTGATGATAAGGGCATGTTTGATCCACCTTAAACCAAAAAGGCGGATTTTCTGGTACTGTAAGAGGAGATTTAGTCTGAATGTGCCCCTTAGCCAGTAGTAATGGAAACAGTTCTGCGTACATCACGGGTATAGGATCAAATCCTGGTGGTCGTGTTGTACGGTTGTTATTGTATGGAGGACGAGCCTGCTGAAGAGGCTGTTGTGTCCTTTGCTGGTCAGGTTGGCTCTGCGCAACCTGAGGTTGATACATAGGAATAGACGCAGGGTTGATAGCAGGAGTCACAGCTGCTACCGGTTGATAACGTCGTCTTTGCTTTCCGAGAGAGATATTCCCAATATCTTGCTCTTTTTTCTTAGGGAGAGCACTACCATATTTTTTAGTACCGCTCGTCGATCCAGTGTCTTTTACTAAACGTCCTTCTCGGACGGCTTCCTCAAGACGTACACCCATGCCGACCATTTCGGTGAAATCACTGGGCGCACTGGCAACCATTCGGTCATAGTAAAATGAGCTTAAGGTATTTAAGAAGATCTTTGTCATCTCTTTTTCCTCAAGAGGTGGACAAATTTGAGCATCAATTTCACGCCACCTTTGAGCGTACTCCTTAAAGGTTTCCTTGTCCTTTTGCGACATCGATCTGAGTTGATCTCTGTCGGGTGCCATGTCCAAATTGTATTTGTATTGTTGGACGAAGGAGGTACCAAGATCTCTGAATGTGCTAATCGTAGCACGGTTTAAACCCATGTACCATTTGAGTGCGGCTAAACTATCCTGGAAGTAGTGAATCAGTAGGTCCTGATTCTCTGTCTGAGCTGACATCCGCCGAGCGTACATCACCAGATGGCTCTGAGGGCAAGAGTTACCCTTGTATTTTTCAAAGTCGGGCACTTGGAACTTGTGCGAGACTTTCACATTTGGGACCAAGCAGAGGTCTACGACATCCTTTCCAAATAGATCCTGACCGCGAATGGCTTGCAGCTCCTTCTGTATTTCCAAGAATTGCTCCTGGAATTCCTCTATTCTGTCAAACATAGTTTCCTTCTTACCAGAAGGCGTCTGTGGAATCTGCCCTTCCGGGACAGTGTGCACCACAGGGGGTGGTACCGTGACTATGGCAGTGAGTCTTGGCATTTCCCGAAGTTTGTAACCTTCAGGAGTCTTCAGCATGCCCCTGGCATCTTTGCTTTCCCGAAGTTTGTAACTTTCAGGCCCAGCGGCTTCTGTTGTGATTCCCTGATCTTCAGTGATCGGGGGAACATATCCTTCCGGGATATAGTTAACAGGCATGCCCCAAGGACGATCTTTCGGTATCTGATACCTAGGATCATACCTCTCCACTACGGGCGTTGAGGTGATCTCTGAGATCACAGTTCTTTGTAGCTGAGCTTCTGCCATGGCTTGCATGTCGTTACAAAGCTTTCTCATATCCTCTCTCAGAGCGTCGATCTCTTCTTTCAACTCTCTGTTTTCTTCCTTAAGATCATCCATCCTTTTCTGATGATTGGCCCAATTATTATACGAATGAGACAGTTTGACTCTAGAATCGAGACACAAACGTGAGATTCGTAGGTAAGAAGAATACGCGATGTGAGAATGATGAATGCAATGATTATATTAATTGTTCTTTTGGTTTAATCAAAATAAACTTCGACAATTAGATTGCAAATATCAAACGGTGGGGAAACCCCTTTTTATTGAATTCAAAGGATTACAGAAATGGAAATACAGTAGATTACAAAGTGCAGAAACAGAAACCTAAACTAATGGGTCCTGAGTCCTCTCTGAAGAGAAATCAGGTGCTAATTTTGGTATCTTCCTTTTCTTTGACCGGGGCTCTTGGGCCGTTGTCGGGTTGTCATTCCTTTGCCAAGTGAAAGGAGCGAGCAAATTCCTTTGTTCATCCTGATTATCTACAGCATGTTGCTCTAAAATTTCAATCAGAGCATCTTTCTCTTTCAGTAATTGTTGTATTTTGATGCACTCTACGTCGAGGGTACGGTACTTGTTCTTCCAAGACCTTCTCTCCCATTGAACTTTATTGAGAGTAACCTGAAGCTTTTCAGTTTCCGTCATGAAGTACATGACAGATTCCCTCGGCGGAAGAATTCCGTAACGAGGATAAGGCATTTTCAGCTTGAGAGCTCTAGTTTGTATCCAATGGAGATAAGGCTCCACCGAGACACAGTCAGGTTTTCCCAGAGACTCTCGTCCTTTCTTATGAACGTGTTTCCAAGCGTGCACTATTTCCATCTTTAGTGCTCTGTCACTTTCTTCTTCCTTGAAGAAAAGACCTTTCAGATGAGCGTTGCGCGGAACAAGCCTCATCGGGTATCCAAATTGACGACGAACCAATACCGGGTGATAGTTGATTCCTCCCTTAGTTCCAATGAGGGGTACGTTGGGGAAGTTTCCACAACGGTCAATGATCCTGATTCCCTCATAAATCCTATTGCACCAATCTATATCAGAGTTGGTAAGAGACGTGATCTTCTGCGACCAACGTAAGGCACTCTTACAATCCCAAAAAGCAGCAGACTTGGGCAAGTGAGAGATAAACCATTTGTAAAGCAGAGGTACACAGCATGTGATCTCCCATCCACTGTACAAATTCCCCAAGTGTATAGAATCATACGCATCTGCGAGAAAAGTCGGCACAGGATTTCTAATGAGAAAAACCTTAATAGAGTTAATATCGACGAAGTTATTAATGTTGGGAAATAAAAATAACCCGTAGGTGAGCAAGACAAAGATGCTTTCAAAAGCAGTCACGTTTCCTATACTGGCAAAATACAGGGCCTTCTTTGTCAAGAACTGGGCTGGCAAACCTTGGATGCCACCCTTAGTGGTTAGGTGAGTCCTAACTTCAGACTCGTCCAAATGAATTGCTCTTGCAATGGTCTGATTCTTTGGAATTTCTTCCAGTCCAAAAATGGAGCTCGATCTGTAATGTGTAGATCGATCAGATGAGAATACTCCTCCAGCGTTGGTGCAAGCTGGTAATCCGGGAATGTGAAACAGTGATAAACCGGATCGTAAAACTAAATGAGCGCATCCATGATTCCCTCAATCACATGGACTCTTAACAGTGGTAGCAAACCTCTGTGCTTAGCTCTAAAAGCCTCAGGGCTAGTGATCATCCTTGTTAACCTTCTCAAATCCCCTAGCTTTGGAACCTTGAAGGTGTACGTATGAGTTCTCCTTCTACCGAAATCCATTAGTGCAATCTTTTTCTCTGATATTTGCAATCACAGTCTTAGTTTAATTTGAAAAACAGAGAGACTAGAAGAGAAGTTTTTTGAATGTTTTAATGTTTTTTTATTAAATGAATGCATGAATGCAGCACACAAAAACATAGAAAAAACATGGGGTCAAAGGGTCGTTGTCATGAAGTCAAGGCTCTACCCATCCCCAAGGGTTTATACTAGGGTGATTTTTGTACCTGTACTCATTATCATCAGCTCCTCCCAGGAAAGCAAAACAACAAGCGGATCGCCAGCGAGTTGTAGAGCAATGTTAGAGTAAGTGCCATTCACCGAGAATAGATCACCAACCTCAAATGAGGGTAGTATCACGTAACAACTATTTCTGATAGTTTCCGCACTACGAAAGGGTTTGGCTCCTCAGCTTCTCAGACTTAACAACCGGCCCATTGTCTGGGTGAGAGAATGGGTTGCGTTGGTCAGCCTCCACTGAGGTTGATGGTCGACCCCATCGCCATCACTTATCTTAGGTGTATACTCATTCTTTCCACATACGGCATCACCCGCATTCCCATTAGCAGAAAAATAAACATGTATAGCAATTAGGAAAAGCAGTATATATATTTGTCCTAATCATCCTAGACCTATGAAGCTAAGAATCCTAAGTTCCTGACAGAAAATGGGTTCCCCGGCGGAAGCCCCAATCTGTGGTTTTCACAAAAGTGAAGAAAAAGGAAATCAAAAAAACAGAGATTGGCCCCACGGTGGGCGCCATTTTTCTGTAGCGAGCGATTTTGGACGCGGTTCTTAAGCGCTGGTCGCTCTCTGCGGTTGAGCTTAAAACTATAGGTCGATTCATTTTTTATCCTATTAAAGCTGATGAAGGAAGGGAAATAGATGTCTCCAATTAACCCTGCTTGCATACTGAGTTTTAACAGTGGTCTGTTAGGTTACGGATGCTATCAATGTGGGGGGGCCTTTGTACTGGTTATTTGTATTTTCGCCAATACTGTTTTCTTTCTTTTTTATCTAGGCTAAAGGTTTCTGGCGGGGAACAAGAATTAGGATGTTAGGACTGATGCTTTTGAATTACTGCTTTTGATTGATGGAGATATGGGATTTGGTTTTTTTGTTGATTGTGCACGTTAAGATTTTTCTTTCAATCTTATGCCTACGTATTCCCGTTTACCGAAACAGGGAAATCAGAGCGTTCGTAGTTCCTCCTATTCTATGGGAGGAAATTGGTTTTTGGTGTCTTGTTCAAAGCCCAAGACGTGAAGCGAAAGGTGATTTGTATCTTGATCAAAGCCCAAGATATGAAGCTGAAAAGTCTCAACTTTAGAGAGAATTTGTCATCTCTAAAGAGGGGGTTGTATGTTACGACTGTTTTATAAAGGAGAATTACTTTAACCGGGATTTGTGAATCCGACAATGCCATAATTTCCTTTATATGGGATTTTAACCTGAAGGAGAAGACTTTAACTCAGTGTAGAGTAATGCCATCTTTCCTTAGGAATTTCTCATGCTAAAAGAGGGACAGTGGCATGGATATAGATGATCCAGAGGCTTGCCGCTTATAGTGATTAGATGAAAGGGAAGGAGTTGTTGATGTTTGTGTACTGTGAATGAGGCACAGCTTTGATGCTAAAAGGTTGATTGGATCAACCAGTGGTTTTCTTATACGAAGCCTAAGAGGAGGCTAATATGTGTCTCGTACGAAGCCCGAGAGAGAGGCTAAAAGGGTTGACTCAACAGGAGAATCTTTTATACTCAACAAGAGAGTGTTTTTGTATCTCGTACGAAGCCCGAGATGGAGGTTAAAAGGTGGTTGACTCAACAAGAGAGTCCTTTATACTCAACAAGAGAGTGTTTTTATATCTCGTACGAAGCCCGAGATGGAGGCTAAAAGTTTGACTCAACAAGAGAGTCTTTGTATCTCGTACGAAGCCCGAGATGGAGGCTAAAGGTTTGACTCAACAAGAGAGTCTTTGTATCTCGTACGAAGCCCGAGATGGAGGCGAAATGGGTGATTGACTCAACGAGGGAGTCTTTTGTGTGTCTCGTACAAAGCCTGAGAGAGAGGCTAAATGATGTTTGACTCCGCTGGGGAGGAACATTGTACAAAGCCCAAGAGGAGGCTAGGGTGACTGTTTCAGTTGAGTGACAGGTCCAGTATACTGATTTTAAAGAGAAAATTAGTTCTTATATGAGCAATATTATACTCAAGGATTTGATTCAAGGGATCCGGGTTATTCCTGTTCTTTAGGGAAGCGGGAAATCCGAAGGGTATTGAGACTGTCCAAGTCTACGGGTTTTCTTCCTATTTAACAAAGGGGTCACTTGAGAATGTTTTTGAGACTCAAGGAAGTTAGACTGTCCAAGTCTAGGGTTTTATCTTTTTGTACTATGCTTTGAGAAACAGTAGTAGACTCTTTGAAATGACTATTCTATGCAGATGACTAAGTTCTGTTCCTATACCTCTAGGATGTCGTCGGGACAATTTGTACGAAGCCCAAGAGGAGGCTGGAAACTTTTAAGAAGCCGACGGGTCCTTGTACGAAGCCCAAGAGGAGGCTATCATTCCCGGAGGAAGAGATCATTATACGAAGCCTAAGAGGAGGTTGTGAATACTTCTAAGAAGCCGTAGGGTCCTTGTACTAAGCCCAAGAGGAGACGAGGTTGCATTTAGGAAGCCTGTGGGTCCTTGTACGATGCCCAAGAGGAGGCCGATGCTTTTAAGAAGCCGATGGGTCCCCAAATCCCGAGAAATTCAAGGCAATGCTATTCACTGAGAATAGATCAAAGTCAGGAAAGTTCGAGAATTTGGAAGAAACTCAAAGATGCCATTCACGGAGAATACATTCATCTTTGGGAGTAGAGTTTCTTGACAGTTCCTAATGAGGACAGCCTGAGAGAAGACTGTATCTGGTGATCCTATTGGGGATCTAGTTGTCTATTTCTATGAATAAACGAAACGGCGTCACCTAGTTCTAGACATAGTTACCGGGGAAACTCGAAATATCTATACTATTATTACACAGTCGATATGAGTTTATGAAAGAAGACTTACAGTGAAACAGCCCCACAATACAGTTATATGTATATGAGTTTATGAAAGGAGACTTACAGTGAAACAGCCCCACAATACAGTTATATATATATGAAAGCGGTAAATGAAAGCGATAACCACTTACTCGGTTGTAGAGCTTCCATGCTGTTTGGTTAGTTGTTCAATAAAGAAAGATTGAAAACAACAGTATATTCAAAATCAAAGGAGAAAGTCCTTTGAAAAAGAAAGATTTTGGGGCTTACAGCTCAAGGAGAGGCCCAGGGTTTTATCAGTGAGCACACTGTTGTTTGAATTTGTACAGAGGGACTTATACAAGTGACTGTGGCCCAAAAAGGTTTTCTGTACAAAGGGACGGGTCTTACACTCTCTCAAGAGGCCCAAAAGGTTTTTAAAAGAAAAAGAGTGGGGCTTATAACTCGAGGGTAGGCCCAATTGATTTTTCGTTTAAAATGGCGATCGCGCCGAGATTTTCTTTTAACGCGGAGGGACTTATACAATAAGTGAGGCCCAAATGATTTTGGTTAAAAGGGGATTGGGTCTTACACTCTAATAGAGGCCCAAAAGTTTTGAATGGGTCTTATAGCTCGAGGAGAGGCCCAAGGGTTATTTTGAAAAGGCGACGATCGCGCCGTTTGTTTTTGACGGTATCGGGACTTATACAATACACTGAGGCCCAAAATGTTTTTGGTCAAAAAAGGATTGGGTCTTACACTCTATTAGAGGCCCAAAAAGTTTTAAGAAAAAGAAATGGGTCTTACTACTCGAGGGTAGGCCCAGGTTTATTTTAAAAAAGGCGACGATCGCGCCGTTTAAAAATGTACAGAGGGACTTATACAATAAGTGAGGCCCAAAATGGTTTTCTGTACAAGGGTGTTGGGTCTTACACTCTAATAGAGGCCCAAAGTGTTTTTGAATGGGTCTTATAGCTCAAGGAGAGGCCCATGGGTTATTTTGAAAAGGCGACGATCGCGCCGTTTAAAAATGTACAGAGGGACTTATACAATAAGTGAGGCCCAAAATGTTTTCTGTACAAGTGGGTTGGGTCTTACACTCTAATAGAGGCCCATGAGTGTTTGAAAAAGTTTGATGAGGGTTGAATTAATCAAAAACCCTAATTTCATTTGTTAAAGAGCATTTTTCAAAGAAAAATCAAGTAAAAAATGATAAAAATATCAAATAAAATCATTAATCATGTTATAAACAGTGATTAAGGTTTATGAAAAAGTATTTTATCCACATGAATATTTAAAATCATTTTGGTTTTAAAAATCAAGAAAAAGAAATCATTTTAAAAGCATTTAAAACAATTTAAAACAATATTTTTGAATATATTAAAAATATATCAAATAATAATATTTTTTGTGATTTTTTGGTGGATTAAAATATGATGGAGTATGAATAACAAGTGTGTAAAACAGATTTTAAAAATGATAATTTTTGCTATGTGAAAAAATTGGTTGAGTTTTGAAGATAAACTAAGAAAAAGAGGAATGTGATGTCACAACATCACTCATGAGACATCACTCATGAGTTTTCAACATCTTTGTTATCAAACTTCCAACACCCATAACTTTCTCAAATCTCAATGGTTTGAGACAAAATTTATATGCATCTGGCCCAGAATTTCACAAGGAATCCAATGGTGGTGGTAGTTTTTTTTTCAAAACACACTCTCTCCTCAAAACCCGATAATGGTTTTGAAAAGGACCTATAATTGCATTTTCTGTGCTACACTTTGATACAGGCATGGATTACATGGTGAATTAGCCCAAACACAACATATACAACATGTATGAGATGTGTATGATTAGTGGGCTTCAAAGCAATGCATGATTTCAAGGATTCCAAGTTGTGATGCTTACCTCTTTTTGAGCTTTTTGGAGTTTTTGTGCAATCTGTCAAGCCTCTTGTTCTAGAAATGATTTGATGCTTTAGACACACTCAAATGACCTCTTAGAAGCTTTTAGGATGGTTGGAATCAGCTGGTACCTGCAAAAACACAAACTGTCCCTTTCTTGCAAAAGGGGTTAAAAGTGACCAAAATAGTAACTCTCTCAAATGGTGTTCCAGATGTTGGGAACCATTTGGGACAGTTCAAGGATGATATTTGGAGTGCGTTTGAGGTTTTATCTGGTTTGGAAAGTGACTGAATCAAGACATGGCTTGAAAAATGCAAAAAAGTGCCATTTTGAGGTTTTGAGAAGTGACTTTGTGATTTTGTGATTACAGGTCACTTGTGATAGTTTGCACAGCTTACATATGATATATATGAGGTGTGTGTGTGATTAGTTTGAGTGGAATTGCTCTCTAACTTAAAAACTCAGAATTACTTGCTTTGGAAGGCAAATTTGAGGTGAAAGAAGAGATTTTGAGGAAAGCATCTGTTTGATGGCTTTGGTGTACTCAAGCTGAACACAAATGAGCTCTATTTATAGTAGAGCAAGTTTGTTTTCGCAGCAACAGTGAATGGTGGCTGCAGCAGAGGTTTGGCCAATGTTGGCCAATGAAAATCAAAGTCTCCTCTAGCCATTGACTAGAGGTTAGAGCACCGAGCTTTGGTTCCCTACTTGTTGGAGGAATCTTGACTGAATTCAGTTGCAAATGTGTCAGTTCATGCCACCTCTAAGCATCTATTAAATGCTCCAATCCAAAATTGGAGTCTTGTCCCTCTTTTAGGGATTTTTAGGAATAGCATGCTACTTCTTGTTCCAAGGACTTTGGAGGCTTGGATCAGTGATTGTTCCCTTTAGATTTGATCCTCAGAGGTGTCTAAAGTGATGACAAGGCTTGGAAATTCGTGTGGCACAAGAGATGTGCAAATCTGTCCCATGAAAAATTCAGCTGCAGCAAGCCGTTTTGTAAAATTCATAACTCCCTGCTCGAGTATGCTACAAGGACGTTCTACACCTTTCTGGAAAGTTGAGACAACGTACTTCAACTTTGATGTTGGACTTTGGTCTTGGTTCAGCTTGCAAAGTCATCAAAAATGGCCTTGAACTTGTGTAGTCGAATCTGTCCTAAAAGCTGTCATGAAAATTTTGCTTTATCACTGCTTATTGCGAAAATCATATCTCCCTGCTCGAGTATGCTACATGGACGTTCTACACCTTTCTGGAAAGCTGAGACAACGTACTTCAACTTTCATGTTTGACTCCAGACCTGGTTCAACTTGGATCATGGAGAAAAACGTCCTTGAAGTTGGGGCATTCTTGCTGAAAAAATATTAATGATGTCCTATATGCAATGTCAGAACATTAGACATTGAACATTAATAATTCCAAACTTTAATCACTTGTATCTTTTAATCCACTTTGATATTTTGAATTGAAGTGAATTGCATCTTTGATGCTTGTCTTGCATGGTGACAAAGCTTGAAAATTGGATGGCACAAGAAAAGTGCGCAAAATCTGTCCTAAAAAATCAGCTCGAGCAAGGCCTGTTGTGAGGTTCATAACTCCTTGCTCAAGTTGAATTAATGGGAGTTCTAATACATTTTTGAAAGCCCTAATGACATACTTTAACTTTGATGTTTGACTTTGGTCTTAGTTCAGCTTGCAAAGTCATCAAAAATGGTCTTGAACTTGTGTAGTCAAATCTGTCCTAAAAGCTGTCATGAAAATTCTGCTTTATCACTGCTTCTTGTGAAAATCATATCTCCCTGCTCGAGTATGCTACAAGGACGTTCTACACCTTTCTGGAAAGCTGAGACAACGTACTTCAATTTCATGTTTGACTCCAGACCTGGCTCAACTTGGATCATGGAGAAAAACGTCCTTAAAGTTGGGGCATTCTTGCTGAAAAAATATTAATGATGTCCCTATGCAATGTTGAAACATTTGACAACTTTGATCATTATATCTTTCAATCCTTATGATATTTTGAGTTGATTCCTTCTACAATGTTTAAGTATTAAATACCCTCTTTAAAAGTAGCTCTTACTCAAAATCAATGGATGCTCAAAAGGAATTCCCCAGCACGAGACGCTTTAAAGCAGTTTTCTCCGATAGAGTTTGTTATAAACTCGTCATCCCCAACGGAATTGTCTAAGGGAAAGCTCGCCTAACATGGGGCATTTTGGTACTTATCCTAAGCTCGACAGTCATATTCCTCAGCAGACTACCGTGGATTTGCTTTGGGTTTCCCCAGCAGATCTCTAAGGACTCTTTCCCAACAAGTTGCAGTGGAATGGTATAACCAGGATTTGTATGTCCCCGGCAGAGTAACCCTGATTCCCCGACAAGATCGTATCTCTGGTTATTGTACTCCTCACAGAGTTCAATGTTGAGTCCTATCAACAATAATCCCCAGATAAGTTGTTGTTCTTCTCCCCACTAGAGGCCTATTGATCAACAAAATCTATGTCGCGGCAGAGTGATGATATATTTCCTCCCCAGCCAGGTTATCAGGTTGGTTCTCCCCGCAAAAGATCTCGGGTTTGATAGATCCTCATGCAGAGTTTTAATGACCTTTTAGCAAGATGTCATGCAAAGAAATGCTCATCCCCAGTGGAGTTGTTGTGACCAGAATCCACCCCAAGCAGATGAAGTGATTCCTGACAGAATTATCGTTTCCTCATATTTCCAAAGTCCAATATATTTTTGGCAAGAATGATAATTCGAAGCAGACGGATTGTTCATTCATTCTCTGGCGGAGACATTATCCTTTCAGGAGTCCCTAAAGTCAAATCATTGATAATGGTTCCTCAGCAGAGTTGGCATAAATGTCTGACGCAGATGCAGAGAGTAATTCAACGTTGAAAGTCCAACAGTGGATTGGCGAAAGGTCCATCTAAGGGTGGCAAATTCTAAAAGTCCAACAGTGGATTGGCGAAAGGTCCATCTAAGGGTGGCAAATTCTAAAAGTCCAACAGTGGATTGGCGAAAGGTCCATCTAAGGGTGGCAAATTCTAAAAGTCCAACAGTGGATTGGCGAAAGGTCCATCTAAGGGTGGCAAATTCTAAAAGTCCAACAGTGGATTGGCGAAAGTCCGTCTTCGGGTGGCACGAGGCTGCAAAGTCCACCAGTAGCGTGGCAAGCCAGTAGTCGTCTGGAGTTGCATAAAAGACATTATTAAAGTCCACCAGTAGCGTGGCAAGCCAGTAGTCGTCTGGCGTCGTTCAAAAAGACATTTCTAAAGTCCACCAGCAGTGTGGCAGGCCAGTAGTCGTCTGGAGTTGCATAAAAGACATTATTAAAGTCCACCAGTAGCGTGGCAAGCCAGTAGTCGTCTGGCGTCGTTCAAAAAGACATTTCTAAAGTCCACCAGCAGTGTGGCAGGCCAGTAGTCGTCTGGAGTTGCATAAAAGACATTGTTAAAGTTTACCAGTAATGCGGCGAGCCAGTAGTCGTCTGATGTCGTTCAAAAGATAGATTTCTCCGACAATTTTTCATTGAAGATTCAATCCAGCAATGTCGGGGGGGGGGGGGGGTTCTTCCTCATCATCCAGAGCAAATTTTTGGTTATATTTGGTATTCAATCACTATATACCTTGAAAGTCCGAAAGCAATTGCTTTCAGGCATTCAGGTCTACAGCGCTTGAATAGGGGCAGCTGTAATACCCCAAAATTTGCTCTCCCTCTTTGTCATCATAGCATGGCATTATCATTTATCATATCATATCCACCTCATTAACATTACATTGCATTTAACATAGAAAAATGAAGCATAGCATCCTTCTTACCATCAGGGCATGTGATCAGGTGGAAGATGGACAATCAAGGGATCATTCAAAGCACAAAAAGGTCAATCAAGTTTCCTCAAGGCAAGCCAAGAGGTCTTTCGTGTCTCATACTATCTCAATTGATCACCCAAAACCTCGAGGAAGTAAGATTCAATGGGAGATTGAAGCACTACATCTTTCACTATGCAAGAGGTTCAAAAACTGAAGGAAAACCCTCAAAAGAGGTAGCTCATTGATCCAAAATCATCCTCAAGTGGAATATATCATCATCCTTTAAGAGGATACACAACATACTCTGAGGAATTTAAAATTGAAGACTGCACATTTTTCTCCTAGGAGGTGGGCACCAAAACTAGGGTTTCCCATTAAATCAGGGAATCTTTGATTTCTTGGACAAAACTTGATGTCATGGTGTTCTACATGTTCTTAAGTGTATGTGTATGGAAAATTACCTCTCAATTGGTTTTAGAAGTGGTTCAATTGGAAGAAATATCAAAAATCAGGAAGTTTGGGGGCAAGTCAAATAATCAGAGGAAAAAGTCAACTCTTGACTTTTTGAGGCCAAATCCATAAAATTCATGTTATATGTGTCCAATGTACAAAATTTGGTCAAGAAACTCCAAAGGAATCATGAAAAAATCAAGAGGTGGAAAGTTGCCATTTTTGGAAGAAGAAGGGTTACTAAAAATAGCAAGTTTTGGCCATTTTGCATCAGAGTTTGAACCAAGGCCATTTAAAATTGAAGCACCAAATGAAAATTCCACTCGGCCACAACAAAAGATCTTGTTTTAAGCTTCACATCCATATGTGGAACATCTCTATTGGATAAAAATTGAGTGAGATATGATTGATCAAAGTTTGAGCTAAGTACGTTCAAAACTAGGTCATGACCAAGATTTTCAGGGCACGCGCGCAGTCATTTTCTCAAACAGTTGGTGAGCCAAATGTCCACCCATTTTTCATCAAGATAAAAACCTCAAATGGAAAAGTTTTCAACATCAAAGTTGTTCTTTGTAGTGTCATCTTTAATATTGATGTTGGGAAAATTTTGAGTTGATCAAGTATGAGTGAGTTATAGTAGTCTCAAGATAGGTTGATTAGGCTGAATTTCCCTGCATGTCGCTTGCCATGCCATGACTTGCTTCGTACGCATATGTACCAGTTCTTTGTCCATCTGTTTGTGGTCATTTTTAGGCATGTTAGAGACCTCATTTCACTTCAATTTTCAAACCAACATTGTCCTCCAATATCTCCTCTTTCAATTGACTCCAAAAGCACACCAAACCATTCATTGAATAAGGAGAAAAACATTTGCAAACCACCCTATGTTGGCACTGATACATTAGCAGTTTGACACACGATTTGGTTCACACACCACAAACACTTCATAACTTCAGCTTTCCATATTAAACCAAGCACTCATGACATAAATCTCATACACTAGCACGTGCTTTGCATGGAAATAGAAAACACAAACTTGCTGAGCAAGTTTCTAGTGCAGCAGCCTTGCCATTTCACTTTCTCCTCACTTCCACCATAGCTTGCCATGAGTTGTCACCATCATATCCTTGCTCTCCCTAACTAACTTGACTCAGTTAGTTAGGGATGACTCACTTAACTCAACTGTGACTCAGCTGATTCACTCAGTTTAACCGTGGTTAGCTCACATTATAAATAAAGATCACCATCTCAAATTTCAGAGGGCTTCATTTTTTCACATTCAATCTCAAACGCTTCAATCTCTCTCTCCCTTCATCTCTATTTTTTCTCTCCAAGTTGCACGAGTTCCTTATCATTCTCCTCTGATTCATTCTTCAAGCTTCATCTTCAATCATCACTAAGCTTGAAGCAGCTCTGGATTGTTGAAGCAAACACACTGCAACTCCATTGAATCATCCTCTATTTTTGCATCTAAGCCTTTATTTGGCCAAGTGAAGCTCAAGGAAGAAGCACTTTCCTCTGGTATTCTTTTGTATTCAAAGCTTCATCACTTTCAGGTTTGAACTCTTGAACTTGGATTGCACGATTTCTAGTCATTTTCACTTGTTTTTTTGGTGCTTTAAGCTTGCTAGAAGCTTTGCTCAAACCGGCTAGTTGATAGGCCTTCTAAAGGCTTAGTTGCAAAACCTAGGGCATGTTTTAATCTTCTCTGTTCTCCATGTGTATGTGTATTATGTGAAAAATAGTTGTAGATTCATGATGTGCATGAGCTCAGCTTCAATTTGGTATGCGTATTGTGCATTTTGGTGAGATGTGAAAGTTGCAGGTGGTGGTTCTCGCCGGAGAAGGTGACCGGAGGTCCCTCTCCGGCCGGCAGCTTTGAATGTTAGGGTTTATGTGTGTTCTAATCCTGTCCGTTCATTTTTCGTGATCGTGTGGTCCATAGCGCGCCAACACATAAAAATGCACGTGCTTCTCATGTGCTCATTCTGATTTTATTTTTAAAATTCGTGTGGCGTGGTACACGGTATGGAGTGTGGTCGTGCATGTACATGCGTTAGATTAGCATACTTTGACTGCTTGTTTGACTTGACTTGATCCAATGGCCATAAGGGAGTCAACTTTGTTGACTGAGATTCCATGTTTGTTAATATGCACTGCGCGTGTGTTGGACTTAAGCCAGATTGATATCCACACCCCATGTTTTCAAGGCCCAATGATTTTGAACTGAATAATTACTATGCATGCACCCCCATTCATTTTGCATTTCATTTTATTTTCATTTTTTTTACACGTTTGCTTTTTAATTTTAAAAAATACCAAATGGCATTATAAAATTCCACAAAAATTCATGAGCATCATTAAAAAATTTAGAAAATTTTTCATGATTTTATTTCTTGATTTTATGACATTTTTGCCCCTGTTCCATAATTTTCTTTGATTTTTACTTGTATGCATGCTTAATGTGATACATAAATTTGTCCATTTTTGTTCTCAATCATTAAAAATGTTTTTGATGCTCTTCTTTTTGTATTGAGTCATTATCATCTTGAGGTATGTTAAGTGATTTTTATTTGATTTTTTAGGTCAGTTTATGGCATGTTTGGTGTTCATTTTTGTGCTACTTTGTATGATATGTCTACTTGACCTAAGTGCATTGTTTGACATCATTTTGCCTTGGTTTCTTGCATGCTACTTTGATATGTGATTCATCTCTGATTAGTGAACTTCAATACCATGTTTTCATAATGTTCATGAGGCCATTTAATTT
Organism: Lathyrus tuberosus; assembly: GCA_022829125.1. Classification (NCBI taxonomy): domain Eukaryota; kingdom Viridiplantae; phylum Streptophyta; class Magnoliopsida; order Fabales; family Fabaceae; genus Lathyrus; species Lathyrus tuberosus. Next base: position 19,665,817 of record JALAZF010000021.1, on the reverse strand, counting down.
GTGTTTAATGCATTTCATTTGAAGCATTACAACATGTCACATCCTTGTAATCTTTGTGCATGTTTACATGATTTCTTTTGTGTATACTTGCATGATCATTTGCATACTTTAGTGAACTATTCACTTGACATTATAGGTCATTGGTACATATTATATGTCATATTTGCATGTTGACTTTCATTTGAACCTTGTGCACCTTTAGCATGTTGTGTTTGCACTCTTCTTCTTTTTGACTTCCATTTCAATGCTACCTCTTCTACCACTTCTTACATGTCTTGATGTGTCATACATGAACACTTGTGAGATGTTTGTGAATCATTTTTCATTTCATTTCAATTTTGATCCTTAGACCACATGTTCCATTCATGCATGTTTCTTTCATTTCTTTTCATCTTTCATTTCCCTTTTTCTTATGATAGCATGTTCTAATGCCATGGATGATGATTGTGGGTTGTTCACTTGAACTTGCTTGATGATAATCATTTGTTTTCCATATGATGCACATTCTGGTTGTGATTAATAGAATTTGATTTCTCATCTAATTCTTTTGAGCTTTATAGTGCATTAAATGTTCTTTTATTTCTTACACTTCTTGTACATGTTTACTAACCATGCAGGGGCTTTGGTAAGTTGCAATTGGGTGTGGATAAGGAATCCACATTCAAACCTCTTTCCTTTCATCTCTTTTACAATTCCATTTTGTGTTTTGTTAAGCACTTATGTGCTTTCTTTTAATAACTCATCACTTTCCCTTTGTGAATTACAATTCATCTTCTACTTTAGAAGTGAATTGTTTAATTCATTCTTTCTTTAGACTTTAGGTTGAAACCTCACAAACCCTTAGGACCACTCCCTTTAATTTTCAATTAGGATTGAGTCTTAGATCATATAGATTTTTACCTTTGCTCCTCTCTTGAGTCTCTCTTCTCATCTCAAAGAAAATTCAAAATATCTAATAAAGGTAGGCATTTATTGCATTTAGGCCTTTCATATAAAGAAAATATTATAAGGGGTCTTCTCTTATAATCTTAGAATGTGTAGCATATAGCCCATCTTGGGTCAATGTGTTAAACATTTGATCTTGTGTGAGGGACTTAAATGCAATGCTTGTTGAAGGTATAAATAAAAAACACTTCTTCTTTTCTTAAAACAAAAATAAAAGACACTTAATAAAGGCATAACACCTATTGTATTTAGGCCTTTCATGTGGGAACAAGGAAGTGTGGGGTCTTCTCTGACTTTCTTGGAATGTTTAGCATACGTCCTGTCTTGGGTCGATATGCGAGGCATTCGATCTTACATGAGGGACTTAAATACAATACATGTTGTAAACACAAAACAATAAACGCACTTCTCTTTAAAAGACAAAAACAAACAATAACGTCTTTCCTTCGGGAATTCTTTTCTCACCTCATTCACTCTCAGCATACGAACGTGCTTCTACTCGTTCTCTTGCAAGATGGTAATGCACTCGGACCAGCGAGCCTGCAACACCTGAGCTAGAACGTTAGCAGTTCCTTAAAAAACACAAATAAAGCAACCCTCGTTGAGGGGAACTACGTCGCTCTGATTCTCATGTTCCCGATGAGATACGTAGGCAGTGGGGAAGGGCCCATTCGAGCACTTCTTTTATTTTCCCTACATTTGTTTCTTGTTCCTTTTTCATTCTTTCTCCTTTCTTTCTTTCAGTTTCTTTTTCAGTATTCTTTTCTATCACCCTTTGATCGAAGCAAGCAAGCGTGGATCCCATCGAGTACGATGGACGCGAGGGGGTGCTAATACCTTCCTCTCGCGTAACCGACTCCCTTACCCACTTCTCTTGGTCGCGAGACCATGCTCTTTCCTTTCCTTCGGGTTTATACGGTGTTTCCTTTCCCTCTCATGGGATAAATACACATTACTGGCGACTCTGTTTCGGTGCCACTTTCGCGTTTGTACTAGGATGAAAATCCCGGGAGCGACACTACCAACAAAGGGCAGAACGACAAAGGTAATAAGCCAAAAGAAAGATTACCAACTATCAACCAAGTGATAGTTACGACGAGGTAATCAACCAAGGGTGTGAGAAAAATTACCTACTACCAACAAAAGGGTAGGACGACTAAGTTAATAACCTCAAAAGGGGTCGAGAAGTATCACCTACTACCAACACAGGGCAGTACGACGAAGGTAATAAACTCGAACAAAGGATGGAGAGATTACCAACTATCAAACAAGTGATAGCTACAACAAGGCAATCAAACCCGGCTATATTACCTACTACCAACACAGGGCAGGACGACAAAGGTAATAAGCCAGTTATATCACCTACTACCAACAAAGGGCAGGACGACAAAGGTGATAAGCCAAAAGAAAGGGACCAAAATTCAATCCGGGAATAAACTAGAGAGAAACGGTCAAACAAAACTCATCCCGAGGAGGAAACATCTCGACTGGGGATTACTTCCATCCTGACAAATGAAATGGGGAGGAAACTGAATCAAAATCTTCCACGAAAAACAAACTCAGTGGGGAATTAACAAAGATAGGCATTTTTCTGCTTACGGGTCGACACTCTAAATGGAGAGAGGACACACACGCTCTACGGGGATAACAACACCAGAGAGCAAAGAAACAACAACACAAATGCAAAATGCACAATGCAACAACAACATGCTATGCACAACAAAATAATGCGCATACGATGCGTATGAGTATGAATATGCTGACAAAACAAACATAAAGAAAAAATAGAGGGTGGAAAAACATCACAACACCGCTGAATACTCGGCTAATCTCAACAAGATGGAAATACCATTAGCAACTCTGCTAGGCATTTAGCTAAAAAAAATCCTGCAAAAGCCATCAAAGGAAAATAAATCCTACTACAAGGCTCAAATCTTGCTGGAGAAAGGAAGATACTGCTTGGGGGGAAACCCAAATATCAATCTTCTAACATCATTGATCCACAAAGAGGATAAAACATAAACTCTACTTTTAGGATGGAAGGAAAGCTGTTGGGGAATCATATCAACCCAAATCTTTCGGACATTTCCTGGGGATCATAAAGAATTTACAGGAACTTCCATTCCAAAAGGATGAAGAGATCTGATGCAGAGAAATAATGCATCCGCTGGGGATCTGTAGACATATATACATCTACGCCAAATCCATCAGAAATACCAGGCAGATCTGCTGGAGATACGAGAACACTCTTAGAGGATTAACCACTTCTGAGCAAAACAACCTGGACTTGCTGAGGAAAATAGCAACAAGGTCAAACTGTGGGGGATTTTAGATCAATACTTATCATGAATGAGAGAAAACCCAACAGGTAACTAGTATATCAATATTCCTCGAATAAAGTCATCACGAGCGACTTCACTGGGGAACACCCGAAATAGTGATGCATAATTTTCTCTGAAAACAAACAATCTGGAGAGAAATACATCCTGGACTTGCCGGGGAAGATAACGCTGCTCTGCGTTTGAGAATATCCAAAGCAAAAACAATACACCTAGAAGGTAAAACACTGAGTGGAGATTCCTCATATTATTTCTGCTAGGGACATCGAAAATGAATCTCTACGTGAGGACCATCATTAAGGAGAAGGGGACCTCAAAACTACTCAATTGCCTGACCATAACATAATCAGCTGGAGAGGATTCGGATCAAAACCTAGATGGGGAAAAACCAAACAGCAATGACCCTTATGAATTCAAAGCATCATAACACAACCTTGAAGGGACCTATCATCTTGTCCACAACTGATCACATTCATAGGAACAAACTCTGCTGAGGAAATATCAACAAACTCTACTGGGGAATATCAACAAACTCTACCGGGGAGCTGTCAATAAATTCTACCAAAGAGGCGAGAACGAACCCCTTGCTGAGGAAAACATTGATCCTACCAGTCTTGGAATAACCGTTGATGTTCCTTTTTGCATTCATAAATCAAAGGGAAATGTTTTTATGATTTTCAAAAATTTAATCAATTATTTGCATTTTGTTTCAAAAATAATCATAAAAAATAAATGAAATTTTGCAAACAGAAACAAAATTAGAATTGTAAACAAAGGGACAAAAGGCCCAAATTTTATTAATAGAATTGAAGTCCGCAAAGGGCGTAATTCCATGGATCATTACAAAGTTTGAAAAATGGTAAATACATGGAAAGGGTTACATTGAAATACAATGACCACTATTCTCCCTAACAACTTTGAATTCCCTTGTGCTCAAAACTTCAGATGTGAATGATTGAAGCAGAATCCTTGATAGACAATGTTGCTTTCAAATGATCAAGACTGGCCAGATGTAGTTACTTGCCATAATCCCTAACTTTTGCCTAGATTGACCTCTCAGATTTTCAATCTACCGGGATGATTATTTATATTTTTGTCTCTAATTTTTGCCTGGACCGCCCTTTCGGGTTTTCAGCCCACCGAGACGCTCATTTTTGCCTAAGCCGCCCTTTCGGGTTTTCAACTTAGCGAGCTGTTCTTTTATTTTTTTAGGCGAAGTATTTCTTGACTGCATCGGCATTCACAGGACGAGCGAACTCTTCACCATCCATAGTTGTAAGAAGTAATGCACCGCTAGAGAAGGCTCTCTTAACAACATATGGGCCTTCATAATTATGAGTCCATTTTCCCCTAGAATCACTGGTAAAAGTCGAGATCCTTTTGAGCACGAGGTCGCCTTCTCTAAACACACGAGGTCGAACCTTCTTATCAAAAGCTTTCTTCATTCTTTGTTGATACAATTGGCCATGACACAAGGCCGTCATTCTTTTCTCTTCAATCAAATTCAACTGATCATATCTACTCTGACACCATTCAGCCTCAGACAATTCAGCTTCCATCAAAACTCTCATAGAAGGGACTTCAACCTCTACCAGGAGCACTGCTTCCATACCATACACAAGAGAGAAAAAGGGTTGCCCCTGTTGAAGTGCGGACGGAAGTACGATACCCATGCAAAGCAAAAGGGAGCATCTCATGCCAATCCTTGTAAGTAACAACCATCTTTTGAACAATCTTCTTAATATTCTTATTAGCAGCTTCAACAGCCCCATTCATCTTAGGTCTGTAAGGAGAAGAATTATGATGCTCAATCTTAAACTCATCACATAATTCCTTCATCATCTTGTTATTCAAATTTGACCCATTATCAGTGATAATCTTGCTCGGAACACCATACCGACAGATGATTTGGTTCTTGATAAACCGGACCACTACTTGCTTGGTCACATTGGCATATGATGCCGCTTCCACCCACTTGGTAAAATAGTCAATAGCCACCAATATGATTTAGGCTCAATCATTCTAATCATATCAATGCCCCACATGGAGAAAGGCCATGGAAAAGAGATAACATTGATAGGAGTTGGAGGCACATGAATTTTGTCAGCATAAACCTGGCATTTATGGCACTTCTTCACAAATTTGCAATAGTCAGATTCCATTGTCAGCCAATAGTAACCTGCCCTCAACATCTTTTTAGCCATTGCATGCCCATTGGCATGGGTACCAAAAGATCCTTCATGAATTTCTTTCATCAACATGTCTACTTCGTGTCTATCCACGCATCTGAGCAAGACCATGTCATAGTTTCTTTTATACAGCACATCATCATTCAAGAAGAAACTACAAGCCAACCTTCTCAAAGTCTTCTTATCTTTCTTGGATGCCCCAAGCGGGTACTCTTGATTTTGAAGAAAGCATTTAATATCATAATACCATGGTTTATCATCAACAACCTCTTCAACCACAAATACATGAGCTGGCCTATCAAGCCGCATAACATCGATTTTGGGCACATCATTCCACCAATTCACCACAATCATGGAGGATATAGTGGCTAAAGCATCCGCCATTCGATTTGCTACTCTGGGTACATGGTGAAACTCAACCTTATTGAAGAAAGTTAACAACCTTCTTGCATAATCTCGATAAGGAATCAAATCAGGTTGACGCGTCTCCCATTCTCCTTTAATCTGATTAATCACCGGTGCTGAATCTCCGTATACATCAAGAATCTTGATTCTTAAATCAATGCCTTCTTCCAAGCCCATAATACATGCTTCATACTCTGCTGCATTATTTGTGCAAGTGAATGTCAACCTTGCAGTGAAAGGAATATGAGAACCATGAGGAGTAACAATTATTGCCCCAATACCATTGCCATATTCATTAACAGCTCCATCAAAAATCAAACCCCAACGGGATCCAGGCTCAGGCCCTTCATCAGGTAATGGTTCTTCACAATCTTTAACCTTTAGATACATCACGTCCTCATCAGGAAAATCAAACCTGATTGGTTGAAAATCATCAATTGGCTGGTGTGCCAAATGGTCAGCCAAAACACTTCCTTTTATCGCTTTTTGACTTCGGTACTCGATATCATATTCTGACAACAACATTTGCCAACGAGCGATCCTCCCAGTTAAAGCAGGCTTTTCAAAGATATACTTGATTGGATCCATTTTGGATATCAACCAAGTAGTATGATTCAACATATACTGGCGGAGGCGCTTGGCAGCCCAAGCTAAAGCACAACACGTCTTTTCAAGCATTGAGTACCGAGACTCATAATTGGTGAACTTCTTGCTCAAATAATAAATGGCAAACTCTTTTCGACCAGATTCATCTTGTTGACCTAGAACACAGCCCATAGACTCTTACAGCACAGTCAAATACATGATAAAAGGTCTTCCTTCAACAAGAGGAGACAAAATCGGAGGTTCAAGCAGATACTCTTTAATCCTCTCACAAGCTTTATGACAATCCTCTGTCCAGACACAACCCTGATCTTTGCGGAGAAGCTTGAAGATCAGCGCACATGTGGCAGTCATATTGGATATAAATCGGGAGATGTAATTCAAATGTCCCAAGAATCCTCTTACTTGTTTTTCTATTTTGGGCGCAGGCATTTCCGGAATGGCTTTAACTTTACCAGGATCAACTTCAATGCCTTTTCGACTGACAATAAAGCCCAACAACTTTCTAGAACGGACACCAAAAGTGCATTTATTAGGATTCAAACGGAGCTTAAACTTTCTCAAACATTGCAATAACTTCAATAAGTACTCAATATGATCTTCTTCAGTCTTCGACTTACAAATCATATCATCCACATAGACCTCAATTTCTTTATGCATCATATCATGGAACAAAGTAGTCATAGCTCTCTGGTACGTTGCACCAACATTTTTCAAACCGAAGGGCATCACTCTGTAACAAAATGTTCCCCAGGGTGTAATGAATGTTGTTTTTTCCATATCCTCGGGTGCCATCTTTATCTGATTATAGCTGAAAAATCCGTCGATAAAAGAGAAGATGCTGAATTTAGCAGTATTATCTACCAACATATCAATGTGTGGCAATGGAAAATCATCTTTTGGACTAGCTTTATTCAGATCTCTATAGTCAACGCACATTCGGACTTTTCCATCTTTCTTTGGAACAGGCACAATATTGGCCACCCATTGAGGATACTCAGAAGTCACAAGAAAACCAGCATCAATCTGCTTTTGAACCTCCTCTTTGATCTTTACAGCCATGTCGGGACGAGTCCTTCTCAATTTCTGTTTCACAGGTGGACATTCAGGTTTCAATGGCAATCTATTCTCCACAATATCAGTATCAAGCCCAGGCATGTCTTGATAAGACCAAGAAAACACATCAACATATTCTCCAAGAAGCTCCACAATCCTCTTCTTAATATTTGACTGAAGCAGTGCCCCAATCTTGACTTCTTTTATATCATCATCTGAACCCAAATTAACCAAATCCATAGGCTCTTTATGAGGCTGAATGGCTCTTTCCTCGTGCTCCAGCAACCGAGAAATTTCATCTAAAATCTCCTCAATATCCTCTTCTTCAGCTCCAAACACAGGGAACTCAAAGTTGGGAGAGGGCATAGGGTCATTGTTTTCAATCGGTTTAGCAATCAATCTGCACAATGGTTTATGTTTGATTTTAGAATATAAACAAAAGTGCAAGTATTATGCAGATAAAAGTGATTATCACATTATTATTATTTTTGTTTTTTATGTTACCATTTTTCAGAAATAAAGCAAAAAGGGAAAACATAACACGGATAAACAAAATAACATTTTATTGATGATGATAAAATTTGAAACAAAGCCCTCACAAATTCACTTTCACCTTGGGCAGAGTGAAAGGATTTTTGAAAGAAACAAAAAAAAATTACTTTGAAATATGAACAATAGTAGGAACATCAACAGCTGTCCAATTCTGGAAAACTTGTCCATGTGTCATAAAATTGGGAAGCTCTTCCTCTTCATCATCTTCAATGATGGTAGTAGTAGAGTGATCTTTGTTGATGAATCCGGCACTGTGAAAGGCCTCATTAATACGCTTCAAATCTCTTCTGACTGTACCAGGCATAAAGTCCAAACCAGTTTTTCCCAGGTTATCAACCACATCAATAAATCGGCCCCAACCGTCAGCCCGACCAGTCTTTAGCACATGCAGGGCATCTTTCAAAGAAGACATGGGTAACTCATTCTTCTTACCAACTTTGTCATCAACGGGAAGAGCTTGGAATGGAGTTCCAACAGTTTCATCAACATCAACATATGAAAAGGATGAAAGGTGGCTCACCATCATCGCTTGCTCACTTCCAACAATTACCAGCTTATCATTCATAACAAATTATAATTTCTGATGAAGAGTTGAAGTCAGTGCCCCAGCCTCATGAATCCATGGTTGTCCAAGTAGACAACTATAAGCAGGATGAATATCCATTACTTGAAAAGTAATCTGGAAGAAGCACGGTCCTATTTTGATCGGAAGATCAACTTCTCCAATCACGGTCTTTCGAGATCCATCAAAAGCTTTAACAGCAACCCCACTATACCTCATGGGAGGACCTTGGTAAGAAAGCTTTGATAAAGTAGATTTTGGTAACACATTCAAAGAAGAGCCAGTATTAACCAATACATTGGAAATCGCATCTTCTTGACAATTCATGGAGATATGTAAAGCCAAATTGTGATTTCTCCCCTCCTCGGGTAACTCTTCATCACAGAAACTCAAATTATTACATGCTGTGAGGTTAGCAACAATTCCGTCAAATTGATTAACAGTCACATTATGTTCAACATATGCTTGTTCCAATACCTTCTGCAAAAATTTCCTATGGACTTCAGAATTCATCAGTAAGGACAACACTGCAATCTTGGACGGGGTATGCAAGAGTTGATCTACAACAATGTAATCACTCTTCTTGATCAATTTCAATACTTCATCCTCAAAAGCCTTCGAACCACTGGATTGACCAGAAGCATCGACATTAGTCTCATCTTGAGTTCATTTGCCAGCAATAACATTCTCCACAATCTTTGGAGGCTTAGGAGTAAAAACTCGACCACTCCGGGTCACTCTACTCACATCAGCGATGCTTACCACAGAAGACAAAGAAGGAATGGGCACTTCCTTACCATCTTCTACCATGGTACAATTGTACTTATACAGAACAACCTTGTCAGATTCATAGGATACCGGACTGGGCAACCGAATAACCAAAGGCGTAACAGCAGTCTTCTGACTATCATAAGAGATAACAACTCTTTCAGGAATATTAAAGCGTGGTGCAATAACATTCACCTCATTCTGATATTCATCTCTTTTAGCAGTGACCTCAATAAAATTCTCGTCCATCATCCTCTGAATATCCCTCTTCACTATCACACAACCACGAGGATTCACGGAACAAATACAGCAAGATGCATAGTCATGATCAATATCATGGTATTCACTCAAAAGTGCATACATTTCCACAAGAGATCTTCGGATCCAACGGATATAAAAAATTTTGAATGTACCAGGACATCCATAAACCATATTGACAGACGCCTAGCCATGATTAGGCAGCGGATTCGATTGAACATTAGGGTTGGAACCTTCGAAAGACAAAATACCACTCCTAGCTAACATTTGAACTTCCATCTTCAATGGATAACAGTTCTCAGTATCATGTCCCACTCCTCCCTGATGGAAAGCGCAATGAGCTTCGGGCTTATACCACCATGGAAAATCTTTTGGAACAGCAGGTGGTGCACGGGTCTGAACAAGATTCTTCTGAATTAAGCAAGGAAGTAAATCTGTATAGGTCATCAGAATCGGATCAAAATCTTTCTGAAAACGGCCCCGCTGATTGTTCTGTGGATTAGAATGTTGTTGCTGCACAGGAGCTGCCTGAACAACAGGAGCTGAACTGATAATAGGAGTAACGAATGCAACATGTTGCTGACACTGAACGTTCTTACTGTAACTCTTTTTGCGCCCTCCATGAGAAATGGTATGGGTCTCACCCTCTTTCTTCTTGGAAAATCCTCCGCCATACTTCTTGGAATTACCAACAGAATTATCATCTTTTTACAAACGTCCCCCACGGACACCTTCTTCTAATCCTATCCCCATATTAACCATCTCAGTGAAATCACTCGGGGCACTAGCAATCATACGCTCATAATAGAAAGGACTCAGAGTTTTCAGAAAAATCTTAGTCATCTCCTTTTCTTCGAAAGGAGGGTTGATCTGAGCAGCAATCTCGCGCCACCTTTGCGCGTATTCTGTGAATGTATCCTTATCTTTCTGAGCCATTTCCCGAAGCTGGTCACGATTAGGAGCCATATCCACATTATACTTATACTGTTTCACAAACGCCTCGCCCAAGTCTTCAAAAGTGCGAACTCGAGTACTGTCGAGCCCCATGTACCATTTCAAGGCGGCACCAGACAAACTATCTTGAAAGTAGTGAATGAGAAGCTGGTCATTATCCTTCTGAGCCGACATCTTACGAGCATACATAGTCAAATGACTCATCGGACAAGAGTTACCCTTATACTTTTCAAAGTCAGGGACTTTGAACTTATGCGGGATCTTTACATTAGGAACCAAGCATAACTCATGAGCATTCTTTCCAAATAGCTCTGTACCTCTCAGAGCTTTTATCTCTTTCTGCATCTCAGCAAACTGCAATTAAACAACAATATACGATCCAAAGGATCAACAACAAGCAACACCAAGGATCTACATCTTGAATGATGAATATGAAGCTTTAACAATGGTGGAAAGTGAATTACCACTCCAAATCAGAAAATCCTTCCAAATTGCAGCAAGATCTACACTCCAAAGCCTTGATCTATGAACAAAAATAAGAATGGATGAAGGTTTAGCTCTAAATTAGTAAGAATCAATGTGAATTCTTACTAACTTATGAAAGAAGAAATTGAGCTTTTGGTGAATTTTGGTAGTTGGGGAGAGAATTTGCAAGAGATTTTTTGGCTATCCAAAGCTTGTGAAATGAGTGAAATGAAGCCTCTATTTATAGAGTTTAGGCTTGGGAATTTGGTGGTTTGGAATTAGGCTTGGATGATCAAAATTAGGATTGGAATTCAAATTTGGAGGGAAATTAAAAGAGTGGTGATTAGTGGAGGTGTATGATAAGAATTAATATTGATGATGTAGGGAATTAAAACTGAGATGGAATATTCCAAAATGATGAAAATTGGTACCAATTACTGAAAATTTGAATTTGCTGCTATTTTTTTCAAAATTCGCACGCGTTAACCGATTAACCAATGTGTTAATCAATTAACACATTGTAAATTTGAGAAATTTGGCTTTTTGATGTGCTGTCTTGACTCCGGCTCGATTCTTTTGCTTGTCAAAGAAGGCATGGAAATAAACACATGAACCTTGGAGTCCCTTGAATAATAATCAATTAAATCTTGGAAACCCTTGATCAGATGATTTTGAATGCCTTGCAGATCAACTTTGACTTTGTTCAGATGAAATTCATTCGAGCTGCGGGACTGACTTTTTGGTATTTTTAACCTGTTCTTCCCCTGAAAATGTTAGTGAAAGAAAACAAAATATTTTTGGATTTTGATTAATGGTTAGTAAACATAAACAATTAAACAATAAAACAACTAACAGACACACACAAACCCCAAAGATCCCTGCAAGGCACAATCCTATAGAAGAGGGAACCAATGTGTGATCTTGTTTGTGGTATGAAACGCACAAGAAAAGTAAAGAATCTTAGGGGTAAAAATTAGGGTATTACACTAGTCAAATATTTTTAGGAAAATGCATATGTCTCGGATGATACCATGGTTCACTCAAATATCAAGGGACATAATATCTGCATAAGTGTAGATGACATTGCTAGACTGCTTGTTCTTAACAACTCTGGTATTCGGTGTTACAACAGAAAGGCTGTTGTATTACTTAAATCAATGACAACCTATTCAGAGCTTATTCAAATTATCAACCTTACCACATTCAAAAATGGAAAGGATTCAACCTCGACAACAAATCTCTTTGATAATATAAGGGTTTACCACAGGGCTGTAACAAATTCTTCCAAGATTTTGGATATTGACTCTAAGTATATGCTGTATCATCTGGCCAAAGGAGATAAAATCAACTTGCCTGCTTGTCTTTTCTACTACCTTTGTTTCTCTATCAACCTTTCTAAGAAAATATCTAAGATTCAAAGAACCTGGATTCCATATGGAAGATTAATCTCTGCAATCCTGATTGATTGCAAGATTATAGAGTCGTTGAATCCTCGAGCTGCACCAAAAATTATGTTTGGAAAATCCTTCCATGGTGAAGATCTGTTAGACATGTCCTTAATTACCAATGTGATTAAGGCACCCGAAGAACAGAATCTAGAAACAATTTCAAGCAGAAAGAGAAAGAGAGAGGCTGCAATGTCCGTAATGTCTAAAAAAAGAAAGGAGAAGCTGTTAGAAAAAAAACTAAAGTGTTAGAAACCGCAGAAACCTCCTTGGATCGTACAAATATCTTTGATTAGTCTCGACGTTCTGAAGCTGATCTTCTTCCTCGGTTGATGAACATCTTAGAAGATATTCAGAAGGAACAGAAGTTGCTCATAACTAAACTTAAAAAGCAAGAAGAATTCAACAAGAATATTCAAAACTTTCTTACTCAGCTCATTTCAAGAACACCTCCTTCTTCCCTACCTTAGGCACCTTAGGACTACCCCTGTTTTTTCTTTTCCGTTTTTCTTATGTTCCTTTCTTTTGTATATTTTGTTTTGAATGAAGTTTCCATTTTCCTTTGGTTATTCTGCTATCTCTTGATTATTATTTATCCTTCATCAGTATTTCTGTTAATAATCTCGCCATACTTTTTTATATATACCTTTTTGATTTCTGACAAAGGGGGAAAAAGTGAAATGATTTTTATATACCTATTCATAGAATTTTGATCCCCAACATTGTTCTAATATGCTTTTACTTCTAACCTGTGTTTAATATTTGATCAGGAACTTTGAAAAAAAGTTCACTGCCTTTTAGAACAGGCTATCAGAGGATATGATCAAGAAGCAATAAGAATACTCTAACTGAGCTTGCTTTGGTGCAATACATTATTCATGAAGATTTGGTTCTGACCACTCATTAATCAGAAGTAGAAGTCTATATATGCTATAATACCTCAGGCTTGTCAGAAGTTGTGAACTATCTGAAAGCATAATAACTAGACTCTACTGCTTCAAAGGCAGTGGACCTTATGGATATCAAATCTAGAAATGGTCATTCAGGAAATGTTCAAGTTTTGTACCTCCTAATGACATGATATTTGTGCACCTTTTGGTGACATGCTTAAAGAAACTAGCTCTGATACATGATGCGAGACATCAAGTCAGTTACTAATTAGGTTCTAATTAGGTCAATCGTATTCTGATAAAAAGTCATGTTTTGAGATGAAGACCAGGCAGTTCTACTCAGACTCTGATGGGACGTCACTGAGAAGTATTCCTTCTCAGTTCGTATGCTCTGTACTTCAAAATTATTTTGTAAGTTTTGGGATCAGGGGGAGACTCTGAACAAGCATAAATGAATTTTGAGAGTAACAAATTCAAAGGGAGCTGGTTAGCTTAACTCTGATTCTGTGGTTTATGATTATTACCCTGTACGAATTGTTCTATCAAAATACATGGTTTGTCATCATAAAAAAGGGGGAGATTGTAAGAACTAGATTGGTTCTACATTTGGGCTTAAGTTTTGATGAATACTGCACATGTTTTATTAGAGAACAATTCGGTACTCTATGAATTCTATCTAGTGTGTAGCTTTTGCTAAACAGGATCTGACTCTGATAGAAAGGCGTGTGACGTCATCAGACTCTGATCTAAACACTCTGGAAGAAAACATATGTTGTGTACAAGATAAAGTCAAAGTTCAGGAAAGTTTTTTTTAATGCAACGGTTATGAAGAACGTTTTTACTAAAGATTCTGATTGTGACTTTGTAAATAAGCCTTGAAGGATTTCTAAGAGATGTGCTTCTATCGCTTCAAGTTATGAAGTTTCTGAAGACAAGGTTCTGTTGAACAAAGTTCTGAAGATTCTGAAGACATCATTTCTGAAGTTCAAATTCTAAAGTTTATGAAGACAAGGTTCTGTTGAACAAAGTTCTGAAGATTCTGAAGACATCATTTCTGAAGTTCAAGTTCTGAATATTGTAAAGACATCATTTCTAAAGTTCAAGTTCTGAAGATTTTGAAGACAAGGTTCTGTTGAATAAAGTTTTGAAGACTCTGAAGACAAGAATATCTGAACAAGTTCTGAAGATTCTAAAGACGAGGTTCTGCTGAACAAGCATTAAAGTTTTTAAAGACATCACTTCTAACGACCAAGTGCTAAAGACTCTTAAGACAGGTTCTGCTGAACGAGATCTGAGATTATGAAGACTTAGGTTCTGAAGTTACAAGTATTGATCTCCCCACACATGCTTCATCAAATATACATATGAAGCCTCTGAAGAACTAAAAGACATAAGATCAAGAATGGTTGGATAATATGCTGAATATAATAGTACAAAAGTACTCTGTAACCTCTACCTAGAATAGGTGGCGCAATGACAACTCTTTTGTATTATGATGTTGACCATTCCTTCAAGTGACCGTTGAGATATTACAGTTGGAATTTGTTTTCTATTATACCCTCCAACATATCTATTCTCAAGCTCTATATATTGAAGATCTGAATGCTTGAAGAAAGTGTCGTAGAGCTGAAGAGCCGAAGTGAAGAAGAGAATAGACAGAGAGCGAGAATAATGAAAAAGAAGAAAAGAAAGAGCTGAAGAAAACATGAGAGTATGAGTGCAAAGCGGAAGCAAAGCACTAAGTTGTAAGCTAAAAAAGAAGATGCTTGATGCTCAACCAAAATAGAGCTCAACTCTACAAGAAAAAGAGATAAGCATTAAAAGAAGCTTTTAAGCTCAACAAAACTCATGATGATACGCTTTAAATCTCTTGGAGATTATTCGTAAGATAGTTTTGTATATTAGCAAGGAGCTGCTGTTCATATCTTGCTAGAAAACACTTTTGTGTTATTGTACTTAAACTTGTGTAATCTGTCGTTTAGAAGCAATTCTTGTACACACGTTTGTAACACTTTTCAAAGTGGTTATTCCTCAAGTGACTAAGTTGTTAGTTTGTATACTTGAGAGGGCTAAGTTGTTTTCTAACACTTAGAGGTTGTAATCTTTCTAGATTATTGGATTAAGTCCTTGTCTAAGGCGAAATCACCTTGGTGGGCAGACTGGAGTAACTTTATTAACAGTGAACCAGGATAAAAATTAATTTTGTCTATTTATTTTTATTCCCTTGTTAGCATTGAAGTTTGAATTCCGCTAAAATATCACATTTGGCGAAAAGGTTGAGCACTGGAAAGCTGAACTAGAAAGTTCTTCCTAGACGGTGATACTGATATTTGGAATATGGTAGTTGATAAATACACATCTCCCTCAGGTGAAGCTCGTAAAAGGCTAAAAGTAAATCTGAATGATCAGTTGGAAAAGGATGACAAGAATCATTAGAAAGAAAGAAGTTCCTTGTTTGCTGAAAGTCAATTCTTACTGAGTATGAGATGTTTTCAAATAAAAGATTGGTAAGTCTACATTTGAATTTCTCAGAAAGACTCTTAAGAACTCATTTAATTCAAGGAAACAAACGTTCATGTTTTGATTCAGAAGCATGGAGATCTCAAGATGAAGAACACTAAAACTGTTTGAGATGTTATTCTCAAATTTTCTATGGTTGCAGAACTCTGGGTTCTGAACTAAGGCTACTCTTTGTTAGATCACTTGAAGAAATTAATCAAAACCTCGCTGTCCAGATGAAGACTTTTGGAAACTGAAGGGTTTAAAGATTTGACTAAATTTTGGTAAAACATGTTGTTGAACAAAGTGTCCTGACATGACAAAATCTGTTAAAAGCAAACATGTCAAGCAAGATGTCCTAGCTTGTGGACTCGACATATTGGTCTGATATAGCAGGTTGTTGTAGATCTCGTCCAAGATTTAAGGAGCAATCAGAACATGGATCCAGGAATAAATAAACAGAGATTTCGAAGCCCATGGACTATTGAAGATTATAAAAGGACCACCAAGACCTAGGACTAAGTAGTTTTTCTCAGCGAGACCTAGTTAGACCTTGTTTTGACTTTTGTAAAAATAGAAATAAGGGTTTAGGGTTTTGAGAGTCGTGTACTTTCTTGTGTTGTAAGTCACCCTTTGTATCAGTTTGATACATTGTGATAGACATAGTTTTACAGATTCAGAAGCCTGTAGGTAATGAATTGTATATTGTTTTTGGATGAAGCTATTAAACAAATTCAAGTATTATTGTTAGTCAAGAGTCTTGACTGAATATTGTATTGGAAGGGGTGTCCTTCAATTGGACAGTTTGATGCAGCTGTCGGAAGTTGTAACTGTTAGATATCACTGAGGTGATTTAGGGATTGAGATAGGTTTCTCTTATCTAGATGGAGTTTCTAGATAGAATTGTACTGGGTAGGGAATTAAGTGATAAGTCACAGGAGGTTGTATACTTAGAATTAATACTACTGATAGTGAATTCATTCCTGGTTTGGTAGCCCCCAGATATAGGTGTTGTTGTTCACCGAATTGGGTAATCATATCTTTGTTTTATTTATCATTCTGTTATGTTCAATTCAGTCTGCTCTCTTGATCAGAAGTTTATGTCTTGACTGATGTTGAAACATCTGTCACAACATTGTTTTTAAACTGTAGTCTTTTTGAATGTTCTTGTTTCTGTCCTTGTTCTGACAAGCAGAGATCAATGCCTCGACATCTCTCAGGACATCTAAGATTGGCTACCAGAATTTTAATTGGTATCAGAGCAGGCATCCTGTTCTATTTTTGGATAAGTTCTAGGGAAGATACTTTCTAGTCTTGGAACAAGGAAGGAGGTTGCATGATCAGACCATCCTTGGGTGCTGTTGGATAGGTTGTTCCAGACAAACAACTATTGATGGTTGACTGATACCTTGTGAAGTTTCTACCGCTGCTGCTGATAATGATGCTATTGTTACGCATGGTGCCTTATAAGATGTTCTGACATCTTACCTGATGCATGTTGAAGATGGTGTGAGTTTCTATAGTTGTTTTGTCACCTCTAGCTTGGAGTAATAGACAAGAGAAAGCACTGTGACCCGGAGTCCTCTGAAGGATCTTTCTATGTTGCTTGGGAGATATTTCAATCAGGTAACATGAAGGGAAATAAAAGGAAAAATGTTGAGTTGAGGTCTTGTATATCCATTGGATTTGATAAATACTCTATGTCATGTTTAAAGTAGCCAAAGATACTTGAGTTGCCTCTCAAGTCCAATTATAAAGGCACATTTGAATGTGTTTTATAAATAGAGTCAGAAGAGAAAATGGTCAAAAAGATGCTTCAAGGATACCTTTGAAGAGAGCCAAGCTCAATTTATTTTTGCTTCCAACTCTTAGAGGAGTTTGTCCTTGCTTGAGGATGTCCTATTAGACCTGCTGGAATGAAGTTATTAGAAGGAAAGGTATAGTTGTTTAACTGTCAGCACAATTATACTGGCATTCAACTAGGCTAGAACTGAAGTAAATGCTGATCAATGTCAAAGCATTGTGAAGATATTGGATCCTTATCTTGGGAAGTGATTCTGTTTATCCAAGGATATTACTGGTTTATCTGAAGATGGTATTATTTGGAAGATTTATGTGTTGAAGATCTCTTCCTAGGTTGTGCTGGATGTTTTATTTCTAGAGCTAGACTTATGTTTCTCCTTGTGACCTGATCTATGCTGAAGGGATGTGAAGACATCTCTACCAGATTCTGTGCATTTGGAAGTCAAGGAAACATGTCTAGGACATTTACCCTGACATCTTTGAGACTTTTCTGGTCTTTCAAAGCTGAATTTGAGTGAACGTGTAAATAGTTGTGTCTATTAGGTTTGGTTATGGCATGGAATCTAATCATGTGTGGATGATTCCTTTGGAGAATTATGCTTGAAGGAGGTTGTCATCAAGGTATTTGTTCCTTCCTTGAGTTATCCTGAAAAGGAATGGTTGTTGGTTTTCTCTTTTATGTTCAGGATGGAGGTTGTTTACTCAAAATTGATTTCATGATCAAGTCTATGAGAGCATGGAACTCTTGTTCTGTTATGATGGAAAGGCCATTCAAGGTGGGATATTATCTGGAAGTCTAAGGGTTAGATCTTCAAGAGTGTTTCAGGCATGTGTGGTTTCATTAGGTGACTAGTCAAGTCAGTCATTAAATGTTCTAACATTGGAAAGAACATCAGGATGCTCATGATGTAGTCAGTTGTGTGCATTGTATAGGCTGGTATCCTTAGGAGTGGTTACTCTCCAACCATAAGGTTGTCCCCAAAGTCTATCTCTACCTCTTTGGATCATGCAATAGCTAAAAGCTTAAGGGAGTTGCTGATTGTTCTGTCTTGGAGTCTCATCTAAGATGTTAGATATGAGTGTTCCAGAGTTCTGTCTAGGGTAAGGGGGTGTTAGTACTGGAAGTTTTAGCTATGTTCCCTCATGATCAAGGACATGGTGGAAGGTATTCTGATTGGTCACTTATGGAGGTAGGTGGTTTTTGAGTGTGACTCAAGGAACCACCTGCTCAATCCTGTTGCTCTAGGCTTATGATGTCATCACCTGCTGAAACATTAGCCCTTACTAGTACTGATGTACTGTGTCTTGTGTTGGACTGTGCAAGGTTGAGTTTTGTAGGAAAGAAGACTGAAGGGCAGAGAAGAAGCAGACCTTGCTGAGAAGTCTGCTTAGAATAGGATGTCTGAACTTTGTGCTTCTGGGTTAAAGCTTCATGAGGCTCGTGAGAGTTTATTTCTTTCTATGGTATTCTGTTGTCTGTGATGATCTATGATTTACTGCACCTGTGACCTGTTGTGATTCTCATGTGTTCCTTGCAAAAGGAAGTGTATGGATAGTGAGTCCTATGGATGTTGACTCCAGAACCAAAGTAGATGGTTCCTGTGATTGAGACTGATGTCTTATTAGATGTTGAAACATTATCTTAGGTGATTATCTCTCAAAAAAAAAGGAAAGTTGTTTTTCCATGGGAGATAATTTGGAGTCCATAATGTGGAGATTCTGGCCAAGTCTGAAGATGAGTGTGGTGAGGATGTATGTCATGACTGTCAGTCTTTGTGAGCTCTTATTGTATACAGAAGAAGGATCTCTGCGAAGATGATTTTACTGTATGTATCTCAGAAGGAGATTGTATTAGCCTGAACCTTGTGAAGGGGGAAGGTTGAGGAGTTGTTATGGAGAATGTGCTTGGTGTCAAACCAGGTGTACATAACATCGTGCCTAATCAAGAAGCTAAGAGAAGTTGTGGTTCTCTTTCGTGGATGTGGGCATTTTAGAGTCAATTAGATTTATTCTCAAGAACAAGGGTGTCTATGGCTGTAAAATTCAAGAGGGATTTGTACAGTGGGTGGATGTGTTCAGTGTAACGCCCCGTTTTTATTTGATTATTATTTGTGAATATAATAGTGAGTTGTTGTAGTTAAATGTATGTTTGTTGTGTATTTGTTATGTTATATGTACCCGTAGTGAAGGGTAGTGGCCTTAAGATTGAGTCTTGAGGGTCGTAGGGGTGTATGACCGAAAACGTAGAAGTTGGTAGTGTGGAGACTAAAATTAGTTAGACTTATTTAATTAATAGTTGCTTAACCATAGTGTAAAATGGACGTTAGTAGAATGATATTATTGACGAGAATTATTATTATTAGTATTTAGTTGGATCCAAAAATTTTAATAATAATATAAGGGAATAAGTTGGAAAATTAGAGGTGTAGTGAGTGGAAGGGCATAGTGGTAATTGTATGAAGATTAAGTGAGGACAAATGAGGCAATTTATTATTTGGAGTATATGTGAGAATGAGAGAGTGGGAAGTCATTATTCATTCTACGTAAAAGTGAAAGAAAGCTGGAGAGCAAAAGGGAGAAGAGGCAAGGGCAAGAAGAAGGAGAGGAACCCATTGAGGAAGAGGGAAGCTCATCAATACAAGGTAAGGGTGGGATTTCTTTAATCACTCAAGGGTTAGATGATGTAGGTATGTGGGTAGGAATCATTAGGTCGATGCCATGGATTGTTGTTTGTGGATTAATTGGGGTTTTTGGGAAGAATCTATAACTAAAATGTTTGGGATTGATGAAATTGTTGTATTCGAATTGTTGTGATTGTTGTGAATAATGTATATGTGGTGTAAATGGGTTTTAATGGCTTAAACTGGGGTTATTGGGGTGAAAAATGCAATTTAAAAGTGTGAAATCGCAGTGGGAGAAGTGCTGTCATCGCAGGAACTTTTGGCTGAATTGCAGAGCCTGCTTAGCCCGTTCTAGCCCCCTTAGCGCGGTCCCCTCGGGCAGCTCATTTTAAAAACTTCGAAAATTCATAACTTTTGACTCGTAAATCCGTTTGGGTCGCCGTTCGAATCGTTGGAAAGCTGAATTTAGGTAATTTATGCTAAAATTATTTTCAATGATAGATTTCGAACTATTCGACGCGCCATATGTGTTTCCGTGTGGGTTCCGATGTGTTGAAATCTGAAATGTGGGAGTTAGTCGTAGGAATGTGTGTTGTGATTGTTGCTTATGATGTTGCGTGATGTTGTTGATAAGTTATTGTAGCATACCATGTGATTATAATCGTTGTTGCTTATAATGTTGTGTGATGATATTGTTGACTAGTTATGATATGAGGTGTTGTGAATTAACGGATAAATGCAATAGTTGTTGTTTATGAAGTTGCATGATGTTGTTGTTGAGTTGTTGTGGTGTAACTTGTAAATGTACTAGCTATTACTTATGCGGTAGTATGATGGTGACATTGAGTTGTTACGACATGTTATGTGGTAGGCATGTTTTGATGAGCTATATGCATGTTTCGATAAATGCGTGTTGATTGTCGGGTTGTATTGGCATGCTGATGAATATGTTATGTGCGTGCATGAGTTGTTGTTGCATGTTGTTATTGATGGTGCATGGCATGTGCATAGTTGTGGGATGGCATTCCCAGGTGGGGTGTTATCGTCTATCCGAATTCGTTGATGGAATTGTTGTTGTTGGCGTGATTGTGTGCCCAGATGGGGTGTAAGCAATCATAGTTGTTGGTGCGATCATGAAATAGGGGTCGTACGTGACCATGAAACAGGGGTCGTTGGTGTGATCATGAGATAGGGATCATACTTGACCATGAAACAGGGGTCAAGAGTTTTGACGGGAATTGTGATCGTGAAACAGGGATCGATATTGGTACGACATGTATTGAGTCTAGTTGGTGTCACATTGCATTCGTTGATAGTTGTGTTGCATTATGCTTTGTGTGATTATCTGTGTTTGCGTTGAAGTGCGTGATTCTCGTTGCAAGTTGTGATTGGGTGAACTACTTGATGATTTATACTCTTATATTTATATCATCTTTCTCTTTTGTTTGATTTGAGAATCTCACCCCTTCTGTTTATGGTGATGCTTTATACGGCATCCTGCAGGTGATCAGGAGTAGTGTAGAAGTTGCGGTTAGTGAAGATTAGGTGCTTCACTTTAGTTGGCGTCTACTCTGATATGTAACATTGGGAGTCGGGGAACGCTACTATGATATTTTATATGTTAAAGAATTATTAGTTATTTAAGATATGAAAACAAGTTTTGATTTATTGAAACCGTTACATTTTATTGATTACAATGAAAAATTTCCGCTGTGTAATAAATATGATTTTTGGATTAAAGTTGCATTAATATTTATCATATGTTACATGTTTTATTTATGAGCAAGTTCTTGTTGAAAGTAATACCCTTTTATTCTGAGTTGTTTCATTTTACTCTGATTTTTCGATTAAATTATTCGGGGGAATTTTGGGTGTGAAAAAGTGGTATCAGAGCAGGTCGGTCCGTCCGACCAGGTTGTCTAATTATGTTGTTCCCTAGTATGAGACATGCATGTGAAAACACTGTCGGTGCTTATTTTGTTTTCCAGTTGCAGGTTGGGAGTGAAATAAGTGGGGGAGAAGTATCTGCTTCTCTTGGATATTCCAGTGGTTAAGGGATTGGATATCATGTTTTCGCTTGAGGGAGTGCAGTGTTGGATTGTCCAACTGTTTGGGAATGGTGTGATCCTTGAGGGAAGACGGTCAGGTGTTTTTTTTGTTCGCTTTCTTGTGAGGGGGAAGGCGATGTTGTGGCTAGAGATAGGCCGGTGATGTGTGGAGTATCCTGACATGTTTCCTTAGGAGGTGCACATTTATCTTAGTTGGAACAAAATGACGTCATTTTTGGGACGAATTGGTGGAGATAAACCATGTGTTTACCAATTATTTAGATGAGTGGTGTAGTGTGTTGTTGAGACAAGTGTAGCTCCGGTGTTATTAGTTAAGAAGGAAGAAGGTAGTATGAGATTGTGTGTGGATTAGTGACAATTATGTAAGGTAATGAGCGAGAATAAATATCCATTTCAACGGGATTGATAATTTGATGGACCAACTGGTGGGCTAGTGTGTTTTCAGTATAATTGTATTTGAATCGGATTATCCTCAGATTTGGGGGAAATGTGAGGATAGTTGGAGGATCTTGGAAGTAAGAGAAAAATGCGAAACTCATGTTCATCAGTTCCAATCTTCTTTTTCGCACTTAAGAAATAGCCTACACTAAACATGTGATAATTTTTCTCTAGTAACTTCGATGGGAGCGATTCTAGACTTTTTGGAAAGCTTGCGAAATTTCCTACAGTTTGCATATAAACTTTATCTTCTACATGTTTTTGAAGAGGGATAAAAATGCGTTTGAAGATTTGGGTCTGATGCTGAATTTGGTGAGGACAGGTATACGGGATTCCTTGACCAGCCTCCATTACGCAGGTGATATCTTTTTAATCAAAACTCGGATTAAATCGATTATTGAATTTATGGAATCTACAGGAAATTCCCTTCATTTTGGCATATAATTTTGTACCAAGAAGGTCTGTATTGAAGGAGATAATTGCGTTTGAAGTTGAGTGAGTCTTGCTGAAAGTGGGTAAGATGAGGTCAGGTATAAGATGTTTAGTAACAGGACGCAGGTGAGGACCTCAGAGAAACACATGGAGATACGGCATATTCTAGTTGAGAATGAATTGAGTGGAGATATTTTTGAGGAATGGAGAAGGTTAAATAGTAACGTGGATTGTGTGTCATTGATGACGTGGTGTCAACACGTGTCAGGAAGATTTTGGAAAGTTTTTATCACCAACCCGATGATCAGATGGTACTGTTAAGATTGTGATTAGGATGAGACCAAATGTGAAACTATACGGATCATCGAGATTGTGAAATTAAAGAAAGGACAAATGATTTATTAGTATTATTAAAGTCCTCTGTTTGGATAAATGTTTCATTTAGAGCGGACCGATTTGGATTGTACTAGAATTAGTAGCATTTCCAGTTTTGGGAGAATAGTTAACAATTGTGTTGTGTTACAAGCGTGTATAGGAGAATATGTAATGGATTCTGGGCGTTTATATATCATTGACGAGGTTGAAAAGAAGGAAATTAATAAAACGGTTGTAAGCCTTAGAGAGATGGTGGAGCATTATGCTTAAGTAACTTTGGGCACGAAGTAAAGGATGCTATTGTAGTTGGGTAATGATGATGTATGCCACCGTTATGGTTGCCAGCTACCTATTGACAAATTGAGGAACTGATCACCCTTAATCTCCTGTTGATGGTAGACGGGATCATGTTGGATGGGATAGATGTGTCTTGCCAGCTGGTATAGTATGTACATTGAATTGTTTGAAGTCGAGCCAAGTGCTTGTGGATTGTTTGATTAGTCGAAGCATATTCCTATATCTGAACTGATAATAGGAGTAACGACTGCAACATGTTGCTGACACTGAACGTTCTTACTGTAACTCTTTTTGCGTCCTCCATGAGAAATGTCATGGGTCTCACCCTCTTTCTTCTTGGCAAATCCTCCGCCATACTTCTTGGAATTACCAACAGAATTATCATCTTTTGACAAACGTCCCTCACAGACACCTTCTTCTAATCCTATCCCCATATTAACCATCTCAGTGAAATCACTTGGGGAACTAGAAATCATACGCTCATAATAGAAAGGACTCAGAGTTTTCAGAAAAATATTAGTCATCTCCTTTTCTTCCAAAGGAGGGTTGATCTGAGCAGCAATCTCGCGCCACCTTTGCGCGTATTCTGTGAATGTATCCTTATCTTTCTGAGCCATTGCCCAAAGCTGGTCACGATTAGGAGCCATATCCACATTATACTTATACAGTTTCACAAACGCCTCACCCAAGTCTTCAAAAGTACGAACTCGAGTACTGTCGAGCCCCATGTACCATTTCAAGGCGGAACCAGAAAAACTATCTTGAAAGTAGTGAATGAGAAGCTGGTCATTATCCTTCTGAGCCGACATCTTACGAGCATACATAGTCAAATGACTCATCGGACAAGAGTTACCCTTATACTTTTCAAAGTCAGGGACTTTGAACTTATGCGGGATCTTTACATTAGGAACCAAGCATAACTCATGAGCATTCTTTCCAAATAGCTTTTTACCTCTCAGAGCTTTGATCTCTTTCTGAATCTCAGCAAACTGGTCTTGAATCTCTTCCATTCTATCATAAGCACTGGCATTTTCACTTGGAGCAGTATGGAAAATCTGTTCTTCACCAAAAGGAACAGTATGAACCACAGGCGGTGGTACAGTCATCACAGGTTGAACAGTAGGAACAACTGGAACTTCAGGAGGTGGTGGTGGTTGATAACCCTCAGGAACAAAGTTATGAGGCATGCCCCAGGGGAAACTAGGAGGCATGGAGTATTGAGGAACACTAGCAGGCGCCATAGAGATGGGCATAGAGATAATCTCAGAAATGACTGTCCTTTGCACAGGAGTTGAAAGCGGAAGAGGAGGGGGTAGTGGCTAATTCTGAGCAGCCACCAGAGCTTCCATCATAGCAGTGAGTCTTTCCAAACCATCCTTCAGAGTCGTCACTTCTTCACGAAGCTCACGGTTCTCTTGTTGCAACTGATCCATCTTCTTCTTCAGATTAGCCCGAGTATTATACTGGTGTGACAACTTGGCTGAATGAAGACCAAAGGGAAACAATAAGACACCTGAAAAAGGCAAAAAACAATGCAGAATGATACTTGATATGCAAGATGCAAATGCAAAGTTTTAAGGAATTATAAGGCATATTGCAAACATTGTTATTTGAAAACCAAAATCTCATTCATTAATGATGGAAAAGATTACATCTCGGAAGTACAAATTCAAGAATCCTAAAACAAAAGAGAATAAAGAAAACTAGATCCCTAGAGAATCCTATGAGAAGTCCCAGCTCTATCTTCCAGCTTCATGATGTGGGTCTGCATCTGAGTCTTCTCCATCAGTAACTGATCAACGATCAACTTCCAAGGAGATTTTGAACTCTTCGGAATATCGGAAACTGGCTGAATGCGAGAGGAAAATAAATCCTCTTGCGCCTTTCTCTTCTTGTTGGCAACTTCATCTTCATTCTTCCTCTTGAAGTGCTCTTGAAGTCTTGCATTCTCTAACTCGATGATCTGATACTTGTTCTTCCAAGCATCTCTCTCTTGTTGCATCTCGTCCAAAGCAATCTGAAGCTTCTTTGTATCTTCCATAAAGTAGAGAATATGCTTCTTATCAGTTAGAGATAAAGGCTCTTGATGCGCATAAGGCATCTTCAAAGTAATAGCTCTATTTTTAACCCACTGGAGGTAAGGTTCCGAAGAGACACAATTCGGATTTCCCAAACTTTCCTTTCCTTTTCTAAGAATATTGCACCAAGCTTCCACAATTTCTCTCTTGAGAGCAACCAGAGATTCTTCTTCCTTGAAAAAGAGACCGACCAAATGAATGTTCTTAGGTACCTCTCGCAAAGGATATCCCAACTGACGACGGGCCAACACTGGATTGTAGCTGATTCCACCCTTTGTACCAAGAAGAGGCACGTTGGGAAAATCACCACAACTGTCAATAATCATCACTCCAGAAGGGACACGGCTACACCAATCAATATCAGAATGAGTGAGAGACATGATTTTCCGCGACCAATACAAACCATCCTTGAGATTCCAAAAATCTGCAGACTTCGGCAAGTGAGAAATAAACCACTTGTAAAGCAAAGGTGCACAACAGATAATCATCCCTTCACCATGGAAATTCCAGAGGTGAATAGAATGGTAAGCATCGCCAAGCAAAGTGGGAATTGGATTCCCAATCAAGAAGATCTGAATAGCGTTGATGTCGACAAAGTTCTCAACATTCTGGAAGAGGAACAATCCATAAATAAGCAAGGCAAGAATAGCCTCAAAAGCAACTGTGTTTTTCACACTAGCAAAGTGATGAGCTCTATCCATCAAGAACTTAGCGGGTAACCCAAGAATCTTTCCTTTGGTATCCATGCGGGCCTTAATCTCAGAAACCTTCAAGTGAGTAACCTTCGCAATAACATGATGCTCGGGGACGGGATCCAAACCATAGAAAATCTGACCATAAACAGGAAAACCAAGTAGGAGAGAATACTCCTCTGGCGTAGGTACCAACTGATAATCAGGAAAGGTGAAACAATGCAGCAAAGGGTCATAAAACTGAACCAAAGTAGCAAGCAATCCTTCAGCCATATCAACCTTCAAGAGAGATAAAAGCCTTCCATATCTGGACTCGAACTTCTTGGTATCAGCAACCAAAGATCCTAGCTCTCTCAAACCTCCTAACTTAGGACTCTTGAAAGTATACTTCTTGGTACTTATCCTTCCAAAATCCATAACAAAAGTATCTGTAATGTTTGCAATAACACCTTTAAGTTCCTTGAAACCTTCCAAAAGAATGCTTATGAATGTATGAGTGCATGAATGCAACACCCACAAACAAGATCACACAAAGCACACGGGTCAAGGTTCAAGTCACGAGCATGAAGCCAAGGGTAAGAACCAATCCCACAAAGGTATCTACTATGGTTTTGTCTTCATTGTACCTGCAGAAAACAGTGGTTCTAACAAAGTGCCCAGGGTCCACAATCCACTATCAGACACACCAACACACCGATTTGCTCAGAGGTTGGTAGTTATCCTCAAGAGAATCTAACCTGAGTGTAGCATCGCGTGATAGCTAAGTCAGATTTGCATCTTCATAGCTTCCACGCTACTATCCTAAAAAGGCTAGGATGGGTTAAGGGTTACTACGGTCCTCAGTGTTATAGGCTTCTATGGAAAAAGTAATGCCTTCTCGATCACTCGATCGACATCAGTAATTCCAAAGCGGCAACCACCGAGTGGATAGATTCTCAAGTTCTTATTTTTCAGGATTCGACTCCTTCAAAGTTCCCTTGACTATACTATCCTCCTATCTCAAAGTGCACTCTGGTCCGGGTATATGACCTGTCTCACACACAGAGGAACTCCCAAACAGAACAAACAAATAACAAACAAATCAGACAAAAAATAGTAAATAAATCAAAGTAGGCTAAACCCCTCAAGGGAACCAGAGATTCTGGGTTTGATCCCCAGCAGAGTCGCCACATTTTTGTAGCGGGGAAATTTGTGAGTGTAAGCTATTGATTAACTTAACTAAAAAATAAGCAAGAGTCGCCACCACACTTTTATTTTATCCACGAAGGGAAAGGAAAAAGAGCGAACAAAACCTAAAGAGTTCTAAAACAACAAGAACAAACAGAGAAAGGGTAAGGGGGGTTGGTTACGCAATGGGAAGATGTTAGCACCCAAAATGTCTATAGTAATCTATAGGAGCCTTTTGAAACATCTATTTCTTTTTGGTCTGAAAATGGTTTGCTTGTAAAGAGATTGAGGAGATGAGAGGAGAATTATTTTTTAAGATTTTTGTGTTTGGAGAGACTTATCGCCTCATGCCTACGTACCCACGATGTGCAATGTAGGATCAAAACCCCGTAGTTCATGGTACAAAGAACAAAAATTTGTTTGTTTTGGTTGATTTTAAGTGTAAAGACAAATCGTCATTTCTAAACGAATAATTCAACTTAAAGAAATGAATCATGTCTAAACTTATGAAAAAGTTAAAGGAAAAAGTGCACGAGGGCACAAAAAGAGAATTTGATGAGTTTGATGTTTTTTAAAGTCTTTTAAAAAAAAGTGTCAATATGCTTATGTAGTTTAGCATTTGTTTAAGAAATGAAAAGAAAGGAGCAAAATCACTTGACAAAGTCAAGGTTTGATTATGAAAGAGGTGATAGTTTGAAATCAAGAAAGTTTTGAAAAAGAGAGAGTTTTGAAAATTGAAGAATGGGTGGAGAAGAAGTGACTATCCTAGTGCATAAAATAAAAGCTAGGGAAAAGAAGGATCTAACCAAAATGGAGCCACTTCAAACCAATATTAAGAGAGTTCCATCCTTAAGCAAAATGGCCAAATAAAGGCAAGTCTTCAATCAATACTCCAAGCAAAGGAATAAGAAGTCCTAAATCTAGGTCCATAAGTCCAATATTACTCCAAAAGAGGTCCATAAAGAGATCACTCCAAAGCATAGGATAGTAACCAATAGTCCAAGATGAGGAGAATTAAGTTTTTTATGGTTTAAGCCTTTATTAATGTTTTTGAGTCCAAATGGACAAAGAGAAAAAAAGGCATAAGCATAAACATGTGTCCAACGGACAAAGTGAAAATTGCGGAAACATAAACATGATATGAAATGAAGCATAAAAAATAAAAGAGATAGGGAGCGAGAAGGAAACATAAACAAAATTAATACAAAATATTGTTAGTAAATTAGTGATTAGTTGTTAGTGTTAATGATCAATAACAATTGAATAATTGCACTTAGGTCAAGGTTGATGAAACTCATTAGAGGATTGATAAAACCAAAGCCTCCTAACAACAAGTTTCATGAGTTTTGAACTGTAAGACAAATGATCAATATTCTTGATCGTTTCCGATGCGGGACAAATATTGCGCTATGTTAAGCAATTGCCGAGTAATTTACGGAGTAATTACCCTACCATGAGGCCGGTCAATAGCTCTTTGTGCTAATGTACACTAGATGAACGATATATAGATCGTCATCCGAAAGCAATACCGCACGAAAAGAAAAATGGTAACGATCTAGTCTTGATCGAAATTAAACAACGGAATTCCAAGATCTTTGACTTTCATCGATCAAAATAAAAGAGAATTAGATGAAGAAAAGCCAAATTAAACCACACAATTATGTGATCTAAGGCTAAGAACAAAGGAAAGGGGAAGAAAAATGGAAAAGGAAAGCAAAACAGTCCCAAAACAGAGCCAAAATAGCATTCTTGACACTGGTTAATCGGTTAACACATTTGGTTAATCGGTTAACCAATGCAGATTTTGAATTTTCGCACAAAATAGGGTGTTAATCAGTTAACCAATTTACACTGTGTTTGGTTAATCGGTTAACACTGCACCAGAAGCAAAAAAAATGTGCAAAATTCAGCATGATCTTCTTTCAAAACATTTTTCAAACACCTTATGATCATGAATTGAATTTGCACGAATTTTAAAGTAAAAATAGACAGAGAAACCTGCAATCAAACAACAATATACGATCCAAAGGATCAACAACAAGCAACACCAAGGATCTACATCTTGAATGATGAATATGAAGATTTAACAATGGTGGAAAGTGAATTACCACTCCAAATCAGAAAATCCTTCCAAATTGCAGCAAGATCTACACTCCAAAGCCTTGATCTATGAATAAAAATAAGAATGGATGAAGGTTTAGCTCTAAATTAGTAAGAATCAATGTGAATTCTTACTAACTTATGAAAGAAGAAATTGAGCTTTTGGTGAATTTTGGTAGTTGTGGAGAGAATTTGCAAGAGATTTTTTGGCTATCCAAAGCTTGTGAAATGAGTGAAATGAAGCCTCTATTTATAGAGTTTAGGCTTGGGAATTTGGTGGTTTGGAATTAGGCTTGGATGATCAAAATTAGGATTGGAATTCAAATTTGGAGGGAAATTAAAAGAGTGGTAATTAGTGGAGGTGTATGATAAGAATTAATATTGATGATGTAGAGAATTAAAACTGAGATGGAATATTCCAAAATGATGAAAATTGGTACCAATTACTAAAAATTTGAATTTGCTGCTATTTTTTTCAAAATTTGCATGCGTTAACCGATTAACCAATGTGTTAATCGATTAACACAGTGTAAATTTGGGAAATTTGGCTTTTTGATGTGCTGTCTTGACTCCGACTCGATTCTTTTGCTTGTCAAAGAAGGCATGGAAATAAACACATGAACCTTGGAGTCCCTTGAATAATAATCAATTAAATCTTGGAAACCCTTGATCAGATGATTTTGAATGCCTTGCAGATCAACCTTGACTTTGTTCAGATGAAATTCATTCGAGCTGCGGGACTGACCTTTTGGTATTTTTAACCTGTTCTTCCCCTGAAAATGTTAGTGAAAGAAAACAAAATATTTTTGGATTTTGATTAATGGTTAGTAAACATAAACAATTAAACAATAAAAAAACTAACAGACACACACAAACCCCAAAGATCCCTGCAAGGCACAATCCTATAGAAGAGGGAACCAATGTGTGATCTTGTTTGTGGTATGAAATGCACAAGAAAAGCAAAGAATCTTAGGGGTAAAAATTAGGGTATTACACTAGTCAAAGATTTTTAGGAAAATGCATATGTCTCGGATGATAACATGGTTCACTCAAATATCAAGGGACATAATATCTGCATAAGTGAAGATGACATTGCTAGAGTGCTTCTTCTTAACAACTCTGGTATTCGGTGTTACAACAGAAAAGCTGTTGTATTACTTAAATCAACGACAACCTATTCAGAGCTTATTCAAATTATCAACCTTACCATATTCAAAAATGGAAATGATTCAACCTCGACAACAAATCTCTTTGATAATATAAGGGTTTACCACAGGGCTGTAACAAATTCTTCCAAGATTTTGGATATTGACTCTAAGTATATGTTGTATCATCTGGCCAAAGGAGATAAAATCAACTTGCCTGCTTGTCTTTTCTACTACCTTTGTTCCTCTATCAACCTTTCTAAGAAAATATCTAAGATTCAAAGAACCTGGATTCCCTATGGAAGATTAATCTCTGCAATCCTGATTGATTGGAAGATTATAGAGTCGTTGAATCCTCGAGCTGCACCAAAAATTATGTTTGGAAAATCCTTCCATGGTGAAGATCTGTTAGACATGTCCTTAATTAACCAATGTGATTAAGGAACCCGAAGAATAGAATCTAGAAACAATTTCAAGCAGAAAGAGAAAGAGAGAGGCTGCAATGTCCGTAATGTCTAAAAAAAAGAAAGGAGAAGCTGTTAGAAAAAAACCACAGTGTTAAAAACTGCATAAACCTCCTTGGATCATACAAATATCTTTGATTAGTCTCGACGTTCTGAAGCTGATCTTCTTCCTCGGTTGATGAACATCTTAGAAGATATTCAGAAGGAACAGAAGTTGCTCATAACTAAACTTAAAAAGCAAGAAGAATTCAACAAGAATATTCAAAACTTTCTTACTCAACTCATTTCAAGAACACCTCCTTCTTCCCTACCTTAGGCACCTTAGGACTACCCCTATTTTTTCTTTTCCGTTTTTCTTATATTCCTTTCTTTTGTATATTTTGTTTTGAATGAAGTTTCTGTTTTCCTTTGGTTATTCTGCTATCTCTTGATTATTACTTATCCTTCATCAGTATTTCTGTTAATAATCTCGCCATACTTTTTATATATACCTTTTTGATTTCTGACAAAGGGGGAAAAAGTGAAATGATTTTTATATACCTATTCTCAGAATTTTGATCCCCAACATTGTTCTAATATGCTTTTACTTCTAACCTGTGTTTAATATTTGATCAGGAACTTTGAAAAAAAGTTCACTGCCTTTTAGAACAGGCTATCAGAGGATATGATTAAGAAGCAATAAGAATGCTCTAACTGAGCTTGCTTTGGTGCAATACATTATTCATGAAGATTTGGTTCTGACCACTCATTAATCAGAAGTAGAAGTCTATATATGCTATAATACCTCAGGCTTGTCAGAAGTTGTGAACTATATGAAAGCATAATAACTAGACTCTACTGCTTCAAAGGCAGTGGACCTTATGGATATCAAATCTAGAAATTGTCATTCAGGAAATGTTCAAGTTTTGTACCTCCTAATGACATGATATTTGTGCACCTTTTGGTGACATGCTTAAAGAACCTAGCTCTGATACATGACGCGAGACATCAAGTCAGTTACTAATTAGGTTCTGATTACGTCAATCGTATTCTGATAAAAAGCCAGGTTCTGAGATGAAGACCAGGCAGTTCTAGTCAGACTCTGATGGGATGCCACTGAGAAGTATTCCTTCTTAGTTCGTATGCTCTGTACTTCAAAATTATTTTTTGAGTCTTGGGATCAGGGGGAGACTCTGAACAAGCATAAATGAATTTTGAGAGTAACAAATTCAAAGGGAGCTGGTTAGCTTAACTCTGATTCTGTGGTTTATGGTTATTACCCTGTACGAATTGTTCTATCAAAATACATGGTTTGTCATCATCAAAAAGGGGGAGATTGTAAGAACAAGATTGGTTCTACATTTGGCCTTAAGTTTTGATGATAACTGCACATGTTTTATTAGAGAACAATTCGGTACTCTATGAATTCTATCTAGTGTGTAGCTTTTGCTAAACAGGATCTGACTCTGATAGAAAGGCGTGTGACGTCATCAGACTCTGATCTAAACGCTCTGGAAGAAAACATATGTTGTGTACAAGATAAAGTCAAAGTTAAGGAAAGTTTTTTTTAATGCAACAGTTCTGAAGAACGTTTTTACTAAAGATTCTGATTGTGACTTTGTAAATAAGCCTTGAAGGCTTTCTAAGAGATGTGCTTCTATCGCTTCAAGTTAAGAAGTTTCTGAAGACAAGGTTCTGTTGAACAAAGTTCTGAAGATTCTGAAGACATCATTTCTGAAGTTCAAATTCTAAAGTTTATGAAGACAAGGTTCTGTTGAACAAAGTTCTGAAGATTCTGAAGACATCATTTCTGAAGTTCAAGTTCTGAATATTGTAAAGACATCATTTCTGAAGTTCAAGTTTTGAAGATTTTGAAGACAAGGTTCTGTTGAACAAAGTTTTGAAGACTCTAAAGACAAGAATATCTGAACAAGTTCTAAAGATTCTAAAGACGAGGTTCTGCTGAACAAGCATTAAAGTTTTTAAAGACATCACTTCTAACGAACAAGTGCTAAAGACTCTTAAGACAGGTTCTGCTGAACGAAGATCTGAGATTATGAAGACTTAGGTTCTGAAGTTACAAGTATTGATCTCCCCACACATGCTTCATCAAATATACATATGAAGCCTCTGAAGAACTAAAAGACATAAGATCAAGAATGGTTGGATAATATGCTGAATATAATAGTACAAAAGTACTCTGTAACCTCTACCTAGAATAAGTGGCGCAATGACAACTCTTTTGTATTATGATGTTGACCATTCCTTCAAGTGACCGTTGAGATATTACAGTTGGAATTTGTTTCCTATAATACCCTCCAACAGATCTAATCTCAAGCTCTATATATTGAAGATCTGAATGCTTGAAGAAAGTGACGAAGAGAATAGACAGAGAGCGAGAATAATGAAAAAGAAGAAAAGAAAGAGCTGAAGAAAACACGAGAGTATGAGTGCAAAGCGGAAGCAAAGCACCAAGCTGTAAGCTCAAAAAGAAGATGCTTGATGCTCAACCAAAATAGAGCGCAACTCTACAAGAAAAAGAGATAAGCATTAAAAGAAGCTTTTAAGCTCAACAAAACTCATGATGATACGCTTCAAATCTCTTGGAGATTATTCGTAAGATAGTTTTGTGTATTAGCAAGGAACTGCTGTTCATATATTGCTAGAAAACACTTTTGTGTTATTGTACTTAAACTTGTGTAATCTGTCGTTTAGAAGCAATTCTTGTACACACGTTTGTAACACTTTTCAAAGTGGTTATTCCTCAAGTGACTAAGTTGTTAGTTTGTATACTTGAGAGGGCTAAGTTGTTTTCTAACACTTAGAGGTTGTAATCTTTCTAGATTATTGGATTAAGTCCTTGTCTAAGGCGAAATCACCTTGGTGGGCAGAATGGAGTAACTTTGTTAACAGTGAACCAGGATAAAAAATAAATTTGTCTATTTATTTTTATTCCCTTGTTAGCATTGAAGTTTGAATTCCGCTAAAATATCACATTTGGCGAAACCCAATTCAAACCCCCATTTCTTGTGTTTCTCGCCCCTTCAATTGGTATCAGAGCTTCAGTTCTGGTATTGATGTTTATCAAACACTTAACTGTGTCAGATAAAGATCCAGATGAGCTTTGAGAAACACCTTGATGGTTTCTACTCCACCACCTGCTGTTCCATTCTCAAATGTTCTTAGTTCTATCTTCCACCATTGTTGGTGAAAAGGTTGAGCACTGGAAAGCTGAACTAGAAAGTTCTTCCTAGACGGTGATACTGATATTTGGAATATGGTAGTTGATAAATACACATCTCCCTCAGGTGAAGCTCGTAAAAGGCTAAAAGTAAATCTGAATGATCAGTTGGAAAAGGATGACAAGAATCATTAGAAAGAAAGAAGTTCCTTGTTTGCTGAAAGTCAATTCTTACTGAATATGAGATGTTTTCAAATAAAAGATTGGTAAGTCTACATTTGAATTTCTCAGAAAGACTCATTAAGAACTCATTTAATTCAAGGAAACAAACGTTCATGTTTTGATCAGAAGCATGGAGATCTCAAGATGAAGAACACTAAAACTGTTTGAGATGTTATTCTCAAATATTTTATGGTTGCAGAACTCTGGGTTCTGAACTAAGGCTACTCTTTATTAGATCACTTGAAGAAATTAATCAAAACCTCGCTGTCTAGATGAAGACTTTTGGAAACTGAAGGGTTTAAAGATTTGACTAAATTTTGGTAAAACATGTTGTTGAACAAAGTGTCCTGACATGACAAAATCTGTTAAAAGGAAACATGTCAAGCAAGATATCCTAGCTTGTGGACTCGACATCTTAGTCTGATATAGCAGGTTGTTGCAGATCTGGTCCAAGATTTAAGGAGCAATCAGAACATGGATCAAGGAATAAATAAACAAAGATTTCGAAGCCCATGGACTATTGAAGATTATAAAAGGACCACCAAGACCTAGGACTAAGTAGTTTTTCTCAGTGAGACCTAGTTAGACCTTGTTTTGACTTTTGTAAAAATAGAAATAAGTGTTTAGGGTTTTGAGAGTCGTGTACTTTCTTGTGTTGTAAGTCACCCTTTGTATCAGTTTGATACATTGTGATAGACATAGTTTTATAGATTCAGAAGCTTGTAGGTAATGAATTGTATATTGTTCTTGGATGAAGCTATTAAACAAATTCAAGTATTATTGTTAGTCAAGAGTCTTGATTGAATATTGTATTGGAAGGGGTGTCTTTCAATTGGACAGTTTGATGCAGCTGTCGGAGGTTGTAACTGTTAGATATCACTGAGGTGACTTAGGGATTGAGATATGTTTCTCTTATCTAGATGGAGTTTCTAGATAGAATTGCACTGGGTAGGGAATTAAGTGATAAGTTACCAGAGGTTGTATACTTAGAATTAATACTACTGATAGTGAATTCATTCTTGGTTTGGTAGCCCCCAGATGTAGGTGTTGTTGTTCACCGAATTGGGTAATCATATCTTTGTGTTATTTATCATTCTATTATGTTCAATTCAGTCTGCTCTCTTGATCAGAAGTTTATGTCTTGACTGATGTTGAAACATCTGCCACAACATTATTTTTAAACTGCAGTCTTTTTGAATGTTCTTGTTTCTGTCCTTGTTCTGACAAGCAGAGATCAATGCCTCGACATCTCTCAGGACATCTAAGATCGGCTACCAGAATTTCAATTGGTATCAAAGCAGGCATCCTGTTCTATTTCTGGATGAGTTCTAGGGAAGATACTTTCTGGTCTTTGAACAAGGAAGGAGGTTGCATGATCAGACCATCCTTTGGTGCTGTTGGATAGGTTGTTCCAGACAAACAACTATTGATGGTTGACTGATACCTTGTGAAGTTTCTACCACTGCTGCTGATAATGATGCTATTGTTACGCATGGTGCCTTATAAGATGTTCTGACATCTTACCTGATGCATGTTGAAGATGGTGTGAGTTTCTATAGTTGTTTTGTCACCTCTAGCTTGGAGTAATAGACAGGAGAAAGCACTGTGACCTGGAGTCCTCTGAAGGATCTTTCTATGTTGCTTGGGAGATATTTCAATCAGGTAACATGAAGGGAAATAAAAGGAAAAATGTTGAGTTGAGGTCTTGTGTATCCATTGGATTTGATAAATACTCTATGTCATGTTTAAAGTAGCCAAAGATACTTGAGTTGCCTCTCAAGTACACTTATAAAGGCACATTTGAATATGTTTTATAAATAGAGTCAGAAGAGAAGATGGTCAAAAAGATGCTTCAAGGATACCTTTAAAGAGAGCCAAGCGCAATTTATTTTTGCTTCCAACTCTTAGAGGAGTTTGTCCTTGCTTGAGGATGTCCTATTAGACCTGTTGGAATGAAGTTATTAGAAGGAATGGTATAGTTGTTTAACTGTCAGCACAATTGTACTGGCATTCAACTAGGCTAGAACTGAAGTAAATGTTGATCAATGTCAAAGCATTGTGAAGATATTGGATCCTTATCTTGGGAAGTGATTCTGTTTATCCAAGGATGTTACTGGTTTATCTGAAGATGGTATTATTTGGAAGATTTATGTGTTGAAGATCTCTTCCTAGGTTGTGCTGGATGTTTTATTTCTAGAGTTAGACTTATGTTTCTCCTTGTGACCTGATCTATGCTGAAGGGATGTGAAGACATCTCTACCAGATTCTGTGCATTTGGAAATCAAGGAAACATGTCTAGGACATTTACCCTGACATCTTTGAGACTTTTCTGGTCTTTCAAAGCTGAATTTGAGTGACCTTGTAGATAGTTGTGTCTATTAGGTTTGGTTATGGCATGGAAACTAATTATGTGTGGATGATTCCTTTGGAGAATTATGCTTGAAGGAGGTTGTCATCAAGGTATTTGTTCCTTCCTTGAGTTATCCTGAAAAGGAATGGTTGTTGGTTTTCTCTTTTATGTTCAGGATGGAGGTTGTTTACTCAAAATTGATTTCATGATCAAGTCTATGAGAGCATGGAACTCTTGTTCTGTTATGATGGAAAGGCCATTCAAGGTGGGATATTATCTGGAAGTCTAAGGGTTAGATCTTCAAGAGTGTTTCAGGCATGTGTGGTTTCATTAGGTGACTAGTCAAGTCAGTCATTAAATGTTCTAACATTGGAAAGAACATCAGGATGCTCATGCTGTAGTCAGTTGTGTGCATTGTATAGGCTGATATCCTTAGGAGTGGTTGCTCTCCAACCATAAGGTTGTCCCCAAAGTCTATCTCTACCTCTTTGGATCATGCAATAGCTAAAAGCTTAAGGGAGTTGCTGATTGTTCTGTCTTGGAGTCTCATCTAAGATGTTAGATATGAGTGTTCCAGAGTTCTGTCTAGGGTAAGGGGATGTTAGTACTGGAAGTTTTAGCTATGTTCCCTCATGATCAAGGACATGGTGGAATATATTCTGATTGGTCACTTATGAAGGTAGGTGGTTTTTGAGTGTGACTCAAGGAAGTACCTGCTCAATCCTGTTGCTCTAGGCTTATGATGTCATCACCTGCTGAAACATTAGCCCTTACTAGTACTGATGTACTGTGTCTTGTGTTGGACTGTGCAAGGTTGAGTTTTGTAGGAAAGAAGACTGAAGGGCAGAGGAGAAGCAGAACTTGCTGAGAAGTCTGCTTATAATAGGATGTCTAAACTTTGTGCTTCTGGGTTAAAGCTTCATGAGGCTCGTGAGAGTTTATTTCTTTCTATGGTATTCTGCTTTCTGTGATGATCTATGATCTACTGCACCTGTGACCTGTTGTGATTCTCATGTGTTCCTTGCAAAAGGAAGTGTATGGATAGTGAGTCCTATGGATGTTGACTCCAGAACCAAAGTAGATGGTTCCTGTGATTGAGACTGATGTCTTAATGGATGTTGAAACATTATCTTAGGTGATTATCTCTCCAAAAAAAAGGAAAGTTTTTTTTTCCATGGGAGATAATTTGGAGTCCATAATGTGGAGATTCTGGCCAAGTCTGAAGATGAGTGTGGTGAGGATATATGTCATGACTGTCAGTCTTTGTGAGCTCTTATTGTATATAGAAGAAGGATCTCTGCGAAGATGATTTTGTTGTATGTATCTCAGAAGGAGATTGTATTAGCCTGAACCTTGTGAAGGGGGAAGGTTGAGGAGTTGTTATGGAGAATGTGCTTGGTGTCAAACCAGGTGTACATAACATCGTGCCTAATCAAGAAGCTAAGAGAAGTTGTGTGTCTCTTTCGTGGATGTGAGCATTTCAGAGTCAATTAGATTTATTCTCAAGAACAAGGGTGTCTATGGCTGTAAAATTCAAGAGGGATTTGTACAGTGGGTGGATGTGTTCAGTGTAACGCCCCGTTTTTATTTGATTATTATTTGTGAATATAATAGTGAGTTGTTGTAGTTGATTGTATGTTTGTTGTGTATTTGTTATGTTATATGTAACCGTAGTGAAGGGTAGTGGCCTTAAGATTGAGTCTTGAGGGTCGTAGGGGTGTATGACCGAAAACGTAGAAGTTGGTAGTGTGGAGACTAAAATTAGTTAGACTTATTTAATTAATAATTGCTTAACCATAGTGTAAAATGGACGTTAGTAGAATGATATTATTGACGAGAATTATTATTATCAGTATTTAGTTGGATCAAAAAATTTTAATAATAATATAAGGGAATAAGTTGGAAAATTAGAGGTGTAGTGAGTAGAAGGACATAGTGGTAATTGTATGAAGATTAAGTGAGGACAAATGAGGCAATTTATTATTTGGCGTATATGTCAGAATGAGAGAGTGGGAAGTCATTACTCATTCTACGTAAAAGTGAAAGAAAGTTGGAGAGCAAAAGGGAGAAGAGGCAAGGGCAAGAAGAAGGAGAGGAACCCATTGAGGAAGAGGGAAGCTCATCAATACAAGGTAAGGGTGGGATTTCTTTAATCACTCAAGGGTTATATGATGTAGGTATGTGGGTAGGAATCATTAGGTTGATGCCATGGATTGTTGTTTGTGGATTAATTAGGGTTTTTGGGAAGAATCTATAACTAAAATGTTTGGGATTGATGAAATTGTTGTATTCGAATTGTTGTGATTGTTGTGAATAATGTATATGTGGTGTAAATGGGTTTTAATGGCTTAAACTGGGGTTATTGGGGTGAAAAATGCAATTTAAAGGTGTGAAATCGCAGTGGGGGAAGTGCTGTCATCGCAGGCACTTTTGGCTGAATCGCAGAGCCTGCTTAGCCCGTTCTAGCCCGCTTAGTGCGGTCCCCTCTGGCAGCTCATTTTAAAAACTTCGAAAATTCATAACTTTTGACTCGTAAATCCGTTTGGGTCGCCGTTCGAATCGTTGGAAAGATGAATTTATGTACTTTATCCTAAAATTATTTTCAATGATGGATTTCCAACTATTCGACGCGCCATATGTGTTTCCGTGTGGGTTCCGATGTGTTGAAATCTGAAATGTGGGAGTTAGTCGTAGGAATGTGTGTTGTGATTGTTGCTTATGATGTTGCGTGATGTTGTTGATAAGTTGTTGTAGCATACCATGTGATTATAATCGTTGTTGCTTATAATGTTGTGTGATGATATTGTTGACTAGTTATGATATGAGGTGTTGTGAATTAACGGATAAATGCAATAGTTGTTGTTTATGAAGTTGCATGATGTTGTTGTTGAGTTGTTGTGGTGTAACTTGTAAATGTACTAGCCGTTACTTATACGGTAGTATGATGGTGACATTGAGTTGTTACAACATGTTATGTGGTAGGCATGTTTTGATGAGCTATATGCATGTTTCTATAAATGCGTGTTGATTTTCGGGTGGTATTGGCATGATGATGAATATGTTATGTGCGTGCATGAGTCGTTGTTGCATGTTGTTATTGATGGTGCATGGCACGTGCATAGTTGTGGGATAGCGTGCCCAGATGGGGTGTTATCGTCTATCCAAATTCCTTGATAGAATTGTTGTTGTTGGCGTGATTGTGTGCCCAGATGGGGTGTAAGCAATCATAGTTGCTGGTGCGATCATGAATTAGGAGTCGTACGTGACCATGAAATATGGGTCGTTGGTGTGATCATGAGATAGGGATCATACTTGACCATGAAACACGGGTCGAGAGTTCCGACGGGAATTGTGATCATGAAACAGGGATCGATATTGGTACCACATGCATTGAGTCTAGTTGGTGTCTCATTGCATTCGTTGATAGTTGTGTTACATTATGCTTTGTGTGATTATCTGTGTTTGTGTTGAAGTGTGTGATTCTCGTTGGAAGTTGTGATTGGGTGAACTACTTGATGATTTATACTCTTGCATTTATATCATCTTTCTCTTTTGTTTGATTTGAGAATCTCACCCCTTCTGTGTATGGTGATGCTTTATACGGCATCATGCAGGTGATCAGGAGTAGTGTAGAAGTTGCGGTTAGTGAAGATTAGGTGCTTCACTTTAGTTGGCGTCTGCTCTGATATGTAACATTGGGAGTCGGGGAACGCTACTATGATATTTTGTATGTTAAAGAATTATTAGTTATTTATGATATGAAAACTAGTTTTGATTAATTGAAACCGTTACATTTTATTGATTACAATGAAAAATTTCCGCTGTGTAATAAAGATGATTTTTGGATTAAAGTTGCATTAATATTTATCATATGTTACATGTTTTATTTATGAGCAAGTTCTTGTTGAAAGTAATACCCTTTTACTCTGAGTTGTTTCATTTTACTCTGATTTTTCGATTAAATTATTCGGGGGAGTTTTGGGTGTTAAAAAGTGGTATGAGAACAGGTTGGTCCGTCCGGCCAGGTTGTCTAATTATGTTGTTCCCTAGTATGAGACATGCATGTAAAAACACTGTCGGTGCTTGTTTTGTTTTCCAGTTGCAGGTTGGGAATGAAACAAGTAGGGGAGAAGTATCTGCTTCTCTTGGATATTCCAGTGGTTGAGGGATTGGATATCATGTTGTCGCTTGAGGGAGTGCAGTGTTGGATTGTCCAACTGTTTGAGAATGGTGTGATCCTTGAGGGAAGACGGTCAACTGTTTTCGTTGTTCGCTTTCTTGTGAGGTGTAAGGCGATGTTGTGGCTAGAGATAGGCCGATGATGTGTGGAGTATCCTGACATGTTTCCTTAGGAGGTGCACAATTATCTTAGTTGGAACAAAATGATGTCATTTTTGGGACGAATTGGTGGAGATAAACCATATGTTTACCAATTATTTAGATGAGTGGTGTAGTGTGTTGTTGAGACAAGTGTAGCTCCGGTGTTATTATTTAAGAAGGAAGAAGGTAGTATGAGATTGTGTGTGGATTAGTGACAATTGTGTAAGGTAATGGGCGAGAATAAATATCCATTTCAATGGGATTGATAATTTGATGGACCAACTGGTGGGCTAGTGTGTTTTCAGTATAATTGTATTGGAATCGGATTATCCTCAGATTTGGGGGAAAGGTGAGGATAGTTGGAGGATCTTGGAAGTAAGAGAAAAATGTGGAACTCATGTTCATCATTTCCAATCTTCTTTTTCGCACTTAAGAAATAGCCTACACTAAACAGGTGATAACTTTTCTCTAGTAACTCCGATGGGAGCGATTCTGGACTTTTTGGAAAGCTTGCGAAATTTCCTACAGTTTGCATATATACTTTGTCTTATACATGTTTTTGAAGAGGGAGAAAAACGCGTTTGAAGATTTGGGTCTGATGCTGAATTTGGTGAGGACAGGTATACGGGATTCCTTGACCAGCCTCCATTGCGCAGGTGATAACTTTTTAATCGAAACTCGGATTAAATCGATTATTGAATTTATGGAATCTACAGGAAATTCCCTTCATTTTGGCATATAATTTTGTACCAAGAAGGTCTGTATTGAAGGAGATAATTGCGTTTGAAGTTGAGTGAGTCTTGCTGAAAGTGGGTAAGATGAGGTCAGGTATAAGATGTTTAGTAACAGGACGGAGGTGAGGACCTCAGAGATACACATGGAGATGCGGCATATTCCAGTTGAGAATGATTAGAGTGGAGATATTTTTGAGGAATGGAGAAGGTTAAATAGTAACGTGGATCATGTGTCATTGATGACGTGGTGTCAACATGTGTCAGGAAGATTTTGAAAAGTTTCTATCACCAACTCGATGATGAGATGGTACTGTTAAGACTGTGATTAGGATGAGACCAAATGTGAAACTATACGGATCATCGAGATTGTGAAATTAAAGAAAGGACGAAGGATTTATTAGTATTATTAAAGTCCTC
The DNA here is from genome assembly GCA_022829125.1 of Lathyrus tuberosus. Taxonomy (NCBI): domain Eukaryota; kingdom Viridiplantae; phylum Streptophyta; class Magnoliopsida; order Fabales; family Fabaceae; genus Lathyrus; species Lathyrus tuberosus. The sequence goes on along the minus strand of JALAZF010000021.1, from coordinate 19,623,003 downwards.
TATTTGGATAAATGTTTCATTTAGAGCGGACCGATTTGGATTGTACTAGAAGTAGTAGCGTTTCCAGTTTTGGGAGAATAGTTAACAATTGTGTTGTGTTACAAGCGTGTATAGGAGAATATGTAATGGATTCTGGGCGTTTATATATCATTGATGAGATTGAAAAGAAGGAAATTAAGAAAACGGTTGTAAGCCTTAGAGAGATGGTGGAGCATTATGCTTAAGTAACTTTGGGCACGAAGTAAAGGATGCTATTGTAGTTGGGTAATGATGATGTATGCCACCGTTATGGTTGCCAGCTGCCTATTGACAAATCGAGGAACTGATCACCCTTAATCTCCTGTTGATTGTAGAAGGGATCATGTTGGATGGGATAGATGTGTCTTGCCAGCTGGTATAGTATGTACATTGAATTGTTTGAAGTCGAGCCAAGTGCTTGTGGATTGTTTGATTAGTCGATGCATATTCCTATATCTGAAGATGAGGCGGATTCGAGGCTTTTGTATGTTAATTAGATGATGTTGATAGTTACTTATCAGAAGCAGAGATTAACGTACTGACTAAAGATATGCCAAGGGTGTCGCCATGGAGAGCCTTATTATTATTAGTAAAGAAAAGGATGACAGCATGAGGTTGCGTGTGGATCGGTGAGTAGTATGGAAACTCACAATTGTGTCCTGGGTAGCTTGAGTTTTGATTTGAGATGAATCGAGAATCCGATAGACATGAGACTTGAAGCATTGGAAAGATGATCCAGTGAGGGAGTAAATGGAAATGCGAGACCATGATTCAACCAAGGATGTTTGGTAGAGGATAGTAGTGACTAGTATGCCTTAAAGTGTGCGTAGGGAGTATGGATCGTATCTTCCATACTTATTTGGATAAGTTAAAACTGGTGTTCATTGTGGATGTTCAGATCTATTATAAAAATCGAAAGAAGAACGTGTAGAGTAATTGAGAATTGAGTTACAAGTATTGAAATAAGTGGAGTTATATGTTAAATTATCAAAGTGTGATTTTTGGTTAGTAGAGATGAGTTTACTTGGTTGTGTTAATTCAGATGAGGGTATTGTTGTGGGTCTATCCAAAGTAGATGTAGTTCTACAATGAGGAAGCTCTGAAGTGGGTTAAGGGGAGTATAATATTCTTGGACTTAGTTGGTTATTATCACGGAGTTTTGTAGCAGGAATCGTGAAGGGCGCTTAGCGCCGTTGAGCGCGCCCAGCGCGGTCTGGAAGACTCTCGCCCTCTCGAGGCAGAAGCGAGCGCGCTTAGCGCGAGTCAAATCCCGCTTAGCGCGGTATGAGAGTGGAAAAGGTGACTTTTTCTTGTCTAAATTAATTGGAAATATGTATCCTTATACGGTTATGGTATTGGGATGCTGTTATGTGTTTAAGATGAGTTTAGACAGTGTGATAATATAAGATGGTAAAGTTGTAGCTGCTGTTTTACGATAGTTGGAGATTCATGAAAGTATCTATCCTATTCAAGATTTGGAATTGGCTGAGGTTGTAATTGTGTTGGGTATCCGGAGGTATTATTTTTATGAATCTAGGTCCAAAGTGTTTAGTAATCACAAGAGTGTAGAATACCTGTTTGGTCAGAATTTTCGATGAGTTAAGACGAAAGTCGTTTCTTATGTCTGCTTTGATAGTCGGAAGTTGGATGTGAACTTGGTAGATTTGATAGTTGCGAGTAATTCGAGTGTGAGTAGCTAATTTCTATGATGGGGAATTAGGGGAGTGTTGCCTATGATGATGGTAACGATCGTGTTGTGTTCTGGTTCATAGTGAACCTGTGTGTTCTTAACTTGGGTATTCTTTGTGTCTTGAGTTGGTCGTCGAGTGCATTGCGTGAGCATTGCATCTTGTTGTTGTTGTCGTTAATAAGGTAGTTTGTTATTTTGTGTTAACCGCGGTGTTGCCTTTCATGGCATGAGGATTGATTAGTCGGATACGAGGACGTATCCGGGGTAGTTCGCATCAGGTGAATTTTCGAGGACGAAAATATTCTAAGTGGGGGAGAGTTGTAACGCCCCGTTTTTATTTAATTATTATTTGTGAATATAATAGTGAGTTGTTGTAGTTGATTGTATGTTTGTTGTGTATTTGTTATGTTATATGTACCCGTAGTGAAGGGTAGTGGCCTTAAGATTGAGTCTTGAGGGTCGTAGGGGTGTATGACCGAAAACGTAGAAGTTGGTAGTGTGAAGACTAAAATTAGTTAGACTTATTTAATTAATAATTACTTAACAATAGTGTAAAATGGACATTAGTAGAATGATATAATTGACGAGAATTATTATTATTAGTATTTAGTTGGATCCAAAAATATTAATAATAATATAAGGGAATAAGTTGGAAAATTAGAGGTGTAGTGAGTGGAAGGGCATAGTGGTAATTGTATGAAGATTAAGTGAGGGAAAATGAGGCAATTCATTATTTGGAGTATATGTGAGAATGAGAGAGTGTGAAGTCATTATTCATTCTACGTAAAAGTGAAAGAAAGTTGGAGAGCAAAAGGGAGAAGAGGCTAGGGCAAGAAGAAGGAGAGGAACCCATTGAGGAAGAGGGAAGCTCATCAATACAAGGTAAGGGTGAGATTTCTTTAATCACTCAAGGGTTAGATGATGTAGGTATGTGGGTAGGAATCATTAGGTTGATGCCATGGATTGTTGTTTGTGGATTAATTAGGGTTTTTGGGAAGAATCTATAACTAAAATTTTGGGATTGATGAAATTGTTGTATTCTAATTGTTGTGATTGTTGTGAATAATATATATGTGGTGTAAATGGGTTTTAATGACTTAAACTGGGGTTATTGGGGTGAAAAATGCAATTTAAAGGTGTGAAATCGCAGTGGGAGAAGTGCTGTCATCGCAGACACTTTTCGCTGAATCGCAGAGCCCGCTTAGCGTGGTCCCCACGGGAAGCTCATTTTAAAAACTTCGAAAATTCATAACTTTTGACTCGTAAATCCGTTTGGGTCGCTGTTCGAATCGTTGGAAAGCTGACTTTATGTACTTTATGTTAACATTATTTTCAATGATAGATTTCCAACTATTCAATGCACCATATGTGTTTCCGTGTGGGTTCCGATGTGTTGAAATGTGAAATGTGGGAGTTAGTCATAGGAATGTGTGTTGTGATTGTTGCTTATGATGTTGCGTGATGTTGTTGATAAGTTGTTATAGCATACCATGTGATTGTAATCGTTTTTGCTTATAATGTTGTGTGATGATATTGTTGACTAGTTATGATATGAGGTGTTGTGACTTAACGGATAAATGCAATAATTGTTGTTTATGAAGTTGCATGATGTTGATGTTGAGTTGTTGTGGTGTAACTTGTAAATGCACTAGCTGTTACTTATGCGGTAGTATGATGGTGACATTGAGTTGTTACAACATGTTATGTGGTAGGCATGTTTTGATGAGCTATATGCATGTTTCGATAAATGCGTGTTGATTGTCGGGTGGTATTGGCATGATGATGAATATGTTATGTGCGTGCATGAGTCGTTGTTGCATGTTGTCGTTGATGGTGCATGGCATGTGCATAGTTGTGGGATGGCGTGCCCAGGTGGGGTGTTATCGTCTATCCGAATTCCTTAATGGAATTGTTGTTGTTGTCGTGATTGTGTGCCCAGATGGGGTGTAAGCAATCATAGTTGTTGGTGCGATCATGAAATAGGGGTCGTACGTGACCATGAAATAGGGGTCGTTGGTGTGATCATGAGATAGGGATCATACTTGACCATGAAACAGGGGTCGAGAGTTCCGACGGGAACTGTGATCATGAAACAGGGATCGATATTGGTACCACATGCATTGAGTCTAGTTGGTGTCTCATTGCATTCGTTGATAGTTGTGTTGCATTATGCTCTGTGTGATTATTTGTGTTTGCGTTGAAGTGTGTGATTCTCGTTGGAAGTTGTGATTGGGTGAACTACTTGATGATTTATACTCTTATATTTATATCATCTTTCTCTTTTGTTTGATTTGAGAATCTCACCCCTTCTGTGTATGGTGATGCTTTATACGGCATCCTGCAGGTTATCAGGAGTAATGTAGAAGTTGCGGTTAGTGAAGATTAGGTGCTTCACTTTAGTTGGCGTCTGCTCTGATATGTAACATTGGGAGTCGGGGAACGCTACTATGATATTTTATATGTTAAAGAATTATTAGTTATTTATGATATGAAAACTAGTTTTGATTAATTGAAACCGTTACATTTTATTGATTACAATGAAAATTTTCCGCTGTGTAATAAAGATGATTTTTGGATTAAAGTTGCATTAATATTTATCATATGTTACATGTTTTATTTATGAGCAAGTTCTTGTTGAAAGTAATACCCTTTTATTCCGAGTTGTTTCATTTTACTCTGATTTTTCGATTAAATTATTCGGGGGGATTTTGGGTGTTACATTCAGGGGGAGAATAATCAATTGTAGTATTTTGTCTCAATCCAAAATTCTTAGGTTGTGATACAAGGAGTGTGGTCCTGTTATTCATCTTACTTATGAGCATGAAGATGCTCATGTGATTCTTGAGAAGATGTGATGCCAGGAAAGATGTCTTGCCATTGTGGAGTGTTGATTTTGTGGCCTTGTCAGCTCTGCTTAGGAGTTTAAATTGTTAAGGCTTTTGACTTATTTCAACTATATTCTTAATTCTTAGAAGAGACCTGAGAAATAAGTTTGAATATTGTCTGGGAGAATTTATTTTTCTCTGCAGAATGAGTTAAGGTTCATGGGAGTCCTTGTTGGGAGATGTTGAACATAATGTCTTAACATATTAGTCAGCCCCTGGTTGAAAGGAGCATGCTGGGGTTACTTGAAGGATCTGTGACTATGTCTCAGAGGCTATAAGAGAGACTAGACAAAGTATGACTAGATGTCAGGATATTGTTTAGGACTTTTGGTTATTTCCAAGTAGGTTTATTTAGACGATGTTCCTTGGACAATGGAGAGCATGCCTAAGAGAAGGTGTGTTAAACATGTGTCTTGGTACATGCGCATTCCTTGGACGTTCTCCCTAAAGTTGAAACAGTCAAATCCTAGTTGGGCGGTGCATAGTCATTTATGATGAAGTTATCTACCTCAATTTATATCCATATTGAATTGTTCTTCGGTAACTTCTATGGACTGTTAATTTCTAGAGAAACCGTTGGCTATTTAAAGGGGGTCACTGCTTCTTGAGTCTCAAGTTGTGTTCCTTTTGCCGTGTCGTGTCTTCATGGATTTTGTCCGGGTTTGGGTAAGTACCATTTGGGTCTGGGACTATGTTGGTTACTTTTGCCAATTTTTGGCTAAAAAGGGGGAGAATGGGTGTGTATTCATCTCAGTTGTGGGTTGGTCCTTACAACACATAACTGATATCCTTTTGTTTGTGGAGTCCATTCTTGCAGTTGCTTTGTAAGGATGTTGGATAGGATGTTTTAACAAGATCTTGAAAAGAAATGGATAGAATCATGATATATGAGATCATCATGACAAAGCATTTCTAAGAAGTGTGGCATGCTATTCAGAACAGAATTCTTTTCAGATCTATTCTGATGCATCATGATTAGAATGCTCAAAAGGCTACAAAGTACTTGGAGTTGAAGTACTTCTGCAGATGAATCAAATTGATGTCAGATTTGATGATAAGATTGGTAGTTAAAAGCCTAAGGTTATTGAAAGATTGCAAATCTAGAGATTACCTTTTTAGATGTTGAAGGTAACGGAGCTGCTAAAGAAGTACAAGATGAAGAAATCAGAAGATACTCAATCAGAAGCTATCGCAGTTCTTACCCCTCTAAGAAAGCTTAGATAGAAATCTTTACTTTCTGAAGTACTGATGCTGGGTGATAAGACTAAGCCAGTAAGAACAAGATCAACATTCAAACCTTCTGAAGAAATGTTTCATGGTTTGTGATGACACCTATCATTTATTTGACCTAATTTACGCATGTTTTCCTACTGTTTTTATTAATTTTTCTACTATTATGCTAGCTACTTGTTTTGTTTCAGGAGCTGTGTGCGAGGATACGAGGCGAAACAGACAGAAAGCGAGGAAATGGAGCAGACAAGCACCTCTGGCAACCCATGGCGTTCATCATAGGGGTGCCATGGATGGTCCACACACCTAGTAGTGGGATGACCTAGTCATGCCCACTTTGTGAGCATGGTGGTTGCCATGAGGGGTGTGGCGGTCGCCACCCTTTGGAATGACCAAACAGTTACAAACCAGCCAAGCTTGGTCTCCAAGGAACCACAACTGGTTCATACTTTTTCTCCACGACGTTGAGCCAGTTCCTAGGCATTTTCTAGGGTTTTGGACCCCTATAAATACCCTTTTCCACACCATTTTCAAATCATCCAAACTCTGTGCAAACTTAAGCCCTTATACTGTCAAATTTGTAAGCTATATTCTTCTTACATCGGAGAGGTATTGCAGTGTCGATTGAGTCTATATCAAGTTTGGAGCACCCTTTATTCCTACAACAATTTATTTCGGTTGTTTACTTTCCGTCTAGATTTACTTTCCGCGCCGCAATTTGTATTGGATTAAAGACTCCGTTCGGAGCTGGTTTATTTATTTATTCAGCATTTAGCTTTATTTTGTCTTGCCCTTTATCTTCCTTTCCTTATTTAATCGCACTTATTCCCTCCGTCTTAATTACTTTTCTTTATCTGCAATTATGTTTAATTCCGCATTTAAAACCGTTTATGTTTTATTTTCCCTAAACATGTCCGACTAATTTACTTTATGTTGTGATGTGAGGAGCGTCAATAGACGAGGCTCTACACATTGTCTCCCTAGGATTACTTTTGTGGGTTATTTTGGTTTAAGCGCAATTTTTCGGAACCTCTTTTAATCTACAAAATGGGTTTGTCTTTGGTTAGCCGACACCGCGAAAGCACTTTGTTAACCAATTAGGAAACTTTAACTTTTCTAGAAGGAGGTTTTAAAACTATTGGCGGACGCGTTTATAGGTTTAGGATCGGTACTTAAGCGGAAGCTGAAGGACCCTTTTTAAGTTAATCTTTCCAATCAAAAATACTTTTCAGTTAAGTAAAGAGTCTAATTTCTTAAAAGTGAGTTTACTACTTTAACGCAATACGCGCCCGCCATATGTGATAAATGTGGGGTATAAATTAGAGAGTAAGTTTATTTTAAATACACGAAAGCGACAGTTCCTGTTAAATTAGTTCTTTTGTAAATAGAAAACATTGCCCCGCAAGCTGTCTTAGTGGAGATGATCAGAGTGTCGTCGATTGATGTGAATTACATTTCAGCATAGTTATTTATCTGTCTTTATTAAAGTTTTTTATCCAGTTCCTTCCTTTTTAAACTATTTCACTCGCCTTAGCTAAACACCGTAACAACTAGGATTAATAATCTTTGACTTTTGGTCTCTGTGGGATTGATATCTTTTAAAACTATACGTTAGGCTATGTACTAACAATTAGTTTACTCACACCCAATAAAGTTTTTGGCGCCGTTGCCGGGGACCAATTACGTCAAGTATTGCAACTTTGTTGTTACACCGTTTAGACTTAGGCACCTTATTACCGGTCGATGCGAAGAAATTGCAACACTGGTAATTTAGTAGATCCAATAGAAGAACCCGAAAGGTACGCACGCGCACGTCTTTTGCTTCGAAAGTTTAGAAGAGCGATGGCTGAAGAACAAAACCAAAGACCTCTTAAGGACTTTGCCCTTCCTTCTAATGAAGAGCCCCACTCAAGTATAGTTAAACCAGATATCGCAGCTCATACTTTTGAGCTAAAACCAGCTCTATTACAGTTGGTGCAACAAAATCAGTTTGTCGGTCTCCCTATTGAGAACCCGAACCAACATTTAAAAGTTTTTATCCAATTAGCGGATACCCTAAAAGCCAATGGTTGTCTTCCTGAGGCGATACGTCTGAGGGTATTTCCTTTTTCCCTCAGAGATAGGGCACAATCATTGTTGGATTCCCTTCCACCCAATTCAATAACCACATGGAATGACCTTAAGAAAGTTTTCCTTGCTAGATATTTCCCACCAAGTAAGACCGCGGTCCTACGAAACCAAATCACTAGATTTACCCAAGAAGACGACGAATCTCTCTTCGATGCTTGGGAAAGATATAAAGAACTATTAAAATCCTGTCCACACCATGGTTTAGAATAATGGCTGATTATCCACACCTTCTACAATGGACTTCTGTATAACACTAAAATGACCATCGACGCTGCTGTTGGTGGTGCACTGATGAACAAACCCTACCCCGAAGCTTGCTCTCTCATCGAAGATATGACCCAAAACCATTATCAATGGGGGACGAAATGAACATCAGTGGAGAAAAAGGAGCCCAAAGGAGGGATATATGAGGTCAGTTGTCTTGACACGATGAAAGCTAAGATGGACGCTTTAGCCGAAAAGGTAGAAAACATGTCCGTAAAACCTGCAGCTATCGTAGCTGCAGTGCAACCCGGATGCAAAATCTGTGGAACCCAAGGGCACATAACTGCTGAATGTAGTCTCTTAGCTGAGCCAACTCCGGATCAAGTCAATTATGCTCAAGGAAATCCTTTTTCAAATACCTATAACCCTGGATGGAGGAATCACCCAAACTTTTCGTATAAGAACAATAACCCTAATCAGAACTCTGCACCCCAAAGACCTCAAGGTTTTCAAGCCTAAAGACCAACACAACCTCTACAAGCTGCTCCCTAGAATTCAAATTTAGAAAAAATCACGGAGAACTTCATTTCAGCCCAAACTCAGCAAAATAAGGAATTCTTGAATCAAAACATTCACATAAATGAGCTGATTACCCAACTAGGCACTAAAGTTGACTCTGTGATAACCCACGACAAAATGCTTGAAACCCAAATTTCTCAAGTAGCCCAACAACAAGCTGTCCAGGCTATGTTAGGAAGACAATTTCCTAGACAACCTCAACCTAACCCAAAGGGGCATGTTAACGATCTTTCCCTGAGAAGTGGAACCGCCTATGATGGACCAGAAAACTCTAGGTTGGTAACGCCGGAACAACCAAAGAAGAATGTTGTGGCCACACCTGAGGAACTGACTGAGGAGAATGTAGAGCCTGAAAAGGAAAAGGAATCTAGCATTAAGGATGGAGTTAAAAATGACCAAGCCTATACACCACCTCCTTCTTACAAGCCTCTGATTCCATATCCACAAAGACTTAAACAAACTAAATTAGATAACCAATACAAAAGGTTTGTAAAATTAATCGAGAAACTCCATGTAGAGATTCTATTCACCGAAGCTATTACCCAAATACCATCTTATGCTAAATTCCTAAAAGACATCTTAACCAATAAGCGTAGACTTGATGACCCTAAACCATTAGAATGCAACTCTATCACTGAGAATCAACTAGCCAACAAGGAGAAAGACCCAGGAAGTTTTTCTATACCTTGTGTTTTGGGAAATCATGTTATCAATAAAGCCCTTCTGGACTTGGGAGCCAGCGTGAGCCTTATGCCTTTAGCTGTTTGTAATAGGTTAGACCTGGGGGACATGCAACCAACTAGGATGTCTCTTCAATTGGCCGAAAGGTCGGTTAAATAACTAATAGGTATCCTAGAGGAAGCCCCTGTTAGGATTGGTCAACTTTATATACCCACACACTTTATGGTAATGGACATCAAAGAAGATGAAGAAATTCCTATCCTTCTGGGAAGACCCTTCCTATCCACCGCTGGGGCTATAATAGATGTCAAGAGAGAAAAGATGACTTTCGAAGTAGGTGATGAGAAGGTAGAATTTATCCTTTCCAAATTTTTACAAGCTCTTGCGATAAACAATCTATGATGCTCCATTGATATTATCGATGAGTGTATAAAGGAGTTTGAAACACATACCAAAACCGAGCTTGAAACACAAACTAAAACTATAAAACTGCCTTCAACTGAGATAATGGAGGACGATGGACTAAAAGTATATACACCTTATGTGGACGACAACCTTCATGAATGTTTGTCACTTACCCCTAACCATTTTCCTGGTCCTAAGACAGCGACTGTAGAACTTAAAGAGTTACCTAAGAATCTAAGATATGAATTCCTCGATAAGGAATTAAATCTTCCGGTTATAGTAAATTCAAACTTAAACAAGGACAAGACAAATCAACTCTTAGATGTCTTATGTAAGTACCCTTCAGCTCTATGATACAATATTTCTGATTTAAAAGGATAAGCCCATCTGTATGCATGCATCGAATTATGCTAGAGGAAGATTCTAAACCCTCTGGGGAACACCAGAGGAGGATAAACCCTAACATGAGCGATGTGGTCAAAAGGGAAGTGCTGAAATTACTGGACGCCAGAATAATATACCAAATCTCTGATAGTAAATGGGTTAGCCTAGTACATGTCGAACCCAAGAAAGGAGGCATCACAGTAATGCAGAACGAAAAAGGAGAATTAGTGCCACAACGTATAGTAAATGGCTGGCGTATGTGCATCGACTATAGAAAGCTAAACAAAGTAACCAAGAAGGACCATTTTCCCATTCCATTCATTGACCAAATGCTAGAACGTTTAGCCAGGCATTCCTATTTTTTCTATTTAGACGGGTATTCAGGATTTTTTCAAATCCTTATTCACCCTGACGACCAGGAGAAAACAACCTTTACATGCCCTTACGGAACTTTTCCTATCGGCGGATGCCTTTTGGACTATGCAACGCTCCTGCGACATTCCAACGATGTATGATGGCCATATTCGCAGATTTCCTTGACGAGATAATGGAGGTTTTTATGGATGACTTCTCAATGCGCGAATCCAGTTTTAAAGACTGCCTCGCTAACCTAGAAAAGATTTTGGAAAGATGCGTACAGGTAAATCTCGTATTAAACTCGAAAAAGTGCCATTTTATGGTTACAGAGGGTATAGTATTAGGACACGTAGTTTTCGACAGAGGGATTGAGGTTGACAAAGCTAAGATTGAGATAATAGAAAACCTTCAGCCACCTAAAACAGTTAGGGAAGTACGAAGTTTTCTTGGACACGCCGGGTTCTACCGACGTTTTATCAAGGACTTCTCAAGGATAACAAAACCCCTAACAGGTGTCTTGATGAAAGACGCCGAGTTTGTTTTTGATGAGAAATGCATAGAAGTGTTTAATATTTTAAAGCAAGCATTGATTTTTGCTTCTATCATACAACTCCGAGACTGGAATAAGCCATTCGAGATCATGTGCGATGCGAGTGACTTCGCTGTCGGGGTTGTTCTGGGAAAAAGAACCGACAAGAAAATGCATGTGATATATTATGCAAGCAGAACGCTAGACGCGACTCAACTTAATTACGCCACCACTGAAAAAGAATTCCTAGCAGTAGTTCTTGGAATAGACAAATTTTGTTCTTACTTAGTCGGAGCCAAGATCATAGTATACACCGACCATGCGGCCATAAGATATCTTCTGAAGAAGAAGGATGCAAAGCCTAGACTACTCTGCTGGATTCTCCTGCTATAGGAGTTTGATCTTGAAATTAGAGACAAAAAGGGAACTGAAAATGTAGTAGCTGACCACCTTTCAAGGTTAGAGTACCTAAAGCCAAATCATATTCCTATCAACGACGACTTCACCTTTGATCGACTAGTAGCATCAGTCCAAAAATGGGCAGATCCAGATAACGATGAAGCTGAACCCAGTATAGAGTCTGCCCTTGCAATAACAAACGTTTCCTGGTATGCCGATTTTGTTAATTATCTTGCAGCCGATATTCTACCCCCGGATCTGACATATCAACAAAAGAAAAAGTTCTTACACGACATAAAACATTTCTAATAGGATAAACCATTGCTTTTTAAGAGAGGAGCAGATGGCATATTTCGTCGCTGCGTCCCTGAAGAGGAAGTTGAAAACATAATAACTCATTGCCACTCCACACCTTATGGTGGCCACGCTAGCACCTCGAAAACATGCACAAAAATCTTCCAGGCAGGCCTCTATTGGCCCACCTTATGGCGCGATGTGCACGCCTACATAGTCAAATGTGATAGGTGCCAACGCACTGTAAACATTTCCACACGTGATGAAATGCCCCTGAGGAACATTCAAGAAGTATAAATTTTTGATGTCCGGGGAATAGATTTCATGGGACCATTTCTATCATCTATGGGAAATAAATATATATTAGTTTCGGTTGATTATGTATCTAAATGGATCGAGGCTATAGCCTCACCTACTAACGATGCAAGAGTTGTGATTAGAATGTTTAAGAATTACATATTCCCGAGGTTCGGAGTCCCTCGCCTAGTCATAAGCGATGGAGGATCCCATTTCATCTCGCGAATATTTGATAACCTAATAGCAAAATACGGGGTAAAACACAGGGTAGCAACGCCCTATCATCCACAAACAAGTGGACAGGTAGAAGTCTCCAATAGGGAAATAAAATAGATCTTAGAAAAGACGGTCACTATTTCTAGGAAAGACTGGTCCTCCAAACTTCAAGATGCGCTATGGGCCTATAGAACTACCTATAAAACTCCTATAGGGACAACACCCTTTAATATGGTTTACGGAAAATCATGCCACCTACCTTTTGAGCTAGAACATAAAGCCTATTGGGCTATAAAATCCCTAAATATGGATTATTTAAAGGCAGGTAATAAACACTTGCTGGTCATCATCGAATTAGTAGAAATCAGACGAGATTCTTACGAAAATGCTATAATTTACAAAAAAAACAGATTAAAGCATGGCATGATAAACGAATCACGAGAAGAAAGTTCAATTAAGGCAACCCAGTACTTTTGTTCAACTCTAGATTGCGACTCTTTCCCGGTAAACTACGCTCCAGGTGGACTGGTCCTTTCAAAGTCACGAGAGTCCTACAATCTGGGGCAGTTGAAATTAAAAGTCCATCTAAGAATCCTTTCATTGTGAATGGAAAAAGGCTAAAACTTTACAACAGCAGTGAGGCCAACACCACCCATGACCGTCTTACCTTCTCAGAACCACCCACAGTCGCTACTACAACCTGATTTTAACGTTCGTCGAGCTACCGACGTTAAAAGCAGCACTGCTTAAGAGGCAACCCACAATTTTTCTTTTCATTTAATCGGCTCCGATTATTCCTTTTTACTTAACTTTTAAATAAATATCTAACTTGTGTGTGTTTTCATTTCAGGGCAACAACCTTCTACTTAGGCAGATTTTACTAACTAACCATATTTCAGGATGCAGCCAGCCAACGAGATGCAGATTACCTTCAAGAATGACAAAAAGAGAAGGCGCTTTGCTACCTTAGTTGAGAGAACCATTTTTCCTACCTGGTACCCGAATTTTCCTTCCTTGGTCCAGCTGGGATATATTGATAGTGTCCGCTTTATGTTTACCCAGATGAGTTGGGACAGGTTTTCCGTTGCGAAGCACCCAACTTACAGAAGCCTGACACTGGAATTCCTGAGTTCATTCCATTTTTCGGCCCATATTGGATTAGTACATGACAGAGGCCTGGTTACCTTTAGACTGTTTGGTCAGGATTATAGGATTACCTGTAGCGAGCTAGCTAGATGCCTTGCCTTTAAGCATGACCATAGTGCTTACTCCAAAGTTCCTGATAATATGCAAGGTGAATTGGATTACTTCTGGGGAGGGATCACTGAGGATTTCCCCCTGACCATGATGCTATGAATAACACCCTTATCCATAATCCAGCCATCAGATACTTCTACATGGTAGCCGCCTAAACTTTTTTTGGAAAGGCTGAGAACCAAATCTGTGTAAGTAAAGAAGAGTTGTTTTTCATCCTGAGCATCTTTCAGAACCGCCCATTAAACTGTGCACCCTTCTTGCTGATAAACCTTAAGAAGATTGCCAAACAAATAATCGAAGACATTTGTGTAGGAGGATTAGTCACACATATTGCTATTGCCTTGAGATTGCGAGACCGAGTGGCCAATCTAACCCGACCTGTGGATACAGTCTTTTGGATATCGACTTCTGCCTGAGCCGTAGTTTAGTGAGACGTGAAGGACCAAACCAATTTGAAATTCTTATAAACTTTGAGGTAGTCCATCTTTTCACCCTACCCAACCACGACCTCACTAGTGTCCATGACAAAAAATAACTGGCGATATCAATTGGAAAACCTAGATGAAGATCCATCACCACCAGAAACCCCTACCGAACCTGAAGATCAGCATGCACATTACATTGATTATGAACTCTTGACTTTGAGAAAAGAAATCATGGCTCTTCGCCGTGAGCAAAGAGATCAAACAGACTGGTTAGCTGAACAAATGGACCACCTTTTTTAGGAGTTGTATTCATTGAGAAGAACACAGGGCCGCCGAGGCCCACCCGCTCTGATCACACGCCAAGTTTTATCACTTCTTTTCCGCCTTAGGTTGAAACATTGGGGACAATGTTTGATTTAAGTGTGGGAGAGGAATTTTTACCGCTTTAATTTTACTCCTTTCTACTTAGATTTATTTGCTTTATTTTATTTCCGTTGTTTTATTTCGTTGTTTTATCTAGTCATTACATGTATTGTCGAGCCTTTAAGTGTAGTTTTGTTGTCTATTAAATTTTCTCCCTATTCTTGAGCTATACCAAATTTTTTTAAAAAAGAAACCGTGATCGATTTCAAATTATGGGCTACTTAGACACGTTATAAATATTTGGGAGAAGTCCTAAAATATTAGTATAGTTTTAACATTGTAAATCTCTCGACTATGGAGATCGATCTGGATAATTGTTATGCTCTCACCTTTAAATTAGTCCTTAAGTAGTTTATTCCAGCAATCAGCACCATCTGAGTACCGCTAAGTGAATGAGCCGATGTAAATAGGTGAATAATCCCGTGATATAGAATAAGAAAATGATAAAAAGCAGACGATGCAAAAAGAGAATCCGCCTTCTAAGTTAGGTAACCCTCACCCGATTACATAGCCCAATGGTAGAGGAATATTTAAAGATTGTGCTTATATATTAAGTTGAAAAATAGCGTGAAGTGTTGAAATTTCGGCACTATAATGGATCGGGATCACCAACAGGATTGTTCACCATGCGAGTACAAGATAACGAGGTTAATGTGATTGCGCCTGAATGAAAAAGGATGCGTAATTTAGGCCTGAGGATGATGATATGATTAGGATTGGTTTGTAGAGGGGAGAGATTTATGATCGTGAAACATATAATGTGTTATTACGATGTTTTTGATTTTAGTGACTTAGTACCTATCGATGTGATTTGTTTAAAGTATAGCCTTTCCAAAGAACAAAGTAGCTATCGATTCAGCCGGTTTTATCTACATTTTTGCTTGAGGACAAGCAATGGTTCAAGTGTGAGAGAGTTTGATGACACCTAAATTTATCATTTATTTGACCTGATTTACACATGTTTTCCTATTGTTTTAATTCATTTTTCTACTATTATGCTAGCTACTTGTTTTGTTTCAGGAAATTCACTGATCAGGAGCTGTTTGCGAGGATACGAGGTGAAACAGACAGAAAGCGAGGAAATGGAGCATACAAGCACCTTCGGCAACCCCCATGGCATTCATCCTAGGGGTGCCATGGTTGGTCCACGCACCTAGTAGTGGGATGACCAAGTCATGCCCACTTTGTGAGCATGGCGGTCGCCATGAGGGGTGTGGCGGTCGCCATCCTTTGGAATGACCAAACGGTTACAAACCAGCCAAGCTTGGTCTCCAAGGAACCACAACTGGTTCCTACTCTTTCTCCACGACGTTGAGGCAGTTCCTAGGTATTTTCTAGGGTTTTGGACCCCTATAAATACCCCTTTCCACACCATTTTCAAATCATCCAAACTCTGTGCAAACTTAAGCCCTTATACTGTCAAATTTGTAAGTGATATTCTCTTCACATCGGAGAGGTATTGCAGTGTCGATTGAGTATGTATCATTTTTGGAGCACCCTTTATTTTTGCAACAATTTATTTTGGTTGTTTACTTTCTGTCAAGATTTACTTTCCGCACCGCAATTTGTATTGGATTCAAGACTCCGTTCGGAGCAGGTTTATTTATTTAATCAGCATTTACCTTTATTTCGTCTTGCCCTTTATTTTCCTTGCCTTATTTAATTGCACTTATTCCCTTCATCTTATTACTTTTCTTTATCTGCAACTATGTTTAATTCTGCATTTAAACCTGTTTATGTTTTGTTTTCCCTAAACATGTCCGGCTAATTTACTTTATGTTGAGATGTAATGAGCGTCAATAGACGAGGCTCTACTCATTGTCTCCCTAGGATTACTTTTGTAGGCTGTTTTGGTTTAAACGCAATTTTTCTGAACTTATTTTAATATGTGAAATGGGTTTGTCTTTGGTTAACCGACACCGCGAAAGCACTTTGTTAACCAATTAGGAAACTTTGACTTTTCTAGAAGGAGGTTTTAAAACTATTGGCGGACGCGTTTATAGGTTTAGGATCCGGTACTTAAGCGGAAGCTGAAAGACCTTTTTTAAGTTAATCTTTCCAATCAAAATTACTTTTCAGTTAAGTAAAGAGTCTAATTTCTTTAAAGTGAGTTTACTACTTTAACGCAATACACGCCGCCATATGTGACAAATGGGGGGTATAAATTAGAGAGTAAGTTCGGTTTTGAATACGCGAAAGCGACAATTCCAGTTAAATTAGTTCTTTTCTAAATAGAAAACATTGCCCCGCAAGCTGTCTTACTGAAGATGATCAGAGTGTCGTCGATTGATGTGAATTACATTTCAGCATAGTTATTTATTTGTCCTTATTAAACTCTTTTATTCAGTTCCTTCCTATTTAAACTATTTCATTTGCCTTAGCTAAACACCGTAAGAAGTAGGATCAATAATCTTTGACTTTTGGTCTCTGTGGGATATATATCTTTTAAAACTACACGATAGGTTGTGCACTTGCAGTTAGTTTGTTTACACCCGATCAGTTTGATGTTCATGATGATATCTGCATCTATTGAAGAAGAGCGCCCGGTCAAAGATTAAACTCTAGCGACGCAAGAAGAATTCAACTAGTTCTCTCAACATATGGCGTCTGGTATTCTATATCCGAATTTAGGAATTAGTTGATTGAATCAAGTGGCTTTCTAAAAACAAGTCATAGTGAAGACAGAAGCAGTTGATCAAAAGCAGAAGACTAAAAGGATAACTCAGTTCTCTCTAATAATCTAGATACAACAAACATCGGGAGAGATGTTTCATCCATCAGAATGAGAAGACCAAAGAAGCTATGAAGATGATCTTGTCTCAGTACAAGATTCAAGGACTTATATGCATCTCATTCAAGATCTGAAGAAAGAAAGAAGTTATTGTGATGGCTGTTTCTGAGGAGAATTCGATTTAGCGGTCCAGCTAAAGACAATCATCAACAGCGTCTGGTATTCTATAATTTATTAATATTATTTAGAATATATATATATATATATATATATATATATATATATATATATATATATATATAATGTTTAAATTATTCAGTATATAAGTATAAAAAATAATACTATTTATATATTTAGTTGTATATAAATTTGTAAAATTAATTTTTAAAACAATTACATATTTTTATAAAAGAATAGATTTTAAAAAATAGATTATATATTAATAATACATTTTTCATTTAAAAAGTATGTAATATATTTTAGTAATATATTTATAGAAAATATGAATTAAATCATAAAAGTATATAACTTGTAAGTTAAAATATATTTAGAAGGTATGTAAATTTGTAAGAAAAAAGTATATATTTATTTTCAAAACATTAAATATAAGTATTAAAAAAATATAGAACTTTTTTTGAAAAAAGTATATCTTTAATTAGAATAATAATTAAATTTAGTAAAGAATACATAATTTAGTTTTGAATATATGTTAGTTATATGATATTGTGTATATATTTTGTTGTATATAAATTTATAAAATTAGTTTTTAAAACATATTATAGAGCGATTTTTCTTTCGAATGAGGAGGTCGCCCTCTTACATGTGAACTTTTAATTCATCCCAAAGGTAAGGAAGGGAAAAAATCTAAATAAACCCGTGGGTGTGTGCAATGCAAAACAATGCACTAAGAGATCAGGAATCAGGGTTGGTTATACAAAGGGAAGGTATTAACACCCTAAGTATCCATAGTATCCTATAGGAACCTCTAGTGTATATTTGTGTTTACTGTTGATTAAGTCATCTGCTATGTATTGGGGATTTGTAGACTATTTTGAGTGATAAGCGTGGGAAATATTTTGTTGTTTTTGTAGTGTAAGTTGAAATAAGCTAGGACAAAGGTGTATGAACCTAATGGTTTTATTTATTATTGTGCTCGCTAAGATCTCGTAATCTTATGCCTACGTATTCTCAAAAGGAAGTTGAGAAATCAAAGTGCTCATAGTTCCACCTACTAATGGGTGGAATTGGGTTTGTTGGGTTTGTGAGAAGAGACAAGTTGTCGTCTAAAGGGAGATATCTCACCTATTCACCACAAACATTTTGAGAAAGAAGATAATAAGGGAAGAAGCTTTAAACTTGGATGTAGAAAATCCAGAGTAATGCCATATCTTCCTTTAAATGGGTATTTGCATATTAAGAGAAGGACCTTGACTTGGATATAGAATCAATAAGTATGCCACTTATATCACTTAAATGAAAGAAGTGTTTTTTTTGTACCATAATAAGAGAAGGACCCCAACTTGGATTTTGAATCACCAAGTGTGCCACTTGCATCACTTAAATGGAAAAAAGTTTGAAATGTTTGATTTATGTTGTGGGGAATAGAAGAGACACCTCTTCTATAGAGATGATTGATGTCTCATCTCTGGGAGAAAAGTTTTGAATTTGAAGCCAAAGGTTGGCTAGGGTTTGACCTGAAGTTGAATTTTGAAGCCACAAAGGGGCTATGGGTTTGACTTGAAAGAAGTTGAAACCTTCAAGGGGAATCCTAAGGTTTTATTGAGGTTAAGAATCTCAAAGGGGATCCTAGGGTTTTAACGGAGTTATAGTTTGAAGAGGATCCTAAAGTTTGAACGGAGTCTAACCTTAAGGATGAGCATTGAAATGCAACAATTGTATGAATGTAAGTGTTTATCAATGTAAATGTCAAGAGTAACTTAACAAGACAAAATTGATTAAGCTTTTAAACAAGTGCAGCCATCAAGGATGAAGTGAACATGATTGTGATCAAGCATGGTATATCAACATATAAATGATCATCAGGCAAGTAGATATGTTCATCATGGTGAGAGTTTATGAAGGAAATACTTGAACATGTGAGCAAAGATTTAAGCAATCACAAAGAAGTTCAAGTAATATGTATTCAAAATGAATCAAAGATCATATGAATATGGCAAAGGGTAAACAAAACCCTAATGGAAGTTTCATGAAGGTAAGCAAAAGACATTCAAACATGGGTGAATCAAGGGCTTTGGGGAATCCAAACTCAAGTGGAAGTCCTAGTCAAAATGTTTTTGAAAAGATTAATCAAGATAAAAACCCTAAAGTTTCACCTAATTAAACACTTAATCAAAGTATTTTTCAAAGGAAAATCATTTTAAGCATGATATGAATAACAAACAAGTTAAAGCAACATGTTATGAACATCAATCAAGGTTTAAACAAATATTTATAATCAATTAGGTTAAGGAAACAACCAAAAGAAAATCAACTAGAAGGTATAAAACACTTAAAAAAGAACCACTTTTCCACTTAATAAAAATGATCAAAATAAATATTATTTTTGGAATTTTTTTGTGGAATCCCAAAATAGAGAAGATAAATGAGAAGTGTGCAAAAAATTGGCTCAAAAAGATTAATTTTGCTTATTGAAATAATTGAATGAAGTTGTGAAGAAAAGTGAAAAAATAGTGATAAAAAAATAGGAATGGCCCCCATGGGTGTTGAACTTGCGCCCTTGGGGTGATGGGTTAAAAATAATACCATCTGAGCCCCGCGCTATGGGTTGACAAAGAGTGTATGGTGGAAATAATATAGGGTGTTTCAAGTTGAAAATAGTTTGAAAAATAAAAGTAAAAGGTCTGGGGCGAGGGGGATTTAAACCCCAGACCTCACACACTCAAATCCTTAAAATGCACGCTTTAACCATTGGGGTGGTGATACATCCATTAATTTATTTGCAACAAAATACTAATATAGTAAAAATTCTTTTTATTTTGAAAAAGGGTGCCATGGTCATTTTCTTCTTCCACGAGCTTTATCATCATCTTCATCATTTCAAATTCTGAACTTCTTCATTTCTCAACGAAATTGAATGAAGTAAAAACTGAAGTTGTTGGAAATTTCATGAGGAATTGAATGGTATTATTGAATTTCATTTATATTCAGCGTATCAAAAGGAATCAATCACACAACCATATGAACCCTAACTTGAAAATTCAAAATGAAATTCCATATGTTCAAGATATCATGCAATTGATTGAGGGAAAATGATCCTTATATTTACAGAAACAAGTTGGTAACTCAATTAATCACATACGATGCATGGATTACAGAGTTCAGTTTAGAGAAACTTACCTTGCAAAATTGAAAATCGAATTCTTGCTTGGAAGTGTTACAGAAGAAATTTGTTGGTTATAACAGCTTCCTTGACCTTCAAGGAATGTGTTGCAATGGTTAGAATGCATTGAAACCTTATGGAACTCCTTGGCCAAATCAACCTGCAGCCTTGAAGCAAATGATATATGACTTGATGATTCTGGTATTACAGAAACAAAGTGAGTGTTTGGATCACTTCTATATGATGTATATGAAATGTTTTGATCAATGGTTTGGTTGGAAATGGCTTGGAATTGAAGTTCCAAATTTTCACCTCTTTGAAAATTTGAAATTGGGAAGGAAGAAGATTGCTTAGAAAACAAGTTTTGGCTATGTTTTGTTGTGTTTTGAATGATACAAGATGGTCTTTATTTATAGGGAACAAATCAGATATTTAGAGAAGAGTTTGGATTAGGATCACTCCATTATCCAATGAATCATACTATGTGTCATGACTTGGATGCCAATGTACACATAGCCTATTCTTCACATGGATATAATTATGATCTTTTGAGATTGAACCTGCCATATTGCATCTCATCCCTTGGTGTTTTGATAATTTTTGGATAGATTGGGAGGTTTTTGATCAATTTCACTATTTCACTTTAATGCTAGAGGACAAAACCTCACTTCATGGTCTTGAAATGATTTTTATCACATGCCAAGGATAGAATCTTGAAATTTTGTTATGCTCTTGCTGAGCACATGGTGTAAGATCATTTTGGTGTTGATCTTGTGAAGATATTAGGCTTCCAAGGTCATCCAAATCGTGTAATAACAAAATGTGTAGCAAATCTGTCTTGCAAAACAATTGCAACAAGGCATATTGTGAAATTCATAACTTCTCACTTGTTTAGTGCATTTTAATGCACATTCTCTTATGTTTGTATTTAGGCATTCCTACAGTTTATTTGAGTGTTTTTACTATTTTAATGTGTTTTCATATTTAAGTTTGTTTCTACCTTTATTTTATTTTTGCAGCTTATTTTTCAACATTAACACTTATTTGATACCTTTCACCGTGCAGGTCATAACTTGAGCTACGGGATACCGTTCTGCGTGTTCTACCAGTCGATGGAAAGCTAAGACAGAGACATACAACTTTCATGTTTTACGCAGAAGCTGATTCGGAGTGAAAGATTGTCAAATAAGTCGCTGAAGTCAGAACCCGAATTCTGACTTTAGAAAATAATTTGTTTCGGGTCGTTTTATGGGCCTGGTTTATGTTTTCGACCCAGTTTGAGTTAGTAGTGAAAAACCCTATTTTGTTTATAAGGTTTTTAGCCGTACAATGTTCATTACCTTTTTACTATTCACGAATTTTGCCCTTGCTTTTAACGATTGTAATGGAGAACTAAACTCTTTGAGTTGATCTGCTGTAACCGTATCTCCGTTCACTTTGAGGTTAATATATTTTCCAAGTAATTTCAATTCTCTTTTCAATTATATGTATAATCCTGTTTGCTTAATTTAGTTGCCGTTGTTTGCTTAATTCAATTACATATTTTATAGAATAGGATTGAATTAATTCGATTGATGTATGTTCTGTTAATCGTAACCGCGTTTGCTTAATTTACGTTTGCGTTATCTATTTGCTTAATTCAGATTTAGGAACATAAATCATACAGTAATTCAATCACGCTTGCTATTATTACTATGATCGAAAGAGATTGAATTCCGCTTAGGGCTTGGTAATTATATGATCAATGATAAGTAGGAGAACGAACAACAGATCAACTTGTTTTATAATCACTTATTTTTAATCACTTATTTTTAATCACTTCATTCAAAAACCCCCCAATCGTTTTTAGTTGGTTAAATTCTCAACAAGAATCCTTGCGATACGATATCCAAGTCTCGCTTCTCGTTACTACATTATTCTAAAACTCGTTTTTGATCCGTGCGCGACAGCGGATCAAATTGGCGCCGTTGCCGCTAATTCTTGTCGTTTTTAACCGTTAGTTGAGTCATAGGTGTCAATTAGTGTGTTTTGTAGTTTCGTTTTGCTGTTTTTCCGTTTTCGCGCCCGGACACCCCGTCTCGCATCCGACCTAGTCAAAACATCGGTTTTGGGGGAAATCGCCTCCTTTTTTAGATCTATTTCGTGCATTTGAAACAGAAAATTCGTGCGGTCAAAAGTCCCGTACTCTAGAAGAGTTGCGAGATTTCGCCCTCAAAACCCTAAATTCATCATTTTTCTATTTTTAATGAGTTTTTTTACTGTTTTCATAGTTTCGAAAAATTCTAAAAAAATTTCCAAAATTCTTATTTTACCTAATTAGATTAAATTGTGTTTTTAGATTTTTCCGAATTTATTTTAACCATTTTCCTTCTTTGATTTTGATTCTGTCTCTATAGGGATATTGTTGGCTTTATCGTATTTGTTGCTGCATTAGTAGTCTTGGCTACTAGGTCTTCTTGTTCTGACCTGTTTGATTTTGATCCTGAGATAGAGAGAGCCTTGCACGCACGTCTTAGAGGTAATCAGGCCAGCCCTAGTTCACTATCCCTTGACGATTGTGATTCTGATTCCTTGTTTTCACATTGTTTGTTTGATTCTGATTCTGAATTTGCTTTCGATAATAACATGGCTGACCAACGAACATTAAGAGAGCTTGCTGCTCCTGATGTAAACTATAATGGCTTGTGTATTGAATATGTTGAGCTTGCTATTCCTTTTGAATTAAAATTTGGATTAATACACTTCTTGCCGAGATTTAGTGCTCTTGCAGGTGAGGATCCATACAAGCATCTTAAAGAATTCCAGATCGTTTGTTCTACCCCACTTAGGCCTGAAGGAATTGCAGAAGATCACATCAAGCTGAGAGCCTTTCCATTTTCTCTACAAGGTGCGGCCA
Source organism: Lathyrus tuberosus (assembly GCA_022829125.1). Taxonomy (NCBI): domain Eukaryota; kingdom Viridiplantae; phylum Streptophyta; class Magnoliopsida; order Fabales; family Fabaceae; genus Lathyrus; species Lathyrus tuberosus. The sequence continues at coordinate 19,599,633 of JALAZF010000021.1, read as the reverse complement.
AAGACTGGTTATATTATCTTGAACCAAATTCTGTTGCTACTTAGAATGATTTGAAGAAGGTATTCCTAGAGAGATACTTTCCTGCCTTCAGAGCTGCCTCGATACGAAAAGATATTCGTGGTATTAGACAGCATGATAACGAATCATTGGCTGAATATTGGGGGAGATTCAAACAATTAGTTTCGAGCTGCCCACAACACCAGATCACCGAGAAATTGTTGATTCAGTATTTCTATGAAGGATTAAAACCAATGGATAGGAATATTTTAGATGCTGCTAGTGGTGGAGCACTTGTTGATAAGACTCCAGCTGCTGCCAAGGCCCTAATTGAGTACATGTCACTTAACTCCCAACAGTTCACAACGAGAGACAATTTTGTTCAAATAAAAGGTGTGAATGAGGTTCATGTTTCTTCTTCCAACAAGGCCTTCGAAAATAGAATGAATGAGCTAACTGAATTAGTAAAACAATTGGTAGTGGTAGGTAAAGCTCAAGCTGCCCAACAAGACCAAACAACAAGGTTATGTGGTATTTGTACTTCTCCTGATCATCCTACTGATACATGTCCTATTTTACAAGATGAAAAGACTACTGAATTACCTCAAGCATATGCAGCAACCCTTTACAATGAAGGTAACAACCAAAACAGGTACAACATTCCTGACCTGTCCACTAATAAATACCATCCAAATTGGAGGAACCATCCAAACCTTCGATATGGAAATCAGCATCCCAACCAACAACAATTGATGCTACCCTTACCACCACCACAAAACCTTCCACAGGCTACAACCACTGCTGCCCCAACTTCTGGTCCTTCATTAGAGGATATTGTTACGCAAATGGCTGTCAATAATCTCCAATTCCAACAACGGACAAATTCTAGCATCTAAACCTTGCAAACACAAATAGGACAACTTGCTTCTTCAATTAATGGTATTCAACAAGCACAAGGATCCAACCAACTACCTTCTCAAACATTGGTGAATCCTAAAGGTCCTAATGTGAGTGCAATAACCTTGGGATCTAGAAAAGTTACAGATTCTGCCCCGAAAAAAAATGAGGAAGTTGTTGAGCCCGAGCCTTCTATTGTTGAGGAAAAAGAAAAAGAGTATGTACCTAGGATACCTTTACCACACCGAGTGTAGAAAATAAGAACATTCTTGAGGAAGACAAAGAGAGAGAGATTTTGGACGTGTTTAAAAAAGTGGCGGTAAACATTCCGCTTCTTGATGTAATCAAGCAGATTCCAAAGTATGCAAAGTTTCTTAAGGATTTATGTACTCATAAAAGGAGATTGAAAGGGAACGAGAGAGTGAATATGGGAAGTAATATTTATGCCTTCATTCAATCTAACGATACAGTTGAGCAAAATGTTTCAGCCCTTTTCCAGGCCATGCCACAAAAGTGCAAGGATCCAGGAACTTTTGCTATCCCTTGTACCATTGGGAATAGTAAATTCGAAAATTGCATGCTTGATTTAGGAGCCGATATTAATGTTATGCCTACTTCTATTTATAATAATCTTGATCTTGGTCCTTTGCAGCATACAGGTTTAATCATTCAACTAGCAAACAGAAGCAATGCCCACCCCGCCGAAGTCATGGAAGATGTCCTCGTGCAAGTTAATGACTTGATTTTCCTGCAGATTTTTATATTCTTGACATGGAAGGAGAAACAAAGTCAAGCAAGGCACCCATCATTCTCGGCAGACCGTTCATGAAAATGGCAAAGACAAAAATTGATGTTGATGATGGCACGATCTCCATGGAGTTTGGTGACGTCATCGCTAAATTTAACATCTTTGATGCAATGAAACATCCCATGGAAGAGCATTCTGTTTTTCACATTGATTTACTTTCTGACTTAGTAGATGATACATATCCCGAGTTTTTATCTGATTTTCCATCTTTATTAAACTATGATGATACTTACTCCCGTGATGTATGTACTAACACTAATGTTTGCTCTGTTTGTGCCGAAATAAATGTTGCCCTTCAGGCTAATATTTTTCATGTGGATGAGCCTATAGATGAAGTGGTTTGTGCGACTGAGGCTCTTGACATCCCTGCTGCCCCAACCATTCCGTCCATTGAACAACCTCCTTCTTTAGATCTCAAACCACTCCCGGAAAATCTTAAATATGCCTACTTAGAGAGAAATGAAAAGATTCCTATTATTATTTCGTCTAACCTTGATTTCGATCAAGAAAGTAAGCTTTTGCAGGTCTTAAAGAGGCATAAAAAGGCGATTGGGTGGACCTTGGCAGACATTCCCGGTATTAGCCCTTCCATGTGCATGCATCGAATTTTGCTTGAAGAAGGAGCTAAGGTGGTGAGGCAGCCCCAAAGGAGGCTTAATCCTTTAATTCTTGATGTGGTGAAGAAAGAAGTAACCAAGCTGTTGCAAGAAGGTATCATATATCCTATCTCTGATAGTAACTATGTAAGTCCAGTGTAGGTTGTACCTAAGAAATCTGGACTCACTGTGATAAAAAATGAAAAGAATGAACTTGTTCCCACTAGAGTTCAGAATAGCTGGAGAGTTTGTATTTATCAGGCGACTAGAAAGGATCACTTTCCCTTGTCGTTCATTGATCAAATGCTCGAACGACTAGCAGGTAAATCACATTATTGTTTCCTTGATGGTTTTTCAGGTTATTTTCAGATCCATATTACACCATAGGATCAAGAAAAGATAACCTTCACGTGCCTATTTGGTACATTTGCTTACAGGAGAATGCCATTTGGACTCTGCAATGCTCCTGGCACATTCCAGCGATGCATGATTAGTATTTTTGCTGAATTTATTGAAAATTGCATGGAAGTCTTTATGGATGATTTTACTGTTTATGGTTCTTCATTTGATGCATGTTTGAAAAGTTTGAATATGATTTTAGAGCGATGCATTGAAAATGACCTTGTTTTGAATTATGAAAAATTCCATTTTATGGTTGAGCAAGGAATTGGTTTAGGCCACATAATTTCTGATAAAGGAATTTCAGTAGACCCTGCTAAGATCGATGTGATTTCTACATTGCCTTACCCATCTTGCATTCGTGAGATTTGTTCTTTTCTTGGTCATGCAGGTTTTTACAGGCGCTTCATAATGGACTTGAGCAAGATAGCTCTCCCGCTTTCAAACTTGTTAAAGAACGATGTGACCTTCAACTTTGATGAGAAATGCAAGCAAGCGTTTGATTTCTTGAAGAAAGCATTGACATCCGCCCCCATCATACAGCCTCCTGATTGGAACCTTCCTTTTGAGATTATGTGTGATGCATCTAACTATGCAGTTGGAGCGGTCCTTGCACAAAGGGTGGACAAGGCTGCCCATGTTATTTACTATGCTTCTAGGACTTTAGACTCTGCACAAGCTAATTACACAACCACTGTGTAGTGTGCGATTTTTGTCGGTGACGCGACCACCTTATCTCCATGGGTTCCTCCTCACCGCAATGGTAGGGAAGGGGTGCTACTTTCTGATTTCTTATTTATCCCATGAAGCTGGAAGGGAAAGGGAAGCTATCTAAAACTAACTTTGCATGCGAATGTTTAACTGAACAAACACTTTAAGAGAGATTCGGGGAGTTCGGGGTCAGGTTATACAATGGGGAGTTGTCAATTACCCATCCTATATGTTGTTATCCACAGGTTGATTAGCATTAGGTTCTTCTTTGTACTTGATGGTGTTTCTCTGTAAATGGGAAAGTTTCTTCTTTGTGGGGATGTCTGTGAGAGAGAGTAAGTTTTTGATGATTTTGGTGAGGTACTGGACCTCAGTTTTGATTGATATGAAGGTACTGGACCTAAAGTTTTTGATTGATATGCTCGCTAAGATTTCAAAATCTTATGCCTACGTATTCCCGTTTAAAGAAACAGGGAAATCAGAGCAATCGTAGTTCCTCCTATTCTATGGGAGGGAAAAGATGTTTTGGTGTCTTGTTCAAAACCCAAGATTGAAGCTAAAAGGTTGAGTACTTGTGTCTTGCTCAAAGCCCAAGAATGAAGCTAAACGTTTTGACTGAGAGAATTTATCGTCTCTGAAGGGAGACATCTCGTATGTTTATCATAGTTGTTGGGTGACTGAGTATAAAGGAGAATTACTTTAACTGGGGTATGAGAATCCATCAATTCCATAATTTCCTTTATAGGGGATTTGTCCTGAAGGCGAAAACTTTAACTCAGTGTTGAGTAATGCCATTTTTCCTTAGGAATCTTTCTTGTTGAGAGAGGGACAGTGGCGTGGATGTAAATAACCCAGAGGCTTGCCACTTACAACAATTAGATGAAAAAGGGATTTTACCAGGATAAGAGATGGACGACAGCTTGAATATTTGAATCAACAAGTGTGCCACTTATAGAAATTATCTGGGATTAGGGTTTGATTTGATTTTCTATTTTGAGATGTGATAACACAGAGGAATGTCTTCCTACAGAGAGTTTTTGATTTCCTCTAAAGGGGATGTTGATTTTTGTGTGCCTTGATCAAAGCCCAAGGTTGAAGCTAAGAGATTGATTGACTCCACTGGGGAAGTCCTTATACCAAGCCTAAGAGGAGGCTGGAAAAGACTGACTCAACAAGAGAATGTTTATCTGTCTTGTATAAAGCCCAAGATTGAGGCTAAAAAGAGACTGACTCTTTTGGGGATATCATTATACAAAGCCTAAGAGGAGGCTAAAAGTTGACTTTTCCGGGGAAAGATTTTATCTGTCTTGTACAAAGCCCAAGATTGAGGCTAAAAGGGGTTTGACTCAGCTGGAGAGTATGATTTGTTTTGTACAAAGCCCAAGATTGAGGCTAACTCCACTGAGGAAGATCATTATACAAAGCCTAAGAGGAGGCTAAAGAGAGAGTATTAACTCTGTTTAGGGAGATTAACTCCCAAAGCCTAAAAGAAAGGCTGGGAGGAATTGGCTCCGCTGGGAAGATATTTATGGTGTCTTATACAAAGCCGAAGATTGAGGCTGAACAAGCTGGAGAAATCATTATACAAAGCCTAAGAGGAGGCTAAAAGGGGTCGACTAAACAAGCGAGTGCCTAAAGGTAATTAACTCAACAAGAGAGTATTTATGTTTTGTACCACTGACTCAGCAAGAGAGTGTGGAAAGGTGATTGACTCAACAAGAGAGTACTTTGTTTGTCTTGTACAAAGCCCAAGATTGAGGCTAAAAAGGGTTAACTCAACAAGAAAGTGTTTTAAGAAAGAAGATGGACTCAACAAAAGGGTGCATTTGGGGCTAATTCTCCGCTGAGGAAAAATCATTATACAAAGCCTAAGAGGAAGCTGACTTCTGCTGAGGATTATTGAGATCCAGAGGCAGGTCCAAAATGGGGAACCAACTCTTACTGAGGGGCCCAGAAGAGTTGAGGTATCAGATACCTTGAGGTTATGAGGATAAGCTGACCCTAGCTGGGGAAATTTAGGATAAAGATTGAGTTTTAGATCCTGTGAGGATTTAACTCTACTAGGGATTGATTATATGACCAGTGATTCTCCTGTGTTTGTTTGGAACTTGAGGATGTCTTTGAGATCCAAGAGGAAATTAGACTGTCCAAGTCTATTGGTATGAAAGGGTTTATCTTTGTATGATGCCCAAGAGGAGGCTGACTATTTTAAGGGATGAGTATCAACCCTAAATTGTCCAAGGTTTTGACTCTTTGGAAAGACTGCTCTAACAAAGGATGACTAAGTTATGTCTTATACCTTTAAGAGGTCTTCAGGGTCCTTGTATTAAGCCCAAGAGAAGGCATGAGAACTTCTAAGAAGCCGGAGGGTCCTTGTACAAAGCCCAAGAGGATGCGGGGATGCTTTTAGGAAGCCTGTGGGTCCAAACCTAAGAAGAGCTCAAGAAAAGTTTCACTGGGAATAATCTTTTCTTTAATGAACAGTTCTAGGGTTTGAAGAAATTCAAGAGAGGTTTCACCAGGAATTAATCCTCTCTGGGGGAAATGAATTTCTTTGACAATTTTTAATAGTGACAGCCTGAGAAAATTTTCACCGGGAATAATGCCTTTCTCTTTGTTCCATATTATTTAAGCCCAAGAGAAGGCAAGACTGTATCTGGAATTCCTATGGGGAACTAGTTTTGACTGTGTTGAAAGAGTGACCATTGGCTCTATCTAGTTCTATACCTAATTCCCATGGGAAAACTCTAAGCAGGGATACAAGTATATATACAGTTGATATATGACAAGTATTTAAAAGGATATGAAAGAAAGACTTACAAGTTAGCAAGCCTCCAGTAATACAGACAAATATATATATATATATATATATATATATATATATATATATATATATATATATGAAAGCATGTAAAGAAAGCTGATAAAAAGTTACAGGCGAGCAAGCTTCCATTGTAACAGGTGTATGGTTAGTTGTTCAAGAAATTAAAGAAAGTTTTGATAACAACTGTGAGTTTGAACCTAAATCAAAAGGGAAGTTGTTATTGAAAAGATTGTTGGGGCTTATACTCAAAGAGAGGCCCAGGTAAAAAATCAGTAATCGCACCGTTGTTTTGTAAACTGTACTAGGACTTATACAATGAATGAGGCCCAATTTTATTTATTTACAAAGGATGGGACTTACACTCTATCAAGAGGCCCAAAGTTTGAAAAATGTTTTTAAAAATATCAAAATCCAAGAAACCCTAATTTTATTTTTAACTTTTCAAAGAAAAATTAATGAAAAATGATAAAAACACCAAATAAGTTTGAGTAAACAACTTGTGATTTTTGGTTTAGGTTTGAAAAATGAGGTTTTAATCACAAGATGAATTAAAACTCATTTGGTTTTGATTTTTAAGATGAAAATTCATTTTTTGAAATGTTTAAAAACAATTAAAATGAATTTATTTACAAAAATATCAACTATATTAAATAAATAACATAAATTTGATTTTTTTTGTGGAATAAAATATTTTAACATTTTTGTGATTTTTTGCAAAAAGAACCAATAAAAAATAATTAAAATTGAGAGAGAAATTAATTTTGGAATTAATTAACAAAAACCATAAAATAGCAAAAATATCAAAATATGGAAAATGGAAAAAATGGTCTGGGTGGGGTTTGAACCCATGACCTCCAAGACAAACACATGCGCGCTACCACTGGGGTGGTGATACATCCGTGTATCAAAACCACCCCATTACTACATAAGGGTGGCTTGGTTTCTAGGCCTGGCCAAGGCAAGAAACCAAGTCATGGTGGATTTGCATGAAGGCTGTAACTTGCTTATTTCTCCATGGATTAGGACAAAATTTAGGTGCATCTGACCTAGAATTTCATGAGGAATCCAATGGTGTTTTTAGATTTTTCAGAAGATGCCTCTATCTAAAAATCCGATAGTGGTTTCAAAATGTGCCAAGATTTGCATTTTCTATGCTAACACATCATACACACACTAATAGCATGGTGAATTGGTTCAAACACAACATATATGATATGTATGAAATGTCTATGATCAGAGGACTTCAAAGCAATGCATAATTCAAAGAGTTCAAGTTGTCATGCACTTACCTCTTGGAGCTCCTTGTGCTATCTGCCAAGTTCCTTGTGCCAGAAGTAATCCAATGCTTTGAACACTCTTAATTGATCCCTTAGAAGCTTTTAGGATGATCAAAACCAGCTAATATCCTCAGGAACAAGTATTAGGCTCTTTCTTGCAAAAATGGCAAAGTGACCAAAATAACAATTCTCTCAAATGGTGTTCCAGATGAGGGAAACCAATTGGGACAGTTTGAGGATGATATTTGGAGTGTGTTTGAGGCTTTGTTTGGTTTTGGAAGTGACTGAATCAAGGCATGGCTTGAAAAATGTAGAAAAGTCCAATTTTGAGGTTTTGGAGATGGATTTTCTGATTTTGGTGTTTCAGGTCACAAGTGAGTGTTTGGACAGCTTAGATATGACATATTGGATGTGTTTGGATCATGAGCTGTGATGGAATTTCTCTCTAACTCAAAAACTCAGAGATGACTTGCAAAAGAAGGCATTTTGGCCTAAAGAGAGAGATTTTGAGGAAAGCATCAGTTGTAGTGCTTTGGTGTACTCAAACTGATCAGAATTGAGCTCTATTTATAGTGTGTCAAGTTTGTTTTGGCATCAATAGTGAATGGCAGATGTGTCAGGCCTTTGGCCAATGTTGAGCAAAATGAATTTCAAGTCTCCTCTAGCCATTGGCTTGAGGTTAGGGCACATGCCTATGGTCCTTTGATTAAGTGCTGATTCTTGACTCATTCAGTTAGGAATGTGTCAGTCCATGCCACCTTGGTGCATCCATTGAATGCTTGGAAACAAAATTGGAGTCTTGGCACCTTTTTAGCCTTTTTAGGTTTGTTATGGCTATGTGTAGATTCTTGGACTTTGAAAGCTTGGGGATCAGATCATTCTCCTTTTGATTTATCATCAGATGTGTCCAAATATGTGACAAGGCTTGGAGTTGTCCAAATTTGCCAAATCGAGCAAAACACCAAATTCTGCCTGGCTTACGACAGTTGGAAATGGTGATTTTGAGGGGATCACATCTCCTTGCTCAGGTTGAGTTATGGGAGGCTCTTGTTCTTTTTAGAAAGCCCTCATATGATACAAAAGATGTGTGATCATAGTTTGTTTTGAAACTATTTGGATCCCATTGAAAAATCCTCATGAACATTGATGTTCAAGGCTGGTAACTTAGGCAGATTTTTACTAAGTGTTGGAAAAAGTGTCATTTTCATGTTTTTGTCATTTTGATCACTCCATAACTCAAAATCCATGAAGAATTAGAGTCTGAGGTAGTTGAAGCTTTTGTATAGTGTAGCAAGACCTACAAATCCAACTTTGGATCACCCAAAATGGCTGCTTGGATCACAAGTTATGATCCTTTGAAGTTGGTACCAAAACCATTTTTGTTTCATAACTTAGAAAATTTTTGGTTTCTCATGGTTGCCCCTTTTGCAAGAAACCTCATTTTTCTTAATGAATGATGATCAATACCATACATTAACATTATTTTTGACTTAGGGGAACCATATTTGTGAAAAAATCCAAAAAGTCAAACTTGATTTTATGCACAGTTGACTTTTTATCGGATGAAATCCAAACTGTGTGATCCTTTGTGAAATCAAGTCCTTGACCTAAATCAAACCTAATGGATGGATTCCATAGGTGTTATAGGGTGTATTGAATCACGTCCCAAGGTTTGGGAGCATGTCCTGATCAAAATTCAAAGGTACAGTTGACTTTTTCCTTCAAAACCCTAATTGTGGTCCAGATGAGAATGAAACTTGTGAATCAAGCTTCCTGAATCAATCCATTGTTGTAAATGGATCAATGTGGTATATTTGAGGTCCTCAAATCATGGGTTCATGGGGTCCCTTTGAGTATCTTGGGTTGTGCTTTGAAGCATTGGCACATTCCTAGGTGAAATTTTTCACCTGGAGGCCTTGGTCGACCAAAACCCTAATTTGGTGACACTGGTGATCCTGAGGCTTGATTCACTTGGAATGTTGAAACTTTGTGCTTGATTCTTGATGTGGGAGTCCTCTTGATCCCTTAGGGGTGTTTGAGAGGTTAGGCAAGTTAAAGATCATGTCATTTCTTGATTGATCCTTTGTCTAAGTGCTTTGAGAGGGCTTAAAACCCTAATTCTTGATTATAGTGAAAGCTCAACAATCCTTGAGGAGATTAATGAGGCATGATGGTACCTCCCTATTGTGATGATGATTCTCACAATGATGGAAAATCGTGATGGTCAAAATTTGGGGTATGACAGAAGCCCCTATTTAATATTCTTGGACCCGAAGGTGTGAATGGCGAAGGTATTCGGGCACTCGGGGTGCAAGAGGATTAAATATCGGAATACCCGAAATTTTGATGGTGGTTATGAATGGCAGTTTGCTCATCCATCTTCTTTTGCTAAGCAATGTTACTTAGAAAAGCGTAAAACTTCCCCTCGATCCTGGTCTTCGGCCAAGGAACTGGTCTTAGTTTCCGAAATAAACTTTCCCTCGATCCTGGTCTTCAGCCACGGAACTGGTCTCAGTTTCTGAAATAAACTTCCCCTTGATCCTGGTCTTCAGCCAAGGAACTGGTCTCAGTTTCTGATTTAAACTTCCCCTCGATCTTGGTCTTCAGCCAAGGAACTGGTCTCAGTTTCTGATTTAAATTTTCCCTCGATCTTGGTCTTCAGCCAAGGAACTGGTCTCAGTTTCTTTTGTCAATAAACTTCCCCTCGATCCGGGTCTTTAGCCACGGAAATGGTCTTAGGTTTTTTTTTCAAGTTCTTTCCTTGACAAGGATGCTATGTGTAGCGGTTTTCATCAAACTTCTCATCGAGTTTACCGGGGAGATGCCATTTGATTGAGAAACTTGATGTCAGACTTGCTGGGGAGACCCATTTGTCTGAGTTGTAGAGGTGTACAAACTTCTCTGTTGGAGATGCCATTTGTTTACTCTACTGGGGAAAAACGAGTCTCTTTGAGAAACTATTTTCTGCTTGGGGATACTACATCATACTTTTCTACTGTTGGAAATGTGATGTAATCCAATTTGGAGGTGCTGATGACCTCATTTGATAGCAAATTTTCAGAGAGAAACTGTTGTATTGCCGAGAGTCTTCGGTTGAGAGACTTTCTCTGGGGATTTTCCTTAATCCGGGAAAGCGAAAATATCATCTTCAATGGTGAAGAGTGACGTTTGTTGAATGTTTTCTTGCCTTTCAGAGGTTCAAGTTATCAAAGTGGTCGAAGACCATCTCCAATCTAGAAATAAACTGGGGGAGAGATTGTTTAGGTGACACTTTTCCTGACGAGAAAAGGACTAACAACTCGATCGACAGGACTTTTATCACTTGGGAACAAGACCGACTAGAGTGATAGTGATGCAATATGAATATGAATGTGAATCAATAATGCATGATGTATGTATGTTTATGCTGACAAAACTGACGCGAAATACAGACTAATAGATGAACACGACTAGATACTCAGCCACGGCGGGGGACAAAAGGTATCAATGTTCCAAGATAGCAATACTGCCTTGCTTAGGAGAGACGGTCCCCGTGGGGAGAAAGAATTGTTTAATTGGTCTTAAGAGATACGTACTCTGTCGGGGATGTCAGATGGGACATTCGCATCTGACATAGTGGATCCTTCATTCAGGCGTACTGGTTTAGAAGGAGTACTTTGATTATGCACTTTGAGGCTCAATCACCTTCGGAGAAGCGATCGATGTTCTTTCAATGTTCAACGGTCAAAAGAATTGCCATCTTTATTTTAAAAGCAGAAAAATTTTGACAAGTAAATTCATTTTTGTTTTATTTCAAGAATCGCTGGTCATGTTAAAAATGTCATTCTATAAAGCTAAAACAAATGAGAATTGCAAACAAAAAGTACCAGGGCCCAAATTTTATTGATAGGATGGAAATCAGCCAAGCGCGTGATTCCATAGTGCATTTACAAAGTTTAGAAAATGGTAATTTAAGGGAAAAAGGGCTACATTGAAACATAACAACCGTTATCCTTCTACCAACTTTGAATTTTGGACATCTTGAGCTTCAGTCGAAGATGACCTTGACTGGAAGTTTGTCGACGAATAGTGTTACCGCTGGGGATTTAACCTCGTCGGACGTAGTTACTTGCCATTAATCCCTAACTTTTGCCTGGATTGTACTTTGAGATTTCCAATCCATCGGGATGTTTTTTGCTTATGTCTCTAATTTTGGCCTGGACCGCCCTTTCGGGTTTTCAATCCACCGAGACGCTTTTTTATTTATTTAGGCGAAGTATTTCTTGACTACGTCAACATTCGTGGGGTAGGCAAATTCCTCTCCGTCCATGGTTGCGAGTGTCAAGGCACCGCCTGAGAAAGCTTTCTTGACCACATATGGGCCGTCATAATTCAGAGTCCACTTGCCCCGGGAATCAGTGAGGAATGATTGTATCTTCTTGAGCACGAGGTCTCCTTTCCTGAAGACACGGGGTCGGACCTTCTTGTCAAATGATTTCTTCATTCTTTGCTGATACAACTGACCATGGCATAGAGCTGTTATTTGCTTTTCTTCGATTAGATTCAATTCGTCATGTCGACTTTGACACCATTCTGCTTCCGTTAGCTTAGCTTCCATCAATACCCTGGTTGACGGGATCTCTACCTCTACGGGGAGCACTGCTTCCATGCCATATACTAGAGAGAAATGGGTTTCCCCTGTTGAAGTGTGGACGGATGTACGATAACCGTGAAGAGAAAAGGGTAGCATTTCGTGCCAGTCTTTGTAGGTTACAACCATCTTTTGAACAATCTTCTTGATGTTCTTGTTAGCCGCTTCTACCGCTCCGTTCATCTTAGGTCGGTAGGGAGATGAGTTATGGTGTTCGATCTTTAACTCAGCGCACAACTCTTTCATCATCTTGTTGTTCAAGTTAGATCCATTATTAGTAATGATCTGGCTTGGAACACCATAACGGCAGATAATACTGTTTTTGATAAAGCGGACCACAACTTGTCGGGTTACATTGCGTATGACGATGCTTCGACCCACTTGGTGAAGTAGTCAATGGCTACCAGGATGAACCGATGTCCGTTTGAAGCCTTGGGTTCGATCATGCCAATCATGTCGATTCCCCATATAGAAAAAGACCATGGAGAAGAAAAAACTTTTAGATGTGTTGGCGGTACATGGATTTTGTCAGCATATATCTGACACTTGTCTCATCTCTTCATGTACTTGTAGCAATCAGATTCCATTGTCAACCAATAGTACTCTACTCTCAGAATTTTTCTGGCCATCGTGTGTCCATTGGCATGAGTGCCAAAAGATCCTTCGTGAATTTTTTTCATCAGTATGTTTGATTCTGGTCTGTCTACACATCGGAGCAAGACCATGTCCAAGTTTCTTTTATAGAGTGTATCACCGCTCAGAAAGAAGCTGCCAGCCAGTCTCTTGAGAGTCTTCCTATCTTTTCTGGATGCCCCAAGTGGGTACTCTTATTTCTGAAGGAAGCATTTGATATCGTGATACCAAGGTTTGTCTTCTATGACTGCTTTAATTGTGAAAATGTAAGCGGGCCTTTCTAGACGCATTATGTCAATCTTAGGTAAGTCGTTCCATTGACCTAAACTAATCATAGAGGAGAGAGTGGCTAGTGCATCAGCCATGTGATTTTCTTCACGGGGGATGTGATGAAACTCGATTCTATCAAAGAATGGTAACAACCTTCTCGCGTAATCTTTGTAAGGAATCAGTCCTGATTGGTATGTGTTCCAATCTCCTTTGATCTGACTGATAACCAGGGCTGAGTCTCTAACACATCCAAGTTTTTAATCCTTAAGTCAATAGCTTCTTCGAGACCCATGATACAAGCTTCGTATTCGGCCTCGTTGTTTGTGCACTTGAATGTTAGGCTGGCAGTGAAAGGAATGTGGGTACCCTGAGGTATTAGGATGATTTCCCCAATTCCATTTCCATAATTGTTGACAACTCTGTCAAAGATTAGTCCCCATTTGGAATCTGGTTCTGGCCCTTCACTGGGTAGCGGTTCATCACAATCCTTCATTTTCAAGTACATGACATCTTCGTCTGGGAAGTCAAATTCGATTGATTCCTGATCTTCAATCGGTTGATGAGCTAAATGATCGGCTAAAATACTTCCTTTGACGGCTTTTTGAGCATGGTACTCTATGTCGTATTCTGATAACAACATCTACCAACGGGCAATCCTTCCCGTGAGAGCAGGTTTTTCAAAGACGTACTTGATCGGATCCATTTCGGAGATTAACCAAGTAGTGTGGCAAATCATGTACTGGCGAAGACGTTTGGCTGCCCAAGCCAGGGCACAACAAGTTTTCTCAAGCATAGTGTACCGAGTTTCACAGCCAGTAAATTTCTTGCTCAAATAGTAGATGGTAAACTCTTTTCTTTTTGTTTCGTCTTATTGGCCAAGTACACAACCCATTGAGTCTTCCAAGACTGTTAGGTATATGATCAGCAGTCTTCCCTCCACTGGAGGTGACAGAATAGGCGGATACAACAAATATTCCTTGATACTGTCGAAGGCGGTTTGGCAGTCTTCTATCCTTACACAGTCCTGATTCTTTTTGAGTAATTTGAAGATTGGCGCGCATGTCGCGGTCAAGAGGAATATAAATCTGGGAATGTAATTCAGACGTCCCATGAATCCTATGACTTGTTTCTCGGTTTTTGGTGAAGGCATTTCTTGAATGGCCTTGACTTTGTCAGGATCAACCTCAATTCCTTTCTGGCTGACGATGAACCCTAGCAGTTTTCCTGAGCGGACACCGAACATGCACTTGTTAGGGTTCAAGTGGAGTTTGTACTTTCTCAGATGCTCAAATAGTTTGGACAAGTGGGTCACATGCTCCTTTTCTGTTTTAGATTTGGCAATCATATCATCGACATACACTTAGATTTCTTTGTGTATTATGTCATGAAACAGAGTAGTCATGGCCCTTTGATAGGTTGTCCCGACGTTCTTCAAGCCGAACGGTATTACCTTGTAACAAAAGGTGCCCCATGGGGTGATAAATGAAGTTTTCTCCATATCTTCCGGCACGATTTTGATTTGATAATAGCCCGAGAATCCATCCATGAAGGAGAAGACCTTGAATTTTGCTGTACTGTCTATCAACATGTCTATGTGTGGTAAGGGAAAGTCATCCTTTGGAATGGCTTTGTTCAGATCCTTGTAGTCTACACACATTCAGACCTTTCCATCCTTTTTCGGAACTGGCACTATGTTGGCCAACCATTGAGGATATTCTGAGGTGGCGAGGAAACCTGCGTCAATCTCTTTCTGCACTTCCTCTTTGATTTTGTTGGCCATGTCCAAATGAGTCCGTCTCAGCTTTTGTTTTACTGGAGGACATTCCGCTTTCAATGGTAAATGATGTTCCACGATGCTGGTATCCAACCCTGGCATATCCTGATAGGACCAAGCAAATACATCAGGAAACTCTTTGAGAAGTCTTATCAAGCTTTCTTTGACAGTCGGACTGAGCAGTGCCCAAATCTTGACTTCTTTCCTCTCTTCTTCTGAACCCAAGTTGACCGTTTCCAACAGATCTTTGTGAGGTTCAATGGACCTTTCCTCTTGTCTGAGTAATCGGGAGATCTCTTCTAGAATTTCTTCGTCCTCTTCTTCTTCAGCTTCAAATACCGGGAATTCAAAGTTGGGAGAAGACATTGGATCGTATGTTTCAACGGGGTTTAAAACAAGCAATCTGCAAGACGTGATGGTTGTTTTTAGAAGAGATAGAGAGAATGCAAGAGTGTGTGCAGTGAATTTTCTAAAAAATGCTTGTTTTTATTTTGGGTTGTTTTTTAGGATTACCATTTTTTGAATAAGCGAAAAGTAAAAACAGCAATAAATACGGAAATTACAGAATGACGTTTATTTATTTATTTATGATTTTGTTGATTCTTGAAACTACAACCCTATAAAACAAAACTCTGTCGCTTTAGGCGAAGCAAATAGGAACATTTACAGAAAGTGAGCCTTATAAAAAATCTGTTTCACCTGTGCAGGGTGAAAGGTTAAAACAAAGATGGCAATTACTTAGACTTATGGACGACTTTCAGCACATCGACAACAACCCATTGGCGGCAAACTCCTCGGTGAATCACAAAGTCTGGTACCTTCTTTCTTGGTTTGTCCTCAGAAATGATGCTGATTTCTGGCGGAGCAGGATCGTTGGAGTCTTCCTCCCAGGCAGAGTTGTCATAAACGAACTCTTCTGTTGTGTCTTGCACAGTGTTTTCACTCTTAGGAGGATCTCCCCATCCAGTTGGCTGGATGTCTTCGAGTCTGATACGAGAGCTTTCAAGAGCGGTGTACTTGACCACGAAGTCGTACTTGCCACTCGGCTGTTCTAAGGTGTCCCATACTTCGGTGGAACTTGAGGAGTCATCCTTTTCGATGACGTTGACCTCAGGAAAAGCATAGTTGATGAACTCTTGTCCTGCAATCTTTGTAGATTCATCGTTGTGCTTGATATCTTCGAAATGTCCTGAGTAATAATCCCATGATTTAGTGGGGACGCAGGTATTCTTTTCAAAGATGCTCAGCTGATATGCGTCGTTGGGCTGACTGTTTTGCCCCAAGTCTTCTGGGCACGGATGCCAGATAGGCAAGTCATCCATTGGGTCATAATAGTCATAGTCGAAGTTGTCTTTCATCAGAGTGTCCTCCTCCAATGAGTTGGGCGGAGCACGACATCCTTCAAGATCACAATCTTCGTATATCATCTTGACATCTGATCTTGGTATATATCTTGGACTCTGCGTGGGAAAGCAAAATGGCATATGCGTTTCTTCCTGAGACATATAATCGTCCTCGTTGAGATAGGACTTCCACTCTTCACTGTATCGGAGGAGTCACCCTCATTGATGGTATGTACTTCTTGAGACACTGGGTGGAGGAAGCCTCCATTGTGGAAGAAGTTCTGAATGGGATGAAAGCTTTCATCGTTACTAGCAGTCTGAGTACAGGCTGAAGAAAAACCAAGACCTTTCTTTGTCTTATTATCCATAGGAATGACAAGCTGTCCCCATCCTTTTGCGTTGTTACTCTCGATCACTTTGAGAGCGTCTTTTTATGAGGAAATCGATGTTCCTTTCTCTGATCGATTCTCATTGCTTAATGATAGTGCTTGAAACTGAGTTCCAACAACCTCCTCGGGTTCTACATAGGAGAATGATGATAAGTTACTCACGATTAAGGCTTGCTCTTCGCAGACTATGATTAACTTGTCATTCTTGATGAACTTCAGCTTCTGGTGAAGTGTCGAAGAGACTGCCCCAGCTTCATGTATCCAAGGTCTTCCTTATAAACAACGGTATGCTGCCCGGATGTCCATGACCTAGAAAGTGACTTGGAAAGTGTGAGGACCGATGGTTATGGGACGATCAACTTCGCCGATAACAGTTTTTCTGGATCTGTCAAAGGCTTTGACAATAACCTCACTGCCTTTCATCGGAGATCCTTGAAATGATAGTCGCATCAGAGTAGATTTTGGCATAACATTCAAAGCTAATCCTGTGTCTGCCAGTACGCTGGCTAGAGTCGTCCTGGTAGTTGACTGTAATGTTAAGCGCCATGTTGTGATTTTTGCCTACTTCCGGCAGTTCTTCATCACTGAATCCTAAGTTGTTGCAGGAAGTGATGTTGGAGATGACGCTGTCAAATTGTCTTATCGTCACATCTTGTTCCACCAAGGCTTTCTCTAAGACTTTATGTAGAGCTTCCATGTTAGCTTCGGAACTGAGTAATAGAGATAGTACAGAGATTCTCGAAGGAGTTTGCAATAGTTGGTCTACAATGTTGTACTCGCTCTTCTGGATGAGCTTCAACATCTCATCATTGTTCTTTGAAAGGTCGAGATTACTGGATTGCCCGGCTGGTGGATTAGGAACTTCTGTTTGAGGTTCCTTTTCTTTGGTGGGTTCTCCAACTCCTCTGTTGAAGATCCAACCGCTCCGTGTTACTCGACTGATGTCAGCAATGTTTACGACGGAGGGTAATGGAGTTTCCTTTCCATTTTCGATTGTTGTTGCACCGTACTTGTAAGGGATAGCCTTATCAGATTTGTACGGTATTGATCCCGGCAGATAGATAACCACAGGGGCCTTTTGATTTTTTTGACCACGTAGCTAGCCTCATTTGGTTCGAGGTTGAGAATCTTTCTACTATCAAGAGGAACTCTTGATTCATGGAGTAAAGGGATTATGGCGCATACGTCTTTGGTCCTCCCATGATCAGAGATTATGACAACGTCCTTGCTTTGATCAGGAAGATAGTCTTGTATTACGTTGATCGAACCAGAACTTGAACATGGTCGAATCTCTTTTCGGTCCAACTGATCTTGAAGAGCTGACCATACGAGGTAACATCCTTGGTTGTTCTCTGAACAAAGTCTACAACACTCATAATTATGTGGTGGCACCTGGCCATGTCTGCTTTGTATGCAGTGTAACTTTACTATATCTGTTTCCATCGAGCGGACATCCTGACTCTGATGCCTATCAGGATTCTTGTTAGTCATACTGATTTTTTGTGTGGATTCATCCAAGTAGATTGGAAGCCACCAGTGTCCAACAAGTGTTGAAGTGTTCTTTGGACAAGGGCACATCCTTGGTCGTCTTCACAACACACTCTACACCCTTGATAATCATGTGAAGCCAGAAAACCGAGCCTGACTTACCTAGCGTGTAATTCTACCAGACTAGTATTCATCAACCGAATATCAAAGATTTGAATCATATTAACTTGATGTCTCCTTCTATCACGGTAATCCTGGATCCATCCGAGATCTATCTGACACTGGAGAGCCTCTTGTACAAAAGAGCACCCTTGATTGTTTATTGAGCAGATCAGGCAGGAATTGTAATTGTGCCGTGGTAGATCATGGTATTGACTTTGCCTTGAGTGCATTGCCACCAAGTTGACATTCATCGCCAGAATGTTGTGGTTCTAGACAATGTTGGGATTTGCGTGAGCCATATTCACCTCACGGATTCGATGATCTTGGATCCATCCGAGATCCATCTATTCTTGAAGAGCTGATTGCACTACGGAACATCCTTGATTATTCTTTGAGCAGATATCACACTGGTGATAATTGTGAGATGACACATAACCGTACCCACTCTGTTTACATTGCATCCTAACCAGATTAGTTCCCAATAGGAGTATATCGTGAATTTGATAACCGCGGTTAAATTCTTCCTCTATCAAATTTATGCAAGTTTTCTCATGCTGAGGCAACGGGTTTGTCTGAACATTTGGATTTGTATCCTTGAAGGATAAGACCCAGTTCCTGACAAGCTTCTGTACATCAGATTTGAAGCTGAGACAGTTTTCAATGTTGTGTCCCGGTCCTCCTTGATGGTAAGGGCAAGTTTGATCTGCTTTGAACCAAAAAGGCAGATTTTCCGGTACTATAAGAGGAGACCTGGTTTGGACGTGCCCCTTGACCAGTAGTAGTGGAAACAGTTCTGCGTACAACATCGGTATAGGGTCGAACCCTGGTGGTCGTGTCGTATGATTGTTGTTGTACTATGGACGAGCCTGCTGAAGAAGCTGTTGTGACCTTTGCTGATATTGTTGTTGATTTGGTTGGCTCTGAGTAACCTGAGGTTGATAAGTTGGAGCCGGCGTTGGGTTGATAGTAGGAGTTACTGCTGCTACTAGTTGATACCTTCGCCTTTGCTTTCCGAGAGAGATATTACCAATATCTTGCTCATTTTTCTTTGGGAAAGCACTACCGTATCTTTTGGTACTGCTTGATGGCCCTGTATCTTTGACCAATCGTCCTTCTCGGGCTGCTTCTTCAAGGCGTACCCCCATGTTCACCATTTCAGTGAAGTCACTGGGCGCACTGGCGACCATTCGGTCGTAATAGAATGAGCTCAAGGTTTTCAAAAAGATTTTGGTCATCTCTTTTTCCAGAAGAGGGTGACAGATCTGGGCGGCAATTTCACGCAGTCTCTGAGCATACTCCTTAAAAGTTTCCTTGTCTCTTTGTGACATTGCTCGGAGCTGATCTCTGTCTGGTGCCATGTCCAGGTTATACTTATACTGTTGAACGAAGGCAGCGCCAAGATCTCTGAAAGTGACGATCTTGGTACGGTTTAAACCCATGTACCACTTGAGTGCGGCACCGGTTAAACTGTCTTAGAAATAGTGGATCAGTAGCTGTTGATTTTCAGTCTGAGTTGACATCTCACCAAATGACTTTGAGGGCAAGAGTTACCCTTGTATTTTTCAAAGTCAGGCACCTTGAATTTGTGAGGTATTTTTACATTAGGGACCAGACAAAGGTCTGCAGCGTCCTTTCCGAATAAATCCTGACCGCGAATGGCGTGCAGTTCCTTCTGCATTTCCAAGAATTGTTCCTGGAACTCATTCATTCTTTCGTACATGTTTTCGTTTCTACCAGAGGTTACTTATGGAATTTGTCCTTCCGGGACAGTGTGTACCACTGGTTGTAGTATAGTCATTACGGCAGTGACTCTTGATTCTTCTATTCCCTGAAGTTTGTAACCTTCAGGAGTTGCTATCATCACTCTTGCGTCTTTGCTTTCCCAAAGTTTGTAACCTTCAGGCCCAGCGGTTCCTACTGCAGTTTCTGGGTTTTCTGTGACCGGTGGGATATATCCTTCAGGGACAAAGTTAATAGGTATGCCCCAGGGATGATCTTTAGGCATGTTGTACCGAGGATCATACGTCTCCACTATGGGCGTAAATGTGATCTCCGAAATCACAGTCCGTTGTTGTTGCCTCTGAGCTGTTGCTAGGGATTGCATGTCACTGTGAACTTTTTCCAGATCTTCCTTCAGAGCGTCAATTTATTCTCTCAGCTTTCTGTTCTCTTCCTCGAGATCGTCCATTTTCTTTTGTCGATTGGCCCGAGTATTATACGAGTGAGACAGTTTGACTCTAGAATCGTAACACATACGTGAGACTCGAAGATAGAAAGAATGCGTTTATGTGAGAATGATGAATGATATGCAATGATATTAATTAATATTTTTGTTTTTTGTTTTAATAAAAAAGAAACTTAAACAAATGGATTGCAAATATCATACAGTGGGGAGACCCCGTTTTATTGAACTTGAAAGATTGCAGAAAGGGAAATATAGTATTTTACAAAGTGCTGTAAAAGGAAATGTCTAAGTTCATGGATCCCGAGTCCTCTCTAAAGAGAGCTCAGATGTTGGTTCCGGTACTTTCCTTTTCTTTGACCGGGGTTCTTCAGCTATTGTCGGGTTGTCAGTCCTTTACCAAACGAAAGGAGTGAGCAAGTTCCTTTGATCTTCTATAGCATGTTGTTCTAGAATTTCGATCAGAGCATCATTTTCTTTTAATAGTTCCTGAATTTTGGTACACTCTACATTGAGAATGCGGTACTTGTTCTTCCAATAGTTCTTTTCCTGTTGAACTTTGTTGAGAGCGACCTGGAGTTTTTCCGTATCAATCATAAAATAAAGGACAGATTCCTTTAACAGATGAACTTCTTGACGAGGGTAAGGCATCCTCAGCTTGAGAACTCTAGTTTGCACCCAATGGAGATATGGTTCCATGGAGATACAGTTTGGTCTTCCTAGAGATGCTATTCCTTTCCTGTGAATATGTTGCCAGGCATGCACTATTTCTTTCTTTAGTGCCTTGTCATTTTCCCCTTCCTTGAAGAAAAGACCTTCCAGGTGAACATTATGCGGGATATTCTTCATCTGGTATCCGAGTTGACGGCGAACTAAAATTGGATGATAGTTGATTCCTCCTTTAGTTCCTATGAAGGGTACATTAGGGAAATTTCCACATTTGTCAATGATCCTTATCCCTTCGTAAATCCTATTGTACCAGTCTATGTCAGAGTTGGTAAGAGACATGATTCTCTGTGACCAACGCAGAGTACTCTTATGATCCCAAAATGCAGTAGACTTGGGTAAATGGGAAGTGAACCACTTGTAAAGCAAGGGTACACAACATGTGATCATTCCTCCGTTGTACAAATTCCTTAAGTGTACAGAATGATAAGCATCTGCAAGCAAGGTTGATACGGGGTTTCCAATCAGAAATATCTTAATGGCATTGGTATCGACAAAATTATCGATGTTGGTAAAAAGGAAAAACCCGTATGTAAGTAGGACAAAGATATCTTCGAAAGCAGTAACGTTTCCTATACTGGCAAAGTATAGGGCTTTCTCTACCAAAAACTTGGCTGGTAAACCTTGGATTCCATCCTTAGTGGTCATGTGAGTCATGACTTCTGACTCGTCCAAATAGATTTCTCTTGCAATGGTTTGATCCTTTAGAATTTCTTCCAGTCCAGAAAAGGGAGCTTGGTCAGTGATGGGTAGACCAGTCAGATGAGAGTACTCTTCTAGCGTCGGTGCTAGTTGATAATCCAGGAATGTGAAACAGTGATAAACTGGATCGTAGAACTGAATCAACGTAGACAGGATTCCTTCAACTACATGGACCCTTAACAGAGACAACAATCCTCCGTACTTAGCTCTGAAAGCATCAGGGTTGGTGATCATCCTTGCCAACCCCTTTAAATCCTCTAGTTTTTGAGCCTTGAAGGTGTACTTGTGCGTTTTCCTTCTACGGAAATCTATAACGCAATCTTTCTCTCTGATATTTGCAATTATTGTTTTAGTTTAATTTGAAAAAGAGAGAAGAGAAAAGAAGATTTTTTTCTTTGTTTAAGAGTTTTTTAAATGAATGCATGAATGCAGCACACAAAAACATTGTAAAAACATGGGTTCAAGGGTTCAACGTCACGAGCATGGAGTCATGGCTCTACCCATCCCCAAAGGCTGTATTCTGGTTAATTTGTACCTGTAGAACGAGTAAAACTTCCCAAAATCATTGACCCCCCTAGGGATAACAACAACAAGCTGGTTCATCCGGGCGAGCTGTAGTATCCTAGAGTAATCCCAATTGAGTGTAGTATCGCGTATCAGCTATTTCCGATAGCTACCGCACTACCAAATGGCCATATGGTTAATGTCTACTAAATCCTCAGTTTCACGGATACCACATTGGGACAATCTGCTTTCACGACGAAGTCGTTAGACATTGAATCCACAAAGGGTATCTCAACTGATTTGATGGTCTACCAGGATCGCTTATTCGGGAATCACTCCCTATAAGTCCACCCGTCTAGGCCATCACCTATCATAGGGTTCTCTCATACTTTCCACATGCGACATCACTCGCGTTCCCATTGACAGAAAAATAAACATGGATATCAAGTAGGAAAAGCGATATATATAGTATATAATATGATTCCTAAAACTAACATCCTAGACCTCTTAAAAATGCCAGTCCTAATTCTAAACAGACAAAATGGCTCCCCAGCAGAGTCGCCATTTTACTGTAGCATGCGATTTTTGTCGGTGACGCGACCACCTTATCGCCATGGGTTCCTCCTCACCGCAATGGTAGGGCAGCGGTGCTACTTTATGATTTCTTATTTATCCCGTGAAGCTGGAAGGGAAAGGGAAGCTATCTAAAACTAACCTTGCACGCGAATGTTTAACTGAACAAACACTTTAAGAGAGATTCGGGGAGTTCGGGGTCAGGTTATACAATGGGGAGTTGTCAATTACCCATCCTATATGCGGTTATCCACAGGTTGATTAACATTAGGTTCTACTTTGTAATCGATGGTGTTTATCTGTAAATGGGAAAGTTTCTTCTTTGTGGGGATGTCTGTGAGAGAGAGTAAGTTTTTGATGATTTTGGTGAGGTACTGGACCTCAGTTTTGATTGATATGAAGGTACTTGACCTAAAGTTTTTTATTGATATGCTCGCTAAGATATCGCAATCTTATGCCTACGTATTCCCGTTTAAAGAAACAGGGAAATTAGAGCAATCGTAGTTCCTCCTATTTTATGGGAGGAAAAAGATGTTTTGGTGTCTTGTTCAAAGCCCAAGATTGAAGCTAAAAGGTTGAGTATTTGTGTCTTGTTCAAAGCCCAAGATTGAAGCTAAAGTTTTGACTGAGAGAATTTATCGTCTCTGAAGGGAGACATCTCGTCTGTTTATCACAGTTGTTGGGTGACTGAGTATAAAGGAGAATGACTTTAACTGGGATATGAGAATCCAGCAATGCCATAATTTCCTTTATAGGGGATTTGTCCTGAAGGTGAAAACTTTAACTCAGTGTTGAGTAATGCCATTTTTCCTTAGGAATCTTTCTTGCTTAGAGAGGGACAGTGGTGTGGATGTAAATAACCCAGAGGCTTGCCACTTACAACAATTAGATGAAAGAGGGATTTTACCAGGATAAGAGATGGATGACATCTTGGATATTTGAATCAATAAGTGTGCCACTTATAGCAATTATCTCGGATTAGGGTTTGATTTGATTTTCTGTTTTGAGATGTGATAACATATAGGAATGTCTTCCTACAAAGAGTTTTTGATTTCCTCTAAAGGGGATGTTGATTTTTTGGTGCCTTGATCAAAGCCCAAGGTTGAAGCTAAGAGATTGATTGACTCCACTGGGGAAGTCCTTATACCAAGCCTAAGAGGAGGCTGGAAAAGACTGACTCAAGAAGAGAGTGTTTATCTGTCTTGTACAAAGCCCAAGATTGAGGCTGAAAAGAGCCTGACTCTTTTGGGGATATCATTATACAAAGCCTAAGAGGAGGCTAAAAGTTGACTTTTTCGGGGAAAGATTTTATCTGTCTTGTACAAAGCCCAAGATTGAGGCTAAAAGGGGTTTGACTCAGCTGGAAAGTATGATTTGTTTTGTACAAAGCCCAAGATTGAGGTTAACTCCATTGAGGAAGATCATTATACAAAGCCTAAGAGGAGGCTAAAGAGAGGGTATTAACTCTGTTAGGGAGATTATCTCCCAAAGCCTAAAAGAAAGGCTAGGAGGAATTGACTTCGCTGGGAAGATATTTATGGTGTCTTGTACAAAGCCAAAGATTGAGGTTGAATAAGCTGGAAAAATCATTATACAAAGCCTAAGAGGAGGCTAAAAGGGTTCGACTCATCAAGAGAGTGCCTCAAGTTAATTAACTCAACAAGAGAGTATTTATGTTTTGTACCACTGACTCAGCAAGAGAGTGTGGAATGGTGATTGACTCAACAAGAGAGTACTTTGTTTGTCTTGTACAAAGCCCAAGATTGAGGCTAAAAAGGGTTAACTCAACAAGAGAGTGTTTTAAGAAAGAAGATGGACTTAACAAAAGGGTGCTTTTGGGGATAATTCTCTGTTGAGGAAAAATCATTATACAAAGCCTAAGAGGAGGCTGACTTCTACTGAGGATTATTGAGATCTAGTGGTAGGTCCAAAATGGGGAATCAACTCTTGTTGAGGGTTCCAGAAGAGCTGAGGTATTAAATACCTTGAGGTTCTGATGATAAGCTGACCCTAGCTAGGGAAATTTAGGATAAAGATTGAGTTTTAGATCCTGTGAGGATTTAACTCTACTGGGGATTGATTAAATGACCAGTGTTTCTTCTGTGTTTGTAGGGAACTTGAGAATGTCTTTGAGATCCAAGAGGAAATTAGACTGTCCAAGTCTATTGGTATGAAAGGGTTTATCTTTGTATGATGCCCAAGAGGAGGCTGACTATTTTTAGGGATGAGTATCAACCCTAAATTGTCCAAAGTTTTGACTCTTTGGAAAGACTGCTCTAATAAAGGATGACTAAGTTCTGTCTTATACCTTTAAGAGGTTTTCAGGGTCCTTGTATTAAGCCCAAGAGAAGGCATGAGAACTTCTAAAAAGCCGGAGGGTCCTTGTACAAAGCCCAAGAGGAGGCGGGGATGCTTTTAGGAAGCCTGTGGGTCCAAACCTAAGAAGAGCTCAAGAAAAGTTTCACCGAGAATAATTTTTTCTTTAATGAACAGTTCTAGGGTTTGAAGAAATTCAAGAGAGGTTTCACTGGGAGTTAATCCTCTCTAGGGGAAATGAATTTCTTTGACAATTTCTAATAGTGACAGCCTGAGAAAAGTTTCATCGGGAATAATGCCTTTCTCTTTGTTCCATATTGTTTAAGGCCAAGAGAAGGCAAGACTGTATCTCGAGTTCCTATAGGGAAGTAGTTTTGACTGTGTTGAAAGAGTGACCACTGGCTCTATCTAGTTCTAGACCTAATTGTCGGGGAAAACTCTAAGCAGGGATACAAGTATATATACAGTTGATATACGACAAGTATTTAAAAGGACTTACAGGTGAGCAAGCTTCCAACAATACAGATAAATATATATATGAAAGCATGTAAATAAAGCTGCTAAAAACTTACAGGCGAGCAAACTTCCATTGTAACAGCTGTATGGTTAGTTGTTCAAGAAATTAAAGAAAGTTTTGATAACAACTGTGAGTTTAAACCTAAATCAAAAGGGAAGTTGTTTTTGAAAAGATTGTTGGGGCTTATACTCAAAGAGAGGCCCAGGTAAAAAAACAGTAATCGTACCGTTGTTTTGTAAATTGTACTGGGACTTATACAATGACTGAGGCCCAATTTTATTTATTTACAAAGGATGGGACTTACAATCTATCAAGAGGCTCAAAGTTTGAAAAATGTTTTGAAAAAGATCAAAATCCAAGAAACCCTAATTTTATTTTTAACTTTTCAAAGAAAAATTAATGAAAAATGATAAAAACACCAAATAAGTTTGAGTAAACAACTTGTGATTTTTGGTTTAGGTTTAAAAAATGAGGTTTTAATCACAAGATGAATTAAAACTCATTTGGTTTTGATTTTTAAGATGAAAATTCATTTTTTGAAATGTTTAAAAACAATTAAAATGAATTTATTTACAAAAATATCAACTATATTAAATAAATAACATAAATTTGATTTTTTTTGTGGAATAAAATATTTTAACATTTTTGTGATTTTTTGCAAAAAGAACCAATAAAAAATAATTAAAATTGAGAGAGAAATTAATTTTGGAATTAATTAACAAAAACCATAAAAATAGCAAAATATGGAAAGTGGAAAAAATGGTCTGGGTGGGGTTTGAACCCATGACCTCCAAGACAAACACATGTGCACGCTACCACTGGGGTGGTGATACATTTGTGTATCAAAACCACCCCATTAATACATAAGGGTGGCCTGGTTTCTAGGCCTGGCCAAGGCAAGAAACCAAGTCATGGTGGATTTGCATGAAGGATGTAACTTGCTCATTTCTCCAAGGATTGGGACAAAATTTACGTGCATTTGACCTAGAATTTCATGAGGAATCCAATGGTGTCTTTAAATTTTTCAGAAGATGCATTTATCTAAAAATCCAATAGTGGTTTCAAAAAGTGCCAAGATTTGCATTTTCTATGCTAACACATCATACACACACTAATAGCACGGTGAATTGGTTCAAACACAACATATATGATATGTATGAGATGTCTATGATCAATGGAATTCAAAGCAATTCATAATTCAAAGAGTTCAAGTTGGCATGCACTTACCTCTTGGAGCTCCTTGTGCTATATGCCAAGTTCCTTATGCCAGAAGTAATCCAATGCTTTGAACACTCTTGATTGATCCCTTAAAAGCTTTTAGGATGATCAAAACCAGCTAGAATCCTCAGGAACAAGTATTAGGCTCTTTCTTGCAAAAGTGGCAAAGTGACCAAAATAGCAACTCTCTCAAATGGCGTTCCAGATGAGGGAAACCAATTGGGACAGTTTGAGGATGATATTTGGAGTGTGTTTGAGGCTTTGTTTGGTTTTGGAAGTGACTGAATCAAGGCATGGCTTGAAAAATGTAGAAAAGTCCAATTTTGAGGTTTTGGAGATGGATTTTCTGATTTTGGTGTTTCAGGTCACAAGTGAGTGTTTGGACAGCTTAGATATGACATATTGGATGTGTTTGGATCATGAGCTGTGGTGGAATTGCTCTCTAACTCAAAAATTCAGAGATGACTTGCAAAAGAAGGCATTTTGGCCTAAAGAGAGAGATTTTGAGGAAAGCATCAGTTGTAGTGCTTTGGTGTACTCAAACTGATCAGAATTGAGCTCTATTTATAGTGTGTCAAGTTTGTTTTGGCATCAATAGTGAATGGCAGCTGTGTCAGGCCTTTGGCCAATGTTGAGCAAAAGGAATCTCAAGTCTCCTCTAGCCATTGACTTAAGGTTAGGGCACAGGCCTATGGTCCTTTGATTCAGTGTTGATTCTTGACTCATTCAGTTAGGAATGTGTCAGTCCATGCCACCTTGGTGCATCCATTGAATGCTTGGAAACAAAATTGGAGTCTTGGCACCTTTTTAGCCTTTTTAGGTTTGTTATGGCTATGTGTGGATTCTTGGACTTTGGAGGCTTGGGGATTAGATCATTCTCCTTTTGTTTTATCCTCAAATGTGTCCTAATGGATGACAAGGCTTGGAGTTGTCCAAATTTGCCAAATCGAGCAAGACACCAAATTCTGACTGGCTTAGGACAGTTGGAAATGGTGATTTTGAGGGGATCATATCTCATTGCTCAGGTTGAGTTATGGGAGGCTCTTGTGCTTTTTAGAAAGCCTTCATATGATACAAAACATATGTGATCATAGTTTGTTTTGAAACTATTTGGATCCCATTGAAAAATCCTCATGAACATTGATGTTCAAGGCTGGTAACTTAAGCAGATTTTTACTAAGTGTTGGAAAAGTGTCATTTTCATGTTTTTGTCATTTTGATCACTCCATAACTCAAAATCCATGTAGAATTGGAGTCCGGGGTAGTTGAAGCTTTTTTAGATTGTAGCAAGACCTACAAATCCAGCTTTGGATCACCTAAAATGGCTGCTTGGATCACTAGTTATGATCCTTGGAAGTTGGTACCAAAACCATTTTTGTTTCATAACTTAGAAAAATTTTGGTTTCTCATGGTTGCCCCTTTTGCAAGAAACCTAAATTTTCTTGATTTTTCTTAGTTAATGATGATCAATACCGTACATTAACATTATTTTTGACTTAGGGGAACCATATTTGTGAAAAAATCCAAAAAGTCAAACTTGATTTTGTGCACAGTTGACTTTTTATTGGATGCAATCCAAACTGTGTGATCCTTTGTGAAATCAAGTCCTTGACCTAAATCAAACCTAATGGATGGATTCCATAGGTGTTATAGGGTGTATTGAATCATTTCCCAAGGTTTGGGAGCATGTCCTGATCAAAAGTCAAAGGTACAGTTGACTTTTTTCTTCAAAACCCTAATTGTGGTCCAGATGAAAATGAAACTTGTGAATCAAGCTTCCTGAATTAATCCATTGTTGTAAATGGATCAATGTGGTATATTTGAGGCCCTCAAATCATGTCTTGAGGTCTTGGCTCATGCTTTGCTTCAAAAGTCAACTTAGGGGTGAATTAGGTCAAGAAACCCTAATTCCTGATTTTTGGTAAATGCATCCCCTGAGGCTAAATTGACTTGATGATTGGGTCCATGGGGTCCCTTTGAGTATATTGGGTTGTGCTTTGAAGCATTGGCTCATTCCTAGGTGAAAATTTTCACCTGGAGGCCTTGGTCTGCCAAAACCCTAATTTGGTGACACTGGCGATCCTAAGGCTTGATCCACTTGGAATGTTGCAACTTTGTGCTTGATTCTTGATGTGGGAGTCCTCTTGATCCCTTAGGGGTGTTTGAGAGGTTAGACAAGTTGAAGATCATGTCATTTCTTGATTGATCCTTTGTCTAAGTGCTCTGAGAGGGCTTAAAACCCGAATTCTTGATTATAATGAATGCTCAACAATCCTTAAGGAGATTAATGAGGCATGATAGTACCTCCATATTGTGATGATGATTCTCACAATGATGGGAAATCTTGGTGGTCAAAATTTGGGGTATGACACACTGAAAAGAAACTTTTAGCGATTGTTTTTGCTCTTGACAAGTTTAGACCATATTTGCTAGGTTCCAAGGTTGTTGTTTTTACTGACCATGCATCTTTGAAGTACCTTTTGAAGAAACCAGAAGCAAAACCGAGGTTAATTCGGTGGATGTTGTTGCTCCAAGAGTTTAATGTAGAGATTAAGGAAAAAAGTGGAGCTGAGAATCTAGTAGCTGACCACTTGAGCAGAATAAAGCGGGATGCAAATCCTTCTCCCATCCAGGATGACTTTCCTGATGAGCAGCTGCTACTTTTACATGGAGTTACTCCTTGGTTTGCTGATATTGTTAATTATCTTGTTGTTGGTTTTTTTCCTACAGGTGCATCTGAGACGCAAATTCAGAAACTCAAGAGTGATGCCAAATACTATGTGTGGGATGGTCCTTATCTTTGGAAGTTTGGTAGTGATCAGATTATTAGGAGGTGTGTCCCCGACTATGAGATTGAATCTATTTTGCATTATTCTCACGCCTCTCAGGTAGGTGGGCACTTTGGTCCTCAAAGGACTGCAAGAAAAGTCCTAGACTCAGGTTTCTATTGGCCCAATATTTTTAAAGATGCGTATGAGACTTACGCACTTGTAAGGAGTGCCAGATAGCAGGTACAACCATCACTCGTAAGAGTGAAATGCCTCAGCAACCTATACTTTTCTGTGAGGTATTTGATGTATGGGGAACCACCTTCATGGGTCATTTCCCTATATCATTTGGTTTTCTCTACATTTTGCTTGCTGTTGATTATGTTTCAAAGTGGGTGTAAGTTATTCCCACTAGGACTAATGATTCTAGAGTTGTTGCGGATTTTGTCAGGTCCAATATTTTTTGCAGGTCTGGAATACCCCGAGCTATCTTAAGTGACCAAGGCACTCATTTCTGTAATCGCACCATGGAAGCATTGCTCTGAAAATATGGAGTTGGGCACAGAGTCTCTACTGCATACCATCCCCAAACTAATGGGCAAGCTGAGATCTCAAACAGGGAGATCAAACAGGTTTTAGAGAAAATGGTGCAGCCAAACAGGAAGGATTGGAGCCGCCGTCTAGAAGACGCACTTTGGGCTCAAAGAATAGCTTTCAATACACCTATAGGGATGTCTCCCTATCGACTTGTTTTTGATAAGGAATGTCATCTTCCTGTAGAGATAGAACACCGTGCTTATTGGGCGGTAAAAAGTTGTAATTTGGAGATGCAACAAGCAGGTATTGAAAGAAAACTCCAATTACAACAACTTGAAGAGCTTAGGCTAGAGGTTTATGAAAGCTCTAGGATTTATAAAGAGAAAACTAAGCACTTCCATGATAAAATGATTTCTAGGAAGGAATTCTCTGTGGGCCAATAGGTTTTACTATTTAACTCCCGCCTTAAGCTTATGGCTGGGAAACTTCGATCCAAGTGGATTGGACCTTTTGTTGTTACTAATGTTTTTCCCCATGGTGTTGTAGAGATTAAAAGTGTAGGTACTGACAAGGTTTTCAAAGTCAATGGGCAGCGCTTGAAGCTATTCCATGAGAGTTCGGTGCCTGAAGATGCACCTATAGAAGAGCTTTCCTTAGAAAAGCCCACTTACTCTACAACTTGACCAGGGAGCACTTTTTCCTTTCCCTCACTCTTATTTAATAGTTATGTCCTTTCATTGAGGAAAATGCATGTTTTAAGTGTGGAGGGGGAACCATTTATTTGTTTTGCTTTCTTTATTTTCTCTGCTTTAAAAAAAAATAGCATGTTTTTTCTTTGGTTTTTGAGTTACAAGTATGAGTTTTGTTCTTAGCTCTCTTGACTAAAGACTTGTGATGTGATGTGATTGATTCCTTTTTGTGCATTCTTAGTGTGATATGTAGGACTAAACTCTGAATTGTACATCATTGGTGGTAGATCACTAAACCTTGTGAGAATTTGAGCCTAATAATGGATAATGCATAAAAACATCCATTCCTTTTCCTTTCTTGTGTGTTTCACTCATGTTTGTTAGTCTCTAGAATTTGAATTGACTCTGTTGAAGCTTTTTGTTTACTTGTGCACATTGATATGATAAAGGAAACTTGTTTTTGTTTTATTTTTAGCCACTTAGCCAAAAAGCCAACCCTGAAAAATATTATCCCTTGTTGGAAACCCCTTTGAGCCTGTTCATCTTTTTTCCTTATTTAAAACTCATTACAAGCCGAAAGAGAAAAACAAAATTATCACCCTAATCAAGGCGTCGAAAGAGTCTTGTATGGAGTTTTGTGGGTTGAACAATACAGTTGTGATGTTTCAAAGGTTGGCAGAAAAAAAAATATATATAGAAAAAGAAAAAAAAAAGGGAAAATAAAGAAAGTTGTCAATACATTTTCCTTCTGAAAAAGAAAAAAAATAAAAATAAAAATAAAAATAAAAAAGGAAAATATGGGAAAGTTGCTGGTTGAAGGTTATTAAATTGTTTTTAGTTCAACTCTCTAATTCTCCTTCAATTTTCTTTTGACCCTTTGAGTTTTAGCCTAGTATCCCTTAGGATTTATCCTACCCTTGCCTTGGCCACGTTACAACCTGAAGAAAAGTCCTTTTGATCTTTGTGTGCATGTATTTCAAGTGTGGATTTAGAATATTTTCAAACTTATAGTAGTATTAACTTTCATGTTGTGCTTTGAGTGTAAACAGTTAGCCTAAACACTTGATAGTTGAGTGAGTTATATCTTGTGAGGATCCTACTACTTTTGATGTACTCTTCGGTAAGCTGTTTTCGTATTTCTTTTGAATGTCACAAAAGAGTTGCTCACTAACACAATATTCTTGAAGCATAGACTTAAGACTCTACTTGTACCTTGTATATTGAATACCTTTGGAAATGCAGGCTCTGGTTTGTTTTGTTTTAAATTTTTGAAGTTATCATTTTGCTCGGAGTGCAAAAGTTCAAGTGTGGGGGAATTTGATCAGTGCATTTTAATGCACATTCTCTTATGTTTGTACTTAGCATTCCTACAGTTTATTTGACTGTTTTTACTATTTTAATGTGTTTTCATATTTAAGTTTGTTTCTACCTTTATTTTATTTTCACAACTTATTTTTCAGCATTAACACTTATTTGATACCATTCACTGCGCAGGTCATAACTTGAGCTACAGGATGTCGTTCTGCGCATTCTACTAGTCGATGGAAAGATAAGACAGAGAGTTACAACTTTCATGTTTTACGCAGAAGCTGATTCAAAGTGAAAGATGGTCAAATAAGTCGTTGAAGTCAGAACTCGAATTCCGACTTTAGAAAATAATTTGTTTCGGGTCGTTTTATGGGTCTGGTTTATGTTTCCGACCCAGTTTGAGTTAGTAGTGAAAAACCTTATTTTGTTAATAAGGTTTGCAGCCGTACAATGTTCATTACCTTTTTACTATTCACGAATTTTGCCCTTGCTTTGAACGATTGTTATGGAGAACTAAACTCTTTGAGTTGATCTGCTGTAACCGTATCTCCGTTCACTTTGAGGTTAATATATTTTCCTAGTAATTTCAATTATCTTTTCAATTCTATCTATAATCCTGTTTGCTTAATTCAGTTGCCGTTGTTTGCTTAATTCAATTTCATATTTTATAGAATAGGATTAAATTAATTCGATTGATGTATGTTCTGTTAATTGCAACTGCGTTTGCTTAATTCGCGTTTACGTTATCTGTTTGCTTAATTCAGATTTAGGAACATAAATCATATAGTAATTCAATCACGCTTGCTATTGTTACTCTGATCGAAAGAGAATGAATTCCGCTTAGGGCTTGGTAATTATATGATCAATGATAAGTAGGAGAATGAACAGCAGATCAACTTGTTTTATAATCACTTATTTTTAATCACTTATATTTAATCACTTCACTCGAAAACTCCCCAATCATTTTTAGTTGGTTAAATTCTCAACAAGAATCCTTGCGATACGACATCCGAGATTCGCTTCCCGTTACTACATTTTTCTAAAACTCATTTTTGATCCGTGCGCGACAGCAGATCATCACTCAAATAAGGTAAATGGATGTTCTTGGACATTTTGAAAAGCTGAGCTATCATACTTCAACTTTGATGTTCAAAGTTTGTCTTGAATCAATGTGGATCATGGAGATAAATGGCCCTAAAGTTGACTCCAACATAAGACAAATTCTGTCTAAAAATTTCTCTAAGTGTCTAAGTTCAAAAGTATGGAACTTCCAACTTCATGGCTTCATATCTCTTAATCTATGCATTTTTTGGGAATTCAACCACAGGGACAAAGTTGTAGTATTTAATAAGCTCTTTAATTTGTTCTTTGGAGCAAACAAAATGGTTACTTCGATTGGAAGTTATGGCCTTGGTAAGTTGGACAAAAATCATTGAATTTTATAACTTGGAAAAAAATCAAATTCTTCAATGTTGCCCTTTTTACAAGTAACCTCATATTTCTTGATATTTCTTGATTGATCATGATCCAAACCACACATTATCATCATTCTTGACTTGAGGAAACCATGTTTTGACCAAAAAGTCAAAAGTCAAACTTTTGCTCTGTTCAGTGGTTGACTTTTTATTAGATGAACTTGAACTTTGTGGTCTTCAATGAAATCAAACCCTTGGGCTAATTGAATCATTAGGGATGGGCTTCAAAACCGTTTTTAGTGTCTTGAATCATGTACCAAGGCTTGAGATCATGTACTGGTCAAAAGTCAAAGGTGCAGTTGACTTTTCATCAGAAACCCTAGTTTGTGGACCAGATGAATTTGAATTCTTGCATTGCTTATGAATCAAGCTCCTTGGATTAATCCAATCATATGAATGGACTAATATGAGACATTTGAGGTACTTTAAACATATCTTGAGGTATTAGATCGTGCCTTGTTTCAAAAGTCAAACCAGGGACTGAATTAGGTCAAAACCCTAATTTGAATGCATCTGATGACTTGGGGCTTGATGATATTGATTAAATGAAACTTTGCACTTGATCATTCATGAATGAAAGCTCTTGATCTTCATGAATAAATAAGGGACATGAGATGTTGAATATGATGCCCATCCTTTGATAATTCACCTGCTTGAGCTCTTGGGGGACCACCTAACCTATAAAGCAAACAAGCACACACATCTTGTATTTGTAATGGGTTAGTGATGCATAAAGACACACACATATGTAATGATGAATGTTATGCAAAAATGAAGGAAATGAGGTGGCATCTTAGGGGTAAAAAATTAGGGTATGACAAATGCCCCTATTTAAGTTTCTCCGATTCGGAGAGATGAAGATTGTCATCTTGGTCTCGACCAGATAGGGGAGGCTTAAATACAACAATGCATAATTTTGGACCCTAAGAAGCCACAAAAGGTGATATGATATGAATTCACTTAAGAATGCTTGATATGAGACCTGTGGGAAATGATTCCACATGAGATTGAGAACATACTAAACCACAGGGATATAACAATAGAATTATTCCACTAGGGAAAGAAAAATTGGGGAAAATGTTGGAACTCTATTGGGAGAGAGATAGAAACTCCACTGGGGAAAAAGGATATAGCTCCATAGGGGATGGTGTTATAACTTTGACAGATTGAACTTCCAATGTTGGAAAATGATTCATCATCTTCTTTGGCTAAGTAACATTACTTAGAAAGGGTAAAATAAACTTCCCCATGCTTCGGGTCGTAAGCCACGAAACTAGTCTCAATTTCTTCTTATCAAGTCTTTCTCCTAAAAAGGTTATCATAAATTCCCCTTGTTTCTAGACATAAGCCACGAAACTGGTCTCGGTTTCTAGAATAAACTTCCCATTGTTTTTGGACATAAGCCATGAAACCGGTCTTGGTTTCTGAAATAAACTTCCCCTCGTTTCTGGACAAAAGCCATGAAACTGGTCTCAGTTTCTTCTTATCAAGTCTTTTACTTGAAAAGGGATAAAACAAACAAGTTTCCTAAAAGGGTAATTACTTGCTCAAATAATAACTTCACCGGGGATCTTCAAAGTGATGCAGGCCAATTAATTTACAAAACAGATTTCTCAAATAAAGAGAAAAACTTCTTGTAAGGATCTTCATCAGACCTCTCACAGGGATTCACTGGAGAGATGCAATTTGATGGTAAATATTTTCATCATACTTCTCTTTGAGGCCTCTTCAGAGAGATGCCATGTGATGAGTGAAACTTGGTAGCAGACTTACTGTGGGAAATACCATTGGCTGCAGTTTTGCTTTGTATCGAGCAAATAAAACCACTTGTAGCAATTTATCTCAAGTAAACACTTGTGATAATCTTCAATAAGCTTCTCGGATAGAATCTTCTGGAGAGATAATCATTTCTTCATCATACTTATCTTCAAGACTTCTTTGGAGAGATTCCATGTGATGTAAAAATGAGGATTCAACAATCAAACTTCTCTGCGGGACTTGTCCGGAGAAATGCCATTTGATAGAAAATAAGGATTCACAACAAACTTCTCTAGAGAGATGCCATTTGCTGGAAAAATCTCTTCATCATACTTCCCTTCGAGACTTCTTCGGAGAGATGCCATAAGATGAAAGAAAATTTGATATCTTGATAGCTTCAACAGGGATAGACAAACTTCTTGGAAAGAGACCGCCATTTGCCGATTCACTGGGAAATTCAGGGATAAAAACAAGCTTCTTAAATAAAGAGATTGCCACTTGTTGTCAGGTGTAGATTCCAAAGCGGAATATATTTATCCTGCTGGGGAACCTTCAACAAATTTTTTTTGGGGATGTAAACCACTTAAAAGGCGCTGTAGAAATACCTTTTTAATTCAGAGGTTCAAGTTATCAAAATGGTCAAAAGACCGACTCAATCCAAGAATGACCGAGAGAAATATCGTCAAACAAGACGCTAACCAGTGAGGAATGAAATCGAACTAGGGATTTATCCTATCCAAGTTTGGAAAGGAGAACTAAATCAAAACTTCCATGAGGATTAAACTCGGTGGGGAGTTAGAAAGGATATACACTTTCTGCCTACGGTTGACTACTCTATTGGAGAGAGGAAACATATCACTTGGGGATAAACACAACCAAGGTTAATGAAGTAAATATTATCGATAAATTCACTATGAATATGGATATGAATTCAATTATGCATGATATATGCATGATATGACTGCATGTTATGTTTTTATGCTAACAAAACAGGCAAAAAATATATACTGGCGATGAAATAAACATCACAATATGACCGAGTACTCAGCCAGTCTCCTGAAAATATCACTTGAGATAAAACAAAGAGCCCTCAATGGAACAAAGTCCTGCTATAAGGCTTAAGTCTCTCTGGGGAGAGGAAGATATTTTACTATAGGAAAGAGCCCAAACAATCTTTTAAACTCATTATTTGTTCAACTGGGGATAGAGTAACTCTGCACTTTACTGGGGATGAGAATCTTATTTGGGATAAACCTTTCAAGGCAAATCATAAGAACATTTAATCCTGTATTTTGAGGTTTAATCGTTCTTGGAGCAACTGTTGATATTCTTTCTTAGGTTCACAAATCAAAGGAAAGTAAACAACAAAAAAAAAAGAAAAATTTCAACTTTTTGTTTTCAAGAATTTTTACCAAAATAAAAATGTCATTTTACAAGATATAGATAAAACAAATGTTGCAATCAGATGGGCAAAAGCTCAAATTTTATTGATAGAATGGTAACCCGCAAATAGCGTGATTCCATGGACTATCACAAAATTTGAAAAATGGTAATTAAAGGGAAAAGGTTACATTAAAATATAATGGCCAAATTCTCCCTAACAACTTTGAATTTCCAATATTCTTTAGCTTCGACGACCTGATTTGATTTGAGGGCTCTTTGATAGACATTGCTGCTTGAAATGATCCAATCTGGTTTGATGCAGTTACTTGCCATATATCCCTAACTTTTTCCTAGATTGCCCTTTCGGATTTTCAATCTACCGGGATGCTATTTTTTTTATGTCTCTAGTTTTTTCTTGGACTCCCCTTTTGGGTTTTCAATCCATCGAGACGTTTTTTTTTTTGTTTATTGTTAGGCGAAGTATTTCTTGACTGCGTTGACATTTGTAGGACGAGTGAACTCTTCACCATCCATAGTTGTAAGCATTAAGGCACCGTCTGAGAAGGCTTTCTTGACAACATATGGGTCATCATAATTAGGAGTCCACTTGCCCCTAGAATCCGTAAGGAATGTTTGAATTTTCTTAAGCATAAGGTCACCCTCTCTGAATACATGAGGTCGAACCTTTTTGTCGAAAGCCTAGTTTATTCTTCGTTGATATAGCTAACCATGACATAAAGCTGTCATTCTTTTTTCTTCGATCAAGTTCAACTCATCGTATCTGCTTTGACACAATTCAGCCTTTGTCAACTTAGCTTCCATCAAGACTCTCATTGATGGGATTTCCACCTCTACGGGGAGCACCGCTTCCTTGCCGTATACCAAAGAGAAAAGGGTCGCCCCTGTTGAAGTACAGACAGATGTACGATATCCATGAAGAGCAAATGGTAGCATCTCATGCAAATCCTTGTAGGTTACCACCATCTTCTGGACGATCTTTTTGATATTTTTATTAGTTGCTTCAACAACTCCATTCATCTTAGGCCGATAGGGAGAAGAGTTATGGTGTTCAATTTTGAAT
Organism: Lathyrus tuberosus; assembly: GCA_022829125.1. NCBI lineage: Eukaryota > Viridiplantae > Streptophyta > Magnoliopsida > Fabales > Fabaceae > Lathyrus > Lathyrus tuberosus. The sequence continues at coordinate 19,561,698 of JALAZF010000021.1, read as the reverse complement.
TCAGCACATAATTCCTTCATCATTTTGTTGTTAAAGTTCGATCCATTATCAGTAATGATCTTACTTGGAACGCCATAACAACATATGAGATTGTTCTTGATAAAACGGACCACCACTTGCATGGTTACATTGGCATAAGATGCTTCTTCAACCCATTTGGTGAAGTAATCAATGGCCATAAGGATGAAATGATGTCTGTTAGAAGCTTTGGGTTCGATCATGCCAATCATGTCAATTCCCCACATAGAGAAAGGCCATGGAGATGAGAGAATATTGAGAAGAGTTGGTGGTGCATGAATTTTGTCGGCATAAATCTGACATTTGTGACACTTCTTCACGTTTCTGCAGCAATCAGATTCCATTGACAACCAATAGTATTCTGCTCTTAATATTTTCTTTTCCATTGCTTTCCCATTAGCATGAGTACCAAAAGAGCCTTCATGAATTTCTTCTATTAACATGTTTACTTTGTGTTTATCCACGCATCTGAGCAAAACCATGTCGAAGTTTCTTTTGTATAGCACATCATCATTCAGGAAGAAGTTGCCAGCCAATCTTCTGAGGGTCTTCCTATCTTTCTTTGACACCCTAAGCTGGTATTCTTGTTTTTGAAAGAAGCATTTGATATCATAATACCAGGATTTGTCATCAACAATTTCTTCCATGGTAAACACGTGATGGGGCCTATCAAGGCGCATCACGTCAATTTTAGGTACATCATTCTAACCATTCACAATAATTATGGAGGATAATGTAGCTAGTGCATCAACCATGCTATTTTCTTCACGAGGAATATGATAAAACTTAACTTTATTGAACAAAGGTAACAACCTTCTTGCATAGTCTTTGTAAGGAATCAATCCGGGTTGACGTGTTTTCCATAAGCATTGACCGCTTCATCAAATATTAGTCCCCATTGGGATCCTGACTTTGGCCGTTCGTCTGGCAATGGTTCATCATAGTCTTTCATCTTCAGATACATTACATCTTCATATGGGAAGTCGAATTTGACAAATTCATAGTCATCAATTGGTTGGTGAGCCAAATGATCAGCTAGAATGCTTCCCTCGACGGCTTTTTGAGCACAGTATTTAATATCATACTCTGATAACAACATCAGCCAACAAGCAATCCTTCCGGTTAAAGCATGTTTTTCAAAGATATACCTTATCGGGTCCATTTTGGAGATTAACCAAGTAGTATGACAAATCAAGTATTGACGAAGACGTTTAGCAGCCCAAGCCAAGGTACAATTGGTTTTTTGAAGCACAGTAAAACGAGATTCACAGTCTATGAATTTCTTACTTAAGTAATAAATAATGTTTTCTTTTTTTCTTAGTTTTGTCCTGTTGGCCGAGCATACAGCCCATGGAATCTTTCAATACGGTTAAGTATATGATCAAAGGTCTTCCTTCCACTAGAGGGATCAAGATAGGAGGTTCAAGCATATATTGTTTAATGCTGTCAAAGGCCTTATGGAAATCTCCTGTCCATATACAACTCTGATCTTTTCCAAGAAGTTTGAATATCGGCCCACAAGTAGCGGTCATATGAGAGATAAATCTGGAGATGTAGTTTAAACGGCCCAGAAATCCTCTTACTTGTTTCTCAATTTTGGGCGTTGGAATTTCCTGAATGGCTTTGACTTTATCAGGATCAACTTCAATTCCCTTTTGGCTAACAATGAAACCCAAGAGCTTCCTTGAACGAACACCAAAGGTACATTTGTTAGGATTCAAGCGGAGTTTGTATTTCCTCAAACACTGGAATAACTTCAACAAATATTCCACATGCTCTTCTTCAGTTCTGGACTTAGCAATCATATCATCGACATATACTTCTATTTCTTTATGCACCATGCCGTGGAAAAGAGTTGTCACAGCTCTTTGGTAGATTGCACCTGCATTCTTCAGACCAAAAGGCATCACTTTGTAGAAAAATGTTCCCCATGGTATAATGAATGAGGTTTTTTCCATGTCTTCAGATGCCATTCTGATTTGATTATATCTGGAGAATCCGTCCATGAAGGAGAATACTTTGAATTTTGTGGTGATGCCGACTGTAATACCCCAAAATTTGCTCTCTCTTTTGTCATCATAGCATAGCATTATCATATACCATATCATATCCACCTCATTAGCATTGCATTGCATTTAACATAGAAAAATGAAGCATAGCATCCCTCTTACCATCAAGGTATGTGATCAGGTGAAAGATGGATAATCAAGGTACTATTCAAGGCACAAAAAGGTCAAACAAGTTCACTCAAGGCAAGCCAAGAGGTCTTTCATGTCTCATACTATCTCAATTGATCATCCAAAACCTCAAGAAGGTGAGATTCAATAAGAGATTGAGGCACTACATCTTTCACAATGCAAGAGATCCAAAAAGTGAAGGAACACCCTCAGAAAAGATGGTTCATTGGTTCAAAATTATCCTCAAAGGGCATATCTCATCATCCTTTAAGAGGATACACAACATACTCTGAGGAATTTGAAATTGAAGACTGCACATTTCTCTCTTAGGAGGTGGGTACCAAAATTAGGGTTTCCAATTAAATCAGAGTATCGTTGATTTTTTGGATAAAACTTGATGTCATGGTATTCTACATGTCCTTAAGTGTATGTGTGTGGAAAATTGCATCTCAATTGGTTTTAGAAGTGATTCAATTGGAAGAAAGATAAAAAATCAGGGAAATTGGGGCTAAGTCAAATAATCAGAGAAAAAAGTCAATTCTTGACTTTTTGAGCCCAAAATCATGAAATTCATGTTATATGTGAGCAATGTACAAAATTTGATCAAGAATTTCCAAAAGAATCATGAGAAATCAAGATTTTGAAAAGTTACCATTTTTGGAAGAATTAGGGTTTCCAAAAATAGTAATTTTAGGCCATTTTGCATCAGAATTGGAACCAAGGCCATTTAAAATTGAAGCATCAAATGAAAATTCCACTTGGCCACAACAAAAGATCTTGTTTCAAGCTTCAAATCCATGTGTATAACATCTCCATTGGATAAAAATTGAGTGAGATATGATTGATCAAAGTTTGAGCAAACTAGGTTCAAAACTAAGTCATGACCAAGGATTTTCAGGTTACGCGCATATCATTTCAACAAACAGTTGGTGGGCGAAATGTTCACCCATTTTTCTCATGGTTAAAAGCCTCAAATGCAAAACTTATCAACATAAAAAATGTTCCTTGTAATGTCCTCTTCAAGGTTCATGTTGAACAAAATTGGATTTGATCAAGCTATGAGGTAGATATAATGGTCCCAAGTTAGGATCATCTTGCTGAGATTCCATGCCAAGATGCCTTGCCAACCCACCTCATCACCACGCCCTTGTATCAGTTCCAATTATGGATGTTATAAGTCATTTTCCAACCTCTTCCAAGCATTATTTCAACTCAAATCCCAAACCAAACTTGTAGCATTACATCCCCTCTTTCAAATGAATTCAAAAACTCACCAAATTGTCCATTGAGTAGAGAGAAAAACATCACCAATTCACCCTATCTCCATTGTTTTCAGCTGCCATAAAAATCAGAAAAAAGAAATGAATGTTGTTGTTGTTGTCTCAGCTTGCCCGTGCATTTCTCACCCTCCAAACATTACTTCATTTAACCAAACATATATCCCATTCACCATACCACGTGCTACCCATGCTCATGAAAAAAGAAAGGAATGAAAACTTGCTGAACAAGTTTTGTGTTACACAGCCTTGCCATTTGTTTCTCTTTACCTCCACCATAGCTTACCATGAGTTGCCATCACCATACCATTGCTCTCCCTAACTAACTTGACTCAGTTAGTTAGGGATGACTCACTTAACTCAACTGTGACTCAGTTGACTCACTCAGTTTAACCATGGTTAGCTCACACTATAAATAATAACTTCACTCTCTAATTTCATTTTAACTTCATTTTTCACACATTCACTTCAGAAACTCTCTCTTCTTCTCTCTCAATCTCACCATTGCCATTGATGCTCGAACTTCACCTTGTTCACTTTCTCACATTCACTTCAGAATCTCTCTGATTCTCTCTCAATTCCACAACATTGTAACTTGTTTTGAAGCTTGGATTTCATTTCCTCTCCATTGAATCATCATCAACTATTGCATCTAAGCCTTTATTTGGCCAAAAGAAGCTCAAAGAGGAAGCAACATCTCTGGTTTTCTGATGAATATCTCAAGGTCTCAAATCTTCAGGTACGAATTTCCACTATTATAGGCATGATTTGAAGTTGTTTTCAGGTTCTTGAAGCTTCTTATAAGCTCAAGAACTTGTCTGGCTAGTTGATAGGCCTTTAGAGGCATAGTTGAAATGTTAGGGCAAATCTTCTTCTATTCGATTCTCTCATTTCATGAACTTTTTGTGTGTTTTTTCAATGGATCCGTGTTCTCCTTTACTTCCTCTTTATTTTGGTATATCATATGTAGAATTTTGGAAAATTTAAGGTTGCAGACGGTGGTGGTTCGCCGGAGAAGGTGACCGGAGGTCCCTCTCCGGCCGGTGATCTTATTTTAGGGTTTTATGTGCAGTTTGAATATGGACCGTTTGATGTTCATGATCGTGCGTTCCAAAACATGCCAGCACATTAAAAACAAGTGTGCTCCTCATGTGATTTTTTCTGATTTTCATTTAAGCGTTTTGTGGCGCAGTGCATGTTGGTTAATGTGTTCCCTCACGCATGCACTTTGATCTTGTTTACTTTGACTTGGTTGTTGACTTGACTGGATCCAATGGTGATCATTTTGTTTGACTTGCTTTGACTGAAATTCCATGCTAGCTATTGTGTTCTGCGCGCTTAGTGGACCTAGGATAATTGCTATTTACACCCTTTCATTTTAAAGTCCAATTAATCTGAACTGAATGGTTGCTATGCATGCACCCCCTCCTTTGTTTTCATTTCATTTTATTTTCTTCATTTTGTACACGTTTGGTTTTTAATTTTTAAAATTACAAAATTGCATCATAAAATTCTATTAAAATTTATGAAATTTTTTAAGACATTTAGGAAATTTTTGACATTTCTATTTCATGATTTTAGGACATTTTTGCCCCTGTTGCATAATTTCCTTTGAATTTCCATTTGTGTGCTTTCTAAATGTGATACATGAATTTGTGGAATTTTGTTCTTGCTCATTATAAATGGTTTTGACTTGGTCCTTTTTACATTGATTCACCATTACATTGAAACATGTTAAATGATTTTTGTTTGATTTTTTAGGTCATTTTATGACATGTTTTGATGCTCATCTTTGTATCGCTTGGCATGAGATTCCAACTTGACTTAATTGCTTTGTTTGACATCATTTTGTTTTGAATTTTCACATGCTATTTTGATGTATGATTCATTATTGACTTAGGCATTCCAATACCATGCTTGCATAGTTTTCATAAGTCCATTTAACTTTTGTTTGGTGCATTACATTTGAAGCATAATAACATGTCATATCATTCTAATTTTTGTGCATGTTTACATGAGTTCTTTTGTGCACATTTGTATGATCATTTGCATATTGTATGAGATATTCATGTGACATTATAGGTTATTATTACACATCATATGTCATCTTTGCATGTGTATTTCCATTTGAGCTTTGTGCATCCTTAACATTGTATTGTGTGCACTTTCTTTTTGAACTTTTATTCCACTTCTTCTTCTATTGCTTCTAGAATGTCTTGATGTTTGATTCATGAACGCTTTTGAGATGTTTATAAGTCATTTTCCATTTAGTTTCAATTCTGATCCTTAGATTACATGTCCGATTTATGCATGTTTCTTTCTTTTCTTTTCACCTTTCATCTATCCTTTCTTTTGGTAACATGCTTGAATACTATGGATGATGATTGTTGCTTATTCATTTGAATTTGTAGGATGGTATTCTCTTGTTTTCAATAGGATGTACATTCTGGTTATGATATTAGGATTTGATTTTTCATCTTATTCTCTTGGGTTTTATTGTGTATTAAGCATTTTTTACTTCTTATACATGTTTATTTGTTCACTAACCATGTAGGGGCTTTGGTAAGGTGAAATTGAGTGTGGATAAGGAATCCACATTCAAATCTCTTTCCTTTCTCTTTCCTTTCATCTCTTTTTACAATTCAATTTTATGTCTTGTTAAGCACTTATGTGTTTTCTTTGATTTACTCATTACCCTCCCTTTTGGGTTACAATTCATCTTCTACCTTAGAAGTGAATTGTTTAACTCATTCCTTCCTTAGACTTTAGGTTAGGAAACCTCACAAACCATTAGGATCACTCCCTTAACTAATTAATTAGGATTGAGTCTTAGATCACATAGATTTTTACCTTTCCCACCCCTTGAGTCTCTCTTCTCATCTTAAGGAAAATTCAAAATATCTAATAAAGGTAGGCACTTATTGCATTTAGGCCTTTCATATAAAGAAAAGATTATAAGGGGTCTTCTCTTATAATCTTAGAATGTGTAGCATATGGCCCATCTTGGGTCAATGTGTTAAACATTTGATCTTGTATGAGGGACTTAAATGCAATACTTGTTGAAGGTACAAATAATAAAACATTTCTTCATTTCATAACCAACAAAAACACTTAATAAACACAAGTATGCTAGTGTGTTTGAACCTTAATAATTGGAACTAAGTGTGAGGGTCTTCTTCACCCTTAGTGTGCTTTCTTACTCATTCCATCTTGGAATGTGAGAATGTATACATTCCAATGACTAAGATTTAGATACACTACCATATGCAAACAAATGAAAAACTTCTAAAAGACAAAAACAAACAATAACGTCTTTCCTTCGGGAATTCTTTCCTCATCTCCTTCAATCATTCCTTAAAGATGCGTCATTTCCGTTCTACCGCAAACAGGTAACGCCTAAGTCCCCCTACAGTGAGCTGCAACACCTAAACTGCTAGGACGCGAACGTTGACGTATTCCACTAAAACACACAAACAACTTTCCCTAGGTGAGGGGAACTACGTCGCTCTGATTCTCATGTTCCCGATGAGATACGTAGGCAGTGGGGTAGGGCCCATTCGAGCACTTCTTTTATTTTCCCTACATTTGTTTCTCTTTCTCTCTCCTTTCCTTTTCCAGTTCTCCAGTTGGCAGTTCCTTTTCCAGTATCCTTTTCTTACACCCTTTGATTGAGACAAGCAAGCGTGGATCCCATCGGGTACGATGGACGCGTGGGGGTGCTAATACCTTCCTCTCGCGTAACCGACTCCCTTACCCTTTCTCTTGGTCGCAAGACCATGCTCTATCCTTCCCCCAGGTTTATGCGGTGTTTCCTTTCCCTCTCTTGGGATAAATACACATTGCTGGCGACTTTGTTTCGGTGCCACTTTCGCGTTTGTACTTGGATGAAAATCCCGGGAGCGACAGCTGGCGACTCTGCTGGGGACTGGTTGACCTATTGCTGGTCCATCCCTAAGTGAGTCAATCCTAGCGCTTGTCTGTTTTTCTTTCATTGGGTGTTTACTGTTGTGTTGTATTTACCATTTTATTGTATGGTTATTTACTGCTTTACTGTACATTACTGTATTTACTGCATTTTAACATTTTTTATATTATGCTATGCTGGACTATGCTATTTTCTGTTTGGCGGGATGGGATTTCTGAGAGATAAGCCCATTACACAGGCTTGAGTATACACTTAGGATTAGAGTGGAGAGTAGTGGGACCTACGTGCCGTCTGGAGTGCGTTAGGTATTCACGAAATTCACAGCCAGACGAGGCTATCTTGGGACGCATTCTGACGTGTGCGTCTTGCACATGTTAGGGTGTTGATCTAGAGAGCTGTCGACTCTAGTGACCATTCTTGAGGACTCAATTGCGGCACTCCTCCCGAGATGTGACAGTGGCAGACCACATTCTATGGCAAACCCATTGCACATTATCGACCCGAGGACCCAATGCTGGGGACTTGCCATAGGATTTCCTTTTTGAAAGAGAATCAGTGGAGGCACTCCTCGATTGGCGATTGTACTGTACCCCGAGGGATGAATGTAATATTGCTTCTCGACCTCAGTGCCAAAAGTTGAGGACCTTTCGTTTTGGAGAATCAGTTGAGGCCTCCTCGATTGATGATGATGCCAAACCAGAAATGGTGAACGTATCATCATTCCTCGACCTGAGAGCCCAGGATACTGAACATCCTAGTACCCACATGTGAGAAGGGAGGGTTGTTTGCAGGTTTGCAGGTAACCATGACTTCCTACATACCCGGTTTTCTGTTGACATTACACAAAGGGAGGGTTCATCCTATTATATTCAGACGGTTTCTATTTATGGTTCCATATTGTTCCCAGAGCTACACTGACACCGCACACCGTCCAGCACAGACACCTGATTACCCGATCACATTGCTCTTTTGCATTGCATTTTCATATCATAACGGTTATGTTTGTCATTTTCAGGTGCATAATACACTTCTGATTCCAATCCATGGGTTCAACAGAGAATGACGAGAGAAGGAAGAACAATGTTTCTTACAAGTTTCCCGACCCTACTTTGGATTCATTGCTCAAAGTTATAGATATGGCCGGCCCGGATGTTCTTGATAGGTTTCAAAAGAAGTATGGGAATTTGGTTAAGATGGTCCGTACTATCACGAAGTACGAACATGATGCTTTGCACACTCTGCTGCAATTCAACGAGCCTTCGCTGAGATGTTTCCTCTTTCCAGATTACATTTTGATGCCAACGCTAGAAGAATTCTCATTTATTTTGGGGATTCCAATCATGTCTGCAATACCGTTCTTTTCTAGTAGCTCTCCTAGTGCAAAAGAAATTGCCGCTGCAATGCAAATGGATCAGTCCGTGATCAAAAGTGGTGTGAGTAACAAAAACGGAGTTGACGGATTTCATTTGGAATTCCTCTCTGATCAAGCCCAAGAGGCTGCTAATGCTAAAAACTGGGCGATTTACAACTCCATTCTGGCTCTTTGCATATATGGTCTAGTTCTTTTTCCCAATCAGCAAGACTTTGTGGATATGCAAGCTACGAAAGTTTTCGTTCTTAAAAATCCAGTTCCTACTTTGTTAGGGGATTTTTATCATTCCGTGCATTACAAGAACGAGAAAAGAAGAGGAGGCCCTGTTAGTTGTTGCACTCCACTGCTGTGCCATTGGCTTTTCAAGCATTTGCCTCAAACAGGTGCCTTTGTGGAAACCATAGATGTTGCAAAATGGTCTAACCGAATGATAGGTTTAACTGCTAATAATATTGTCTGGTTCGATCATCGGTTGTTGAGAATAGAGCTTATCACAAGATGCGGAACTTTTCCAAATGTACCTCTGATTGGCAGAAAAGGAGGGATCAATTATAATCCAGTTTTGGCCATCCGACAGTTCGGGTATGCTTCCAAGGATCCTCCTACAGAGCAAGATGTGGAAGAATCTTTGTTCTTTACAGGAACTAAAGATGAAAAGGTGGTAGAAGTAGTGAACGCTTGGAAAGATAAGCATAAAACTGGAAAAGCGGTTTTTGGGAAGGGAGATTATAGGTCTTATCCTGAGTATGACAGATGGATCGAGATGAAAGTAAAGGATTTGCTTTTACCCTTTTCAAGGGGACCTATTTTATGTTCAGTACAACCAGAACAGCCCACCATGGTGGCTATTGAAGAGTGCGAGAAATGGAAGAAAATGGTTAGAGAGCTGCAGATAGAGAACTCAGGAATGAGCAGATGTCTTCAGAAAGCTCTAGCTGACAACAAAGAGTTGGAAAAAAGAGCATTGAAAGCGGAGAAAACCTTGGCAGACAAAGAAGAAGATTTTGATGACAGAGCTCGATACTTCCGGAAGCTTACCTTGGGAGCAGATGATACTAGTCAGGCTCACAAGACTATAAAGCAGGCTCTAGCCCGAAGCAAGGATTCGTTAGCTAAACTTCGTCAAGCTTGGGATGAAGTCAGAATTGAGAACTCTGAATTGCTGACCCAGTTAAAAGATAAAAATGAAGAGCTGAAGAAAGCACATGAAGCAAGAAGAAAGCATCGAGAAGACCTTGACAAAAGCCAAGAACAGGTAAGGAACGCTGAAGATAAGCTGAAAACTGCCAACAAAGAGCTTGAAGAGGTCACGGCAGATCTGAAGCTGGTTAAAATGCAAGCTGGAATTAAGAGGCGCAAAGGAGCCAATGAAGATGAAGCATTGCTGATGCACGTGGGGTCATTAGAGGATGCATTGGAAAAAAGGGATGTAGTAATCAAAGAGCTGATTGAGAAGCCGCATCATCAGCGTACCCGCATCCTGTTTGAAGAGATTAAGTATTCCAGCCAGAAGCTGAAAGATGTAGAGCTATCAGATTAAGGATTTTTGCCATTTCTTTGTAATTTGCAATGGTTACCATCAGAATTGTTGATGGATCCATTTGACTGCTTGTTTCTTTTTCTGTTGCTGAAACTATGACAAATGTACTTGAAAACTTTTGGGAATTTGTATGAAAGGAGCTATTTCTGTTCACAATTTCTGGTCTTCAGATATGTGTGATTTAATAAGATATCTGCACACTGGCACACTACAAAATCACTATTTCTGGTCATCAGATATTTGTGGTTGCCGTATATGAGTATCTCTCCAAGGCAAAACTCACTAATCATGATTTCTGGTCGTCAGGAATTTGTGGTTACGATTGGAATCAGGATATGAAAAGTATATTGAAATGACAAACATAACTGTGCATTTGCATTTGCATAGCATATCATTTTTGCATTGCAGGTTTTCTTTTTTTTTGCAGGCGCCTGCTAACCTTTATTTGGTTTTCAGGAACGATAGCTGATACACCAGTTCACCGATATTCTACCCGACGTAATCAAGCCAGAGTAATGGAGCAAGTTCAGACTGAGTTAGCCGATTTGAGGGGAAGAATGGAGCAGTTCATGAACCTTATGCAGGGGATTGCTCAAGGACAGCAGGAGCTGAGGACCGGTCAGGAAAACATGAGGGTTGGTCAAGAAGCTATGAGAACCACTATCAGAGGCTGGAAACTGAAATCCCAAATCGCAATGTGCGCACTCCTCCTGGTGGCACAATCCCTGCTGGTGGGATACATCTTGGATTTGACAATAATGAGGATGGTCAAGATAACCAGTTCACTGCGTTCAACAATGACATGGGTTTCTACAATGACGACCGGAAGTACGAAGGGTTAGATGAAAGACTCAAGGCTATTGAGAGCCAGAATCCTCTGGGAATTGACGTAGAGGACATGGGTCTCATGCAGGACGTGAGGATCCTCCCAAGTTCAAGCTCCCTACATTGGATAAGTACAATGGCAGTACCTGTCCCAAAACACATTTGCAAGCTTACAATCGCAAGGTCGCCGCTTATACTGATGACCAGAAGCTATGGATGTATTTTTTCCAGGATAGCCTGTCAGGCGCTTCCCTGCAATGGTACGTTAAGCTGGACAGGGTTCATATCAAGAGCTGGAAAGATTTGTGCGCTGCGTTTTTGAAGCAGTATCAATATAACTTGGATATGGCACCTAATCGTACTCAGCTTCAGAGTATGACTCAGGATCCTAAGGAGGGCTTTAAGCAGTATGCACAAAGATGGAGAGAATTGGCTGCACAAGTTCAATCACCTCTGGGTGATCGTGAGATGGCCGATATGTTCATGAGCACACTCCAAGGGTCGTATTTGGATAGATTGGCTGCGTGTCCTTCCACAGGGTTTGCTGACATTGTTGTTGCTGGGGAACGAATAGAGAGTCTGCTGAAGTTGGGTAAGATTCAAGACGTCAGTGGTACTGGTGCTTCGAGTTCAAGGAAACCCTTTGCTAATGGATCGAGGAAAAGAGAAGGGGAGTCCAGTGCTGTGCATAGTGGAGGGGGCAGAGGTAGGACTCAGTCCTATCATCAGGTGGATGTTGTAACCATTTTGGTTCCAGCTGGACAGCAAGCTCCTGATCAGCAAGGTAGACCCCGATTCCAGAATAACAGACCAAGGGACCGTAAGTTTGATCCCTTGCCTATGTCATATGCTGCTTTGTTACCACAAATGCTCAAAGAGAAGTTGGTTGAACTTCGGACTATGAGACCGCTAGACACTGGAAAATTGCCTCAAGGTTATGATGCCAACGCTAGATGTGAATTTCATTCTGGTGCACAAGGTCACTCGATAGAGAAGTGCTGGGCTTTTCACCATAAGGTTCAGGACTTGATTGACGCAAAAGCTATTAATTTCTCTAAGCCGCCGAATGTTCGTGATAATCCAATGCCCCATCATGGAGGTGCAAGCATGAATGCTATTTCTGATGGTGAGAAATTGAATCTGATTACCGATGTGAATTTGGTAAAGACTCTGTTGTTGATTGTAAAAGAGCGTTTGTTAAAAGGAAAGGCATTCCCTGGATGTGGCTCTGATTGTGAGGATTGTGCAAGACAGATTAATGGCTGCAGTAAGTTGAAAGTTGGACTGCAGAATCTTATGGATGAAGGAAGACTTCAGTTTGATAAGGTAGAGAAGGGAAAAGATGTTTCTGCCGTTACCATTTACTATAATCCAGTTGAGATACAGGTGCCTGTTGAGGAGCCTGTTGCTATCATCGTGCCCGAGAGGCTGAGACCAGTTACGATTATGGTGCCTGAATCTGCTTCTTATGTGGCTAATCGGGTAGTTCCATGGCAATATAGAACTAACACTCATCAGGGAGGAAGTCAACAGAAAGCAGAGGCTGTTGTTGGTACCAGTGTTGAGAATGTCAGTGGACCAAGTGGTTTCACCAGGAGTGGCCGACTATTTGCTCCCTAGACTCTAAGGAGTGATAAAGAAGCTGAAGCCGCTGCAAGAGCGAAAGGAAAACAGGTTGTTGATGACAAGGTGCCTGCTCAGGAAGAGGACCCTAAAGTCAATTTTGATAGTGTGTTGAGGAATTTATGAGGATTATCAAAAAGAGCGATTACAAGATCATTGAGCAGCTCAATCAGACACCCTCTAAAATCTCAATATTATCCCTATTAATGAGTTCAGATGCACACCGGGCTGCTTTGTTGAAAGTTTTGAATATGGCGTATGTTCCCCACGAGATCACTGTGAATCAGTTGGAGGGAGTAATTTCTAATGTCAATGTGAGCCACGGGTTGGGGTTTACGAATAGGGATTTGACTCCAGATGGACGTAATCACAACAAAGCGTTGCGCATCACACTCGAATGCAAAGGAGCTGTTTTGTCGCATGTGCTGGTTGACACAGGTTCTTCCTTGAATGTGTTACCCAAAAAGGCCCTGATGAAAATTGAGGTAGATGGATTGATTCTTAGACCCAGCGATCTGATTGTGAGAGCTTTCGATGGATCCCAAAGATCGGTGTTTGGGGAGGTTGAACTACCAATACAGGTTGGTCCACAGATATTCAAGACGATCTTTCACGTTATGGACATTCAGCCTGCTTACAGCTGTTTGTTGGGCCGACCATGGATTCACGCAGCAGGCGCAGTGACCTCCACATTGCATCAGAAGCTCAAGTACGAGTTTGAGGGTCAAGTGGTCACCGTTTGCGGTGAGGAAGATATATTTGTGAGCCATCTATCCACTTTTAAATATGTGGAAATGGATGGAGAGATTCACGAAACCCTGTGCCAGTCTTTTGAAGCCCTGAATATCAATAAATCTCCAGAATCTACTTCAGCAGCTGTGGTGTCAAACGTGCCAGTTGGACCGAGTGCATCAATTGCGTCCTACAAGCAGGCCAGAGAAGTGGTTGAAAGCAGAAATGCCCAAGGTTGGGGTAAGGCTATCGACGTGTTTGTGAAAGAAGATAAGTTTGGCATTGGATATCAGCCGGGCCAGGCGCCAGTCCCCCAATTCCGTGGGCCAATCAATTTCAACAGTGGAGGAATTATCAACCCTAATCAGTCCTGCTCAGCAATAGAAGATGACACTGAAAGCTCAGATTACTTGGACGGATGGGTGTATGCATTGGCTCCAGGCGGGGCATTGCAAAACTGGTCTAGTGAAGAAATCGTTCATGTTGTACACCATTCAGAGTAATAATTCTTGTCTTTCATAATGCATGAAATCCCACACTCTGCCCAAGGTGTGAGGATCCATTTGTAGGGCCACCATATTTTCTCATATAATGTTCAAATATCAATAAAAGGACGTTTTTGTTTACAAATTTGTGTTCCTTTATTCTTTCTTTATTTTTATTTTTGCACAAAGAAAATTAAAAATGATAATGCACTTTCTTTTCTTTTGTTTTCAAGCAAATATAATCTAAAATAAAGCATCAATCCAATCATGCAGACTTGATTCTGTGAATTCCCCTGAAAATGATTCTGTTATGCCCACGTATGATTTCGACAACCCGATTTATCAAGCTGAGGAGGAAAGTGATGAAGACTATGAACTCCCGGAAGAATTGGCAAGATTGTTGAAACAGGAAGAGAAGACCATTCAGCCTCATCAGGAAGCTCTTGAGGTTATCAATATTGGTTCAGAGGAAAGCAAGAAAGAGATCAAGATCGGCGCAAGTCTGCGGGCTGATTTAAAGCAAGAGCTGATAGTCATGCTACGAGAATACGTCGACATCTTTGCTTGGTCATATCAAGATATGCCAGGTTTAGATACAGACATAGTTGTGCATAGACTACCATTGAAAGAGGACTGTCCACCGGTCAAGCAAAAGCTGCGCAGAACGAAACCAGAAATGGCTTTGAAGATCAAGGAAGAGGTACAGAAACAGTTGGATGCAGGTTTTCTGGCAGTGACCAACTATCCTCCCTGGGTGGCCAATATAGTACTGGTGCCGAAGAAAGATGGCAAAGTCAGAATGTGCGTGGATTATAGAGATCTCAACAGGGCGAGTCCTAAGGATGATTTTCCACTTCCTTATATTGATGTGTTGGTTGATAATACCACTCAGTTTTCAGTGTTCTCATTTATGGATGGATTCTCCGGGTACAATCAGATAAAGATGGCGTCTGAGGATATGGAGAAGACTACATTCATTACCCCTTGGGGTACCTTCTTCTATAAAGTAATGCCTTTTGGGTTGAAGAACGCAGGGGCAACTTATCAAAGAGCAATGGTGACGTTATTCCACGATCTAATTCATAAAGAGATCGAGTGCTATGTGGATGACATGATTGCTAAATCAAAAATAGAAGAGGAACATCTGATCAACTTGAAGAAGTTGTTTGAGAGGTTGAGGAAACTTAGGTTGAGACTGAATCCTAACAAGTGTACTTTCGGCGTGCGGTCCGGAAAATTGCTTGGTTTCATGGTCAGTGAAAAAGGAATAGAGGTTGACCCTGCTAAAGTGAAAGCTATACAAGATATGCCTGTACCGAGAACAGAGAAAGAAGTTCGCGACTTTCTAGGGAGACTGAACTACATTTCAAGGTTCATATCTCACCTAACTGCCACCTGCGAACCGATATTCAAAATGCTAAGAAAAGATCAAACGGTCAGGTGGAATGATGATTGTCAAAATGCATTCAATAAAATAAAAAGATATTTGCAGGAACCTCCGATTCTGATACCTCCAGTGCAAGGAAGACCACTGATTATGTACTTGACAGTGCTAGAAGGATCCATGGGTTGCGTTCTCGGTCAACACGACGAGACAGGTAGGAGATAACATGCTATATACTACCTGAGCAAGAAGTTTACAGATTGTGAATCGCGTTATTCAATGCTTGAGAAGACGTGCTGTGCACTCGCATGGGCCGCCAAGCGATTGAGACAATATATGCTCACACATACAACCTTGTTGATCTCAAAATTGGATCCGGTCAAGTATATTTTTGAGAAACCAGCGCTTACAAGCAGAGTTGCAAGATGGCAGATGGTGCTGACAGAGTATGATATTCAATTTACTTCGCAAAAAGCAATCAAAGGAAGTATACTGTTAGATTATCTTGCACAACAGCCTCTTGATGATTACCAGCCCATGAGGTTTGATTTCCCTGATGAGGACATCATGTTTCTCAAAGCGAAAGACTGCGAGGAACCACTTCTGGAGGAGGGGCCTGACCCTGAATCCAAATGGAGTTTGATGTTTGATGGGGCAGTTAATATGAATGGGTGCGGAGTTGGTGCAGTTCTCATTACGCCAGAAGGTGTTCACATGCCCTTCACTACCCGAGTAACTTTCGGGTGCACCAACAATGAAGCAGAATACGAAGCTTGCATACTAGGGATTGAGGAAGCTATTGATTTACGAATCAAGACCCTCGATATCTTTGGTGATTTAGCACTGGTAATCAATCAAGTAAAGGGAACTTGGCACACACATCAGCAGAATTTGATTCCGTATAGAGATTATACGAGGAGATTGCTGACATTCTTTACAACTGTCAAGTTGTACCATGTTCCCCGAGATGAGAATAAGTTTGCAGACGCCTTGGCCACTATATCTTCGATGATCAAAGTGCATGGTTGGGACTTTGTGCCCAGGATTGATGTATCTCGTTTGGATAGACCTGCTTTTGTGTTTGATGTTGACGTAGTGTCTGACGACAAGCCTTGGTACCATGACATTAAATGCTTCTTGAAAAGTCAAGAATACCCGCCTGGGGTATCTTCCAAAGACAAGAAGACATTAAGAAGGCTAGCCAGTAGTTTCTTCTTGAACAAAGATGGCGTGCTATATAAAAGGAATTTTGACACGGTCCTGCTCAGATGCGTGGATAGACACGAGGCAGACCTGTTGATGATCGAAGTGCACGAAGGCTCCTTCGGTACCCATGTCGGAGGACATGCGATGGCTAAGAAATTGTTGAGATTGGGGTATTACTGGTTGACAATGGAGTCAGATTGCTGCAAGTATGCTCGCAAGTGTCATAAATGCCAGATCTATGCAGACAAAGTACACGTTCCTCCCAATCCGTTGAGTATCATGTCCGCTCCGTGGCCCTTTGCAATGTGGGGCATTGATATGATCGGGAAAATTGAGCCTACTGCTTCAAATGGCCATCGTTTCATCTTGGTCGCCATTGATTACTTCACTAAATGGGTTGAAGCAGCATCTTATGCCAATGTCAATAAGCAAGTGGTGGATCGTTTCTTAAAGCGAGATATCATTTGTCGATATGGAGTTCCTGAAAGAATCATTCCTGATAATGGTTCTAATTTGAATAATAAAATGATGGCTGAACTATGCCGGGACTTCAAAATCGAGCATCACAATTCTTCTCCGTACCACCTGAAGATGAATGGCGCGGTCGAAGCGGCCAACAAAAATATCAAGAAGATTGTGCAAAAGATGGTTGTCACGTACAAAGATTGGCATGAGATGTTACCATTGGCTTTGCATGGGTATTGAACATCAGTCCGCACGTCCACTGGGGCAACACCGTACTCACTTGTATACGGTATGGAGGCAGTTCTACCGGTAGAAGTTGAAATTCCTTCGCTCCGAGTATTGATGGATGTTAAGCTAGATGAAGCTGAATGGGTGCGAGCCAGATTTGATCAGCTGAGCCTTATTGAGGAGAAACGACTAGCAGCAGTATGTCATGGCCAGCTATACCAGCGCAAAATGAAGAGGGCATTCGATCAAAAGGTTCAACCTCAAGTTTACAAGGTCGGAGACGTGGTGATCAAAAGAATACTTTCTCCGGGTACAGATCACAGGGGCAAATGGACTCCTAATTATGAAGGTCCATTCGTGGTTAAAAGGGTTTTCTCAGGTGGAGCCTTATTGCTGACAACCATGGATGGTGAAGACTTTTCATCCCCTGTTAATTCAGATGCAGTTAAAAAATACTTCGTATAAAGAGACCCGCTGGATAGAAAAAAAAAAGAAAAAAATCCAGGAAAAAAAAGGGTATCCCGGCGAACCAAAAACAGAATAAAGGTTCGGGCAAAAATTAGGGATATAATTGAAAACATTGTACACCCGGTAAGTTGAAAACCCGAAAGGGCAACTTAGGCAAAAATGGGTATCCCGGTGGATTGATAACCTGAAAAGGCGATCCACGCAAAAGAGGGATTAAAGCGAATGACTGCAGTCTGAATTAATCTGTATGTTCTCTACTCTTTAGTAAACTAGCAAAATTCCAAAGGAGGAATTGGTTTGACCACGAGCTTCCGAAGGCAAAGATAATCAAGAGAGTTGGAATGCATACTGGCTATAACAGAATCAGAAATTAGTTGGAACTCAATTTCCGCATTATCATTAGGATAGATTTCTTTTCTGAATTTTATGGCAATCAACTCTTTCAGGGGTTTGCTTCCGATTGTAAATTTGCCAATTTTGGCATTTCATCAATAAAATTGAATATTCAGTCACGAGCTTTTATTTTCATTTTTACTGTTTTGTTTGTAAAAACGTCCGATTTTTGATAATAAAACATTGATTTGAAAATGTCTTGGCCTTGCAAAAACATGCACACAAAGACAATTAAAATTACTTTGCTTGTTGGGCAACCTTGGATGGTGGACTCAAAAGACTACGCAATATCCTGGGGCATGTGCATATTCTTTTTCTGTTGCAGGTAATGAGTACGATCGATCCAAGCAGCACGATCGTAACCGCGAGCAGATATTTGCTATGGCTTGATACTAGTGTATCTTATTAAGTCGATTCTTCCATTCAAGAGTTCCCACCGAGTCTTATTAAGTCGAAGATTGAATTCTTCTGTGTTGATAACGGTTATTAATACAGTGAACACTCCAGGTCAACAATGAGTGCAAATCCTCCGGTACCTTGCAGACGATGTGAAGGGTAGTTCAAGACAGAGTGTTCGTATAAGAGTTTGAAAACGCTTGGTTTTCTATAAAATCCTCTTAAGAGATGAAACTTTTAGTACTAACATCCCTTGTGGAGTTTACTCTTGGCAGGATGTACCAGCGAGTGGTAGTGTCATATTTCCCGCAGGTTTCATCATGTGAAATTTGTCGAAGAATAATCCCCAGCGGAGTTATTGACCATCCCATGCAGGAGGCATGTTATATCCCCAGCAAAGGATATTCCCGATCTGTTATCCCCAGTAGAGTTTGAAGATGTTTGGTCTTCTGTAAAATCCTCTCAAAAGGCGTTCCCCAGCAAGGTCTAAAGAGATCGACAGAATCTCTTCTTCAGCAAGGTGTCAACATATGATATTACCCAGCAAGTGGTGTAATTCTCAGCAATGCTCATTTACAACCCAAAGTCCAATTTATTTTTGGCATGCGTGCAGTTTGTTCATGTTATTCCAGCAGGTGGAGTGATCATTTGGCAATTTTAAGCTTCCAACGACAGTTTGGTAAGCACTAAGAGTCCAACGACAGTTTGGTAAAGTTTCCAAAGCCGGTTTGGTAAGCACTGAAATCCAACGACAGTTTGGTAAAAGCTGCAAAAGTCCATCTGAAGATGGCAAGTTTGAGATCCCAAATGCCGGTTTGGTAATCTTTGAAGTCCAACGACAGATTGGCAGAAATCCAGCGCAAATTGGTGAAAGTCCTACGACGGTTTGGCAGAAGTCCAACGACAGATTGGCAGAAATCCAGCATAAATTGGTGAAAGTCCAACGATAATTTGGCAGAAAGTCCAACGACAGATTGGCAGAGCAGCTAAAGTCCATCGACAGTATGGCAAGCCAGTAGTCGCCTGGCGTCGTTCAAAAAGACATTGTTGAAAGTCCATCGACAGTATGGCAAGCCAGTAGTCGCCTGGCGTCGTTCAAAAAGACATTGTTGAAAGTCCATCGACCGTATGGCAAGCTAGTAGTCGTCTGGCGTCGTTCAAAAGACAGATCTCTGCGACAACGTTTCATTGAAGATTCAATCCAGCAGTCCCGTTGGGTTTATATCCCTTTTCTTCTTCATCATCCGAGCAAATTTTTGGTTATATTTCGTATTCAATCGCTATATACCTTGAAAGTCTGAAAGCAATCGCTTTCAGACATTCAGGTCTACAACGTTTGAATAGGGGCAGCAGTAATACCCCAAAATTTGCTCTCTCTTTTGTCATCATAACATAGCATTATCATATACCATATCATATCCACCTCATTAGCATTGCATTGAATTTAACATAGAAAAATGAAGCATAGCATCCCTCTTACCATCAAGGCATGTGATCAGGTGAAAGATGGACAATTAAGGAACTATTCAAGGCACAAAAAGGTCAAACAAGTTCACTCAAGGCAAGCCAAGAGGTCTTTCATGTCTCATACTATCTCAATTGATCATCCAAAACCTCAAGAAGGTGAGATTCAATAAGAGATTGAGGCACTACATCTTTCACTATGCAAGAGATCCAAAAAGTGAAGGAAAATCCTCAGAAAAGATGGTTCATTGGTTCAAAATCATCCTCAAAGGGCATATCTCATCATCCTTTAAGAGGATACACAACATACTCTGAGGAATTTGAAATTGAAGACTGCACATTTCTCTCTTAGGAGGTGGGTACCAAAATTAGGGTTTCCAATTAAATCAGGGTATCTTTGATTTTTTAGACAAAACTTGATGTCATGGTATTCTACATGTCCTTAAGTGTATGTGTGTGGAAAATTGCATCTCAATTGGTTTTAGAAGTGATTCAATTGGAAGAAAAATAAAAAATTAGGGAAATTGGGGCTAAGTCAAATAATCAGAGAAAAAAGCCAATTCTTGACTTTTTGAGCCCAAAATCATGAAATTCATGTTATATGTGACCAATGTACAAAATTTGATCAAGAAATTCCAAAAGAATCATGAAAAATCAAGAATTTGAAAAGTTGCCATTTTTGGAAGAATTAGGGTTTCCAAAAATAGTAATTTTAGGCCATTTTGCATCAGAATTGGAACCAAGGCCATTTAAAATTGAAGCATCAAATGAAAATTCCACTCGGCCACAACAAAATATCTTGTTTCAAGCTTCAAATCCATGTGTAGAACATCTCCATTGGATAAAAATTGAGTGAGATGTGATTGATCAAAGTTTGAGCAAAGTAGGTTCAAAACTAAGTCATGACCAAGGATTTTCAGGTCACGCGCATATCATTTCAACAAATAGTTGGTGGGCGAAATGTTCACCCATTTTTCTCATGGTTAAAAGCCTCAAATGCAAAACTTATCAACATCAAAAATGTTCCTTGTAATGTCCTCTTCAAGGTTCATGTTGAGCAAAATTGGATTTGATCAAGCTATGAGGTAGATATAATGGTCCCAAGTTAGGATCATCTTGCTGAGATTCCATGCCAAGATGCCTTGCCAACCCACCTCATCACCACGCCCTTGTATCAGTTCCAATTATGGATGTTATAAGTCATTTTCCAACCTCTTCCAAGCATCATTTCAACTCAAATCCCAAACCAAACTTGTAGCATTACATCCCCTCTTTCAAATGAATTCAAAAACTCACCAAATTGTCCATTGAGTAGAGAGAAAAACATCACCAATTCACCCTATCTCCATTGTTTTCAGCTGCCATAAAAATCAGAAAAAAGAAATGAATGTTGTTGTTGTTGTCTCAGCTTGCCCGTGCATTGATCACCCTCCAAACATTACTTCATTTAGCCAAACATATATCCCATTCACCATACCACGTGCTACCCATGCTCATGAAAAAAGAAAGGAATGAAAACTTGCTGAACAAGTTTTGTGTTACACAGCCTTGCCATTTGTTTCTCTTTACCTCCACCATAGCTTACCATGAGTTGCCATCACCATACCATTGCTCTCCCTAACTAACTTGACTCAGTTAGTTAGGGATGACTCACTTAACTCAACTGTGACTCAGTTGACTCACTCAGTTTAACCATGGTTAGCTCGCACTATAAATAATAACTTCACTCTCTAATTTCATTTTAACTTCATTTTTCACACATTCACTTCAAAAACTCTCTCTTCTTCTCTCTCAATCTCACCATTGCCATTGATGCTCGAACTTTACCTTGTTCACTTTCTCACATTCACTTCAGAATCTCTCTGATTCTCTCTCAATTCCACAACATTGTAACTTGTTTTGAAGCTTGGATTTCATTTCCTCTCCATTGAATCATCATCAACTATTGCATCTAAGCCTTTATTTGGCCAAAAGAAGCTCAAAGAGGAAGCAGCATCTCTGGTTTTCTGAAGAATATCTCAAGGTCTCAAATCTTCAGGTACGAATTTCCACTATTATAGGCATGATTTGAAGTTTTTTTCAGGTTCTTGAAGCTTCTTATAAGCTCAAGAACTTGTCTGCCTAGTTGATAGGCCTTTAGAGGCATAGTTGAAATGTTAGGGCAAATCTTCCTCTATTCGATTCTCTCATTTCATGAACTTTTTGTGTGTTTTTTCAATGGATCCGTGTTCTCCTTTACTTCCTCTTTATTTTGGTATATCATTTGTGGAATTCTGGAAAATTTAAGGTTGCAGACGGTGGTGGTTCGCCGAAGAAGGTGACCGGAGGTCCCTCTCCGGCCGGTGATCTTACTTTAGGGTTTTATGTGCAGTTTGAATATGGACCGTTTGATGTTCATGATCGTGCGTTCCAAAACATGCCAGCACATTAAAAATAAGTGTGCTCCTTACATGATTTTTTCTGATTTTCATTTAAGCGTTTTGTGGCGCAGTGCATGTTGGTTAATGTGTTCCCTCATGCATGCACTTTGATCTTGTTTACTTTGACTTGGTTGTTGACTTGACTGGATCCAATGGTGATCATTTTGTTTGACTTGCTTTGACTGAAATTCCATGCTAGCTATTGTGTTCTGCGCGCTTAGTGGACCTAGGATAATTTCTATTCACACCCTTGCATTTTAAAGTCCAATTAATCTGAACTGAATGGTTGCTATGCATGCACCCCCTCCTTTGTTTTCATTTCATTTTATTTTCTTCATTTTGTACATGTTTACTTTTTAATTTTTAAAATTATAAAATAGAATCATAAAATTCTATAAAAATTCATGAACATTTTTAAGACATTTAGGAAATTTTTGAAATTTCTATTTCATGATTTTAGGATATTTTTGCCCCTGTTGTATAATTTCCTTTGAATTTCCATTTGTGTGCTTTCTAAATGTGATACATGAATTTGTGGAATTTTGTTCTTGCTCATTATAAGTGGTTTTGACTTGGTCCTTTTTGCATTGATTCAACATTACATTGAAGCATGTTAAATGATTTTTTGTTTATTTTTTAGGTCATTTTATGACATGTTTTGATGCTCATCTTTGTATCGCTTGGCATGAGATTCCAACTTGACTTAATTGCTTTGTTTGACATCATTTTGTTTTGAATTTTCACATGCTATTTTGATGTATGATTCATTATTGACTTAGGCATTCCAATACCATGCTTGCATAGTTTTCATAAGTCCATTTAACTTTTGTTTGGTGCATTACATTTGAAGCATAATAACATGTCACATCATTCTAATTTTTGTGCATGTTTACATGAGTTCTTTTGTGCACATTTGTATGATCATTTGCATATTGTATGAGATATTCATGTGACATTATAGGTTATTATTACACATCATATGTCATATTTGGATGTGCATTTCCATTTGAGCTTTGTGCATCCTTAACATTGTATTGTGTGCACTTTCTTTTTGAACTTTTATTCCACTTCTTCTTCTATTACTTCTAGAATGTCTTGATGTTTGATTCATGAACGCTTTTGAGATGTTTATAAGTCATTTTCCATTTAGTTTCAATTCTGATCCTTAGATTACATGTCCCATTTATGCATGTTTCTTTCTTTTCTTTTCACCTTTCATCTATCCTTTCTTTTGGTAACATGCTTGAATACTATGGATGATGATTGTTGCTTATTCATTTGAATTTTTAGGATGGTATTCTCTTGTTTTCAATAGGATGTACATTATCGTTATGATATTAGGATTTGATTTTTCATCTTATTCTCTTGGGTTTTATTGTGTATTAAGCATTTTTTACTTCTTATACATGTTTACTTGTTCACTAACCATGTAGGGGCTTTGGTAAGGTGAAATTGAGTGTGGATAAGGAATCCACATTCAAATCTCTTTCCTTTCTCTTTCCTTTCATCTCTTTTTACAATTAAATTTTATGTCTTGTTAAGCACTTATGTGTTTTCTTTGATTTACTCATTACCCTCCCTTTTGGGTTATAATTCATCTTCTACCTTAGAAGTGAATTGTTTAACTCATTCCTTCCTTAGACTTTAGGTTAGGAAACCTCACAAACCATTAGGATCACTCCCTTAACTAATTAATTAGGATTGAGTCTTAGATCACATAGATTTTTACCTTTCCCACCCCTTGAGTCTCTCTTCTCATCTCAAAGAAAATTCAAAATATCTAATAAAGGTAAGCACTTATTGCATTTAGGCCTTTCATATAAAGAAAAGATTATAAGGGGTCTTCTCTTATAATCTTAGAATGTGTAGCATATGGCCCATCTTGGGTCAATGTGTTAAACATTTGATATTGTATGAGGGACTTAAATGCAATACTTGTTGAAGGTACAAATAATAAAACATTTCTTCATTTCATAACCAACAAAAACACTTAATAAACACAAGTATGCTAGTGTGTTTGAACCTTAATAATTGGAACTAAGTGTGAGGGTCTTCTTCACCCTTAGTGTGCTTTCTTACTCATTCCATCTTGGAATGTGAGAATGTATACATTCCAATGACTAAGATTTAGATACACTACCATATGCAAACAAATGAAAAACTTCTAAAAGACAAAAACAAACAATAACGTCTTTCCTTCGGGAATTCTTTCCTCATCTCCTTCAATCATTCCTTAAGGATGCGTCATTTCCGTTCTATTGCAAACAGGTAACGCCTAAGTCTCCCTACAGCGAGCTGCAACACCTAAACTGCTAGGACGCGAACGTTGATGTATTCCACTAAAAAACACAAACAACTTTCCCTAGGTGAGGGGAACTACGTCGCTCTGATTCTCATGTTCCCGATGAGATACGTAGGCAGAGGGGTAGGGCCCATTCGAGCACTTCTTTTATTTTCCCTACATTTGTTTCTCTTTCTCTCTCCTTTCCTTTTCCAGTTCTCCAGTTAGCAATTCCTTTTCCAGTATCCTTTTCTTACACCCTTTGATTGAGACAAGCAAGCGTGGATCCTATCGGGTACGATGGACGTGTGGGGGTGCTAATACCTTCCTCTCGCGTAACTGACTCCCTTACCCTTTCTCTTGGTCGCAAGACCATGCTCTATCCTTCCCCCAGGTTTATGCGGTGTTTCCTTTCCCTCTCTTGGGATAAATACACATTGCTGGCGACTCTGTTTCGGTGCCACTTTCGCGTTTGTACTTGGATGAAAATCCCGGGAGCGACACCGACCAACATGTCAATATGTGGTAATGGAATGTTATCTTTTGGACTAGATTTGTTTAAGACTCGGTAGTCCACACACATTCTGACTTTTCTGTCCTTTTTCGAAACAGGCATTATGTTGGCCAACCACTGGGGGTATTCTATTGTGGCGGGGAAACCTGCGTCAATTTGCTTCTGTTCTTCCTCTTTAATTTTGATGGCCATATCTGGGTGAGTTCTTCTCAACTTCTACTTGATTGGAAGTCATTTTGGCTTCAACGGTAAGTGGTGTTCCAAAATATCGGTGTCCAACCCTGGAATATCTTGGTAGGACCAAGAAAACACATCTAGGAATTCTTTGAGAAGTTCTACCATTTTGGTTTTAACAGCTGGACTAAGTAGTGCCCCAATTTTGACCTCTTTTTTGTCTTCATCGAAACCGAGGTTGATCACCTCTATCGGCTCTTTGTACGGTTGAATGGAGGTTTCTTCTTGCTTAAGCAGTCGGGAAATTTCATCCAAAATTTCGTCCTCTTCTTCATCTTCAGCTTCGAATACTGGGAACTCAAAGTTGGGAGAGGGCATAGGGTCATGTTTTTCAATGGGGTTTTTGATGTTTAATCTACACATATGATTGATTGCTGGATTTTAGAAAAAAAAAAGATAAATGCAGAGTGCGTGCAGACATTGAAAGTGTTTTTATCATTTTTTGTTTTTTTTTAGATTACCATTTTCTAAAAAAGCAAAAAAAGTAAAAACAACAACACGAAATCGAAAACAACATCTTTATTATTGATCGATTATTTTTTGAAACAAAAGCTTGATAAAGATATATTTTAAAGGTGGCCCTAAAAACATCTCTCGACTTGGGCAGAGCGAGAGGACAAAACAAAGATAAAATATTACTTAGAGATGTGGACAGCAGTTGGAACATCAACAACTATCCAATTTTGAGAAACTTTTCCATGCGTCACAAAGCCTTGTGAATCCCTTTTAGGACTGTCTTCAATAATGGCGCTGACTTCTGGCAGAGTCGGTTCAATGGAATTTTTAATCTTTGTGGATACATTAAAAAGGAGGTCTTCAGTCGTCTTTTCGACGTATCGCGAGATGTGGAATGGTACATATGCGTCCTCTGAAGACATGTATCAGGGGTCTTTTGAATAAGGTTCCCACTCGCATATATTGAGATCACAGGATGTAGTTTTGTATTTGGAAATTTTTTTCACCTTCTCAGGCTTTTCTTTTGCCAGTGGATTAGTAAGAACTATAGCAGCTTGCATAAACTTGTGAGGCTTGCCCCAAGGACAACTGGGCAACCTTTACAGAACTTTAGAAGGTGCCATATAATTGGACAAATCCTTTTCAGAATCATCTTAAGTTATGACATTCACTTATGGCATAGTATAATGGATAAATTCTCATTCAGCAATCTCTGCAGATTTGTCAAAAAGGTGGTATTCGACTGCCTTCTCGATGGGTTGAGGAGTATAGAATGGTATGTAGGCATCTTTCGGCTGACTATCGTACCCAGGAGTTTCCAGGTAGGGATTCCAGACTTCTGGAGGAATATATGAATCATCCTCGGAGTAGTGATGCGTGTTATCCGCAAGTATACGGATTATGTCAGAGTAATATAAAAGATTTATCGATCCCACAGAGACCAATGTCAATCTATTGATTACTATTGTTAAGTTGTTTATCTAAGGCTAGTAAATATCAGAGTAAAAGTTTTCTACAGAACGAAAAACAGAAATGAATCGGATAAATACTATACTGGAATGTAATTCATGTCAATCAAACAATACTCCTATCATCTAAATAGTTACACTTATTGGGCAATGTTTTCTTCTTTGAAAAAGAGTTAATTAAAAAGGATCCACCGCGTTAGCGTGATCGGAACCAGACCTAACCTTTAATCTATACCAGCCGCTCACGCTGCACCGGCCGCTCTCTGCGTTAAAGTGATAAAGTCCTTTTTTATGTAATTACCTCTAAGACTTAGTTAAAAAGTGCTTTCGATTGAAAATATTTTATACCAAAGGGTTTCTGGCATATGCTCGGCCAACCGGATCCTAAATCTATAAACGCGTCCGAAAATAGTTTAAAACCTCTTTCTAATAATATAAAACTTTCCTAGTTATTCAATAAAGTGCTTCCGCTGTATTTATCAATTAACAACTAACAAACTCTTTTCTAAAATGCCGGACGGCTTTCGATCTTACCCGATCTAGTCACAGTCATTACGCAAACAAAAACACGGTCTCATTTACGTAATGAACGATCAATTGAAGTACAGAAGAGTTTAATTAAAATCAAAAGCATCCCCTAAAGTATTTCTAAAGAGATGACATGTGGAGTACCGTCGGAACGACGATCCTCACATCCCAGCACAAGGGATTTAGCTAGACATGGTAACTAAAAACATAACAATAAATTGGTTTGCAAAGTAAAGCATTTGTAAGATAAAAACATGCAAAGTGTGAGAGTATACTTTGAGAGAATGAATACAAGTGTCGCGCTTGAGTTCAGTTCTGAAAGATAAACATATCATATAGAAACTTAAAATAACAAAGTAAGGGCAGAGACAGAAAATAAATGAATGTAAAGCAGTGCAGGAAAATAAACGAATATAAAAGCGATGCGGAATATAATAAAATGCAATTTATAAAAGAAACCTACTCCAAAGCGGAGACCGAATCTGCTACAGAGCTGGAAATTAAATTGCGGGAAAGTAAATAACTTTGAATGTAAATAAATTCTAACTATGGTTGCTTCAATCTAACTAACAACGATAGTGCAATAACCCCTCGATATGACAGATTATCGCTTTACAAAATGAACTTTATGCCTAAGGTTAGAAACTAGGATTGGATGAAATGAAAGTGAAAATACAAGGCCTATTAATAGTGGTCATGAAGCTGTAACTGCCACACGACATTATGAGAAAACGGTTAAATAATAATTTTCTTCGTGTGTAATGCTTCTAAAGTTTCTGACCATTTGCCTGTTACAAGGGTCGGCGCCCGCCAACTCCCTCTCCGCGTCCGCCGAGTGTGTAAGAGGAATAAAACGTCTTTTGTGACCGTTGGAATATGGGCGAAACCTCCTACTCAAATGGCGTCCTCTATGGCGTTCGCTGAGTGAAACGGCAAGTGTACAATTTGCACAGGAAGTCTCCGTTTTGCATCGTTTCTTCATTGCAATCTCAAATCAGGCCATGTATCTGAAAGTAACACAAAATACCATAATAACAAGGGAAAATAACAAATAAACAACTAAAAACATGTTCAATCGGAGTCAAATATACAATGTGTTTTAGTGTTATCAAATTCTCCCACACTTAAACCTTTGCTTGTCCTCAAGCAAACTCTCATAAGCAGAAAAAAGAAAAACAGCAAACATACAAGTATCTTATCTGGGTTAAAGACTTAAGTTTGATCAATGATGCATCAGTAGGTACTAACTCATGAACTAAGGGTATCGTAATGACACTTTCCGCGATTTGCGGGCATAAGTTCCTCTCCTATACAAACCAATCCAAACCGTGATGTTTTACTTAGGCCTATCTTACTCGTTCCTTTCTTACCCCTTTTCATTTAGGTGCAGTCACATTAAGCCCGTTATCTTTCACTCGCATGGTGAACATAACCTGTGGTAATCCTGATCCTATTATTATCAAAAATTTTGATACTTTTTGCAATTTTTTTCTCTTTTTTTTTCTTTTTTATTTTTCTTGCAATTTTTCTAAAGATACTTTAGCATCTTCTTGGATTTTTTTTTTCTGTTTTCTTTTTCTTTTGTATGATCTTACCTATTTGCATCGGTTTGTCACTTAGCGGTGGCTAAGATGGTGCTGACTGCTAGAATAAACTACTTAAGGGTAAGTGGTGAAGGGTGAGATTTTAAGGCTACCGTATAAAAAAACTGGATAGGCTCCTATATTTAAGGAACTTACGGTGTAAAAACGATATCGCTTTTTCAAAAAGTTTTCCCAAGCCTTTGCAAATGATACTTACTTGTCCTAATAGCCCAAATTTTTAAAATAAATGCTGTTTTCTTTGACACCAAATTTTTTGTTAAGGCTCAAGAATTGGGAAAATAGACAAACTACACGAAATGACTCGTCAAGCACATGTGAAAATAGTAAATAAAATAGAAATTGTAAAGACAACTAAAAACAGTAAATATCTCCTCCCACACTTAAACCGAACATTGTCCTTATTGTTTTGATAAAAGTGAGAAAGGGATAGGTGAAACCTGGCAATCAATCAAGTCGGCCACTGGGGGCATCTCCACCGTGCACTGAACGTCTGGGATGACGACTTCGACTGCGGTGTCGGGTGGTATGTGACAACTCCATTTGCTTAATCCTCTCTATTAGAGAGGTATTTTGATCTCTAAGTGCTTGAAAACTCTCAAGAGTGGATTGCTGTGACTCCCGCATAAAGTCCATCATCTCCTGCTGTTGTTGGTACATGGCATAGAACATGCCATCATGCTCTTCTTCTCTGGCTTGCTGTGCTAGCCACATTTCTTCTGTGGTATAAAATCCGGAAGAAGTACCTGCAGGATGGTTAGTAACAGGTGGGGTGTGTGCAGGTGATACATGAATGGGAGACTGCTCCATACGGTCAAACTTATCACCCGTCTCGTTTC
Organism: Lathyrus tuberosus; assembly: GCA_022829125.1. NCBI lineage: Eukaryota > Viridiplantae > Streptophyta > Magnoliopsida > Fabales > Fabaceae > Lathyrus > Lathyrus tuberosus. The sequence goes on along the minus strand of JALAZF010000021.1, from coordinate 19,531,879 downwards.
CTTCGTCCTATGGGACGTTTGGTAGTAACGGACCTAAAATAGGAGCAGCCTTCAAATCATATAGCCAGTTTCCTCTTTTGCGCACATCAGTGCGACTTGAGCAAGGTAAAGCGACACTCGGGATGGCAGCGTTGCGAACCATGAGGATATAACCTCATTCCGGCCTCGTTTTACATAAACGCATATCTCGCAGAAATTTTAAATCAATGGTGCGAGGTGGGAGTGGTTCCAACGTGGCTAAATCGGTGTCTAGGTGGAGGGCTCGTGCAATGAAGGTAATCGATCCTCCAAATGACACGGTGTTGCCCTTTTTCTCAACAGTTCGCATATGTGCTATCATAAATGGTAAATGATTTAATCCTTTTCTATATAAATCCGCCTGTAAAAATATAAATTCCTTGGAATTCATCTTGTTAGAATTTTCATGAGCAAAAATAGTATCAGCTAATAAAAGGCAGAATACTCTTATGGCTGGGTTATGAATGTCGGAAGCCTAACTTCCGTCAAAGGAGTAGGTGGTCTGACCCGTGATGTCTTTCCACAGTTGGAAAGCCTCAGTTGACCAATTTGTGTCTATGGGTGCCTCACAAACTGCACCATTCCCGTAATGGAATCCTAATAACTCAGCAAGTGCATCAGTGGTATAAGTGTATTCAACATTGAACATTCTAAACCTCACTGTGCCTACAGTGCTAGCAGTGTTATCTCTGACAGTGTACTCCAAAGAACTCAAAAATTCGCGGGTTAGCCTTTCATAAGTAGGCTCCTTGCGAATAAAGATATTATCTAATTTTAAATTTTCTAACAGATAAAATACGCTATACCGTATACCAAGGTTATACAGACATATATCATTAACGTACCTCGTCGCAAGAATGTTGCGTGTTTGCAGTCTATCCCATTTTTCCCATTACTTGACTCCGTCATCTCCATTTCGAAAAATGATGTTTTCTTGGTTCTCCGCTGCCATTGTTGTAGTGAAATGAAGGTTTGGTGGTGGAAATGGGTAATTTGGGTTTTTGTAGATTTGGGTGAAATGTATGGTTTTTATAGAGAAAATGTGGAATGGAGGGTGTAATGGTAGTGGAGAAGTTATGAAATAAGGGATTTTAATGGATTAGTGGGGTTTTATGGTGATTAAAATCGAAATTATTGGAGGTAGAAGATGAAGAGAGTGGCAAAAATGGGGGTTTTACTATTCTGGTCCGTTAAGATCCCAGGACGCCTCCACGTCTGCCAAGTAGGGGTCCGCGTCCGCGGACTGTGTAAATTGGGTTGGCACGGGTTTTGGGCTTTTGTTGGTCCATATATCCCTCCTTGGGGTGTCTATAGCATATTGTTACATGTAAGAAACATAGAGAATATTTTGTTTATTTAGTTATTATTTTATATATTTGTAAATTGTGAATGTTGGAATTAAATAACAATTATATTATTAACTCTAAAAAATTATAATAATGAATGAAATAAAAAGTTTTAAATATTACCAATAGATTACAATAACGTAGATATTTATTATAACTTGAAATAATATGACACTCGCATATAGCATATGGATGTAATGAGTCTAATTATAACGATGGAAAATTAAATCTACTAATAGTCTGATAATAAAAACGATAAATACGGTAAATACATGAATGCAGTAAAGGTAAAAATAAACTATCATAACAAGCACGTGGTAAGTCTCTCCACACAAAATGAGAGCTATGACCCAGAGCTCCTGAATATTAGGAAGATTGTCGGTGGACATCCTGACTCATGTGAGGACAAGGTGCCCGTCCTTCTGCAAGCTGGCGTCTGAGATCACAAATCTCCTGATATAAAAGATCATATGATGAAGCATTCGCTGCGTCTGAGATATGTATCTGTAAGGTGAGCTCGACGCATTCTTCACGAAGAGAAATGATTTCCTTGCGCATAGCGTCAAACTCTGAATATATGTCCCTGCGTTGCAGATTAACATTAGAGGAATAGACAGTAGTCCTTTCAGGATAGGGTGTAGGGTGGTACTCAGGCACAGGTGGGTTCCTAGGTCGGATGGGTGTCTCATCTTGGCCTTCCAAAGCGTATGACCAGTTAGCTTTGTCATGGATACTTGTCCGGGTGTGGTTTGGCAAACCAAAGTAGTGAACGACTTCGTCGTATATTAGGAGCTTAAAGTTATCTGCACTGAAGAATGCTCTCCTGATAAGGCCACGGTCAAGGCAATGATTAATGTCAATTAAGGTGTAGCCACAATGGGAGGTAAGATGAGTTAGCTTGTTGGCTAAACCTAGGGCATAAGTTATGTGTGTAACAGTGCCACCTACATGAATAGGTCCTTTGGAAGATCCAGCAGTTAAGTATAGGTTATACATCGGAAAATTACCACTAGCTAAAGGGCGTGACTCAGCAGTGCAAAAGAGCATCAGAATATCTTCTGCAGTAACCTGGTTCTCGATTTCACTTATACCAAAGAAAGTCTCGGCTAGGATCATTTGGAAATAACGGAAAGCTAGATTGTGGATTTTGTTTGCTAATTGGGTGGAAGGATCAGGTCCTCCTCCACCGATGATTTTTCTCTAGAATCTATCAAGTTCATCTTGCATAACATTGGTTTCATGCATAAAATGGATTGCATCCAAGCCACACTGAAAACCAAGTATTCTAGCAAAATCTCTGTGGCTAAGGGTGTACTCATTTCCAAATAGTCTGAATCTAATGCTTCCACTGTTGTAACCTCTTCCACTGTAGGGGTCATAAATGAGTGAACTGAGGAACTCTAAGGTTAGATGCTTATAGGTTACATTCATTGCTTCAGAATACTCATCCCACTGGAGCTGGTGACAAAGATACCTCACACTGGCCTTAATACCTAAGGCTGTTAGACAGTTTGAGTCAGGGTACCTAGTGGGTAGTATCGGTCTCTCAGAAAGGACTACATATTTCTTCCTCTGTGCGTCATCTCTGAACACGATGTGCATGTCATCATAGCTCTGCATCCTGAAAAGAAAGTTAGTATAGGATATCTGGGATGATGTGATCTGTAACCTGTAAACATAGACATTTCATAAGTCAGTCCAGTTAATATAATAAATCTTTTTCTTTTTCTGAAATAAATTATATGCATAAATAAAAAATAATGAAAAGAAAACCGTGGGTTGCCTCCCACGCAGCGCTTGTTTTACGTCATTAGCTGGACGAATGTAAAACTTACGTTGTGGATGTTGCTATAGGTGGGTCTATTAGAGTGTGACCAGAGTAATAGGTGGGTATGTCACCTCCATAGTAGGGTTTCAATCTCTGTCCATTCACTAGAAAGGGTCTACATGAATGATTTGCAATTTCAAATGCTCCAGATTTCAGGACTTTGGTGACCTCATAGGGTCCGGTCCACCTCGAGCGTAACTTACCTGGAAACAATCGTAACCTAGAATTGAAAAGTAGTACAGGATCGCCTACGTTGAATTCCTTTTTTGCAATCCTTTTTTCATGCCATGCTTTGGTTCTTTCTTTATATATTACGGCATTTTCATAAGCATTTCGACGTAACTCCTCTAATTTGTGGATATCTGGAATACGTTTATCTCCGGCTGTTAAGTAATCCATATTAAGAGCTTTTATGGACCAGCAGGCCTTATGTTCAAGCTCAAAGGGTAAATGGCATGATTTTCCGTAGACTAATTGATATGGGGTTGTTCCTATAGGGGTTTTAAAAGCGGTTCTATAAGCCCACAAGGCTTCTTGTAGTCTTAAGGACCAATCTTTTCTAGAAATTGATACGGTTTTCTCTAAGATTTGTTTTATTTCCCTATTTGATACTTCTACTTATCCACTAGTCTGCGGGTGGTAAGGTGTGGCTACTCGGTGTTTAACTTCGTATTTCTTTAAAAGGTTTTCGAATATCCTAGATATGAAGTGTGATCCTCCATCGGTTATTACTAATCGAGGTACTCCAAATCTACGAAAAATATAGTTTTTAAATAGTTTAATGACTACACGAGTATTGTCGGTGGGTGAAGCTATAGCTTCAATCCATTTGGATACGTAATCAACAGCTACTAAGATATACTTGTTTCCTATCGAAGATGGAAAAGGTCCCATAAAATCTATACCCCAAACATCGAAGAGCTCTACCTCCTGAATATTTCTCAGAGGCATTTCATCTCTTCTTGAGACGTTCCCTGTGCGTTGACATCTGTCACATCTTACAATGTAGGCATGAACATCGCGCCATAAAGTTGACCAGAAAAGACCTGATTGAAGTATTTTAGCGCATGTTTTGGATGAGCCTAGATGTCCACCATATGGTGAAGAGTGACAATGTTTAATTATAGTTTCTACTTCTTCTTCAGGGAAACAGCGACGAAAAATGCCATCTGCGCCTCTTTTGAACAAGAGGGGTTCGTCCCAATAAAAGTGTTTTACATCATGATAAAACTTCTTCTTCTGTTGGTAATTTAGATTATGTGGTATGATATCAATGGCCAGATAGTTAAGAAAATCTGCGTACCAAGGTACGGTTGTCACTACGAGAGCTTTTCCAATGTTTAAATCCAAATAGGGGTCAGGATCATCATCATGGATGGTTCTAACTGCTCCTATTAATCTATCATATGCGAAATCATCATTGATAGGGACAAGATCTGGTTTTAGATATTCAAGCCTTGAAAGGTGGTCAACAACCACATTTTCAGTGCCTTTCTTATCTCGGATCTCCAAATCAAATTCTTGAAGTAAAAGGATCCAGCGTAGTAACCTAGGCTTAGCATCCTTTTTGCTTAATAGATATCTGATTGCAGCATGATCCGTGTAGACTATGATTTTTGCTCCTACTAAATAGGATCGAAATTTGTCGATTGCAAAGACTACTGCCAGGAGTTCCTTCTCGGTCTTGGCATATTTAAGCTGAGCCGCATCTAAAGTCCTACTGGTGTAGTAAATCACATGGAGTTTCTTATCCTTCTTTTGTCCTAAAACAGCGCCGATAGCGTAATCGCTAGCATCGCACATAATTTCAAAAGGTTGGTTCCAATCAGGAGGTTGAATGATGGGTGCGGAAATCAGTGCTTATTTTAGGTATTTAAAGGCTTCAAGACATTTATCATCGAATTTAAATTCGGCGTCTTTCATAAGTAAGTTGGTTAATGGTTTGGTTATTTTGGAGAAGTCTTTAATGAAGCGTCGGAAGAAACCGGTGTGTCCAAGAAAACTTCGGATTTCTCTAATGGTTTTGGGTGGTTGAAGGTTTTCTATTACTTCTATTTTGGCTTTATCAACCTCAATGCCTCTTTCGAATACTATGTGTCCTAGTACTATGCCTTCAATCACCATAAAATGGCATTTTTCCCAGTTTAGAACGAGGTCGACTTCTACACATCTTTCTAGGATTTTCTCAAGGTTGGTTAAACAGTTTTTAAAACTGGATCCACATACCGAGAAATCGTCCATAAATACTTCCATGATTTCATCGAGGAAATCTATGAAGACTGACATCATACAGCATTGGAAGGTAGCTGGGGCATCGCATAGTCCAAATGGCATTCGTCTGTAAGCAAATGTTCCATAGGGACATGTAAAGGTTGTTTTCTCTTGATCATCAGGGTGAATGGGTATTTGGAAGAATCCGGAGTATCCATCTAAATAGCAAAAGTAAGAATGCCTAGCTAAACGTTCGAGCATTTGGTCTATGAATGGAAGTGGTAAGCGATCTTTCCTAGTTACCTTATTAAGCTTCCTGTAATCAATACACATCTGCCAACCATTTTCTATACGTTTGGCTATTTGTTCTCCTTTTTCGTTTTGTACAACGGTGACACTCCCTTTTTTAGGTACCACATGTACGGGGCTTACCCATTTACTATCGGATATTTGGTATATTATTTCAGCCTCTAACAACTTTAACACTTCCTTTTTTACTACGTTACTCATTATAGGATTTATCCTTCGTTGATGTTGTCTGGAGGGTTTTGCGTTTTCCTCCAGCATAATTCGGTGCATACACACGGAAGGACTTATTCCTTTGAGATCAGAGATATTATAACCTAGAGCTGAGGGATATTTTCTTAAAACATCTAAAAGTTGATTAGTTTCAGGACCATCTAACTTGGCACTGACTATGACTGGGCGGTTTAATTCTTTGTCTAAGAATTCGTATCTTAAATTCTTAGGTAGCTCCTTAAGCTCTATTGATGGTTTTTTCGGACATGGCATATGATCTGGGGTAAGTGCCAAGCATTCGTAAAGACTATTATCTATGTAAGGTTCAGATAATTGTTCGAATCTGTCGTCCTCCATTATGGGGATCGAAGGTAGTTTGATGGTTTCTATTGGATCTTCTTTATCTAGTTCTCTTATGCATTCATCAATTATATCGATGGCATAACATGAGTCATCTATGGCCGGTGCATTTAAGAATTGGGATAGTATAAATTCTACTTTTTCATTACCTACTTCGAATATCATTTTTCCTTTCTTGACATCTATTATAGCTCCAGCTGTTGATAAGAAGGGTCTACCTAAAAGGATTAGGATCTCATCGTCTTTTTTAATATCCATTACGACGAAGTCCGTTGGAATATAAAGTTTACCAAGCCTAACTGGGACGTCTTCCAAAATGCCAATTGGATACTTAACTGATCTGTCGGCTAATTGGAGAGACATCCTAGTCGGTTGTATTTCTCTTAGGTTTAACCTTTTACAAATGGCTAAAGGCATTAAGCTTACACTTGCTCCTAAGTCCAGAAGTGCTTTATCAATAACTTGGTTTCCCAAAACACAAGGTATGGAAAAACTTCCTGGGTCTTTCTCTTTCTTATCAAGCTTATTCTCAGCAATTAAATTACATTCTAAAGGTTTAGGATCATCTAATCTTCATTTGTTGGTTAGAATGTCTTTTAGGAATTTGGCATAAGATGGTATTTGGGTAATAGCTTCTGTGAATGGAATCTCTACGTGGAGTTTCTCAATCACTTTTATGAATTTCTTATATTGGTTATCTAATTTGGTTTGTTTAAGTCTTTCTGGGTATGGAATCGGAGGTTTACAAGGAGGAGGTGGTACATAAACTTTTTCATTCTCTTCTCTTTCCTTCTCCTTCACTTCCGTATCCTTAGACTTCTCAGGTTCCACCGGTTTCTCAACTTCTTTCTCAGGGGTGTTCATAACTTCTTTCCTAGGAGGTTCTGGATTATTCAACCTAGGGTTTGTAGGCCCATTGTAAGTGGTCCCACTTCTTAGGGCTATAGCATTCGCATGCCCTTTAGGGTTAGGTTGAGGTTGTCCAGGGAATTGTCCTCCAGGTGTAGCATGAGTAGATTGTTGTTGTGCTACTTGAGAGATTTGGGTTTCAAGCATTTTGTTATGGGTAATTACAGAATCGAGTTTAGTACCCAACTGAGTAATTAGTCCATTCATGTGAATGTTTTGGTTCATGAAATCCTTGTTCTGCTGTAATTGAGCTGAGATGAATTCGTCCATCTTTTTCTCAAAATTTGATTTCTGAGGGGCATATGGTGCATATTGATTTGGTCTTTGAGTTTGGAAACCGGGTGGCTTTTGAGGTGTTGAGTTTTGAGTAGGGTTATTATTCTTATGTGAAAAATTTGGGTGATTCCTCCATCCAGGGTTGTATGTGTTTGAATAAGGGTTTCCTTGGGTGTAATTAACCTGATCTGTGGTACTCTCGGCAAAAAGGTTGCATTCAGCTACAGTATGTCCTGAGGTTCCACAGATTTCACATCCGGGTTGTATAGCTGCTATGGTTGCTGTGGGATTGATAGTCAGGTTTTCTACCTTTTGAGCTATAGCATCCATCTTTACGTTCATATGGTCAAAACAACTAACTTCATACACACCTCCTTTGGTCTCTTTCTTCTCCACCGGCGCTCGTTCGGTTCCCCATTGGTAATGGTTTTGTGCATATCCTCAATGAGATCGCTAGCCTCGGGGTAGGGTTTGTTCATTAGAGTACCACCGACGGTAGCGTCTATGGTCATCTTAGTGTTGTACATGAGTCCATTATAAAAGGTATAGATTATGAGCCATTGTTCTAAGCCATGATGTGTGATAACACGAAAATGTATCATATATTTGCCTTGATTTACTACTAATAATTACGTTATTTCAGCTTAAGTTCCGATTATTCCCCGAGTATTCTATCATTTTCGCAGGTATTTCATTTTCCAAGCTAAAAATGAAGAAATGAGAAGAAACAGGAAGAAATGACAGAAAAAAAGCAGAAAAATAGAAAGTGGTGTGTGTGACGACCGTCACACAAGCCATCACGACCGTCAAGCAAATTAAAGGCCACCACGCTCGTCACGAGAGCACCACGACCGTCACACGCACATAATGGTTATAACGTTCAGAATACAGACGTGGATACGAAGGGCCAATTCAGTCACGCACGTTCAACACTTTCTCCTGAACTCACTCAACCCAGTCTCCAACTTCCCACTACTCCCACTTTCTCCACCACTCATTTATGCTCCATGGAAGTTACAAAACGAAATTTCCCTCTATATATAGGCTTCTTCTTGGCTTTACTAGGGGGATGAAAGTTTTGTTCAATTTATTCCTTCATAGTTTTAGGCAGTTAACCATGTAAAAGTGGTAGTTTCTCACATCGAGGAACTATCACACCATTAGTCTTAGGTGCTGTTTCATTTATTTCAAATTCAGTTCCAGTTATTGTACGTGAAATTTATTTTGCATTATTCCAGAAGTAATTCCAGCTTTCCTTTTTGCATTATTTACAGGTTCCTTTTTATCGCATTATTTATCATTATTGCTTTGTTTGTCAAATTTGATTGTCATGTCATTCTTTATCGTAACCGTAATGATTTATGTGTTTTTAATTAGTAACATGTCCGGCTAAGCAACTTGAGTCCGGTGTATGAGGACCGTTGTTACCGACGGGACTCCGTAGAAATTATAGGTGCGAATTTATGAAAATATGCTTGTTTTGGTTTTACTTTCCAAGTCTAATTTAAGTAGCTTTGTCACGAGAGTGAGAGGTTATTTAATATTGTTTTGTCACGAGAGTCAAAGCAAAATTAAGGTTTAAGCCGAGACGCGAGAGCGTGAGGGGTGAACCGTGTAACACCCCAATTCCCATCGCGAATAAATAATACATAAATAAATCAGAGTAACAAAAAATTTATTTTTCCGACAGAATCAAGGATGCCACATTTACAGAAAGAAAACACATCTCCTGCTTAATTATTTGATACATAACACAAACTGGGATAACATCAAAGAGAAACTTTTCCATATAAAAGGAAAGTTCAATTATGGAATAAAGCAGAAAGATCCATAACTGGCTTATTTTACAAAATAAATTGTTTTATAGCATCAAAATATACATACAAAGGTAATACAAAATAAATCTAACAAAGGTATACATATATAACATAATCGTTCCCCGACTCCCATGCTACGTATCAGAGCAGACACCAAGACCGACAAAAGAATGGAGAACTAAACTTCACAAAAGCCTCTAAGACACAAATCTGCAATTGCCTCATAGAGCAACAAACCACAGTAGAAGGGTGAGAAATAACAACTAAACCAAGATTGCATAATAATATGCAAACACATAAAAATTCACATGCATAGTTATTCTCACCACAAACATCACATGCTAGTACATATAACATGCCACATATACGCAACATATATCCATTAATCCAACAACATAGCATATATCAATTATCCAATATACTCACATATTTGCACATAAGGCATACCAAGTCATAACATATAGAAACACCCCACCCATCACATAGCATATGTCTATGCATAAAACATATTATCTACAACCAATGCATTTATCACATATGCACATCAATTCACCAATTCAAACATAAATCTCAATACATACTCAATCAATTCATGATTTTCCACACATAATCAATCCATTCATGATTTCCACACATAATCAATCCATTCATGATTTATGCAAATGCAAAGAGACCGACATAACGAATCTATGCAAATGCGGTACCATCCATCCATCAATCTCATCACTAGTTCACTCAGGAACTATTGGAACCATCGCTTGTTACTTAGTGTAACTCCCCATCGGGCAAACGATGTTCCCCGTCGCTTTCGGTCCTCTTGGTATAAGGCGCACGACATTTATGGATCGTTTTCAGTCCTCTTTGTATAAGGCGCACGATCCGATCGCTTTCGGTCCTCTTTGTATAAGGCGCACGATCGTCTATAATCATCGCTTTCAGTCCTCTTTGTATAAGGCGCATGGTGTTATAGCGGATTCCCTCTAGAATCATTTCGTAGCTCACACCCACTAGGGCACACGACATCACAAGAATGCATATCATGATGCTTGGCATACAATGACTCATGACATTCAAATGCAAACATCATCATGCATATATTTCAACTCGTTAATTCCATACATTCACAATTCAACAATATGAATTATCTCATCATCATTATTCATGCATTGGAAACCAATTCAAACAATGCATTTCAAACCATAAAGGCCACCAAACCACATATATTGAATTTCACACAAACAATGCATTTCATCATAAACTACAAACCACAACAATTAGCATTTTATCATATACATTCATATCAATTCACAACACTAGGATTCACGCCACAAAAGCTACCCACAACAACATCATAACAACATGCATTGATATTCAATCAAACAATGTATTTTTCCACACAACAACATAATAACAACATCATTATCACATACATCAACATCATATAAATAGCACAAAAGCCCCACATTTATATGAAGATAACAAATCGCATCGGACACAAACAAGCACAACAAACCTACAAACCACTAATTATCCTCTACCAAATATTCTTGGTTAACACATGGCATCATATAATCATTTAATAGCATCTTAAGTTATCTATCTATTGCCTCAAGTCCCACGTCAATCGGACTCGCGATTCGGGAGTTATGGTGGAAACATAAACCACACTTTTCACACATACATTACTTTCCCATATTTTCTTATCAATCCATGGCTTAAACATATGTTCCTATTCCACAATGAAAAATAGCATTGATATAGCTTTCCAACGCATCTGACTGTGCCTCAACCCGATTTACGGATCAAAAGTTATGAAGGAAGCAAAATGGAAAAAATCTGTCACGTTCGCAATGCAAATCTCCCAGCGAACCGTGGCAGAAGCAAAAGGCCTGAAGTTCGCAATGTGAACAGCTAGCGAACGTTCGCTGTTTCCTTCGCTTTGGCTCGCAATGCGAACCTGCGAAACCCAGAATTTCCAGCAGCGATAGCATAGGTCATTTGGGGTCAAAATCCATCATTTCTTCCACCCAAACACTTCCAAAACATACTATAACAACCAAAACATGATCCAAACCTAACGACAAGTATTCTATGCAGTTTATATCGAATTTCATCCGTGAAAACATCGATTTCTATCAATTGCTCCTAATTCCAATCGATACGAAAAGTTGCGAAACAACCAAAACAATTACAACAAACAACACATATACATACACAAGCAAGATATAATTGAAACTTCACACCCTTACCCAATTAATCGCGCTCGAAACGGAGTTCCCGCGATTTTTCCTCTTTCTCCTCTTCTCTCTTTCTTTCTTCTCCTTTTCTTTCTCTTCTTTTCCTTTCCCTTTCCTTTCTCTCTTTTTCTCTCCACTTTCTATTTATTAAAAATATCTAATCCCCTAAAAAGACTATTTTACCCCTCAACTCAAATATCTCGCAAACGATCTCAAAACGCGATAAAACATAAACAGCGATGAAAAATAATATATTGTCAAATAAAAGTCAAGAATAAAATAATATAAAACAAAAATAATTAAATCGACTCGATTAAATAAATAAGACAAAACGAGGCGTTACAAACCGGATAGTGGAAATTAGGCAACAAATCTAAATACAGCGAGAGCACTTTAGATACGTTTAGGATATTATTGGCTTTCAAAATATATTTCCTAGTTACCGGGCGAGCGAGAGCAAAATATTGGGATTAGGGAACATGACTTTAGTTAATACCGCGAGAGCGTGAGGCAGAGTTTTTGAGTCGGTATATTCTACGGAACTAAGTTATAGTTGTAATTAGTACCCGAATTCTACAAAGTCCTTTAGGAACGCGGAATCCATATTCCGGCCTCTCTTTATTATCATATTTTCTTAGTTTTATTTTAGTTCTAGTCTTAGTTTCCCTTTTATCAATTATCATTAGCTTTAGCTTTACAAAGCAACGATAGATTACAGTAGGTTGACATTGGTCTTTGTGGGTTCGACAATCTTTTTTATTACTTCGATATTTCTGTGCACTTGCGGACGTATCAAGTCTTTGGCGCCGTTGTTGGGGACCAGCAGTCAATATTGGTATTCCATTGTTGCACCGTATAGACTAAGGCACTCCCATAAAAAAATATATAATAAAAAAAATTAAAAAAAATTAAAAACTATGTATCACCCAAATTTTCTCTATGATAACCACTCACAATATCTTGAGGAGCCGCACCCAAATTTTCTCTACAATTACCAACCGCAATACTCCCGATATTTTGAGAAACCGTAACCAATATTTTCCTATGATTACCATTCCCAAAATTTCGAGGAACCGCAAGAATCACATAATTCCAATCTCGAAATACTAATGGAGGATTTCAACACGACACTAACTCATTTCCACCCAAATTACCACTCCCAATATTTTGAGGAACCACAAGAATCCATTAATTCCAACCTCGAAACATTAATGGAGGATTTCATTGAAACAACAACTAATTCTAGGTTAGAATCTATGATGGAGCACTTTGTGGAGACACAAACTCTCCAGAATGAAGAGCTTAGAAGACAACATCTCGATACTTATGAAAACCTTAGGTAGATAAACACTATGGTTGAGTCCCTCGCGACTCACACTGAGGCATTGGAGACTCAAATCTCCCTGCTTGCACAGACACCTATAGGACCCTACCCTAAGGAGCATGTGGATGTTGTAACAACCATTAATGAAAAACAAATCGAGAATCCCGAGGAGAGTGATAATGAGGTTGAGGAGAGTTCTGGTGAGAAGAGAGTAGAGATTGAGAAAAATCCATCGACACCATCCGAAAGGGAGGTTGTCGAAGAAGTAGAAAATGAAGCACTTAACGTCGTCCTTCCTCCATATACCCCACCAATTCCTTTCTCGCAAAGGTTTGTGGAAGCTAAGGTAGAATCCCAATCCAAAACATATGCAGAGGTATTGGAAAATATCCAAACCGATGCATCTTTGTTTGATGTCACGCATAAAAAGAGGAAATTCGAAGACCATGAAACTAGGGATATCATCACTACTAAGAGGGTAAGGTTAGACTTTGAGATGGTGGATGAGATAACTAAGCCCAAACTCGAAAAGCTAATACTTAGGATAGATCCAGAACCACCACCACAAGTTCAAAAGAATGAACCGCCCCACAGAAGGAAGAAAAGAAAAGGTGAGGGATATGTGAGATGGCTTGATAAGTGGCCATGGAAACCGATAATTATTAGTCGTCAAGTTATCGACGTTAAACAAAGCCCTGCGTGCGAGGCAACCCACGAGCTTTAGATTTAATGTTTTCCTTTTATTGATTGTGTTCGCAAAAAATAAAGAATTGTATCGCTTGTCACGTCTCAGCTGCATTTAGGCAAAAAATCTCTAGGTGACAATCCCTTAAGATGAGTTGGTGCCCACGCACATTCCTACGAATGTCGCTGCTGGTGGTGACACCAATGAGGAGTATGATGGGAGAAAGCATGTCTCTCCCGTTCGTAACTTGCATCCTCCTTATTCTTTGCATGGTCAAGTTCCACCTGCACACACCACACCGTATTTTTCTAACAATTTTTGCAGGTATTTCCTTCGCAAATAGGCAATATAATGAGCGGCTTCAAGAAAATGAAGTTTCAGCAAATTCAGATAAATCGTAGTACAAGACATCGGAGTAGAAGTGGCCAGCGAAGACAGGGACGACAAGGGAAGAATCGGCGCGAATTTGGTTGTGGTAGCACGCAACGGCATTCTTACAGGTTCTATCTTTCCTCTACCACCTTTTATCAAAACATTGAGGACAATGTTTGGTTTAAGTGTGGGGGAGGAACATTTACCGCTTTCTAGTTAGGTTTACTATTTTCCAGCATGGTTTTAAAAATTTTTTTGTTTTAAATGTTTCGTCCGTATGTGCATGTGCTGTCGAGTCTTTATGCTAATTTTATGTTGTTTATCGATTTTCCCATTCTCTTGAGGCATACCAAATATTTTGAAAATTTTTGAGTTAAAAATAGTGTTTCTTTTGAAAATCTTAGGTTACAGACAAAATTGAGGTTAGATTGTGAGACTTGGGAAAATTCTGCAAGATCGGTATCGTCTTAACACCGTGAGCCTCTAAATTATGGAAATCGATTTGAGTACTTGTTATGCCTTAAGTCCTCACCCCTTTAGTAGTCCTTAAGTAGTTTATTTAGCAGTCAGCACCATCCTAAGCACGTACTAAGTAGGAAGCCGATGCAAATAAGTGTATGATCTCAGGCTTAAAAGGGTAAATTAAGAAAAGAAAAAAATGAATGCTCCTTCTAAGTTAGGTGATCCTCACCCGATCATTTAACCCAATGGTGCAAACTTCTTTATTTTATTGATTTTAAAGCCGATGTGCAAAAAAAAAGAAAAAATGAAAGATGATAATGAGATCATAGTCATTAACAGGCTATCCTACCATGAGTGTGAAAGGATAACGGGCTTAATGTGATTGCGCCAGAATGAAAAGGGATAAAAGAAGGATGAGTGAGTTAGGCTTAGGTATAATGACATGATTCAGATTGGTTTGTATAGGAGGGAGGTTGATGACCGCCAAAGCCGAATTGTGTTGTTACGATGTCCTTAGTGTGTGAGCAAGTACCTATCGACACAAACGTAACCAAAGTAGAGTTGGTAGCCTAGGACGAGTATCCGTTTGCACTATTTTCCTTACGAGTCATGGTTTGCTTGAGGACAAGCAAAGGTTTAAGTGTGGGGGAGTTTGATAACACGAAAATGTATCATATATTTTCCTTGATTTACTACTAATAATTACGTTATTTCAGCTTAAGTTCCGATTATTCCGCGAGTATTCTAGCATTTTCGCAGGTATTTCATTTTCCAAACTAAAAATGAGCAAAGTAGAAAAATATGAAGAAATGAGAAGAAACATGAAGAAATTACAGAGAAAAATCAGAAAAATAGAAAGTGGTGTGTGTGACGACCGTCACACGCACATAATGGTTATAACGTTCAGAATACAGACGTGGATACGAAGGGCCAATTCAGTCACGCACGTTCAACACTTTCTCCTAAACTCACTCAACCCAGTCTCCAACTTCCCACTACTCCCACTTTCTCCACCACTCATTTATGCTCCATGGAAGTTACAAAACGAAATTTCCCTCTATATATAGGCTTCTTCTTAGCTTTACTAGGGGGATGGAAGTTTTATGCAATTTATTCCTTCATAGTTTTAGGCAGTTTACCATGTAAAAGTGGTAGTTTCTCACATCGAGGAACTACCACACCATTAGTCTTAGGTGTTGTTTCATTTATTTCAAATTCAGTTCCAGTTATTGTACGTGAAGTTTATTTTGCATTATTCCAGAAGTAATTCCAGCTTTCCTTTTTGCATTATTTACAGGTTCTTTTTTATCGCATTATTTATCATTGTTACTTTGTTTTTCAAATTTAATTTTCATGTCATTCTTTATCGTAACCGTAATGATTTATGTGTTTTTAATTAGTAATATGTCCGGCTAAGCAACTTGAGTGCGGTGTATGAGGACCGTTGTTACCGACGGGACTCCGTAGAAATTATAGGTGCGAATTTATGAAAATATGCTTGTTTTGGTTTTACTTTCCAAGTCTAATTTAAGTAGCTTTGTCACGAGAGTGAGAGGTTATTTAACATTGTTTTGTCATGAGAGTGAAAGGCAAATTAAGGTTTAAGCCGAGACGCGAGAGCGTGAGGAGTGAACCGGATAGTGGAAATTAGGCAACAAATCTAAATACAGCGAGAGCGCTTTAGATACGTTTAGGATATTATTGGCTTTCAAAATATATTTCCTAGTTACCAGGCGAGCGAGAGCAAAATCTTGGGATTAGGGAACATGACTTTAGTTAATACCGCGACAGCGTGAGGCGGAGTTTTTAAGTCGGTATATTCTACGGAACTAAGTTATAGTTGTAATTAGTACCCGAATTCTACAAAGTCCTTTAGGAACGCGGAATCCATATTCCGGCCTCTCTTTATTATCATATTTTCTTAGTTTCATTTTAGTTCTAGTCTTAGTTTCCCTTTTATCAATTATCATTAGCCTTAGCTTTACAAAGCAACGATATATTACACTAGGTTGACATTGGTCTCTGTGGGTTCGACAATCTTTTATATTACTTCGATATTTCCATGCACTTGCGGACGCATCAATGTGGACATGCTCTTAATAGTTCCTTATATCTCTCCCAAGCGTCGAAAAGTGATTCTCCCTCGCTTTGGGTAAATCGAGTTATTTGGTTTCGTAGAACAACAGGTTTACTCGGTGGAAAGTATCTAGCAAGGAATACTTTCTTTAGGTCATTCCAAGTGGTTATAGAGTTGGCTGGAAGGGAATCTAACCATGATCGGGCTCTATCTCTAAGGGAAAATGGGAATAGTCTTAGACGTATTGCCTCAGGAGGAGCTCCGTTTGCTTTTAAGGTATCAGCTAGTTGAATAAAGACTTTAAGATGTTGGTTCAAGTTTTCCGTGGGAAGACCTGCGAACTGGTTCTGTTGTACTAATTGTAACAAAGATGGTTTTAATTCGAAGTTATTGGCTGGTATAGCTGGGCTAACTATACTAGATGAGGTTCTTCATTAGAGGGTAGGGCGAAATCCTTAAGAGGTTTAGCATTTTCTTCGTCAGCCTTTGCTCTTTTGAGTTTTCGAAATAGAAGACGAGCTCGGGCGTAACGTCCAGGTTCTTCTAATGGATCAACTAAGTTTCCGGTACTGCGAGTTCTCCGCATTTACTGGCTAACGGATGCCTTAGTCTAGACGGTGTAACAACAGGGTACGAAATTTTGACGTAATTGGTCCCCGGCAACGGCGCCAAAAACTTGATGCGTGTTATCCGCAAGTATACGGATTACATCAGAGTAATATAAAAGATTTATCGATCCCACAGAGACCAATGCCAACCTATCGATTACTATTGTTACGTTGTTTATCTAAGGATAATAAATATCAGAGTAAAAGTTTTCTACAGAACGAAAAACAGAAATAAATCAGATAAATACTATACTGGAATGTAATTCACGTCAATCAAACAATACTCCTATCATCTAAATAGTAACACTTATGGGGCAATGTTTTCTTCTTTGAAAAAGAGTTAATTAAAAAGGATCCGCCGCGTTAGCGTGATCGGAACCAGACCTAACCTTTAATCTATACCAGCCGCTCACGCTGCACCGGTCGCTCTCTGCGTTAAAGTGATAAAGTCCTTTTTTATGTAATTACCTCTAAGACTTAGTTAAAAAGTGCTTTCGATTGAAAATATTTTATACCAAAGGGTTTCCGGCATATGCTCGGCCAACCGGATCCTAAATCTATAAACGCGTCCGAAAATAGTTTAAAACCTCTTTCTAATAATATAAAACTTTCCTAGTTAATCAATAAAGTGCTTCCGCTGTATTTATCAATTAACAACTAACAAACTCTTTTCTAAAATGCCGGACGACTTTCGATCTTACCCGATCTAGTCACAGTCATTACGCAAACAAAAACACGGTCTCATTTACGTAATGACCGATCAATTGAAGTTCAGAAGAGTTTAGTTAAAATCAAAAACAACCCCTAAAGTATTTCTAAAGAGATGACATGTGGAGTACCGTCGGAACGACGATCCTCACATCCCAGCACAAGGGATTTAGCTGGACATGGTAACTAAAAACATAACAACAAATTGGTTTGCAAAGTAAAGCATTTGTAAGATAAAAACGTGCAAAGTGTGAGACTATACTTTGAGAGAATGAATACAAGTGTGGCACTTGAGTTCAGTTCCGAAAGATAAACAAATCACACAGAAACTTAAAATAAATAAGTAAGGCCAGTGAAAGAAAATAAATGAATGTAAATCAGTGCAGGAAAATAAACGAATATAAAAGTCATGTGAAATATAATAAAATGCAATTTATAAAAGAAACCTGCTCCAAAGCGGAGACTGTAACGTCCCAGTTTTGGTAGATTTATTTAGTCGAGTCGATTTAATTATTTTTATTATTATATTATTTTATTCTTGACTTTTATTTGGTAATATATTATTTTTCATCGTGATTATGTTTTATAGCGTTTTGAGAGCGTTTGCGAGATATTTGAGTGTAGTGGTATTTTGATCTTTTGATGGGTAGATATTATGTTTTGCATTTAAAATAGAACTTAGAGAATAAAATAGAGAGAAAGAAAAAGAGAAGAAGGCAAAGAGAAAGAAAAGAAGAAAAAGGGAGAAAACTTGGAGAGAAAGAAATTGATCCAACCATCTTTTCAAACACGATTAAATCGGGTAAGGGTGTGAAACTCGATTATCTTATGCTTGTGTATGAATATGTATGTGTGTGTTTGAATGTTCTCTTGCCTTTCCATAGTTTTCACTTCTAGGTTGAAAATGAGAAAATTATTAGGAATCGATGTTTTCGCGGTCGGAAATCGATATAAATCACGTTGTATGATCACACTGTGTTTATGAGCAATTACTAATATTTGTTTTGCTGTTGGAATTGATTTGGGATGAAAAATGAGATTTTTGGGGGGTTTTAGAACCATGTAACCCGCAGCAGAAAATTCTGGTTCTGGTGCGATTCGCCAGGCGAATTGGAAATTCGCCAGGCGAATTAGGTCGCGCCACTAGTTCGCCAGGCGAAGTGCTGGCGAAGGGGGATTCACCAGGTGAAATAGTAAGTCTCCAGGCAAAAACGGAGAGACAGAAATGGGTTAGCTTCTGTAACACTTGGGGTTTTTCTATAATTGTGGTTCGCCAGGCGAAGTGATGGCGAAGGGGGATCCGCCAGGCGAAATCCTAAGTCGCCAGGCGAATCTGGCTGTTTCTCAATATATTATTTTCTTTGAAAATTCATAACTTTTGATCCGTAACTCGGACCGAGGCGTTCTTGGTACCATTAGAAAGCTATTAAAATGTTCTTTCTTATTAAAATGGTTTGGAGAATTGTGGCCAATTTAATTATGTCAAGAATTTGGAAATGTGTCGTTTTGTCGACTTTTACCGTTTTAATGGTGTGTATTTGATGTGTTAGCATGCAATGTGCTTTTGATATATATATGTATGACTTGTGTGATGTTATGTGATGTGAATGCATGTGATAAAATGTTGTGATGATGGTTTGTGGCCTGAGGGCAAGTAAATACATTGTGATTGTGGTTGATTGTATATGCATGATTATTGATGTTGAGATGGTTCACATGATTGTATATATGTATGCAATGGATTGTCATGAGTCATTGTATGCCAAGCATCATGATATACATCTTGTGATGTCGTGTGCCCTTGTGGGGTGTGAGCGACGAAACGATTCCAGAGGGAATCCGCTATAACATCGTGTGCCTTATACATAGAGGACCAAAAGCGATGATTATAGACGATCGTGTGCCTTATACAAAGAGGACCTAAAGCAATCAGATCGTGTGCCTTATACAAAGAGGACCTAAAGCGATCCATAAACGTCGTGTTCCTTATACAAAGAGGACCTAAAGTGACGGGGAACATCGTTTGCCCGACGGGGAGTTACACTAAGTAACAAGCGATGATTCCAATAGTTCCTGAGTGAACTAATGATGAGAATGATGGATGGAATGGTACCGCATTTGCATATAGTCATTGTGTCGGTCTCTTTGCATTTGTATAAATCATGAATGGATTGATTTGGTGTGGAATTGTGAATGGAATTGATGAGTGATATATATATATATATATATATATATATATATATATATATATATATATATATATATATATATATATATGTTGGATATAAATGCATTGAACAGGATTGATATGCCTTGGTGATGGATATATGAGATATGCATTGTGTTGTTTTGTTGTTGAATTCTGGTGTAAGTTGTGGTGAGAATATTTTACATGTGTATTTTTGTGTTATTGTATATTTGTATGCAACTATATTATAATTGTGTTTCTCACCCTTCTGCTGTTTTAAATGCTCTATGAGGCATTGCAGATTAGATGCTGGAGGTCTTTTTGTGAAGCTTAGGACTTCATTCTTTTGTCGGTCGACTCTGATATGTAGCACCGGGTGGTCGGGGAGATTGTGTGTGATTATGTGTATATGTATAGGTTCTTTTTGGATTGTACATGTATGACTCTGTGTATGACAGACAAAGTTTTATGTTATATATATATATATATATATGAGATTCAGTTGCAGATTTTCCGCTTTTATTCTGTATCTGAATTGTGGGTGTTAGGAACTGAGTTCCTCTGTTATGTGCTACCTGATTGTTGCATATCTATATGAGCAGGTTGTGGTATTTTGTTGTAATTGATGTGACGCCTCCGTCTATGCCATGAAAGTTTTAATTATACTCTGATATATTTGTTATCGCTTTATTTAATTGGGGGATAGATTGGGTGTGTTATGTTAAGTGGTATCAGAGCCAGTTTTTCCAGTCCGTGTCAGTTTGTGTTAGTTTGTGCCAGTCTGTGTCGGTCTTTGTGTTTGGGTGAGCTATTTGTTTAACCATAGTTGCTGTTATTGGATATGAACAGAATATGGCTTGTAGGAATGATGCTGCTTTGGCTACTGCTATGCAAGCTATGGCTTAGGCTGTGCGGGGTGTACCTAATGCTGGTGGGAATGATGAGTTTAGAAAGAACAAACCGCCTGTCTTCAAAGGGAGACATGATCCTGATGGTGCTCAGATTTGGCTTAAGGAGATTGAAAGAATATTTTGAGTCATGGACTGTGCTGAGGAACATAAGGTGAGACTAGGTACTCACATGTTGCAGGAGGAGGCTGATGATTGGTGGGTTAGTAAGCGTCATGTTTGGGAAGCTATAGGTGAAGAGGTCACTTGGGCTTTGTTTAGCAGGGAGTTTTTGAGGAAGTATTTTCCTGAAGATGTTAGAGGAAAGAAGGAAATAGAGTTCTATGAGTTGAAACAGGGTTACATGTCTGTTGTGGATTACACTGCTAAGTTTGTGGAGCTTGTTCAGTTTTATCCACATTATGCTGAAGCAACTGCGGAGTTCTCCAAATGTGTGAAGTTTGAGAATGGATTGCGTCCTGGGATCAAGCAGGCAATCGGTTATCAAAGGATTAGGAGGTTTTCAGATTTGGTGGATTGTTGTAGAATTTTTGAGGAGGATAGGAAAGCTCGTTCTACTCACTATAAGAGTGTGAACGAAAGGAAAGGGAAGCAACCGTTTCGTGGTGGTCCTTATGTGACACCAGCTGACAAGGGTAAGCAAAGGGGTAGTTTTGATAAAAGGCCAAGTGGGGGAGGTATGTCTAATCCTCCGAGATGTTTTAGGTGTGGTGACTTAGGACATCGTCAGTTTGAATGTAGAAAGGATATGAGGAAGTGTTCCAATTATGGAGGTTTAGAACATGTCGCAGCTGATTGTAAGAGGAAAGTGGTGAAGTGTTTCAACTGTGGTGAACCTGGTCATGTTAGTACGAAGTGTCCGAAACCAAAGCAAGCTCCAGCTGGAGGGAAAGTATTTGCATTGGCAGGAACACAGACTACTAGTGCAGACTGTCTGATCAGAGGTACTTGTTTTATTAATAGTATGCCTTTAGTTGCTATTATTGATACCTGAGCGACTCATTCATTTATTTTGTCTGAGTGCGCGAAGCATTTGAATCTTTTGTTGTCTTCGATGGGTGGAGAGATGGTTATTGATACTCCAGCAATGGGGTCGGTAACTACTTCTTTGGTTTGTTTAAGTTGTCCTTTGACCATTTTTGGTAAAGATTTTGAGATGGATTTGGTGTGTCTGCCGTTGGAGGGTATAGATGTCGTTCTGGGAATGAATTGGTTGCAGTTCAATCGAGTTCATATTGATTGTTATCATAAGTTGGTAAGATTTCCTTCTCTTGAGGAAGACGAGGAATCGAGTTTCTTATCTACCAAAGAGTTGAAGAAACTTTTGGCGGATGAAGCGCAGTTGTTCGGGTTGTTTGCATCGTTGACTGTGGAGAGTCAAGTTGCACTTGATGTGTTTCCAGTTGTGTGTGATTTTCCAGAGGTGTTCCCGGAGGATATTTCAGATGTGCCGCCAGAAAGAGAAGTTGAGTTTTCTATAGATCTAGTTCCTGGTACTTGACCTGTATCTATGGCACCATATCGTATGTCGGCATCTGAGTTGGTTGAGTTAAAGAAGCAGTTGAATGAATTGTTAGAAAAGAGGTTTGTGAGGCCGAGTGTATCGCCTTGGGGTGCTCCAGTTTTATTGGTGAAAAAGAAAGATAGAAGTATGCGATTGTGTATTAATTATCGCCAGCTGAATAAGGTGACGATTAAGAATAAGTATCCTCTTCCGAGAATTGATGATTTGATGTACCAGTTGGTAGGTGCGTGTGTGTTTAGTAAGATTGATTTGAGGTCAGGGTATCATCAGATTAGGGTGAAAGAGGAAGATATTCAGAAGATTGCTTTTAGGACACGCTACAGACATTACGAATATTCTGTGATGTCGTTCGGGATTTTTAATGCGTCGGGTGTGTTTATGGAGTATATGAATCGTATTTTCCATGAGAATTTGGATCGATTTGTTGTTGTGTTTATTAATGACACCTTGATTTATTCTAAGTCTCGGGAGGAACATGCGGAGCATTTGCGTGTTGTGTTGCAAATTTTGAAGGAAAGGAGATTTTTTGCCAAGTTGTCCAAGTGTGAGTTCTGGTTGTCAGAAGTGAGTTTTCTTGGGCATGTGATTTCAGGTAATGGTATTGCTGTGGATCCATTTAAAGTAGATGCAGTTCTACAATGGGAGGCTCCTAGATCTGTTACTGAAATTAGAAACTTTTTGGGTTTAGCTGGATATCATCAAAGGTTCATTGAAGGTTTTTCCAAGTTAGCACTTCCTTTGACCCAACTGACTTGTAAAGGTAAAGCGTTTATTTGGGATATTCAGTGTGAGGAAAGTTTTAATGAGTTGAAGAGAAGATTGACTACAGCTCCGATTTTGGTCTTACCGAATCCTACTGAACCGTTTGTGGTGTATTGTGATGCGTCTTTAATTGGTTTAGGTGGTGTGTTGATGTAAGAAGGTAAGGTTGTGGCTTATTCTTTGAGATAATTGAGGATTCATGAGAAGAATTACCCTACTCATGATTTGGAATTAGCGGCAGTGGTTTTTGTGTTGAAAATTTGGAGGCATTATCTTTATGGTGCAAGATTCGAAGTCTTTAGTGATCATAAGAGTTTGAAATACTTGTTTGATCAGAAAGAGTTGAATATGAGGCAACGGAGATGGTTGGAATTTTTGAAGGACTACGATTTTGGCTTGAATTACCATCCTGGTAAAGCTAATGTGGTAGCCGATGCGTTAAGCCGAAAATCTTTGCATATGTCCGCTTTGATGGTTAAAGAGTGGGAACTTTTGGAAGCATTTAGGGATTTGAGTTTGGTGTGTGAATTGACATCTGACAGCGTGAGGCTTGGTATGTTAAAGGTCACTAATGATTTTCTATTGACCGTTAGCGAGAAACAGAAGTTGGATGTGAAATTTGTTGATTTGTTAAAGGTTAGAGATCAAAGTGGGAATGGTGACTTTAAAGTGGATGATCAGGGTGTTTTGAGATTTCGTGGGAGAATTTGTATTCCTGATGATTCGGACTTGAAAAAGATGATTTTAGAGGAAGGACACCAGAGTAGTTTGAGTATACATCCGGGAGCTAATAAGATGTATCAAGATTTGAAGAAGATCTTTTGGTGGTCCGGATTGAAGAGGGATGTGGCTCAGTTTGTTTATGCGTGTTTGACGTGTCAGAAGTCTAAGGTAGAACATCAGAAGCCTAGTGGATTATTGCAACCGTTGGATATTCCCGAGTGGAAATGGGACAACATTTCTATGGATTTTGTGACAGGGTTGCCGAATGCACAGAGGGGACATAATGCCATTTGGGTAGTTGTGGATAGGCTGACTAAATCGGCGCATTTCTTTCTGATTGACATCAGTTTTTCTTTGGAGAGGTTGGCTGAGATTTATATCCGTGTGATTGCGAAGCTACATGGTGTTCCATTGTGTATTGTTTCAGATCGAGATCCGAGGTTTACTTCCAGATTTTGGGAAAGTTTACAAAAGGCGTTAGGTTCCAAGTTGAGATTGAGTTCTGCTTATCATCCTCAGACAGATGGTCAGACCGAGAGAACTATTCAGTCGTTGGAAGATTTTCTGAGAGCTTGTGTTCTTGAGCAAGGTGGTGCTTGGGATAGTTATCTTGCGTTGGTTGAATTCACGTATAACAACAGTTTCCATTCGAGTATTGGAATGGCACCTTTTGAAGCTTTGTATGGAAGAAGATGTCGAACACCGTTGTGTTGGCATGAATCTGGTGAGAGTTCGGTGGTTGGACCGGAGTTAGTGCAACAGACTACGGAAAAGGTGAAACTTATTCGTGAGAAAATGAAGGCTTCTCAGAGTAGGCAGAAGCGTTATCATGATCGAAGGCGGAAAGATCTTGAGTTTCAAGAAGGCGATCATGTATTTTTGAGAGTTACACCGGTGACGGGTGTTGGTCGTGCATTAAAGTCGAAGATGCTTACTTCTCGGTTTATTGGTCCTTATCAGATATCCGCGAGAGTGGGTGCTGTGGCTTATCGGGTGGCGTTTGCGCCAAGTCTTTCGAATTTGCATGATGTGTTCCATGTTTCACAACTTCGGAAGTATGTTCCGGATCCGTCGCATGTGATTCCGATGGAGGAAGTTGAGGTAAGGGAGAACCTTACGATTGAGGCATTACCAGTGAGAGTTTTGGATCGCGAGTTGAAGTGGTTAAGAGGCAAGGATATTGCGCTTGTGAAAGTAGCGTGGGGAGGCGCTGCTGAGGGCAATTTGACTTGGGAGTTGGAGAGTTGGATGCGGGAGTCGTATCCGGAGTTGTTCGTCTCAGGTAATATTTTCGAGGACGAAAATTTCTAAGTGGAGGAGAGTTGTAACGCCCCAGTTTTGTTAGATTTATTTAGTCGAGTCGATTTAATTATTTTTATTATTATATTATTTTATTCTTGACTTTTATTTCGTAATATATTATTTTTCATCGTGATTATGCTTTATCACGTTTTGAGAGCGTTTGCGAGATATTTGAGTGTAGGGGTATTTTGGTCTTTTGATGGGTAGATATTATGTTTTGCATTTAAAATAGAACTTAGAGAGAAAAATAGAGAGAAAGAAAAAGAGAAGAAGGCAAAGAGAAAGAAAAGAAGAAAAAGGGAGAAAACTTGGAGAGAAAGAAATTGATCCAACCAACTTTTCAAACACGATTAAATCGGGTAAGGGTGTGAAACTCGATTATCTTATGCTTGTGTATGAATATGTATGTGTGTGTTTGAATGTTCTCTTGCCTTTCCATAGTTTTCGCTTCTAGGTTGAAAATGAGAAAATGATTAGGAATCGATGTTTTCGCAGTCGAAAATCGATATAAATCGCGTTGTATGATCACACTGTGTTTATGAGCAATTACTGATATTTGTTTTGATGTTGGAATTGATTTGGGATGAAAAATGGGATTTTTGGGGGTTTTAGAACCATGTAACCCGCAACAGAAAATTCTGGTTCTGGTGCGATTCGCCAGGCGAATTAGGTCTCTCCACTAGTTCGCCAGGCGAAGTACTGGCGAAGGGGGATTCGCCAAGCGAAATCGTAAGTCGCCAGGCGAAAACGGAGAGACAGAAATGGGTTAGCTTCTGTAACTCTTGGGGTTTTTCTATAATTGTGGTTTGCCACTAGTTCGCCAGGCGAAGTGCTGGCGATGGGGGATCCGCCAGGCAAAATCCTAAGTCGCCAGGCGAATCTGGCTGTTTCTAAATAAATTATTTTCTTTGAAAATTCATAACTTTTGATCCGTAACTCGGATCGAGGCGTTCTGGGTACCGTTAGAAAGCTATTAAAATGTTCTTTCTTATTAATATGGTTTGGAGAATTGTGGCCGATTTAATTATGTCAGGAATTTGGAAATGTGTCATTTTGTCGACTTTTACCGTTTTAATGGTGTGTATTTGATGTGTTAGCATGCAATGTGCTTTTGATATATATCGTATGACTTTTGTCATGTTATATGATGTGAATGCATGTGATGAAATGTTGTGATGATGGTTTGTGGCCTGAGGGCAAGTAAATGCATTGTGATTGTGGTTGATTGTATATGCATGATTATTGATGTTGAGATGGTTCACATGATTATATATATGTATGGATTGGATTGTCATGAGTCATTGTATGCCAAGCATCATGATATGTATCTTGTGATGTCGTGTGCCCTTGTGGGGTGTCAGCGACGAAACGATTCCAGAGGGAATCCACTATAACATCATGTGCCTTATACAAAGAGGACCTAAAGCGATGATTATAGACGATCGTGTGCCTTATACAAAGAGGACCTAAAGTGATTGGATCGTGTGCCTTATACAAAGAGGACCTAAAGCAACGGGGAACATCGTGTGCCCGGCGGGGAGTTACACTAAGTAACAAGCGATGATTCCAATAGTTCCTGAGTGAACTAATGATGAGAATGATGGATGGAATGGTACCACATTTGCATAGAGTCGTTGTGTCGGTCTCTTTGCATTTGCATAAATCATGAATGGATTAATTTGGTGTGGAATTGTGAATGGAATTGATGAGTGATATATATATATATATATATATATATATATATATATATATATTGGAGATAAATGCATTGAACAAGATTGATATGCCTTGGTGATGGATATATGAGATATGCATTGTGTTGTTTTGTTGTTGAATTCTGGTGTAAGTTGTGGTGAGAATATTTTACATGTGTATTTTTGTGTTATTATATATTTGTATGCAACTATATTATAATTGTGTTTCTCACCCTTCTGCTGTTTTGAATGCTCTATGAGGCATTGCAGATTAGATGCTGGAGGTCTTTTTGTGAATCTTAGGACTTTATTCTTTTGTCGGTTGGCTCTGATATGTAGCACCGGGTGGTCGGGGAGATCGTGTGTGATTATGTGTATATGTATAGGTTCTTTTTGGATTGTACATGTATAACTCTGTGTATGACAGACAAACTTTTATGTTATATATATATGAGATTCAGTTGCAGATTTTCCGCTTTTATTCTGTATCTGAATTGTGGGCGTTAGGAACTGAGTTCCTCTGTTATGTGCTACCTGATTGTTGCATATCTATATGTGCAGGTTATGGTATTTTGTTGTAATTGATGTGACGCCTCTGTCTATGCCATGAATGTTTTAATTATACTCTGATATATTTGTTATCGCTTTATTTAATTGGGGGATAGATTGGGGGTGTTAAAGAGACTGAATCTGGTACAGAGCTGGAAAGTAAATTGCGGGAAAGTAAATAACTTTGAATGTAAATAACTTCTAACTATGGTTGCTCCAATCTAACTAACAACGATAGTGCAATAACCCCTCGATGTGACGGATTATCGCTTTACAAAATGAACTTTATGCCTAAGGTTGGAAACTAGGATTGGATGAAATGAAAGTGAAAATACAAGGCCAATTTATAGTGGTCATGAAGCTGTAACTGCCACACGATGTTATGAGAAAATAGTTAAATAATTATTTTCTTTGTGTGTAACTGCTTCTAACATTTCTGACCATTTGCTTGTTACAAGGGTCGGCGCCCGCTGACTCCCTCTCCGCGCCCGCCGAGTGTGTAAGAGGAATAAAACGTCTTTTGTGACCGTTGTAATGTGGGCGAAACCTCCTACTCAAATGACGTCCTCTATGGCGTTCGCTGAGTGAAATGGCTAGTGTACAATTTGCACAGGAAGTCTCCGTTTTAGCTCTGTTTTGCGTCGTTTCTTCATTGCAAGCTCAAATCAGGTCATGTATATGAAAGTAAAACAAAATGCCATAATAACAAGGGAAAATAACAAAAAAACAACTAAAAACATGTGCAATCGGAGTCAAATATACAGTGTGTTTTAATGTTATCAAGTAGCAAAAATTATCTTCCATAACCGTATCCTTTTCTGGTGAAATAAGGGGAGTAGGACAGCTCTCAGTGTTACAATCGTCAACATCCATCTCGTCATCTAACTCAATTACATCCTCAAATTTATTCTGAGGAGAGGATAATAAAGTATGCGCCTCTTCTTGCGACATGTACCCATAATCGTTAAGGTAGGACTTCTATTCTTCTTCAGGATCTGAGGGTTCGTCTTCAGAGTAATCTCCATTAATGGTGTCAACCTCTTGAGGAATAGGATGGATAAAGCCTCCGCTACAGAAAATATATTGAATGAGAGGGATGCCTTTATTCTTTCTTGAAATTTTTGTGAATACTGGAGAAAAACCGAGGTCTCCTCTGGTCTGGTTATTGGTAGGAATCACAACCTATCCCCATACTTTGGTGGTACCAGTTTCCACCCCTCGAACTGCGTCTTTGTAAGAGGAAATGGATGCCCGTTTCCTCTTACTATCTTCGTTGCTTACAGAAAGTGCCTAGAATTGAGTTCCAATAACCTCTTCGGGTTCCAGATAAGAAAATGATGACAGATTGCTTACAATTAAAGCATGTTCACCACATACGGTAACCAACTTGGCATTCTTTACAAACTTCAGCTTTTGATGTCGCGTTGAAGTGACTGCTCCTGCTTCATGGATCCAGGGATGACCCAACAAACAACTGTACGCTGCTTGGATATCCATTACTTGAAAGGTAATTTGAAATATATGGGGGCCAATAGTTATGGGGAGATAAACTTCACCAATAACTGTCTTCTTAGATCCATCAAAGGCTTAGACGACAATCCCACTGCCCCTCATAAGAGTGCCTTAAAATGACAATCTTGTAAGAGTTGATTTTGGCATGACATTTAGTGATGACCTAGTGTCTACTAATACACTTGACAAGGCATCATTCATGCAGTTGACTGAGATGTTTAGTGCCATATTATGATTTCTCCCCTCTTCTGGGAGATCTTCATCGCAGAAGCTCAAGTTATTGCAAATGGTAATGTTAGCACCAATATTGCCAAATTGACCCACCGTTACATCATGGTTTACAAAATCTTTCTCCAAGACTCTCTGTAGAGCTTCCCTAGGAGCCTCAGAGTTCATTAAAAGGGATAATATGGATATTTTAGAAGGTGTGTTTAACAACTGGTCCATAATGTTGTACTCACATTTCTTAATAAGCTTTAAAACTTCGTCATTATCTTTCATCTGATTGGTGTCACTTGATTGACCGATTTGTTCAAAAGGATTCTCAACTTGCTTCTCCTTTCTTACAGCCACATCCTTAGCTTCTTTGCTAAATACCCGACCACTTCTGGTGACTCGGCTCACATCAGCGATGTTGACAATTGATGGTAAGGGTACTTCCTTCCCATTTTCAACCATGGTGCCACCGTACTTGCAAGGTATGGCTTTCTCAAATTTGTACAACACTGGACCTGGTAAATTGATGACCAAAAGAGTTACAATGGTCTTCCGACTATCATAGGTGATCTCTATTGGTTCCAGCTTGGGAACATTAGGAATCCTTATAATATCAAAAGGAATTTCCATGCGTTCGGGTTCATTAAACTAAGGAGTTATGGTATAAACATCCTCATCAGTTTCATCATCAATGGGTTGTCTTTCATGGAGGACTGTGATGGTTCTTCGGTCTAACAATCCTTGGATCTCATTTTGGATGAGGAGACAACCACGTCAGCTTCTTCGATATTTTCTGCAGGTTGTATGATCATGATGATTGGGACCAAAGTAATCAAGTTTGGATGCCGCATAATCATGTGGATCTACAAGACTTCACCTGTTGTGTCCTGCGTGCATTTTCACCAAGTTCCTTCTTAACAAACGGACATCATAAATCTTATAGCTGCCTGGGCATCCATAGACCATGTTGACAGAAGCTCCTCCATGTTGAGGTAGCGGGTTCATTTGAAAATTTGGATTACTGTCTTTAAAAGACAGAATGCCATTTTTTGATAAGTCTTTGAACATCAGCTTTGAAGCTAAAATAATTCTCGATACCATGCTTGGGTGCTCCCTGATGGTAGGGGAAAAATTGGCCAGCCTTGAACCAATAAGGGTCTTTTGGGAGAGCAGGAGGAGACTTTGTTTGAATATGTCCTTTTGCCAACAATGTTGGGAACAACTCCGTGTATGCCATTGGTATAGGATCAAACCCAGGTGATCTTTGAACATAATTGTTGTTGTTATTGTATTGCGGGCTAGCCTGTTGTAGAGGTTGTTGGGGCCTTTGCTGATACTATGGTTGTTGTTGTTGATGTTGATGACTTTGATGATTTTTATTATGAGAATTTTGTGGCTGGTAGGCCGGAGCTGGCACCGAGTTGATAACAAGAGACAAATTCACTACATATCGTGGTTGATATCTTCGTCTTGACTGGCATTGTAACACAGTGCTGACATCCTGTTCCTTTTTCTTTTGGAACCCACTTCCATGTCTTTTAGACGATTATGCCTCTTTGGTCAACCGTCCCTCTCAGACTGCTTCCTCCAGTCGCACTCCCATGTTTACCATTTCAGTAAAGTCATTCGGCGCAATGGCAATCATACGATCATAGTAGAAGGGATTCATAGTTTTCAAATATATCTTTGTCATTTCCTTTTCTTTAATAGGAGGACAAATTTGGGCGGCGACTTCATGTCATCTCTTAGCATATTCTTTGAAAGTTTCTTTTTCCTTCTGAGACAT
This sequence comes from Lathyrus tuberosus, assembly GCA_022829125.1. Classification (NCBI taxonomy): domain Eukaryota; kingdom Viridiplantae; phylum Streptophyta; class Magnoliopsida; order Fabales; family Fabaceae; genus Lathyrus; species Lathyrus tuberosus. The sequence goes on along the minus strand of JALAZF010000021.1, from coordinate 19,500,957 downwards.
AGCCTTGAGTTGATCTTGATCAGGAGCCATATCTAGGTTGTATTTATATTGTTTTACAAAGGCTTTGCCAAGATCACCGAAAGTTTGGATCTTCGCACTGTCTAATCTCATGTACCATTTTAGGACAGTTACGGTTAGACTATCCTGAAAGTAATAGATCAGCAGTTGCTGAATGTCTGTCTGCGTGGACATCTTTCATGCATAAATAACTAAGTGACTTCGAGGGCAAGAATTCCCCTTGTATTTATCAAAGTCAGGCACTTTGAATTTGAGCGGTATTTTGACATTTGGAACCAGACATAGGTCAGCCGCGTTCTTTCCAAACAAGTCTTGTCCTTTGAGAGCTTTAATCTTTTTCCGCATGTTCAAGAACCTATCTTGGAATTCATCCCATCTTTCATCTACTCCCATAGTTTCACTTGGAGGAGCATGGAAGATTTATTCTTCAATGTAAGGAGTAGTATGCATCACGGGATGCGGTACTGACATAATTGCTATGATCTTTGAAGTTTCAGAAATCGGAGGTTTGTAACCCTCCGGAACAAAGTTGAAAGGTATCCTCCAAGGAAAGCCGGGAGGCATGGAATACTGTGGCATGGCAACAGACATGACGGGTGCAGAGACAATTTTTGAGATGACGGTCCTTTGAATCAGAGTTGACGGTTGATTTTGAGCAGTCGTCAATGATTCTACCATGTTGCTGATCCTTTCTATATTGTCCTTTAGAGCAGTGGCTTCATCTCTAAGTTCCTTGTTTTCTTGCTCAAGTTCGTCCATCTTCTTCTGACAACTAGCCCGAGTATTATATGAATGAGAACGTTTGGATTCAAAGTGAGAACATGTGTAAGTTTTTGGTGATGCAAAATGTTTGAATGTTGTATGATGTGCAAAATGCAAATGACTTTATTTTGCAAGGAACTTTTAACAATTATGTCGTAAATATCATAAAAATGATAACACTTTGGGAAAAGATCTTATTTTATTTAATGTATTCAAAGGATTACAATAATGAAAGTACAACTTCAAAAAGATCTAGAACAAAGATGACAAAGCTAAGCATATGGGTCATTGGGAAATCTTGTTGATGAAGATCCAGCCCCATGTTGTTGCTTTTTTTTCTACCTCTTCAGTTGTGTATTTTCCATTGTAAGCTGAGCGACGATCTTTTTTCAAGCGCCTGAGGTAGTAGGAATATGACCAGAGAAAAATAAATTCTCTTGTTCTTCTTGTCTCTCTACAGTATGTTGCTCCAAGATTTCTATCAAGTCATCTTTTTCTTTCAGTTGCCTCTTCAACTCCCTTCTCTCGGTCCTTGCAGTATGGAATTTATCTTCCCAAGTGTCTTTTTCCATTTTCATCCGTGTTAAGAGCTCTTGGTATTCTTCCCTCTTCTCAATAGGGATGGTAGAGGATAAATCAATGAAATGGTGTGAAGGTTTCTCAAGAGGATAAGGCCTCTTGAGTTCACAAGCCCTAGCATGGACCCACTGAGTGTAGGGCTTGAAAGCAACACAGTCTTTATTTTCCAGCAAATTTTTGCTCTTTTTATGAATAGTGTGCCAAGCCTTTATAACTGCTTTTCTCAAATTTGGATATCCACCCTCATTAAGGTAGAAGAAACCTGACACTAAGAGACTGCTAGGTCTGTCTTTCATGGGGTACCCAAATTGACGTCTTGCAAGAGCAGGGTTGTAGTTAATCCCTCCATGTATACCAAGAAGGGGTACATTGGGTAATTCTCCACAACTGTCAATGATAACTCCTTTGTCATAAGCTAGGTCATACCAATTCATATTAGTATGAGTAACAGACATAAGTCTCAGAGACCATCTGAGTTTGTCTAGATTTTTAACAAAGAGTTCGGTTCTTGGTAAGTGTGACTTGAACCATCTGTACAACAAAGGTGCACAACACGTGATTGTTCCACTACCCTTCATAGTCCTATGATGAATTGAATGGTAAGTGTCCCCGAGTAAAGTAGGTACTGGGTTACCACTTAAAAATATATGGATGGCATTAAGATCAGCATAATGGTTGATGTTTGGAAATAATAAAAGACCATAGATGAGTAGTGCAAATATAACTTCAAAGGAACTCATACTATTAGCTTTCGCCAATTCTGTGGCTTTCTCTATCAGGAATTTGGAAGTTAACCCCTTAATTCCTCCTTTGGAAGTGAAGTTTTCTTTTACATCTGAAGTTTCCAAATGAAGGGCCTTTGCAATTACTGAGTACTTAGGAATTTCCTCCGAGCCATTGAAAGGAGTCTTGTTTAATACTGGAAAACTAATCCAATATGAATACTCCTCCAAAGTGGGTGTAAGTTGATAATCTGGAACGTGAAACAGTGGTAGAGAAGATCATAGAATTGTATAAGGGTGTCAAGAATCCCTCCTTCCACATTGGTTTTTAGAATACCTAAGAGCCCTTCATAACTTCTTCTGAAATCCTCTGGACAAGAGATCAGATGACCTAACTTTCTCAATTTGGTTGTATCAGGATCTTTGAAGTTGTACTTCTTCGTATTTCTTTTTCCAAAATCCATGTTAAAATCTTATGATATTTTGCATAAAGGTTTTAAGTTCCTTGAAATTGTTTGATAAAAAAAATGATGTTTGAATGTATGGATGCACACGTATACAAAGTAACAAACATGGGTTCAAAGGTTTGACGTCACGAGCATGGAGTCATGGGTCTAACCAAATCAAGAGAATATGTACTAGGGGTTCATTGTACCTATAGAACATGTTCTAATATGGTTCACAGAGTCATAGGTCCATCTTTCAGATATTTTTGACACATCGACTACTCAGAAATCAATAATATTCTCAAGAGAAACTCGTCTGAGTGCAGTATTGCGTATCAACTATCTCATGTCTACACCTGGATAATCACCGTACTACATCCTAAAAAGGCTAAGTGGGGTAAAGGGATACTAAAGGTCCTCAGTTTCTCAGGCTCCCAGGTCAGAAAAAGTAATGACATTACGACCACTCGCAATGACACCAGTAATTCCAAAGGGGCCTCCACTGAGTGTGATTATATTATATGCCACTCATGCCTAGGATTACTCCAGACATATAACTTTTGATTATATCAACGTCCTATCTTATGTATGTACTCTTAAATCGGGGTTAGGATTTGTCTCACTCATAGAGATAAACCCAAACAAACATGATGAATACAATAACAAGCAGATGATATCAACAGTAAAAATTAAAAATATATGCAAGATAGGCTTAACCCGTTAAGGGGGGATAAAATCCCTATTTCCCTAGTGAAGTCGCCATTTTTATGTAGCGCGAGTGATTTTTCTTTCGAATGAGGAGGTCAACCTCTTACATATGAACTTTTAATTTATCCCAAAGGTAGGGAAGGGGAAAAAATCTAAATAAACCCGTGGGTGTATGCAATGCAAAACAATGCACTAAGAGACCGGGAATCAGAGTTGGTTATACATAGGGAAGGTATTAGTACCCTAAGTATCTATAATATCCTATAGGAACCTCTTGTGTATATTTGTGTTTACAGTTGATTAAGTCATCTGCTATGTATTGGGGATTTGTAGACTGTTTTGAGTGATAAGAGTGGGAAATGTTTTTGTTGTTTTTGTAGTGTAAGTTGAAATAAGCTAAGACAAAGGTGTATGAACCTAAGGGTTTTATTTATTATTGTGCTCGTTAAGATCTCGTAATCTTATGCTTATGTATTCTCGTAGGACCCCCTTTAGCAGCGCTTTTCAAAGCGCTTTCGTAGGACCCCCTTTAGGCAGCGCTTTTTCAAGGAAAAACACTTTCGTAAGGCCTCCTTTAGCAGCGCTTTTAAAAGTGTTGTCTTATGTATACGTTAGGACCCCATTTAGGCAGCGCTTTTTTTAGAAAGCGCTGTCTTTTCTAAAAGCACTTTTTAAAAGCATTTTTTTTAAATCAATTTTTTTGGAGCGTTTTTTTTGCTAAAGCGCTGTCTACTGTGTATTTTTTCCATAAGTCCTATTTTTAACACAATCCTGTATAATAAACCTTTATAATTCAACACAAGCCTTTATTTCAACACATAGGCCTTGTATACCATTATAATTCAACACATAGGCCTTGTATACCATTATAATTCAACACATAAACTGAAATAACCATTATATATATTTCAACACAAACCTCATACACCAAAATAACCATTATATATATAACTCAATAAAAACCTCATACATCCAAGTAGACATCCAAAATTCTAATAACAACTTCCAAAACTAATTACACCAAACATCCTAAAGATGCACCAATTCTAAACCTTATACACCATTTCCATCACCTATACATCAACTTCCAAAACTATTCAACAATTTCCAAAACTATACAACACCTTCCATTAACTTAACACAAAAATAAAGAAAACAATAATATACCTCATATAATTCTTATTTCAACCATGTATTGACACCAATCCTCCTTTATTTCTTCCAAGTTATCTTTCGTGTAGGTGGCACACTTGAATTCATCAAAGTACTACATAATATAACATATTATGCATGATTTAGTTAAAAGTAATTAATTATATGAAATATCCGATGATAAGTATTAAAATAAATCATAACTTATAAATCCATACCATGATTGGAATCTCTATTTATTCCAAATGAATAATTTCTTTCATGAATCTCAATACAAAATAACCACAATCTATACCATTACGCTGCCGAGGACACTACACATAGAAAAAAAGTATGCATATGTATCAGGATATATAGTTTAACTTATGTTATCAAGTAGCATCACTATTATAATAACAAATGTGAAAGTATACTTGCACTCTTATTCATGTAATGTTATTTTCTTTGCTCTTTAGTACTCGAGCTTGTCGTTGTGATCGGAAAATTTGTATGGCTCTATCATAATGTAAACGAATATTTAGAACAATCTCACATAAATAAATAAATACACATGCGAATATTTAGAACAATCGCATCACTGACGTATCAATCATCTTCTTCATCTTCGGGTATTTTATTTGATCACCATCTAGCGAATCCAGATAATAGACTATTTCTTTTATCGGATTAATCGCAAGCAACAACCAGTGTCCACTGTAAAATAAATCAAAAGTTTAGACAGAAATGTTATACACAACGTAAAAAAGCGAAAGATTCTAATTAAGGAAGTTAGAATGAAAACCTAACCCATGGCCAATATTATATGGTAAAAGATACAACTTCTCTGTATCTTTATTGGGCATAAATGCATCTACTAAGTGATCTTTGACCGTATTTACAGTCTGATCGATTAGATTTACGGTGACAAAGTTGGGAGACAAGAAAGATAATCTATATGTCAATTGACGCGGGAGCATCAATTTTTCATACAAGAACCTGAAATAAAAACATAATCAACATTCGAATATTCATTGAAATGAGTAAATAAATTGATAAATTAATTAAATAAAATCGATGGATTACCTGATGTACGAATTCATAACACCGATGCCTAATTCAGCATGTTGAAAAATCTGATGCAAGTCTTCTTTAGCAATTGTTTCCGAATAGGCAAACCCAAAAATACCTTCTTCCATAGGTATTTCACGGATACCACCTTCCATCAAATCCGATGTACCTACAAATGTTTCAAGGCACAACCGAAATCGAGGAATATAAGTTTTTTTGGCTTGGCTAATTCTGGCTTCTTATTCTTGCTCCCTTGTTGCACCTCTTGTGTAGGAATCAGAAAATCATATAAGTCATAAAGTATAAAATCATGAAGCTTTTGAATTCGGATCATAGAATTAACATTTTCAATGCATATATATCAATGTACCTCTTTTTTTTATGCAACTGACTCGGTTTTCCGCACAATCCTTTTATCTTTTGATTTGGATTTTGTAGTAGTCTAACAATACCAGGTAAATAAAATGTACGCAAGAGTAAGCATAACATAACTTATTTGCAAGTAAAACATTTGAAAACTAAAAGGTTAATAATGGTTTTCAACATACTGAGTCATCTATGACAATGAGGTTTGACGGCCATGCAACATACGAACCTGTTGCGTCCCCCACCAATGTTGCATCTGAAACGTCGTCAGGTATAGGTAGTAACATATCCCGCTCTAAAGAAAAATCAACCGAACCTTTCAAAATCCCGCAGGGAGCAGTCTATGGTGAAGTACGTCTCCCGATGTGTTATACACTTTTCCCTTGCCAACCATGCAATATGTCGGTGCCGATAAATATATCTGACAAGGTGAAATGCCCTAAACAAAAAAAAATTAATATGAAATTGTTATTGTGCATATATGTCAATATAAAAAATTGTTCTAATTTAATAAATATAATTACCTCCGGAATTTTTTGTTGAAAATTTATACCATCTTTGTCACAAGTATCTTTAAATTCTGAACCGCGCCTTTCCGACATATATCTTTTTTTATCCTTTTGCAGTTCACGAACTTGAGCTCTCAATTCTTCCAACGTTTCCATCACCTCTTTATTGCAAGGATTTTTGGTCTTTGGACGCTTATACAAGGCAGATGGAGTGACTCCAAATCCCTTACCCCTCACGCGACCAGAATACTCAGGAACATTTAATACTCGCCTCACTATGCTCCTGCAATCCTGGTCTTCCGTGAGAGTTAAGGACTGAGATAGGGTCTCCTAAAATTCAATATTAGAGTTAAGCATAAATATTTTTGATAAACAATAACTTTTTATTTAATTAAACAATTAATGTTATACTTACACATTGTTCAAACACTTGCTGAACACCTTCAGTAACAACTCCATCCTTTCCCACACGGGCAGCCTTCCATAAAACATGCTCCGGAAGAGATGTTTCTTCACTTTTCTCCTCTTCAAGCTACACATTAAGTCAAGTATTAAGATGTTTAATAACACAAAGTATCAAAGCAATTATATATACTTACTATTTTTTGTTCCAAGCGTGCATATCCCAAACGCCCTTTCTTGTATGGATACGCGGGTTTTGAGGCTCTTTGACGATTTACGTCACTCACAACCTGCATAGACAATTTTAAGTCATATCAGAACACATGTAATAACTACAAGAATATATTACAATGTTCATGATAAATTAAATTAAGATTACGTAGAATTCTTGAGTTCTTCGTTTGGCGACAAAAGTGTCCCATTCTTCGGGTGCAATCAAGTCCGCATACTTCTTCAGACGTTCCGCTTCAACAAAGTTTCCTTGGTCATCCTTAAGAAACTTGTTGGTTAAAAATGCTCGAAACCCTCTAAGTATTTTTCTGGCTAATTGAAGACAATATTTTTGCCGGTCGTCACCAATGTTAAAAGATCTCTACAAAAAAATATACATAAAGTGTGTTAGTATAATTAATTTAAAGATATAATCGTCAAAAATAACAAATAACATCACATATATTACCTGTATCTCACTCCATTTTTTATCTTTGGCGGGTTTAAACTGTGGATTTCTCCAATTATCACAAGTAATAGGAATTTGTGAACGGACAAGTGCACCAATGTAACTTATCAACATTGCGCCGTTAGGCTCAATTAGTTGACCCGTTTCATTCCAATGAATGTCGTATTTTATTCCCTTGTCTCTAGCACGGATTATTCCTTTCATAATTGTTATTCCTCTTGAAATATCTTCTTCCGCACCATGAATTGATTCTTTTGCATCATTCTTGGAAGTATCGTGCGAGTTCTCCTCATTAGTAGCCATTTGACCTGTAATAAATAAAAACACATATAAATCCATAATCCATATTCCATAATTCATTCTCAAATATGAAATGACAAATACATAACATGACAAACACACGACAAACATATAAATCCATAATACATAATCCATTTTCCATAATCAGTTAAACATAAATACACGATTCATTCTCAAATATGAAATGACAAATACATAACATGACAAACATATGACAAATACATAATCCATAAATATGAAATGACAAATACATAACATGATAAACACATGACAAACATATAAATCCATAATCCATAATCATTCTCAAATTTGAAAAATACATGACAGAATATATAATTTTACTATTACCTTTTTATTAACATCTCTTTCTTTTCCGGGTAGGAAGATGATGTACTTGTCTCTTAACAACACGGATGAATGGATTGATCCAAATTCCCTCATTATGATAATTTATAATATATGACTCATTCTCTCCAACATTCTCATCTTGATCACTTATAATATACGATTCATTCTCAATATCAATATCACCTTGATCTCCAATGTTATCATCAATTACTTTGTTAGATAAAAGCACTATAGACCATTTCGTACTTGTCAGATCAGTGACATAGAACACTTGTCTAGCTTGAGAGGCTAGAATAAAAGGCTCATCTTTGTACCCCACCCTATTAAGATCCACTTGCAAAACTCATGACTTATCCATTCATATGTCACTATTTATTTTCAACCCCCTTGCAAGCAAAGATAGGAATCTGAAACTTCTCATAATCAAAAACCCAAATGCGCTCGATAACCCTAAAATATGACATATTTGCATATTTGGGGTTTAAGTCCTTCACACTTGAAATGTGCATTGATTCAGGCTACCAAGGTGACACTACTATTTTGCATTGTACTTTTATCATCTTGTTCTTTGGTATCAAATATGTATCCTTCGACTTTCCTTGTATATTACGTAAAGTACCAATAACACTTTCAAATACATTTTTTTAAATATGCATAACATCAAGAAAATGTCTTACATACAACGACTTCCAATATGACAATTCAAAAAAAATTGACCTCTTCTTCCGCCCACGTTTGCCAAGCGTATGTGCAAAAGGCTTTCCAAACTGAGTAGTCACATCTTTCACCTTTTCAAAAATTTGGTCACCTGTCAATGTAGGTGGAACCCTACCTTGTTCTGAATTTCCATTGAATGCTTTTCTCCATCCACGGTAGTGATAATTAGAATTTAAAAATCTACGACGACCGAGATCTGATGTTAATCAAGTGTGGGTTTGATTTTTACTATCGATGATTAATTAGATATGAGCATGGTTCACATCCCTAATGATGTCTATATATATATATATATATATATATATATATATATATATTAATTGGAAAATTTATCTCAGAAATAAAATATTTCGGAAAGTTCTTCATTAAATACAAATATTTTGTTAAAACTAACAATAAAATAAACATTTTACAGATATTTTTAACAACATATAAATTTGAATAAATTACTTTTGTATTTAATTAAAAGATTAAAATGACCAGGTCAATAAAAAACTACAAAGTGAATAGTGTTTTTTTTTGAAGAAAAACAATTTTAAGCATATTAATTTATGTAGAAAAAATGAAAAATAAGTTGTGAATGAAAATATTTATAAGACGAAATAAAATATTAAAATATATATGAAAAATAGAAAAATAGAAAAATGAAAAAATGAAAAAAAAAAAGTTATGGTGGCTAGTGATTACAAAATTGAATAAGAAATGAACTAATGAAATAAATTAGAATGAAAGAATTAGGAATAGAAGGAGGGAGGAATGCAATGATGAAGGTTGTATTGATTAAATGAAGTAGAAGAAATGAAAGAATGTGATATTAGAAAATGATACTTGAATAAGAAATGAGGCATAAAGAGTTAAATAAAGTTAGGGTCATGTTAATCAATGCTTGGGACACTAGTTAAGAATCTCAAATATAGAAAATATTATATGTTCAGTGCATTGAATATGCACAATATTCTTTAAAAAAATATTATATGTTCAGTGCATTGAATACACATATTTTTAGAAAAAACATGTTTTTTTAGTCTCTTAAATGATGCTCAACTTATCATTTTAATCTCTCAGGGCACTCATTAGCATTTCCCATAAAGTTAATGCTTAAAGAAGAATCAAATATTAAAGAAGAATCAAAGATTCAAGAAGAGTGGAGAATAATAGGTCGAATGAAATGATAAAAACAAGGTTTAATACCCATTTCACCCCTGCCATCTAGGCCGAATCCGGAAAAGGTCCCTGTAAAAAGATTTCATCCTTATTATTTCAAGATTCCTCTATTTTACTGCCTCAGTGGATTTGGTCAACAACCCCTGGAAGTGTTGAATCCAGGACAACATGCTTGCAAGGGGCGCCCCCTTCCACTGGGTTGTTTGCATCAAATATATATATATATATATATATATATATATATATATATATATATATATATATATATATATATATATATATATATATATATATATATATATTACAACATTTAAATTAATACAATTACATAATATTATTTCAAATGAATTGAAATGTTGTAATATATTCTTTGAAAATATTGATTTGATGGACAACTGTCTCTGAAACTCTTTTACTGGTAAAATTGTTAAAAAACTTTAAACAGGGCTTGCACCCCAAAAGTTTCCCTTGGTTCTCTAACCTTAATTGGCTTGTGTTTTGCATTCCATATGCATTCCATGCACATTCGTCACGCATTGCATTGGGATTCCAAAGCATGAGATCACAATGTATTTTCGGCAGTTCAGAACTTTCTTCATTTCACAGAGTGTTTCAGTAGCATTCAAAGCTAAATTCACAGGCATCAGAGTCTTCGAGCATTTATTTTGCTTAGCGGATGGTTTGATTATTTCAGAATCGGAAACAGAAACCACAGAGCTCACATAATCTTGCTCCAGACAAGCCATCTATCATGTTTCAGGCATTATTCATGGGCTTTATCAGTGGCTAAGGTTTAGATGCGAAGCAGGGCTCAGAACAGGTTGTAACAGGATGATCTTTGGAGTTTTGCCTTGATGTAATCGATTAACCAAATCATGGTAATCGATTACGACCCCTCCAGAAGCCGCCATTTTTTAATTTTTTGGAAGTGTAACCGATTAACCAGATCATGTTAATCGATTACAACTATTGATTTTTGCTTAGAACAACAGGTTTTTAGCACTATAGTAGTTTTAAACTCATTTCAATCACTTGGATTCAATGTTACATTAGTAGAAGGATCTAGAGCATTGCAATTAACTTCATTTTTCCTCCATAATTCAAATAATTTCCACTCTTAATTCCAAACCATAAACCCAATCCTCATTCAAAACCCAATTCCAAACCTCATTTTCATTCCATACCTAGACCATATCTAAACTAATTTCTCCAATTCCAAGAGGATCATGAATCATTTCTGCATAATTTCTGAATTTACTCTTAATTCTCTCTCACTTTGTGCAGAATTTTTCACTGACAACCTCCATTTTCATCTTCACCCCTAACCTCACCAAAGCCCTTCCATTAGAGTTAACAAATTTTTCATTAGAGTTTGTTAATCCTTGAGCTAAACCTTCATCAACATCAAATTCTACAGTAGAAGTTGATTTGGATCTAGATCTGAATTTTGGAAGCAATTTATTGAAGTAATTTTGAAGCAATTCTAGCTTATTGCATTGTTCTTCAACTTTTCTTGTGAAGAATTCATTGGATTTCTGGTTTTCTTTTCTTGATATATCGATTTTTGTTTGCAACAATTACTAAAGCAAGCCACCGCTTTGTAGGTTGGTGATTCTTAGATCCAAACTCATTTTAGCTTATTTTACAACTTTTACAATGTAGATCCTTGTGGTTTTTGTCTGAATTGTTCCACTGATTCAATTGCTTGATGTTGTTGATGTTTGATTGATTCAATAGGTGTTTGTTTGTTGTTAATTGATGTAATTTTTTTGTACAATTGCATGCTAATACATGTTGCATTTGATCATTGAATTGATGCTGGAAAGGTGCTTCTGAAAAGTGATTTTCTGCTGTTTCTACACGTGTAATCGATTAACACATATGGTGGGAATTGATCCTTATCTCTTCTTAGAGTATTTTGTAAGCGAGACGTTTGGATCGTTTGTACAAAGTACTTGCTCCCTTTGTCATAGACTTTAGTGCAATACACATCACAAACCAATTCAATTCACTTATTTAAAACACTTCAACAAATTCAAATCATTTTGTCCTTCAAGATTTTCTCTTCAAACCATTTTCAGAAAGGGCATGTTATTTTTGTTCTACCGCAAACTCCTAAACTTCAGACAACGAGCGGCAAACTCCTAAACTTCTAGAGCGTGAACGTTAGCATTGTCCATAAAAAATACTTAGCAACCTGTGTCCCACGAACCACGGACGCTCTAATTTCTTTATTCTCGTTCGAATGAAGATACGTAGGCACAAGGGCCCCAACCCTTGGAGATCAACCTTTCCTTTCACCCATAGTCCTCCGAACTACGATAACTCTAACTTTCCCATTGCACGAGGGAATACGTAGGCATATGATTGCGAGATCCTATCAAGTCCCCTTTTTTTTCTCTCTTTTCGTTTTTGTGTTTCCTTAGCAGGTAAGCTTTAGATATACACACCCTTTGATTAGAACAACAAGAGTGGATCCCGTTGAGTACAATGGACGCGAGGGGTGCTAATACCTTCCTCTTGCGTAATCGACTACCAAACCCTGGATTTGGTTGCAAGACCATGTTCTTTCCCTTCATAGGTTTTTTCGATATTTTCCTTTCCCCGTTGGGATAAATAAAGTTCGATGGCAACTCTATTTCTTCGCCGGTTGTTTTTCCCGGTAGTGACAGCTGGCGACTCAGCTGGGGACTCTAGTTCCCTATGTGAGTCAGTCCTAGCTCTTATCTATTTTCTTTTTCTTTGGGTGTTTATCTATATGATTTCCTTGCTTATTATTTTGCATGCATTGCATTTTGTTTCACTCACCATTATTCTGGATATTGTTGTGCTGTTGGGAGGGGTTGTTACTGAGAGATAAGCCCATTACCTAGACTTGAGCATACACATAAGATTAGAGTGGACTTGTGTTGGCATGCGTGGCGTTTGATACGTATAGTCGACATGAGATCCACGATCAGATGAGGTTTTCATGGAAATGCTCTGTCCTGCATATTTATGAAATAGCCAGAGTGCTTCCTTGGGGGCTTATGACTCTAGAGACCGTTCATAGGAAATCAGTGGAGGCCTCCTTGAGGGGTAATAATTCCAAACCAAAAATGGTGAATGTATTTTTGTTTCTCAACTTGAGAGCCCGTGAGACTGAGGACCTACTAGGAGAGCCTTGTCCAAGACTAGAAATCACATGTGAGTATGGATGGATTTTTACTGGTAAACCTTGACCTTCATCCTACCTGGTTTTCTGGTGTTCCTGTTAGTGTGAACTGTTGAACCTGGTTTTCTTGTCAGAGCATACTTTTGAACCTATTCTGTCATCAGCACAACAATTATTCAGAATTTGGGAGTTGTGATCCCATGTCTTTGCATTCATACCATCATATCATTATTGCATTTTAACCCACAGATTTTTTCATTTCCAGGGGTTTATCTTATCTGTGATTCTAGTTGCCGAAGCTTCGTCTTCAAATGGACATTGGTAGAAAGCATAATGCCGGTTACAAGTTTCAGTCGCTCGATTTGAGTTCTCTTCATCAGTTGGTTGCTAGTACTACTTCTGACAATTTGGAAGACTTCAGGAAGAATTATGGGAAGATTCTTAGCGTGCTTCATACTGTTACAGACTATGAGAAGGGATATATTCATACATTGCTTCAATTCTATGATCCGCCGATGAGGTGCTTCACCTTCCGAGACTATCAGTTGGTTCCGACCTTGGAGGAGTTTTCTATTATTTTAGGGATTTCGGTGGAAGATCAAGTTCCATTCTATGTAGATTCTCGAGCCTCAAGATATTGTCGACGCTCTTTATTTGAGCACATCAGTTCGTGAAGACCAATCTTAAGAATAAGGGAGGTTTGTCTTATTTTCATCTGGGTTTCTTGGTGAGGGAGGCTAAAGTCTATGGTGATGCTGGTAGTTGGGGGTACTTTTAACTCCATCCTTGCTCTCTACATTTATGATGTTGTTCTTTTTCCCAACATGGAGGACTTCGTGGACATGAATGCCATTCGGTTGTTTATGATGAAGAATCCGGTGCCTACTCTCCTGGGTGATGTGTACCATTTAGTGCATACGAGGAACGAAAAAAAGAAAGGAGGACTTGTCTTTTGTTGCGCCCCACTTCTTTATAAGTGGATTGCAAGTCATCTCCCTCGTATTGGTGAGTTTGTAGAAACTAAGGATTGTTTGAGTTGGTCAGAAAGGTTAATGGGTCTGGCTGCTAAAGATATTTTTTGGTTTGACCAAAGGTTTCTGGGGACGGAGATGATTTACAGTTGTGGGGAGGTTCCCAACGTGCCTCTTGTAGGGGTAAGAGGTGGCATCAATTACAATCCTGCTCTTACCAGAAGACAATTAGGATATGCGTTGAGGGATCCACCAAGGGATGAAAAGGTAAAGAAGTCTTTGTTCTACAATATGGCCGGTAGTCTCGAATTGTTAGAGAAAGTTGTGAAGGCCTAGCGCCAAATTCATCGGAAGGGAAAACCATTTCTGGGGAAGAGTGACTATGTAGCTTATCCTCTATACGTAGAATGGATAGAGAAAAGGGTCAAAACTTGCTTCTTACCTTTTCCTATTGGTCCACTTTTGTATCCGTTGAGTATTGAGCAGCCTACGTCTGCGCCAATGGAGATTTATGACAAGCTCAGGGTTGCTAATCAGGAGCTACATACGAAGAATGAGGAGCTAAAAAGGCAGATCAACGCAGTTAGGCGTGCAAATGATGAGATGGCGCAAGATTTCAAGCTATGAACATAGTTGCTAGCCGAGAAGGACAATCTGATCGCATCAGAGAATAAGAAGAGGGAAAGAATAGGTGCAGACTTGAAGAGTGCTAACAGTATCCTCAAGAAGAAGAAGGAAGATTTGAACAAAGCTTATTCAAATATTTCAAAGGTGAACAAGCAATGGGACAATCTTTTAACTTCTCGCAAGAACATGGAGGATCACTATCAAGCTCAAGTCAAAGACCTGAAGAAACAGGTAGAGGCCAAAGACGAAGAGATTAGAGAAGAGCGTCATTAGAGGGAAGAGATTGGTCATCAGTTGGTGGGTTACTAATTCCGTTTGAACTAAGCCTTGGCCGAGATGTAAGAGCTCAAGATTAAAACAGAAGTCAAGAAGCTAGAGGTGAAGGTCCTTCTAAAGAGCCCTATGATTCTTTGGAGCAGCAGTGCTGGTATTTAGAGGGGATTATTAGCAGAAGAGACGTGCTAATTCAAGAGCAAATCCAAAGACCGAAGCATGATCAAACCAAGAAGTTCTTCCAGGAGATCTAGGATTGGAGTAAGATGCACTTCGATTGGGGAGGGCTTGCTCTAGTTGAGATGGAGGATGTGCCTTAGGGTTATTTTTATTTTTTTGTTTATTTGATCACCATCACGCCTGTTGATGCGGATCCATTTTGTGTATTCTGATTTTTCCTGTATTCATTGTACTCTTGTTTCTTGTTTTCGAGATATATGACGAGTTGTTTTACCAGTGTTCCATGGTGTTCTTTTTCTTTAAAACTTGAATCAAAGTGTAGATTACCCTAGAAATGATTAAACATGGCATTTGAATACATACATGCATTTTCATTCATAGCATGCATAGCAGGTGTTCGTGACTGTCCTTCCTATCTTTATCTAGTTTTCTTCAGGATTGCAAACTCAGGTGTTCATCGGTAGTCTACTATAGGTAAATAGAAAAGAATTACGGATTAGATTCAAGCTGAATTTCTCGAAGTCAGAACTCACATGAGGAAGTTCATGGAGTTAATGCAAGCTATGTCACAAGGCTAAGAAGAGTTGAGGGCACTGGTTCAGCCTACTGTTGTTACTCCTGAAGCTGATGTTGATGGTGGTAATCCTCCTGGAGGACGTAATTCAGGTGAAGTTGTTCCCACAGGCGGTGCTATTCCTATTCCTATTCCTAATAGGGGCGTCATTCCTGCAGGTGGCGTTATTCCTACAAGTGCTCGTGTAAATACTCCAGGGGGTAATACTGGTCAGATTCATATCCCTGCTTGGATACCTACTCTTCATATTGAAGTTGACAATCTGGATGATGTATTTTCTATGCACGACGCGAAAGTCGGTCTCCCTACCGAAGTAGAGAGGAAGTTCTGAATGTTAGAAGAAAGGATGAAGGCTTTTAAAGGTCAAAATACTCTAGGTATGGATATGGCTGACCTGGGCTTAATGCCAGGCATGAAGATACCTCCAAAGTTTAAGGTTCCTGACTTTGACAAGTATCGAGGGACGACTTGCCCAAAGACGCACATCAGGACTTATTATCAGAAAATGTCTGCATACTCGGAGGATGAGAAGTTGCTCATGCACTTTTTTCAGGATAGCCTAGATGGAGCGTCCTTGGAATAGTACATGCAGCTTGAGAGGACATACTTCTGAAGCTGGAAAAAGTTGGCAGAAGCTTTTGTCAAACACTACCAGTACAATACAGATATGGCTCCGAATCGGACTCAGTTGCCATGTCTTACTCAGAAGCCTAATGAGAGTTTTAAAGAATACTTCCAGAGGTGGCGTGAGCTAGCTGCTAGAGTTCAACCTCCGATGATGGAGAGAGAACTTGTAGACTTATTCATGAGTACTCTGCAAGGGCCGTATTATGACAGGTTTGTAGGATGTACCTATGTGGGGTTTTCAGATCTGGTAATGGTTGATGAGAGGGTCGAAAGTGGAATTAAAATGGGTAAAATTTAGAATGTTGCTGGTTCCTCATCCGGAGAAAAGAAACTTTATACAGGTGTCCCCAAGAAGAGAGAAGGGGAAACCAATGTTGTATCGTCTTACAGAGGCAAAGGTAGAGGGAATTAGGGGTCTCATCAACACGTGGCCGCCGTGACTATTCCTACCATTGTGCAACTGGCTCAACAATATCGTCAGCAGTATACACCTCAACAAGGTTATCAACAGAAGCAAAAAAGATCTAAAAGAGTTTTTGATCCTCCCCCGATGCCGTATACGAAACTATTACAACATTTGCTTCAACTCCGTTTAGTTGAACTTTGGGCTATGGGTCCTCCTCCTACGAAGTTTCCATTTGGTTATGACGCAAATGCCCATTATGATTTTCATTCTGGAGCACCGGGGCATAGTATTGAGAAATGCAGGGCCTTTCATCACAAGGTACAAGATTTGATTAATTCGAAGGTTATCGAGTTCACGCCGAGCAATAGTCCCAATGTGATCTAGAATCCGATGCCACAACATGGTGGTGCTGTCGTGAATGCTATTGAAGAAGTTGATGGGATGAATTTTGTAACTGATGTGAGTATGCTGAAGACTCCATTATCTTTTGTGAAAGAGTGTTTGCTTAAAGGGGGTGTGTTCCCGGGCAGTTCTTCTGATTGTCAGAGATGTGTGATTCAACCTGAGGGTTGTGATCTTTTGAGAGATGGAATTTATAGAATGATGAATGAAGGTCGACTCCAGTTTGACAGGATTTCTATTGGTGAAATTGATAATGGTAAAGAAGTTGCTACTATTTCTATTCTGTATACTCCAGTTCGTATCCCGGTGCCAGCGAGGCAAGCTCCTGTGGTTATTACAATGCCTAGACCAGGGCCGTATGAGAGTACTAAGGCCATGCCATGAAACTATGGGGCCGAGGTATTTTATCAAGGTCACAAGCAAGAGATCGGGGTTCCTTCGAATGTTTACTCTCCATAGACTTCTCTAGATGGTAATGCTGATGCCTCGGCCAAGAGTAAAGGGAAACAAGTTATTGTTGAAGACTCTGTACATAATCCATCGCCAGAAGCCTCCTTTTCTAAGGATGTCGAAGAATTTATGAGAATCATTAAAAATAGTGACTATAAGGTGGTGGATCAATTGAATCAGACGCCGTCGAAGATTTCCATCCCGTCGTTGTTTCTCTGTTATAAGGCTCATAAGAATGCCTTGTTGAAGCTTTTGAATGCTGCATATGTACCTCATGAGATTTCTGTCACCCAACTTGAAGGGGTTATAGCGAATGTCAATGATAACAATGGACTGGGTTTCACTGATTTTGATTTGACTCCGGAAGGAAGGAACCATAACAAGGCCTTGCACATCTCTATGGAGTGTAAAGGTGTTGTGTTTTCCCATGTATTGGTAGATGCTGGATCTTCCCTCAATGTGTTATCTAAGAAAGCACTGATGAAGTTAGATGTATAGGGAGTGACACTCAGATCTAGTGACTTGGTTGTTCGAGCTTTCGATGGTTCTAAGCATTCGGTTTTCGAAGAGCCGGTGTTACCCATCAAAGTGGGACCTCAGGTTTTCGAAACAACCTTCTTTGTCATGGAAATTCAACCTGCTTATAGTTGTCTCCTTGGACGTCCATGGATTCATTCCACCGGGGTTGTGTCCTCAACTCTGCATCAAAATATCAAATTGTTGTTGATGGGAAAGTGGTTACCGTTTATGGCGTGGAAGATATTATTGTGAGTCATCTTACTTCTTTCAAGTACGTCGAATTGGAATGAGAGATTCATGAGACTTTGTGCCAGGCATTTGCTGTCGTGCATGTTAAGAATGATCCTCCCACAGAGGATAAGACGCCTGAGATTTCCATGACATATTTGAAGGAAGCCAAGGCTGTGGTTGAGGCTGGTTGCTCTGAAGGTTGGGGTCAGGTTCTGGACTTTCCAGTGAAGAAGGACAAATTTGGTCTTGGGTATAAGCCCGCACAAATGCCTCTGAAGATTCAAGGCCCTATCAGATTCTCTAATGCTGAGGTTATTTTTTATGATCAGGTCAATGTTATGGAGAAAGATGATGCCGAAAGTGATTGTGACCTAGACAACTGGATTCGTCCCTGCGTCCCAGAACAGGAGCTCACTAATTGGTCTTCTGAAAATATCATTTAAGTCACTCTTCATTAAGAGTAATTTCCCTTGTTTTTACATATGAAAAGTCCTACGTTCTGCCCAAGAAGTAGTAATTTATTTGTAGGACCTCATGTTTACATTTGCAATGATTATCGTGAATAAAGGACGTTTTTGCATTCAAATATCTTTTTCCCTGTCTTTCATTTATTACTTTAAATTTTCAAAATGGAAATATTTCTTTTTATTTTTCTTTTCTTTCCAAAATAAAGCATGAATCATCCATCATGCAGATCCGTCACTCCAAGTTCCATCAATAACGATTTTGCTATGACTCAGTGTGACTTTGACAATCCGATTTACCAAGCCGAAGAAGGGATTGAAGAAGATTGTGAACTTCATGAAGAGTTGGCCAGAATGTCAAAACAAGAGGAAAGGATCATTCAGCCACATCAGGAATCTATTGAAATTGTTAATCTGGGCACCGAGGATGCTAGAAAAGAGCTCAAAATCGGGGCTGCCTTGGAAGAAGGTGTTAATAGGAAATTGATGGAGATGATGCGAGAATATGTTGACATCTTTGCTTAGTCTTACCAGGATATGCCTGGGCTTGATACGGATATTGTTGTGCATCGTTTGCCTCTCAAAAAGGGTTGTCCTCCAGTCAAGCAGAAGCTTAGAAGAACGCAACCAAAAATGGCCGTCAAGATCAAGGAAGAGGTTCAGAAGCAGTTGGATGCTGGTTTTCTTGCTATTACCAGTTATCCTCCAGGTTGCTAACATTGTGCATGTACCTAAGAACGATGGTAAGGTACGAATGTGTGTTGATTACAGGGATCTGAACAAAGCAAGCCCTAAAGATGATTTCCCACTTCCTCACATCGATGTGTTATTGGATAATACTGCCTAATTTTCAGTGTTTTCCTTCATGGATGGCTTCTCTGGGTACAACCAAATCAAGATGGCCCCAGAAGACACAGAGAAAACAACATTCATTACACTGTGGGGAACCTTCTGTTACAAAGTAATGCCCTTCAGTCTGAAGAATACTAGGGCAACTTATCAGCGGGATATGGTGACTCTCTTTCATGATATGATTCATAAGGAGATTGATGAATACGTTGATGACATGATTCCAAAGTCCCGTACTGAGGAGGAGCATCTGGTTAATTTGCAAAAGTTGTTTGAAAGGTTGAGGAAGTTCAAGTTGTGGCTGAATCCGAACAAGTGCACCTTCGGGGTGAGATAGGAAAAACTGTTGGGCTTTATCGTCAGTGAGCAAGGTATCGAAGTTGATCCTACCAAAATAAAAGCAATGCAAGAAATGCTTGAGCCAAGAACAGAAAAAGAGGTTCGTGGTTTCCTAGGGAGGTTGAACTACATAGCTAGATTCATCTCCCATCTTACAACCACATGTGAACCAATATTCAAATTATTGAGAAAAGATCAAGCTATCAGGTGGAATGATAATTGCCAAAAGACTTTTGATAAAATAAAGAGTATTTGTAGGAGCCTCCGATCCTCATGCCTCCAGTATCTCAAAGACTATTGATAATGTACTTAACGGTTCTTGAGAATTCTATGGGTTGTGTTCTCGGTCAACACGACGAGACGGGTAGAAATGAGCATGTTATCTACTATCTGAGCAAGAAATTTACTGATTGCGAGTCGATGTACTCAATGTTGGAGAAAACATGTTGTGCACTTGCACGGGCAACCAAACGCTTAAGGCAATATATGTTAACTCACACAACCCTGTTGATATCGAAGATGGATCCGATCAAATATGTGTTTGAGAAGCATGCTCTCACCGGAAAGATTGCCCGTTGGCAAATGGTCCTGACAGAGTATAATATTCAGTATGTTACCCAGAAAGCCATCAAGGGTAGTGTTCTGTCAGACTATCTTGCTCACCAGCCGATTGATGATTATCAACCGATGAAATTTGACTTTCTTGATGAGGATGTTATGTATTTTAAGGCTAAATACTATGATGAACCGTTGCCAGATGAATGGCCTGAGCCTAGATCCCGTTGGGGACAGATTTTTATGGGGCTGTCCACGCTTATGGAAACGGAATTGGGCAATTATCATCACTCCCAAGGGTTCTCAAATCTCTTTCATTGCAAGACTGGAATTTGATTGTACCAATAATATGGCGGAATACGAAGCTTGTATTATGGGATTAGAAGAGGCTATTGACATGAGGATCAAAATACTTGATGTGTATGGTGATTCAGCTTTGGTGATCAACCAGATCAAAGGAAAATGGGAGACTCGCTAGGTTAACCTAATACCTTACAAAGACTATGCACTAGCAACATTGGCATCCATGTACAAAGTGAATCGGTGGAATGAGGTACCTGAAATCAGAATTATGCGCCTCGACAAGCCCGCTCATGTTTTTGAAATAGAAGAAGTGGTGGTGGATAAGTCATGGTACCATGATATCAAGTGCTTCCTTAAAAGTCAAAAGTACCCATCCGGGGCATCCAACAAATGTAGAAAGACTCTGAGGAGATTGGTTGGTAATTTCTTCTTGAATGAGGACGTGTCGTATAAGTGGAACTTCAACATAGTCTTCCTCAGATGCGTGGATAGACACGAAGTAGACAACTTGATGGAAGAAGTTCACGAGGGCTCTTTTGGTACCCATACCAGTGGGCGCGCAATGGCTAGAAAGTTGTTGAGAGTAGGTTATTACTAGATAACTATGGAATCCGACTATTTCAAGTATACAAGGAAATGTCATAAATGCCAGATTTATGCGGACAAAGTGCATATGCCGCCTATTCCTTTGAATGTGTTGACCTCTCCTTGGCCCTTTGATATGTGGGACATTGATATGATTGGATGGATTAAGCCGACTGCTTCCAATGGGCATCGCTTCATCTTGGTTGCCATTGATTACTTCACCAAGTAGGTGGAAGCGGCCTCATTTGCAAATGTCACCAAACAAATGGTTTCCCGATTCAAAAAGAAGGATATCATCATTCGTTATGGAATCCCTGAGAGGATCATTACTGATAATGGTTCAAATCTGAATAATAAGATGATGAAGGATTTGTGTCAGAACTTCAAGATTAAACATCACAATTCTTCTCCATATTGTCCGAAGATGAATGGTGCTGTTGAGGCAGCTAATAAGAACATTAAGAAGATTGTGCAGAAGACAGTTTTGACATAGAAATATTGGAATGAGATGTTTCTATTTCCTTTGCATGGTTATCATACTTTGGTGCGTACCTCAACAAGGGAAACCCCTTTCTCCCTCGTGTATGGTATGGAAGCAGTCCTGCCATTGGAAGTTGAGATTCCTTCTTTAAGGATCATGACAGATGTGAAGCTTGATGAAATTGAATGGGTTCAAGCACAATTCAATCAGTTGAACCTTATTGCAGAGAAGAGAATGGCGGCTATATCCCATGGACAGTTATATCAAAGCAGAATGAAAAAGGCATTTGATGAGAAACTGCGTCCTTAGTGTTTCCAGATGGGTGACTTAGTGTTGAAAAGGATCCTACCTCCCCAGAAAGATCACAGGGGAAAATGAACTCCAAATTATGAAGGACCATATGTTGTGAGAAAGGTTTTCTCTAGCGGGCCTTGATGCTCTCAACTATGGAAAGTGAAGATTTTACATCTCCTGTGAACGCAGACACAGTCAAAAAATACATCGCATGAAAGAGACCCGCTGGACCACAAAAAGAAAAGGTCTAGGCGAAAATGGGCATCTCGCCGAACCATAAAAAGAGAAGGTTCGGGAAAAAATTAGGGATAAAAAGGAAAAAGAATTGAATAAACCCGCAAAGTTGCAAACCTGAAAAGGTAATTTTGGCAAAAAGGGGTATCCCGGTGGATTGAAAACCCGAAAGGGCGATCCATGCAAAAGTTTGAGATTTGAAAGCGAGAGGCTGCAGTTTGCGTTCTTGTTTCATCTTAACAAATGGGAATTCCGAAGGATAGGAATTGGTCCAATCGATCTCTTCAGAAAGCAGAGTAGTTGAGAGCGTCGAAGACATACGAGTCATAGTCGAGTCGGAACTTAATGGGAATCTATTTCCACATTGTCAATCAGTGTATTCCTTTTTCTGTTTGTGCAATTACGTCTTTTAGGAATTGCTTCCATATGTAAATGCCTATTTACAAGCCATTTTCAATCAATAAAATTTCCTTTCATTCAAAATCTTTCCTCTTGTTTTTATTTTACTGTTTTGTTTATAAAAACGTCTAATATTTTGATAAACATTGCATTTAAAAACATTGAAGCTTTACAGAACGTGCTAAAAATAGTTGAAATTGCCTGAATTTTGAATGTCTTGAATGATAATTGAGGTTTCCATCCTGTACCTGGGATACGTTTTTGGCTATTTCACTTTTGCAGGAATGCTTTTCCCTAACAGCAGTTGGTGCATATCCCAGAAGACTTGAGGCTCGAAAGAATATCAAAGTTGTTCTTAGCATGGGACTTTGCGTATCTCTCCCCGGCAAAGACCGCCAAGGTTTTATGTTCCTCAGTAGAGTTCTAAGAAAGTTTTGATTGATTGCTTCTCCCCAGCAAGAGTGTAGATGATCTTTTCCCCAACAAGGGTCTAGAAGTTTGTTTTCCCCAACCAGGGTCAGAATTGGTTGCGCTCTCTAAGCAAGTTTGTTTTTCCATCAGGGTGGTGGTTTCTCATTCCCATCAAATGAAGGTTTGTATGCCCGATATAGTAAGGTCGCAGATATCTCCAGTCAGACAAGGTTGGCAGCAAGGCAGAAAGTTCTCTTTCCCTCTCTCAAGCCGTTCTTGATGGAAGCTTCTCAGTGAAGTTGTCATCCACATTAGAGTCCAAGTTTTTTAGCATGAGGTCTTTGATTCCTTCTCTGTAAAGTAGTTCTGATGATATTCCCCACAGATTAAAGCCTAATTGTTATTGGCATTTCCTAGCAGTGTGCTCGATATTATTCCCCAACAGAGTAATATGCCCAGTATTCTTCCCCAGCGGAGTTGATATTGTCATCAGTTATTAATATCCTCAGCAGATGGAAACCAATAGTGGTTAGTATCCCAGCAGGACAAAGCCCAATTATTATCGACATATTCTTTCCATCAGGGTTTGCAATGCCTTTTGCCTTTCCCCAGCAGTACTGACAGTTTAGTTTGTCATTTCCCAGCAGATCTAGGTGGTCCTTCCCCAACAATTGTAAGTTGTGCATGCTCTCCCCAAAGAATAGAGGCTTAGATGTTTTATCCCTAGCGGACTCGAATTTTGAACTTCCCCAAGTGAAGTGTCCTTTCTGTATCTCATAATCATTATTGCATTGCATCCTCAGATGCATAGCATTTCCATTCGTATGGAGCATTACGCTATTAATCAAACATGCATGCAGAGCATAAGCCAGGTCTGGTACCACCTTTTCCAGATATTCTCCCCGTCAGAGATTAATGTAATGCCAGAGAGAACGTTTGGCCCTATCTGTTAGTTCTTGGATTGGCTAGAATTTTGGTAAAACAAAGTTGTTCAATGTTAATGTCACATGGGTGATGTCTTAACAATGGGTCTTAACATTGGATAATGTTAAGTGTTTAAATTGTTGAAGTTTTGAAGTCTAATGTCACATGCGATGTCATGACATCAGATATGCAGATCTTTAAAACATCAGGTTTGAGATGTTTTTAGGGTTAAGTGTATTAGCTGGATTTTGGGAGAGCTGTTAGAGTTATTGGATGCGAATATCTTGGAGGAGATATTTTGTGTTGCAAACAGATTTGATGCAGATTTGTAGGAGTGTTTAAAGGCTGAAGATTTAAGAAGATTTTGGAGAGAAAAACTATTTTGAAGATTCAGTTTTAAATAACAAATCAGATCAGATATTGTAGCAGGTCCAAGACCAAATCAAAGAGCTATATAAAGCGCATCAATCCTTTGGAGAAAGGGACGAAGAAAGAGAGCTAAAGATTGAGAGTCGTTTGTGTCTTCGTGTATGTGTTGTAAACCATTCTAGTGTGAATTGTGTTGTTGTTTTGAGTTGTTCTTGATCAAAGCTGTGAAGCAGAATCAAGTTGTGTTTTTCAAAGTGTGTGATCTTTGAATTATATCACTGAAGTGATTTAGGGATTGAGTAGTGTTCTCATACCTAAGTGGTCTCTTAGGTAGAAAGTTCATTAGGTAGAGATTAAGTTTAGGAGATGTCAACTGGGTTGTTGAGTCTATAAATTAATTCTACTGATAGTGAAATTCATCCCTGGCTAGGTAGCCCCCAAAGTAAGTTGTTTAACTGAACTGGGTGAACAATTCTTTGTGTACTCTTCTGTTGTTTTACATTGTCCATTGCAGAGTGTGTTGTTGTGACATCACACGTAACATCACATATCTGGTACCAGAATTTCAATTGGTATCACAGCAGGCATCCTGCTCTGCATCTGGATGAGATCTAGGGCTGTTACTTTCTGGTAAGATGGACAAGGAAGTTGGTGAATTTGTGAATAGACTCCCTATTTTGGATGGCTATAATTATGATTATTGGAAACCAAGGATGATTACCTTTTTGAAATCCTTGGACAGCAGGGCTTGAAAGGCTATCATAAAAGAATGGAAAACACCTGTTGTTGTTGAGAAAGATGATGCTGGGAAAGATAAAGAAGGCAGCTCAAAACTGAAACCTGAAGAAGAATGGACCAAGGATGAAGATGAGCTTGCCCTTGGTAATTGCAAAGCTTTAAATGCTATCTTCAATGGAGTTGATAAGAACATATTTAGGTTGATCAATACCTGTGAAGTTGCTAAGGAAGCTTGGGACATCTTGAAGACTACTCATGAAGGAACTTCAAAGGTTATGATGTCAAGACTTCAACTTCTGACATCAAAGTTTGAAAGTATAAAGATGAAGGAAGATGAAACTATTCATGACTTTCATATGAGTATTCTTGAGCTGTCTAATGCCTCTAGTGCTCTGGGAGAGAAGATGACTGAAGAAAAGCTGGTGAGGAAAATCCTTAGATCCCTTCCCAAGAGGTATAAGATGAAGGTGACTGCAATTGAAGAAGCTCAAGACATCAGTAAAATGAGAGTTGATGAGCTAATTGGATCTCTTCAAACTTTTGAGTTAGGGTTGAATGAAGAGGAACCTGAAAAGAAGTCCAAGAGTATAGCTTTGGTTTCCAGTTCAGAAGAAGCCAAGAAAGGGAAAGAGGATGATTCTCAGGAGGAGCTGTCTCAGGCTATTGCTTTGCTGGGAAA